>OY757933.1:11520076-11662576 GCA_963585895.1 Sepioteuthis lessoniana
TGCACCTGTGTAAATAAGCAAAAGAACGGCGCGGCAGGTGTATCCGGTCGAGGATGTCTGAATATCACCTTGGCCTGTGGACGTGGGGGTGTCCTCGTGGTGTAATGGTTAAAGCGATGAACTACGGAATCGTAGTACGAGAGTTCGTACTCCAGTCGCGCTATTACGTTCACTTTCGGGCAAATACCCTTGGGAAAGGTATGAACCCCCTTATTCTCCCTCCAGCTATGGGTAAATAGTAGGACGGACTAGGTTCTTCAGCCTTGGTGAGGCAACTAGTCTAGGAGAAGGAAAACTCTGAATTCAAAACCTGTTAAACTCCGCTTAAAAATTGACCTTGTGTCATATCCTGCCCGAGCGGAGGGGTTGGTAAATAGTACCTGTGGACGTGGTTGAATTCGGTGCAGATGTGTACGCCCACAGGAAGCAGGTGGATGGAAAATAATTATATAACCAGGTGCCATAGACGGCTTGGGCAGTCAGTTCGAGTCAGTTCCAGTCGCAGTTAGAGATAGGGTGCCCGCGGAGTGAGAACCAGCTCCGCACAGAGGGCTTGGACCCTAAGCGACCCACTGTTGAGCATCCCAGCCAAGATGCGGAAGAAGTGCTGCTATGGTCACGAGAAGAACTTTGGGTCAATATGCAGCAGTCTGTCTCCGTCTCCAACTCACCTCACACACGCAACCAACATCAACCCTTTCGAATAAAGTGTCAGAGTTATATTTTTATAAAAAAGTGTGTTCGTTCGTTCATTGAAGTTCGTATATTATGTTGAATATGTGTCAGCATATAGTTGTATATGTATACGTATAGTTATACGTGGCTATACAACAAACGTTTTCGTATCTGATACAAGTGTGATTTCTTTGTTTAATGGCATATCAAGCTTCGTGGGTTATCTAAAGCAAAAGTCATTGTTGCTAAAGATACTAAAAATGCATAGCTTGGTGGATAAGGGGGTTTCATACTTTTCCTAAAGATGTTAGTCCAAAAGTAAATGTAGGTGTGTTACTAGAGTTTGAACATCTTACTTCGAAGCTGCAGTCCAGCCATTACAAAAAGGTTGTTGGTTGGTTGTTTGGGTTTTATTGCATATCAACCTTTGTAGGTTATTTAATGCCAAATCCATCTTTAAACAAATCGGTTCAATTTCAAACAATTCAGTTTAGAATGAGTACGTAGTTTAATTCTCAAAAACATTTCTATTTGAAGCTATTCAGTTTATTCAAGCAGTTCTAATTCAGTTAATTCAGTTTAGTAAAAGTATAGATTTTCATTACACACAGTTACTTGTCAAAACACTTCTATATCAAATAATTCAGTTTAGCGTAATTACAATTTCATTGTCAAAAACAGTTCCATTTCAAACAGTTCAGTTTAGCATAAGTACGCTGTTTAAATCTTAGTACACAGTTTAATTGCCAAAAATGTTTCTATTCCAAGCTATTCAGTTTAGTCAAACAGTTCTAATTTAAAAAATTCTGTTTAGCGTATGTATGCAATTAGTTCTATTTCACCCATTGACCGGGCCGTATCAGGTGCTAAGATTCCGGACCAGAGTGGACCTGGGAGTAATGGCAAAGGGGTACTCCGCATCCACTAAAGCTCCAGCATTACTGGAACATCATCATCAGATTGTTTAGTGTCATATCTAGGACACTCATTGGGGGGTACTTACCCCTCTACAGTGGTGCAGTCAGTGTATTCTACAGCCACAGCCGACTGGACAATTACACAAAGAAGACTTCCTCTGGCAATGATCAAACCAGGTTAAGGGACCAATGAGGATCAAAACATGATCTATTAAGTTATGATATTGATTACATATACGAGGATCATTAAATAGGTTTCCAGACTTTTTTCGTATGGGCACTTTTATTGATAGTACACACATGAAACTCTATCCCCTTCGAAATAATCTCCTCCGGCTGCAATGCCCTTGTTGTACCGTTCCAACAACTTCCGGAAGGCCCTATGGAAGTCCTCTTGTGTGAGCGTGTCAATGACCTTCGTCACAGCCTCTTTCATCTCCTCAATTGTCTCATAACGACAGCCTCTGAGCTTATGAAATAACCAAAAGTCACAGGGAGCAAGGTCTGGACTATAGGGTGAGTGACGAACTGTCTTGATGCCCATCTTGGTCAAATACTTTGTGACAAGGATGGACTTGTATACTAGTGCATTGTCCAGCTGGAAATGTCACTGACCCGATTTGAAGACTGCTGGCCTCTTCCCTAGGAATCTCTTGCTGAACTCCCTTAAAACCTCAACATAGTAACCCTAACCCTAACACTTTGGCCAATCAACTCTGGTATTCTGACTTCCGTACTCCTGCCACACCTCTCATCATCCCTCACAGACTCCCTGTCTTCTTTGAATCTCTTATGCCACTCAAAAACTGATGCTCGATTCATGCAAGATGCTCCAAAAACAGTCTGAAGCATTCCATACGTTTCTCTGGCATTTTTTCTAAGTTTAATACACAATTTTATTGCATATCGTTCTTCTAAAGTGTCCTCATGTCCAGATTACATTTTTGAAACTCACCAGCTGTGACAATCAAGCTTTAGTAGGGTGTATTCCAATTGCTGCTCTAGCTGTTCCTTTGAATCTGAAATCATAAAAATTGATCAGTCATCTCATAATATGTATCGCAATAAGATACTGAAATTTTAAGAGTCTACGACAATTTTAAATGCCTGTACAAAAAAAGTCTGGAAACTTATTAAAGGCACCACGTATTAACGTAACTTCTGTACAAGCCTGTATCTGACACATGGTCAAATTTTTAAGCGGGGCGCAGCTAGTTTGAATTCAGTGTTCTCTTTCTCTAAGATTGATGACCTTAGCAAAGCAAAAGAACCCGATCTGCCCTACTGCTTTAGTTACTACTATTGCTAGTATAAAGCTGAATTTTTTATGAACTTGTTTTTTTGTTAATGTCGCTGTTGTATTTTCCTCAAGTTTGTATCGATTCGATTTTTTTCTTCGTTTAATGGTACATCAATTATGTGGGTTATTTAATGCCAAAATCATCCTCTAGAAGAACAACAGTGATACCATTTGTCCCATAGTTTCGAATATGAGAGAGTTTATACCTTTCTCAGTGTTATTTGATCGAGGGTGAACGTAATAGCGTAAATGAAGTTCGAACTCGCTTACCCCGATCTCACAGCCAAGCACGTTTGCCACCACGCCCTAAGGACTCTTCACGAAGTTTAACCCATAATTTGATCTTGTGTTGGATTTTTGTAATATATCTTTGGGGAATGCAGAGTACCCCTTCATTGTCATCACTTCCAGCTCCACTTTGGCCCAGAGCACCTGATAGGGCCCTATCTATGGGTCAAAGAGAACTGTACAAACAAATGACATGCTAAATTGAGTTGTTAAAAATACAACTGATTATTTAACCTGTGTGTAAACAAATAACTGATGTTTAATTGAATTGTTTGTGATACAGAGCAATACTTGAAACCATTTAACGTCGTTGACTTATTTTTACAAATCATATATCTGTAACATAATGGCCGAGGGATTTCGTTTTATATATCTTGCCTTTGGGTTTAGTTAGGCTGAGAACCGTCTAGCTTCTTAGTATTGCGTTAGTGACGTGTAACATTAACGCAGGTGTTCACGAGCGCGCGGAGAGGATGTGTCATTCAGAGATGTCAAAATAAAAATCCCAGATAGGAATGAGACCAGGGATGTGAGTGACGTCACACACTGGAAGCGTGGGCTGAGATTTGAGAAAAGTCAGAGTTGAGTTTGAGCGTCGGAAGAAGACGGTTGACTTTTGGGGCTCGCCGAGATCCGACGAGTAGTTGCGTGAGTGATGGGGGGCAGATGGAAAAGTCAGCATAGAAAGATTGTGCATCTCTCTTCCTCATGTCGAAAAACCTTTTAACTCAAAAGTAATAAAAAGTTTCGTACCTGAACTAAGAAGTCGTAAGTGTTTTTGTGTTTCGGGATTCCTATGTGCGTTATGAACATACGTTTCACATATTCATGTATGGCTATGTAACATATCTACTGTATATGAATAAACCGGATTTGGCATTAAATAACCAACAATGTTTGATATGCCATAAAACTAAACCAAAAATATGGAACCTTTTAATCGATATATATTTCTCAAATCATTTACTTGTCTTCAATTCTTAAAGATTATTCTGATATTTTAGGATGTTTCATCAGGTTCTATTCTTTTATTATCCTCCAACTTGGGTTAATGAAATTTTTACGTTCATTCATAATATTTTTGTGCCTTCGTCATAACAACTTTTCTGCAGTGGACAAGACTCTTTAAAAAAATGAACCTATTGAAAAAAAATTGCAAGTAAAACAATTGATTCAACTAGTGTATAAATTAACCCACTTCACACGAGCAGGATGCTTCATCATCATCATCATGTCGTGCCGCTAGCACGGATATCCCTGGCCCTCTCTCGACACTTCTCCCTATCTAATTTCTCAATTTGCACTTATATATCATCATCATCATCATCATGTCGTGCCACAGGCATGGATATCCCTGACCCTCTCTCGACACTTCTCTCTATCGTTCATCGCCTCTGGCAGGTCTTCAGGGCTACTTCCCGTATCCTCACATAGTTGCTGTATGTATATTCGAGCTGGTCGTCCTGCTTTTGCTTGGCCATATGCGGGGGTCCATAGGAGTACATCTTTTATGAGCTCGTCCTTGCTTCTCCAGCACTGTCCTGCGCGTCTGGTTCGTGATGGGAGGCAGGTGGCCGTAGAGTTGGTGCTTTGTGGGGTGTTGCCTCCAGGACTTGTTCAATATTGCTCGCAACATTCTTGTGTAATTGCCGTCTAGCTTCTTCTTCAGCCGTTTAGTTAGCGTCCAAGTAGTGCATCCATATAACAATATCGATACGACCGCTGCCTGGAAGAAACTGCGTTCCATTTTATCGGTCAGGTCTGATTTCCATATGATCGATAGCCTATCGATAGCTGTCCATGCCTTCGTTAGCCGTGTGTCGATGTCTTTTTCCGCTGATGAGACGCTGCTTCCAAGGTTGGTGAATTTGTCAACCAGTTTCAGAGAGGTTCCATCTAGTGTGGAAATGTCGCTTGTTTGGTTATAGCACATATATTCCGTTTTGTATGCAGTGAAATGGAGGCCAATGCCTGCGGCAGCTCGTTCCAAACTATGCAGTAGTGTTTCGGCTTGGTTGGGTGTATTCGCCAGTAACGCTATGTCATCGGCGTAGTCGGCGTCGATAATTGTTTTTGCGGGGTACCTTCTGCTTCTTTTCTTTGACAGTTCGAAGTCATTTTCTCTGATTTTTTTTAATGCTTAGCAGATTATAATTCAGGGTTTTCCTTCTCAAGGACCAGTTGCCAAACCAAGGTCGAAGAGCCAAGTCTATCCTACTATTTAGTCATAGCTGGCGTGTTAATGATTGGATTTATAACTTTCTAAAAAGTATTAGCACCATGTGAAAAATAAACAGTCTTACTGAGGATTTGAACTTGGGTCGTCATATTCACTTTCTAAGACGGTAACCACTACACCACAAATGCGTCAACATGTTGTGCATTCGTTATTTTATCCGAGTTTACATTTTTGTAAATTTTAGATTCGATTTCTTTGTTTTAATGGCATATCAACATGTAACACTATGTAGGTGGTCTGCCAAGCAGACGATCCCTTTGTCTGCTTTGGCGCGAAACCAAACAAAGGCCTGAGCCCGCGATCTCGACGTGAGCGGAAGTGGGTAAGAGAACGCGAGACGAGTTGGACAAAGGAACTCAGAGGAGGCAGTTAGCGAAGGGTGACGTGAGTGACCAGTCGACACCGGACAGCAGAAGTCACCAGTTGGCATGAGATAGGGTCCAGAGCAGTGAGGGAAGACCGCTTAGGATGGGTTGGCATTCGTAGTAGCTTTGTGGAAGTTTCGCTAGAAATCCACGCTAGCGTTAGTCTACACATACACAAGGGAATGCAATGTTACATAACTCCCCTTCTGCAGTTGAGTTAACCCAAGTATATTGTTCGTTTGTTCGTTTGTTCTCTTTCCTCCCGCTCCCTTGATTGTATTTCTTGTAGCCATGAAGAAATGTGCGATGCCCCTATCGGAACCACTAGTTGATCACAGGCCGTAAAGAGAAATGGTTTGAAGAAGTTGACGTATTCGTGGAGGCCGACGGGGTATCGTCACAAACACTCGTTGGTTATTTAATGCCAAAGCCATCTTTCTAGATGAACAGTAGTGGTGCTATCTCACCCATGGCAGAGTGAATAAGGAAGTTCATGCCTTTCCTAAGGGTATTTGTTCGAAAGTAAACGTAATAGTTTGACTGGAGTTCGAACTCGCTTACTCCGATTCCGCAGTCGAGCGTGTTAACCATTACACCAAAATGACATCCATTTTAGTTTTTGATTTTATTTATTTGAATAATAGTTTACAATTGTATTTAATATTTTTAACAGTTTTATTTTCATGTTTCCATTTTTCATTTACTTTCAGTTTTTGTTGTATCGTTGGTTCAATACAGGTATTCCACAGGTACAAGCCGAAGAGTTGGCAAGTCTATCAGAGAGCGATTAACGCTTTCTCCCCTGAAGCAGTCAGACACCGTCCATTTGTATCTTTACCGGTGTCATACTAAAAAGAGTCACTGAGTGTATAGTTCCGGTATAACAGTTTTTTTTATATTCCTTTTGCATAAATAAAGCATTTTGATTATTTTCCGTTCTTGGTTCAATTCCAGATTCTTTTCCAGCCTTTTCTTTTCTTTTATGAGAGAGTCGAAGACCGTCAATTGGTAATTTTTCTCATGGAACTCCTTGTTTAGAAAATTCCATAATAATTTCAGAAATATTTAATTCTATTTAATTCTTTCCACATTTCATTTCCACATTTCATTGACATCAAGCATATTAGAACTATAATTCCCATCAATGGAGGTGCCCGTAGTGTAATGGTTATCATCGTAGGAAATGGGCACGGTGACACGAGTTCAAATCCTGGACGAGACTGATTGCATTTCACATTGCACTAATACCCTTGGGAAAGGTATGATTCCAATTATTCTCCCTCCAGCTATGCGTAAATAGTAGGGCAGACTGGGTTCTTCAGCCTTGGTAAGGCAACTAGTCTAGGAGAAGGAAAACTCTGAATTCAAACCTGTTAAACTCCGCTTAAAAATTGACCGTGTGTCATATCCCACCCGAGCGGAGGGGTTGGTAAATATGATAATTCCAATCAATATTTTCTCATTTTCTGACACAAAGTCTTCTGTGAATTGAGACAAGTTTCTCTGTTTTCTGCAAATATAACAAAAATTTTGCTTTAACTTCTTTTTCAATATAAACATAATCAGATTCACCCAACAGTGCAATTAAATGTACATCAATTAAGATTCATTCTTTGAAAATACTTGATCCAATATAATTTTTTCTAGTCTATTTCCAACTAGTTTATATCGAGTATCTCTATGGAGTTAAAACTGCTCGATGGAAATAAGAATGGCTAAAGGAACATTTTCTATCCGCTTACTTTTTGGTAAGTTTCTGTTACTTGGTAAGTAACTTCCTTCTTCTATCGAGTATCCTCTTTTATAAACCAATACTGCCCTCTTGTCGTTAACAAACCCAAATATTCGTTTTGTATTCTAAAATTTTCACTTATTGAATTTGCAGAGACAGCCAAACCATTTACCCTCTCTACATTTGATAAATTGCAAACTCCGACTATTAAATTTTCAGATTTATCATAATTTGTTATATGAAATCATATGTGCTTGAAATACATATATACCATAGCGCTGTACGGGGAAGTCCAAAAGATATTGTGGCTAAAATGCTGGACTGTGACCTTGTAGTAAGCGAGTTCGAACTCCAGTCGCGCTATTATGTTCATGTTCAGACTAATTCCCTTAAGAAAGGTACGAAGACCCTTTACTCCTTCTGTTATAGATTACATAATACTTCTACTGTTTCACAAGGGTCGCTTTGACATAAGTAACCCACGAAGTATGATATACCATTAAACAAAGAAACCAAACCATATATATTGTGTTACGTTTCGCTCTGGCCAAACAAAAGACAACACGTAATATATATTTATTTTCTCGACGGATGCTTGTGTGAAGTAGGAGCAATCAGGAGAGATATTCGAATCGTTCGTCTATGAGGCCTGGGCACTTTGTTGTAAGTTAGACGATGGCCAAGAAAACGCACACGGGGTAACGACGGGACAAGCTTGCATGAACAGCGGATTTTCATTGTCTTCCGTTCCAAATCGTCGACCTTATATTACCATCAAATTCCCACGCGGAGATATGGACACGCCTCTTCGCTCACGCAATCTCCCCCCATAACTGGCCAACGGAACATGCAACTTCCACCCTATTTGGAGTGACAGGTGTTGATCATCATAGGGCGGAAATAACTGTCATGCAGTTCACAAGTCACCCTCTTCCGGTGCATCACTTTGTGACTGCACCGTGGAATTTTAACCTCGTCCCATATTGTCAGCCAAGCTGTATTTTACAATTGCCGTATGCAAATTATTACTGTTAAATAGGAATAGTTATTTGAAACTATTGTATCTAAAGTAAGTGTTCGTACAGTTGCTTTTTTAAGGAGTTGTTTCGGGAACCATTTTTAAAAACAGCATCCTTGTGTAGACCCATTTAGCTTTTCTAGAAACATTAAAGTTCAAGAGGTGCAACCATACAGTATTAAAACTTGGAAAAATCCCGTTTTGTTTTATCAGAAATATAAGATTATCATATAGTCGTTGAAACTAATATTAGGTGTTATTTATAACCAAACTCTTTCACCGGGGCTGTAGAATACACAGACTGCATCTATGCAGAGGGGTAAGACCCTGCCAACAAGTGTCCTGTTATGACTGGCCCAGTCGGCTGGGGCTTTAGAATACACCAACAGCATCTCTGCAGTGTGGTAAGACTCCACCAACGAGTGTCCTGGATATGACATAAAACAATATGGTGGTGATGTTCCTGTAATGCTGGAACTTAGGGAAATGCAGAGTACCTCTTCATTACCATTGCTCCCATGTGCACAGTAGCCCAGAGTGGTAGCACCTAATAAGGTCCTATTAATGGGCCAAATAGAACCATTTGACATTTAAACTGAGTGCAAACAAATGACTTCTGCTAAATTGCATTGTTTGAAATAGAACTGTTTGATTATTTAAATGTTTGTAAACAAATGACTTAAGCTTAATTGAATTGTTGGTGATACAAAGCAATACTTGGAACAATTTAACTTTGCTGAATTAATTTTACATATCATATATATATATATATGTATAGTATTATTCGGTCCAGTTAAAACAGAGTTGGAAGTAATTCCATCAGGACAAGAAAACCGTTCAAAAGTAAATTTTCCTGGTAAAGAGCTCAATGTAACAGATATTACAGAGCAATAATTTCTTTAAGAAAAAACAAAAACGGTCACATTAGGATTACAAATTTATTTCTATCCTGTTATGTGTTTTTGATATAAATCAAAACCACGAAAAAAAATTAACAGGACTTCTTCAGATCTTATGGATAAAATAATTCAGAATAGACACAGGAAAGAAGGGTGGGAGGGGATAGAAGAGGGATGAAGAGTTATCTCCTCATTTAGCCCACTCCCATTTTTATATATATATATATATATATATATATATATATATATATATATATATAAACCAAATTTAACATTAAATAACCAACAAAGGAAGATATGGCATTAAACCAAACCTACCCGAATCGTATAGCGTTGAAACTAGAATTTTTTCGTACGGGTTTTAGTGAACTGACTTTGTAGGTAAAACACAAGTTTTTGATGTCAGGAGAAAATTCTTGCTATGATGTTATTTTTTTTATTGTTCTTTTAATAATCTTCTTTCATCTATTCTTGCTTTAGTGAAATATTGCGAAGGTGAGAGGCGCTTTAGGCATCAGTCTATCGTCGATGAAAACTATTTGAAATGCAAACTATTGAATTATAAATAATAAATGAAGAACAGTCACTTGGGGGTCTAATTGTTTATAAATGTGTATCAGGAGTAAATTTTAACAATATTAATATTTATTAATGTTACTTGATAATTGATACTTGAAAAAAAAGAATGACTTCTGTATTAATGGACACAAGTGTTTGTATATTATCCCCCCCAAAAAAAATCAATGCGCTTTTTAAAAGGAAATTTGATTGAAATAAATTTACTTGCACTTGTCTTTAATTGGAATCATTTTGAGATGAGGTTTCTTAATGTGAGAATTATTTTTATTTATTGCGGACTTTTTGTCCTCATCTTGGTAGTTTTTTTTGTAACCGTATCCCCAGTAATTAATGCCTTCCATAGTTGTTGTCTATTGCGCCACGTTTTTGACCAAGTAAACCTCTGGCCGGGTTGGGTAGGATTTGAAACCGCTATCTTCTGACAATGCTCACCTGGAACCGTAGAGACTCAACGCCTCTATCCGCCTTGCCACGGGCCCCGAAGGGCGATCAAGGGTGGAGTTTTTGGTCTTATAAATCCTTATCTGGTCTTCCATAGTCGGGTCCGTACCGAATTTTTGTACCTGTCTTTAATTGGAATCATTTTGAGATGAGGCTTCTTAATCTGAGAATTAATTTTTTTATTTATTTATTGCGGACTTTTTGTCCTCATCTTGGTAGGCAGTAATTACTGGGGATACGGTTACAAGACTCAGCATTACTATCCGAGGTCGCGGTGAAATCACTTGAAGAAGGCGAGAGGTGAAATTTGGCCGAAACGTAGTGAAAGAAGAAACAACACAAAAAACTACCAAGATGAGAACAAAAAGTCCGCAATAAATAAAAATTAATTCTCAAATTTATTTGCGTTTTACATTAATATTAACCGCCTTTCAATCAGGTGTCCTAACCTGAAATAACAAAAAAACAAAACAAAAAACAAAAAACAAAAAACAAAAACAAAAAGAAACAGTCTCTCCTCTCTAGACTAGTCTACAACAGAACTACTCAATATTATTGATTAAACCATGGGGATCAATGGCGGTTTTCAATCTTTGTGCATATATCGATACGTCTATTGAGAGAACTTGTTATTTTCTTTGATCTAGTTATGTTTCCTCACACCAATTATAGAGAAACGGCATTAAATAACGATTTTAGATTTATATATAGAAAGAGCTCTGCATGAAGCTGTAGAATCGGCGTTACGCCCTCTTTAATTAAAAATATGAAAATGTTTCAACAAATGCTCAAAACACTAGAGCCACGTATCAGATATACAAAAGATATTTTTGCTACTTTAATCACTAAAGGGGTTCGTGAAAACCTATCGAGGGCTCACTTATTTCTTTAGTGTGATTCTTTAATAATTCATATTCTTCTAAATATTTCTGTGGGCATTTACTAGATCCTCTGTACGAGCAGATGGTGACACAAGGTCAGTCGTTATGCGGAGTTTAACAGGTTTAAATTCAGAGTTTTCCTTCTTCAAGACCGGTTGCCATATCAAGGCCAAAGAGCTCAGTCTGTCCTACTATTTCGCCTATAGCTGGAAGAATAATAGTTGGATTGATACCTTTACCATTGCCTGTTATATAATTCTAAATGCGTCAAGTAATAATTTCTCCATCAGGCTATTGTGGAGTAGAGGCATTCCTTATCTTACAAAAGAATTCTATGGTTGCATAGACCATAAAGAAAAATGATTGTTGGGGCTGTAGAATATACTGACTGCACCTCTGCAGAGGGGTAAGACCCTCTCCCAACGAGTGTCCTGATTATGACAGTAAACAGTCTGATGGTGAGGTCCCAGTAATGCTGAGGCCTAGGGAATACGGAGCACCCCTTAATTGCCATTGCTCCCAGGTCCACTGTGACCCGATGTGGTAGCACCTAATAGGGCCCTATCTATGGGCTAAATAGAACTAACGGCATTCTTATACTTAACTGAATTGTTTGATTAAACTGAAGAGCTTAAAATAGAAATGTTTTTGACAATTAAACCATACTTACATTTAAACTGCGTGCTAATGCTAAACTGAATTATTTGAAATGGAACTGTTTTTTTGACATTGAATCTGTATTTCCACTAAACTGAATTGTTTAACATGACATGGGTAAACAAAATGTGTACTTACACTAAACTGAATTAGCTGAATTAGAACTACTTGACTAAACTGAATAGCTCCAAATAGAAATGTTTTTCACTATTAAACGGTACTTACATTTAAACTGCGTGCTTGTACTAAATTGAATTATTTTAAATTGAACTCTTTTTGACATTGAAACTGCACTTACACTAAACTGAATTATTATATATAACTGCTTGATTAGTTTGAAATAGAAATGTTTTTGACAAACTGTGTACTCATGCTAAACTGATTTCTCTTAAATGGAACTGATTATTTACATAAAAACAGATTTGGCGTTAACAAACCAAACCAAACCAAAGAAAAATGAGAACAATAATAGAAAAGGAAGGAAATGAGTTGTTAGAGTCCCAGGTATCTACAAAGAAAGAAAAGTGAGGTGAACATGGAACTGATAATCATTGAAAACAACTGCCTGTGGTGTAATGGTTATCATCGTAGGAAATGAACACGGCCACTCAAGTTCAAATCCTGGACGAGACTGATTGCATTTCACATAAGGCAGACTGGGTTCTTCAGCCTTGGTGAGGCAACTAGTCTAGGAGAAGGAAAACTCTGAATTCAAACCTGTTAAACTCCGCTTAAAAATTGACCTTGTGTCATATCTTGCCCGAGCGGTTGGTAAATATGACAACTGGAAGCGAGAAATCGAACTCTCTCCTTCCTTTTGGTTTCCTTGTTTAATGACATATTAACCTTCGTGGGTTATTTAATGCCGAGGTCATGCTTCTCGAAGAACAGTGATGCTATTTAGCCCATAGCTGGGAGAATCATAGGGTTCATACTTTTCTCAAGGATATTTGTCCGAAAGTGAACCTAATAGCGTGACTGGAGTTCGAACTCACGACCATTCCACAGTCCAGCACACACTCTCTCCATCTCGGTAGACATTTCATGTTGGTGAGGGTCTAAGATAGGTCAACTGCGTTCCTTTCTTATGGGCTCAAACGTCCGAAAACTGAATGTTCCTTTTATGTGAAAATGCAAACTAATTCGTCCTGGATTTGAATTCGGGTCACCGTGTCCATTTCCTACGGCGCTAGTTTCAGGATTTTATAAGGTTTAAAAGATATTGGATGATTAAATATTAAATGATATTCGAAAAAAAAAGGATATATTCTGAAAAAAATATGGTATTTTACGAGTCCCCCATATATATATATATATATATACTGCTCATAAATATTTGAACAAAATCTTTTAATCAAATCATTGGTTTTGAGATTTTTTGCGAGATTTTAGTTATACGCCTAAAACACCCGAATTGGAGGAATAAAGTAATTTCCATTCCAATGATTCTGTAATAGAAAGTATAAGAATAGAACATCCCAAAGTATATTCTGGTAATTTATGCTCTTATATTCTTGCAAAATATTAGACCCTTTTAACATTATTGCACTTACAAAAAAAAAACCAAAAACAAAAACAAAAACAATAGAACATCAATACGAAGTGTCATTTTTGCTGTGTTACGGTAAAATGAACAAAAAAATTGGATAGCCCAGTCGGCTGTGTCTGTAGAATACACCGACTGCCTCTCTGCCAAAGAGTGTCCTGGATATGACACTAAACAATCAGATGGTGAAGCTCCAGTAATGCTTGGTTTTTAGGGAATGCAGGATACCTCTTGACTGTGATCACTCCCAGGTCCACTCTGGCCTTGAGTAGTAGCATATGGGCCCTGTCAATGGATCAAATAGAAGTGTCTGACACTTAAACGAAGTGCTAACAAATGGTTTAAGCTAAATTGAATTGTTAGAAATAGAACTGTTTGATATGTGACCGTTTGTAAACAAATGAATGATACATAACAATACTTGAAATCATTTAACTGTCTGCAAAAGAATAAGAAATGTTGAAGTGAATAATTAGTGTTAAATAGCAATACTTGTAACTACTTTCCTCTGTGCAAAAAAATGATTAGTATTCAATAGAATTATCACTGTTAGATAGCAATATTTGCAGCCATTTAACTGTGTAAAGATAATAGCAATATGTTGTATTTTGGCCTTCGACCCGGCCAAAAATGCCATTCCAAGGTGATGCACCGGAAGGAAGTGACACATTCTAATGGCAGTTATGACAGGAAATCGCGTGGGCGGAAATTGGCTGATGAAATGGGACGAGGTAAAAAATTCCCATGGTACACACATGACTGATGCACCGGAAGAGAGTGACCTCTGAACTGCATGACAGTTATTTCCGCTGGATGACGATCAATAATGCCATTCCAAAGATCGAGTAGGCGATTGAGTGGACGTTGAACTATTATATAACTCAGTCAAGACAGAAGTCAGACAGTTGCAGTTAGAGATCGGACGGAGTAATAGACGAGATGTGGTAAGGAAAGCCACACCAGGCCGAAGGGGCTCGGGGCCCCCGATTGAGTTGGGGTGCAGAGAAGTTGCTGATAAGCTGCAGTAAAGAAAGCCATCACCTAGCAGAGAGCTGGGCAGCTGGGCCTCCGGTTAAGCATCTGGAGAACGAGAAAGACACAACGTTGACGGCCATAAGAGTGGGGGTCAATATATTGCAGTTATGTTCGGTCTCCAACTCCCTCTCACACGCAAACCTTGAACAACCCTTTCGAACCCTTACAATAAAGTGAGAGGTACATATATTTATAAAGAAGTCTTCCTGCATCTTTATTATTGTGTCGTTATGATGCTGCATGTGTAGATGACTATATAACAAATACTCGTGTTGAAACAAACATGTTCTAACTTATTTAAAAATGAAAAATCTTCCATATCATGTATATCTATTTAAATGTGGTCAATTAAATGACTGATGTAAAATTGTTATTGTTACTATTACATTGCAATACTTGCAACCATTTAACTGTGTGCAAAGTTATTAATAATAGTTAATAGAATTATTCGTATTAGATAGCAATACTTGAAACTATCTGTGTACAAAAAAAGAAAAAAAATGACCTTAGGCTTGTTTAAGAATATTAACATGAAAATGTGTTTATAAATCATACATATTCAATATTGTGTATAAACAATATTTGGCATTAAAAAAACCTACATGGCCCAGTCGTCTTGGGTTTTAGAATACACCAACTGCATGTGGGTAGACGGATAAGAAGCCCTAACGAGTGTCCTGGTATGACATTAAAAAATCTGATGATGAAGTTCCAGTATTGCTGGAGATTTGGGGCAGGCGGAGTATCTCTTCGTTGCCATTGCTCCTAGGTCTACTCTGGCCCGGAGTGTTAACACCTGATAGGGTCCTATCTATGGGTCAAATAAAACTAAACTGCGTACTTTTGCTAAACTGAAATAGAACAATTAAACATTTAAACAGCGTGCTTATGCTAAACTGAATTATCTGAAATAAAACCGTTTTTACATTTAACTCTGTGTATTGCCAAGTCGACCGGGGCTGTAAAATATACTGACTGGATCTCTGCAGAGAGGCAATATCCCTTCAACGAGTGCCTTGGATATGATATCAAACAATCTGATGACGAAGTTCTAGTGATACTGGAGCTTGAGGAATGCGGACCACCTCTTTATTATCATCGCTCCCAGGTCCAATTTGGCCGGAGTGGTAGCACCTGATAGGGTCCTATTCATGGGTAAAATAGAACTAACCTGTGTACTTTTGCTAAACAAATTGCTTGAAATAGAACTGTTTTGAACTTTAACTGTGTGTAAACAAAAACTATACTTATACTCAACTAAATTGTTTGAATAAGAACTGACTGACTAAACTGAATAGCTTGAAATAGAAATGTTTTGATAATTTAAGTGTGTACTTATGCTTTACTGAATTGTTTGAAATAGAACTGTTTTTTGTATAAAATTGAATTTGGCATTAAATAACCTACAAGCCGTTGATACGCCATAAAACCCAAACAAACAAACTAAACCTACAACGGTTGATATGCCACAAAACCAAACCAAACCAAACCAAACCAAACCAGAATTTGCATCTTTTTAATATGTTAGTATTGTTTACTCCTTGAGAGTTTTTCACATCAGCGCTAGCTGATGGTCTTTTATTATTATTATTTACTCCTTTAGAGTTTTTTACATAAGTGTTATCTGGTGATTTTTCACTGGATGTTTGAGTGACAGCAAGTCTCCTCAAGTCTCCAGGATTCGTCTCAGGATTCGGGCCTTTCTTACCAATGCTGTCGTTTGGACAGTCTCTACCCGTCCGCCAACTTCCAAGTCCTCCAGGCCCTTTAATAATCCTTTAGTTATTGTGCCTAACGCACCAATCACAATTGGCACAATCGTTACTTTCATGTTCCACAGCTTTTTCAATTCTCTTGCAAGGTCGAGGTACTTATCCTTCTATTCACTTTCCTTCAGATTTATTCTGTGGTCCGCCGGGACAGCAAAGTCTACAATTTTGCAGATTCTCTTTTTTGTTGTTGATTATTATGAGGTCTGGTCTTCTGGCTGGGATTAGGTGATCCATTTGTATGTCAAAGTCCCATAGGAGTTTATGCGTGTCATTTTCTAGGACAGGTGCTGGGTTGTGCATATACCATTTGTTTGTTTGGTCGAATTGAAATTTCCTGCACATTTCCCAGTGGATTATTATTCCTTGCGAGTTTTTCACACCAGTGTTAACTGGTGATCTTTCACTGGAGTCTACCAATTTCCCTCCGGCCATTCTTCAAGGTATTTGGTTGGGAACTGTTCCAAATTGACAATAACAATTTGTCTCAGCGTCACCTTCATGTTGTTCAGGTTTTTTTTTAGTTCTCTGGCAAGGTCTAAGTGCTCATCTCCCTTTACGTTTTCTTTGATTTTCACTCTGTTGTCCATTGGGGACAACGAAATCCACAAGATGGCAAGTACTCTTTTTTTTTTTTAGAATTTATTATTACTAGGATTAGTTTTCTGCCAGGGATTAAGTGATCTGTTTGTATCTCAAAATCCCTGAGGATTTCATTCGTCTCATTCAGATGGATAGATCTGGTTTATGCGTGTACTTTTGGTAGAATGGTCAAATTTAATTTATTTCATTGTTCTTAGTGGATCAACTTCTCCACCAAGTCATATTTAGTTTAGTACTTTCCTGGCGCTAGTTTCAACACCCAATCATGTAGCTTTAAACTACAGCATAATAAAATCGGTTAGGATGTTACAGTCACTAAAGATTGGTACAGGGACTGAAGGCCTAGGAAATAAGAGGACGGGTGGAGACTATCCAAACTACTAAATTATTGAGAATGGCCAGAATACTGAGAAGAGTCCTGGAGACTTGAGGAGACTTGCTGTCTCTCAAACTCCAGTGAGAAACAATCGGCTAACGCTGATGTGAAAAACTCAACAATAATAATAATAGTAATAATAAAAAAAATAATAACGGATCACCTATGCTCGGCCAGACGACCAGACTTTGTAATATTCAACAAAGAAAAAAGAGAAGTTGCAAAATTATGGACTTTGCTGTCCTGGCTAACCATAGAGTAAAATTGAAAGAAAATGAAAAGAAGGAACCTTGTTAGGGAATGGAAAGAAAAAACTGTGGAACATGAAAGTAATAATAATACCAATTGTGATTGGTGCTCTTGGTACAGTCACTAAAGATTGGTACAGGGACTGAAGGCCAAGGAAATAAGAGGACGGGTGGAGACTATCCAAACTACTAAATTATTGAGAATAGCCAGAATACTGAGAAGAGTCCTGGAGACTTGAGGAGACTTGTTCTCACTCAAACTCCAGAGAAAGATCATCAGCTAACGCCGATGTGAAAAAACCCACAAAGAGTAAATAATAATAATAATTATTATTATTAATATTTGTGCGTTGGAGATGATTTAGTTAGTAACTTGGTCTTCTTCTCTTGGTTTGTTTTGGTATGAGATCAGTTAAGACTTTTTTTTTCGTTCATTTCATCCTTCTTGATTTCCTTTGTTCTAAGTACGAACTCTTTCAGTGAACAACGAATTCTATTTAAGAAATATAATTTGGATTAAACAATAGTTCATTTTGCAATGTTTAATCTCATTACTAATGTAGAAACAGACATGAAACAAAAGCGATATTTATTTTTTTAAAAATCACGGTCAAATAGTTTCATCTTTTGAATTCATTTTGCGCTGACCAACTGCGAACAAATAAATTTTGCATGTAAAAATCATTGATATTTATACGACAAAGCGCAGGTTTATTTAATTTCTTGAAAACCTCTCGTTATACTGAGAACAACAGCAAAAAGAAAGAAAGAAAAGAAACTAAGAAAGAAGAAACAATGAAAAAGAGCAAAGAAATATCAATGAAGTTGGTTGGTTGGTTGGGTTTAATGGCATATCAACCTTTATAGGTTATTTAATGCCAAAGCCTGTTTATACATATACGTATGGTTTGTTAACACATAATTTAATGATACCATACTAAAACCAAACGACTCATGTACTCGCATACGAATAAATATTTTCAAGTATTTCTATATGACATTAGTTTATTTAGTGATGATAGTTTTTTTTTTTTAATTATTTCTCACTACTATTTCTACTAACACAAACATAATAGTATTTCTATTCAGCAATAATTTGCTTTCAGTTGATTAGTTTGTTGTGTTTTTAGGATTGTGACCAAGTCTATATTTTCTGGTACAACCCGGTCTCTTTCAAGAACGACAAAACATTATCCATGTGAACGTTCTCAAATAAGTCCTTCATGGTAAATCACCAAAAACATATAATTGAAAGAAACAAAGAGATAAGGAAAGAAGGAAAAAGAAATAAAGGGAATAAAGGACATCCAAACAAATAATAGAAAAGAAGGATTGATCTAACGGGGAAAGAAAGAAAGAAAGAAAGAAAGAAAGAAAGAAAGAAAACTGCTGAAGAAAAACAATCAAATCTTCAATCATTTCTCATTTGAAACCTTGAAAAAACAAAACACCTTGCTTCTATAATATATCGCCAGATCTGACTAAGACAGTATTTATAGGTTATTTGAATATTTAGTAATCATCCACTTCAGTTTGGTAAGTTCCTGGGTTCTATGGATGATTTTTTTCGTTTTTGGTATCTGATTCTTCGGTTTTCTTCTCTGTTCCATTCAATTTGATGGCGTCTTCTTTGTCAAGGCTGCATAGAAATTACGGACGGAAGGAATAAAGGAACGAGACGAAGATAGGAGATATTTTTTTCGTTTTGACTTTATTTTGGGGTTTCATATAACAACTCTGTTGCGAAGAAATGTCTTCCTGGACCATTACAGAAACAGTCTCATCCCCAAACTATGTACTAGTGGTTTTCGGTCGGTGATGAGTGCAAAGTAAGCGTTTTTAGTAGTGGTTGATAAGTCCAGTTGATGTTTTTAATATAAGCTGTTGCTAGAGGAGACACGGTCTTTCCTCAAGTAGGAAACATCGGCAGACGCGTGCGCTGCCTGCTAGCAGCCGAGGGAAAGAAGGTCCGTCTAGTATTAAAGGTAAAGCTCGAGTGAATTTGACTGTATACTGATGGGAGAATGATTCAGCGTGCCGCTAAGCGGACACGTGGTTTTCCCCTCCAGCAGCAGGAGAGAAATAGGTCTTTCCAATTAAAGTGGTCCCGGCTGAATGAGAATGGGTTACTTTCTGGTACCAGTAAGTCATTTTTCGGCATGTGCAAATTTCGCTTCATTGGAAGTTTCAGGAAACTGCTACACTTTTGGATGTATTTTATATTCATATTTTTATTTTTTCTAACCCCAACAAACATTATTTAAACAAAAGACAGGTTAAATAATTTAATAATATTGAACCAACCCGTTGGCTAGGATTGTAGAATACACCAACTGCATTACTGCAGAAAAAAAGTCTGAATATGAGCACAGGTAAAAAAAAAAAAAGGATTCTCTGACTGGCACTCACAGAAACGGATACCACCCATGGTGTCACACAGGTATTGCAATGTAATAGTAACAATTTAACATCAATTTTTTGATTGCACACATTTAAATAGATATACATGATATGGAAGACATTAGTTTTCTATAATTTCATTTTTTTTATTCCTGGAATCATACTCAGGTTTTCTCCGTAATATCAGTTCTGTTTTTCTGATAAAGATACTCCTACAGAAATATTATAAATAAAAAGAAAACTCTGTTGGATAGTCCAAGAATGTGTTGGCTGGGATAGTGAACATTAAGTGAGGGTTTGAAATTATATCATAAACATTCTACCGTAAGACTGTTAATACTTGTTTAAAATATCCTGTATAGTAATATCTAAAAAAAAACCCGGTCATATGAACAAAAAAGAGCAATAAAAACGGGAGATGATTTAAATACCTTCGTTATACACCTTGATGAAAACAATTCCTTCAACAATAGAAAATCTCAAATAATACTATATACATATGATTAAATCACAAGAAAATTAATCAAATCAGAATGTATCTCTGATTTTAAAACAATAAAAAGTCAATTTCTCTATAATATTGTGCCTTGTCTGGCTAAAATAGTATTAAAACCAAAAAAGTTTCAAGAGTTAATAATTTGATAATTTAATAATTTAAATAATAATAATAATAATTTAATAATTTAATAATTTAATCGTATTAAACATTTTCCTTTATTGGACCGGCTCATTGGCCTAGTGGTTAGAGTGTTCACCAATGGTTCGAGAGACCTGGGGTTCAATCTAAGGTCGCGTCATACCAAAGACTTTACAAATGGTACTTGATAACTCCTTGCTTAATACTCAGCAATATAAGGTACATATCAAGGGTAAAGTGGAGCAATCTAGGGAAAGGAGTAGCGCCCTCCCCTACACCACGATGTAGTAGCTATTGAAAATGGGAGCCTTCTGGTCGCCCTTGAAAAAAGGGAGACAACTTTACTTTACAATTATTTCATTACTCATGCAACGTTTTGCTTTTCACCATATTCTCTCTTTTTTTATCATTAAGGGTTTTCGGACTATTGTCTTCATCTTTATTGTTATTTCCACTACGTTTCGGTCAAATTTCACCTCTCGCCTTCTTCAGGTAATTTAACCGCGATCTCGGATAGGAATTCTGAGTCTTGTAACCGTATCCACAGTAACTACTGCCTTCCATAATTGTTGTCTATCGTACCACGCAAGGCAGTAATTACTGTGGATACGGTTACAAGACCCAGCATTCCCATCCGAGGTCGCGGTTAAATCACCTGAAGAAGGCGAGAGGTGAAATTTGGCCGAAACGTAGTGGAAATAAAAATAAAGATGAAGACAATAGTCCGAAAACCCTTAATGATAAAAATCAACAAGCTTCGTCTAAGAAATTTAGACAACTAATTTTCTCTTTTCTCATAACAATGCCCTTCTCTCTTAATTGTCTCTCTGTCGTCTAGTTTTCTCTTCCAGCTGTTTCGCGATTACCGACTGTGTAGTGGCTGGAAGTATATTACGAGAGGATGTTTTGGCAAAATGACACCACCGGTTGATGGGCCAGCATATTTCCAAACACGTTCCTATGCAAAAATAGGGATACAGAGTAAACACAGAGTGAATATAAGCGGCGTACAGCATTTCTCCTTTCCTGAGAAGTCGTCCCGTATGTTCACGACTGACTTTGACCAAGACTGTATAGTACTGATTCCAAACGACTCTAAACCGGAACTGCTTCCGACTAACGGATTAAAAGTTACTTACTTTTAACTTCTAGAACCTTTTGGTCCCGTGTCTTTCTCGCCCAACAGAAACCAAGCTTTTAGCAGAACCTATTGTTGTATATTGACCTCCGACCCGGCCAAACATGCCATTCCAAAGACGGCGGAAGTGCATCTTCCATTGGCGTGGGCGAGCTTGACTGACAATATGGGACAGGGTTAAAATCGCACGGTACAGTCACAAACTGATGAACTGGAAGAGAGTTACCTGTGAACTGCATGACAGTTATTTCCGCTCAATGACGATCAAACATGCCATTCCAAAGACGGTGGAAGTGCATATTCCGATGGCCAGTTATGGGGAGATATTGAGGGGGCGTTTAACTATTATATAACTCGGTGAAGACAAGAAGTCAGTTAGTTTTTTGGAGTTCAGAGAGATGGAGAAATGATGCTGTAGAGAAAACAGCACCCAGCAGAGAGCTGGGGTCCCGGGCCTCCGGTTCAGCAGCCCTGGAGAATGGGAAAGAAACGCTGATGGCCATAAGAGTAGGGTCAATATGTTGCAGTTCTGTTCGGTCTCCAACTCCCTCTCACACACAGACCTTTCATATAAAGTGAGAGATATATTTTTCTAAGAACTGTGTCGCTCGTCTTCATTGCGTCGTTATTATTGTGTCGTCTTTATTGTGTTGAGTATACAACACTATCATTTACACACTGACACCTTAACGGTCAGAATATTTTTAAACTGTCTAAACTACATGCCAATAATAAATACCACTTGTCTATTATCCTATAATAGGAGCATTTTCAATTAATGTGTGAAATGTTTTATGTAGGTGGATGAGGAGAAGAAGATTTGTTGGTAATTAGTTTCGTTTGATAGGTTCTTGTCGTTGGTTGTAGTGGGTTGTTTTATGTGTTGGTATCTGATTCCAATTGTTTTTCTTCTTACTCCCTCTAACTTGTCGGCTTCTTTGTCTGTAGAAGGCTGCAAGAGATTTTAAGGAAGGAAGGAAAAAGACGAAGATACCTTTTAAATTCCGACTTTATTTTAGGGTGTTTATGAATATTTTGGGGTGCAGAAAGTTTTCCTGAACCAGTAGAAAGATGTCACGTTTCTCAGACAAGGTGCTGAAATATATTTTCATTTTCCGTGGTGGTGAGTTCAAGGTCAGTCGTTATATACAGTGGGTGCTTTTTTTGTAAGATGTGTTTTGGCGGCGTCGGGTTGCTAGCAGCAGACATGGCTAAGTGTCAAGCCACAAGACCCAATCAACGCATGCGTTAGCTGCTTGCAGCCGAGTGAAAGTTTTTTTTAGTACTAGGGTGAAGGTTGAAGTGAGACTGGGTTTCTCCTTGGTGCCAGTAAATCTTTTTTTCAGGCATGTGCGGGTTTTGTTTCCTGTCCGAGGCTTCTGGGAACAGTTACCTTTTAGAATTTATTTTATTTTATATTTTCAGAGTAAAAATCAAAGAAAGTGAAAAGAGAGAGAAGTACTTAGAGCTTGCCTGAGAACTAAAAATGTTATGGAATATGACAGTGATACCAATTGTAATTTGAGCACTTGGAACAATCCCCAAAGGTTTGTTAAATAAACTGGAAGCGTTGGAAATCGGAGGACGAGCCGAGACCATCCAAACTATAGCAGTACTAAGGTCGGCCAGAATATTGAGAAGAATCATGGAGACTTGAGGAAACTTACTGTAACTTCAGTGAAAGACCATCAGCTAACGTTGGTAAGAAAAAAATCACAAGGAATAATAATAATAATTATAATAATAATAATAATAATAAATCATACAAAGGCTTTAACCGGCCTATTTGGTAGAGTGTTCACCAATGGCTCGGGAGACTAGGGTTCAATCCCAGCTCGCGTCATACCAAATACTCAAAAAATGGTGCTTGATATCTTCTTGCTTAACACTCAGCATTATAAGTTATGTATCAAGGGTAAAGTGGAGCAATCCAATAAAAGGGCAACGCCCTTCCCTACATATCAGTGGAGTAGCTATTGAAAAGGAAACTTTCGGGTCACCCTTAACTATGGTCTCTGACTTAACTTTTAGTTATACTAAGGCTCTAGAAGTATATTTAAAACATTGAAAGTCAAGTAAAATCGCTGACCGTATCACGAAAGGTTTTTGGAAGCAATTTAGTCACATGGTATGTAAAGACAATGTCAGCTACGTTAACCATTCGTACAAAGGCGATATTAATTTCAACAGAATCTGATTGTTGCATATTGACCTCCGACCCGGCCAAGCTGTCAGAACAGGAAATGCATCTGTATAAATAACAGGTGCATCCGGTCGAGGAATATAACCTTGACCGTAGACGAGTTGAATGAGTGCGAAATTGTGACGCTCGCAGGAAGAAGAGTGGGCATCAAATTATTATATAACCCGGGTAAAGAGATGGAGTCAGTCAGTCAGTTGGAGATCAGATGAGTTGGAGACAAGATGCGGTAGAGAAAGCCAGCACACAGCAGAGTGGGCCCGCAGGACTCCGATTGAGCAGTTGTAGTTAGAGATAAGATACGGTAGAGAAAACCAACACCCAGAGAGGCTGGGTCCCCAGGCCCCCGGTTGAGCAGCCCAGGAGAACGGGAAAGAAACGCTGTTACAGCCAGAAGAGTTGGGCGGGGGTCAATATGCTGCAGTTCTGTTCGGTCTCAAACTCCCTCTCACACACAACCCTTTCAATAAAGTGACAGGTATATTTTTCTAAAGAACTGTAGCGCTCGTCTTTATTGCATCGTTATGCATGCATATGTATTACGTGGCTATACAACATGATGTTTTAATACGAGACGAAATACAGATATATATATATATATATATATATATATATATACTTTTTTTACACATTTTTTGCCCAGTCGGCTGAGGCTGTAGAATACACCGACTGCATCTCTGTAGCGGGTCAACCCTCCCAAAACGTGTTTCCTGGAAATGACACTAAAAAATCTGATGGTGAGGTTTCAGTAATGCTGGAATCAGGAAATGCATAATACACCTTTATTGCCATCACTCCCTGTTCCTCTCAGGCCCGGAGTGGTAGCACCTGATAAGGTCCTATTTATATGTCAAATAGAATTGTTTAGCATTTAAACAGAGTACTTATGCTAAACTGAATTGTTTGAAATGGAACTGTTTGATCATTTAACTGTTGTTTAATTAAATTGTTAGAGATACGTAGCTATACATGAAAACATCAAACTTAGAGGAAAAAAAAATGATTTATAGTAAATAGAATTATTCGTATTTGATAGAAATAAATAAAACAATTTAACTGTGTGAAAAGGAATAAACCCAGGCTCGTTTAAAAATGTTATCTACAAAATGTATTTTGAAATCATATATTTAATACATATGCATAAAAAGAATTTGGCTTTAAATAACCTACAACGGTTGATATGACATAAAACACAACCAAAACAAATCATATATATCTAATATATAAGTATAAAGATGATTTGGTATTAAATAACCCACAATGGTTGATATGCCATAAAACCTAACCAAACCAAATTATATATATACTTAATATATATGTATAAAGAGGATTTGGTATTAAATAACCTACAATTGTTGATATGCCATAAAACACAACCAAAACAAATCATATATATCTAATATATAAGTATAAAGATGATTTGGCATTAAATAACCCACAATGATTGATATGCCATAAAACCAAACCAAACCAAATTATGTATATTTAATATAAATGTATGAAGAGGATTTGGTATTAAATAACCCACAATGGTTGATATGCCATGAAACACAACCAAAACAAATCATATATATCTAATATATAAGTATAAAGATGATTTGGCATTAAATAACCCACAATGATTGATATGCCATAAAACCAAACCAAACCAAATTATGTATATTTAATATATATGTATAAAGAGGATTTGGTATTAAATAACCCACAATGGTTGATATGCCATAAAACACAACCAAAACAAATCATATATATCTAATATATAAGTATAAAGATGATTTGGTATTAAATAACCCACAATGGTTGATATGCCATAAAACCTAACCAAACCAAATTATATATACTTAATATATATGTATAAAGAGGATTTGGTATTAAATAACCCACAATTGTTGATATGCCATAAAACACAACCAAAACAAATCATATATATCTAATATATAAGTATAAAGATGATTTGGCATTAAATAACCCACAATGGTTTATATTCCATAAAACCAAATCGAACCAAACCAAATTATATATATATTTAATATATATGTATGAAGAGGATTTCGTATTAAATAACCCACAATGGTTGATATGCCATAAAACACAACCAAAACAAATCATATATATCTAATATATAAGTATAAAGATGATTTGGTATTAAATAACCCACAATGGTTGATATGCCATAAAACCAAACCAAACCAAATTATGTATATTTAATATATACGTATGAAGAGGATTTGGTATTAAATAACCCACAATTGTTGATATGCCATAAAACACAACCAAAACAAATCATATATATCTAATATATAAGTATAAAGATGATTTGGCATTAAATAACCCACAATGGTTTATATTCCATAAAACCAAATCGAACCAAACCAAATTATATATATATTTAATATATATGTATGAAGAGGATTTCGTATTAAATAACCCACAATGGTTGATATGCCATAAAACACAACCAAAACAAATCATATATATCTAATATATAAGTATAAAGATGATTTGGTATTAAATAACCCACAATGGTTGATATGCCATAAAACCAAACCAAACCAAATTATGTATATTTAATATATACGTATGAAGAGGATTTGGTATTAAATAACCCACAATTGTTGATATGCCATAAAACACAACCAAAACAAATCATATATATCTAATATATAAGTATAAAGATGATTTGGCATTAAATAACCCACAATGGTTTATATTCCATAAAACCAAATCGAACCAAACCAAATTATATATATATTTAATATATATGTATGAAGAGGATTTCGTATTAAATAACCCACAATGGTTGATATGCCATAAAACACAACCAAAACAAATCATATATATCTAATATATAAGTATAAAGATGATTTGGCATTAAATAACCCACACTGATTGATATGCCATAAAACCAAACCAAACCAAATTATGTATATTTAATATATACGTATGAAGAGGATTTGGTATTAAATAACCCACAATGGTTGATATGCCATAAAACACAACCAAAACAAATCATATATATCTAATATATAAGTATAAAGATGATTTGGTATTAAATAACCCACAATGGTTGATATACCATAAAACCAAACCAAACCAAATTATGTATATTTAATATATATGTATGAAGAGGATTTGGTATTAAATAACCCACAATGGTTGATATGCCATGAAACACAACCAAAACAAATCATATATATCTAATATATAAGTATAAAGATGATTTGGCATTAAATAACCCACAATGGTTGATATGCCATAAAACCAAACCAAACCAAATTATATATATTTAATATATATGTATAAAGAGGATTTGGCATTAAAAAACCTACAATGGTTGATATGCCATAAAACCTAACCAAACCAAATTATATATATTTAGTATATAAGTATAAAGATGATTTGGTATTAAATAACCCACAATGATTGATATGCCATAAAACCAAACCAAACCAAATTATATATATTTATTATATATGTATAAAGATGATTTGGCATTAAATAACCCACAATGGTTGATATGCCATAAAACCAAACCAAACCAAATTATATGTATTTAATATATATGTATAAAGAGGATTTGGCATTAAATAACCCACAATGGTTGATATGCCATAAAACCAAACCAAACCAAATTATATATATTTAATATATATGTATAAAGAGGATTTGGTATTAAATAACCCACAATGGTTGATATGCCATCTAACTAAACCAAACCATATCATATATATTTAATATATATGTATAAAGTTAATTTGGCATTAAATAACCTACAATGGTTGATATGCCATAAAACCCAACCAAACCAAATTATATATATTTAATATATACGTATAAAGAGGATTTGGCATTAAATAACCTAAAATGGTTGATATGCTATGAATCCTAACTAAATCATATATATTCCATATATATATATATATATATATATATATATATATATATATATATATATATATAAAGAGGATTTGGCATTACAATGATTTATATGCCATAAAACCCAACCAAACCAAATCATATATATTTAATATATATACATAAGGAGGATTTGGCATTAAATAAACTGCAATGGTTGATATGCCGTAAAACCAAACCAAATATTATTCACACAAAATATCATCACAAAAGATATTTAAGGATTTTTTTAAGGAATATGTTCAGTTGTCATTGTTTAAAGAAGTACCTCCGAGCACTTGTTCTCTACCAGAATCATTTTGGCATTATTGGCAGGCTGTTAAGCGGGGTGGTGAGATTTTTTTCGTCTTGGTATTAAGATTCGTTGCGAATCACGACAAGATGAACACGTATGGAGACCATGAATCAAAACCCTCTACACATAACAGTACCACGGAAATATCTCGCAGTGATAGAAGTCACGTGACCTTCTGCTTTTAGTGATTGTTTCATGTTTAGCAGCGCTAGTAAGAAATGAAGCAAAAAAAAAAAAAAATTACATACTCCCGAATCATATGTCGTTAAACGCAATTAAAAAAGAAGAAAAAAGAAGTAGAGAGCAAAAAAAAAAAAAAGAAAAAAAAGGATTTTTAGCTTTGATGTCTGGAAGTAAATGTTATGGTTGTGTTTTCTAGACTGGCGTTACAGATTTTTAAAAAAGGCCAAGGGAGAGAAAGTGTGTATGTGGAGGGGAATGTTCGCTTGAGCTAGGGTTATGCAATTTCTTTTTTGTTCGACATTCAGCAGAAACGAAAAACACAAGTGCAACTGCATGACAGGCTATCATACCAAGAATTAATATATATAAAGATTTATAATAATTAGACGAACAAGAACAAGGGGTCCTAAGGAGCCCTGTTAGAAAAGGGGCCATTAAGACTCTCGTTCTATTGATAAAGAATGAATAAAAATTGTATGCTTAGATGTAGATTAAGTTGATGACCCATATATCTGATGGTTTCTTTTTCTAAAAAGGGTCTATAAGGTATTTGGTATAATCTATTCAATGAGAAAAATGAAAACTGTAAAGATTTATAAGTAGACGATCCCTATATCCGCTGGATGCCCTTCCTAACAGGTGGTTATAAGGAATCTGGAATTATCCATTTAAAGAGAAATGAATGAAAACTATAGGAAAAGATTTAGGATAAGTGTTGTATAACGTGATGAGATCAATCACAAAAGTAATACTTAAAAACCTATAACTGTGTGGAAACATTTTCCAGGTTGTCTATCCAGTCAGCCAACGAATGAATATATTCGGAAATATATATATATATATATATAATTTGGCTGACCGTAGTCGAGGGCGAACAGAAAGCTTCCTATTCAATAACTAATAGACCAACATTGTAACGTTACCGCCCTCGCCCCCACACACTTTACATCCTTCTTCTAACCATTCACTTCTCGGCCGGTGATCAACTAGTGGTCCGAGGGGGGTAACGCACATTTCTTGCCACTACAAGAACACGATCGAGGGGGCCGGAGAAAATAGAAGGACAAACGAACAAACACGAACAATGCTTGGGGTTAACTCAAGAGCAGAAGGAGAGTTATGCAACACTTTGCATTCCTGATAGCATATATGGACTAACGCTAGCGTGGGTTACTAGCGAAAATTCCACAAAGCAACTGGAATGCCGACTCATCTTGACTCAATCTTCTTCGCTGGACCCTATCTTCTTTGCTACTGTCTCCGGAGTCGACCGCATCTGTCCGTCGTTCCACGCCAACTGCCTGTCAGCTCCTTTCTCCAACCAATTCTCTTTCGCGTCCCCTTACCACTTCTGGACACGGCGAGATTTCAGGTCCAAAAACCCTTTGTCTGGTTTCGCGCCAAAACAGACAAAGGAATCGTCTGCTTGGCGGGCCACCTATATAGTGTTACAACATTCAAGAGAAGGCGCTATTTCTTTACCTGGTTTGCTCCTCTTACTTTTAAACTGTTCAAAAGAATGCTAAGAGTTAAGCAAGGAGGCATCATGTGCCATTTTTGTGTCTTTGGTATGACTCGACCTGGGATTGAATACCAGTCTTCCATACCATTGGCGAACACTCTAACCCTTATACATATACCATACCTCTTTCTATGTAGAACCAATTTTTCATTTCTCTATTCTTTGTCTTATTTTTTGATGTGAATTCAAATATTAAGCATTGTTGTAAAGCCATAATAGTAATGATATCAATCGCAACAGTAATACAATACATACACAAATACACAACACAGGCGAACTCTGTTGTTTCAGGCACGAACGGTTTTATTAATTCCTGTCTTCGGACCCTAGCGACACGAGGAGAGAGACACATTTCTTAAAGGTCAATGCTAACCATACTATGCTGACTCCACCCCAGCGCGCGGTGCATCTTGTGGTGTTTAAGATATCTGTCGGTAGGGATTCGAAAAAGCCAACTACATCTTTCAACGGTCAAAATCCGACTCTCAACGGCCGAATACCCAACTGTCGCCTAAATGGTCCAATCTCAACCCTCTGCCTCAACAGTCCAATCTCAACTGATGTCTTTTCAAAATCCTCAAATTCTCCAGATCATCTCTTCCGAGCATGACGTCATCTACACTCTAGCCCCATTTCCTATCTGGGGGTTTTATTATGATAAATGGTTATTGTTATATCCTTTGCGCGCGAGTGTAACTGCCCCAAATGACTATGCACATGGAATTAAGAGACTAGAATATTTCAAAGGCTTACCAACTTGAATAATGAAATATAATTAACGAAAAATGATTAATATAAAAAAAAATCAATCCTTAATTATTAACTGTTGTGGCCCTGGAAAGGGTCACTAATGAAAACGCAAACACGGATATTAGATAACAGATTATATTACACAAGAAAGATAGAGTTACATAGAAAAGGTAAGAAGTCTCCCCTCTGGCAGCGAAATCTCCCAGTACTAATAACGGTGAGAAGAGTCCATTATGGTGAGATGGTTAAGGCTCACACAACATTAGCATAAGAAGACGATCCATATATCTGATGGATACCTCTTTTAACAGAGGTCCATGGGGAATCTGGTATTATCTATTTTAGGAGAAATTAATGAAAATAGTATATAGAAATTTGGGGTAAGTAGACGGGTTTCCTTTCTTACAGGGGTCCATGATGAATCTGGAACTATCTATATAATAAGAAATGAGTGATAATAGTTTGTACAGATTTAGATTGAGTAGAAGATCCGTGTGTAATATATTGACCTCCGACCCGGCCGGGCTGTCAGATGAGAAATGCACCTGTGTAAATAACAGGTGTATCCGGTCGAAGATATCGGGGGATAACCTTGACTGTCGATGGGTTGAATTAAGTGTGAAATGTGACGCTCGTAAGAAGTAGGTGAACGTCAAATTATTATTTAACCCCGGCGACAGGAAGTTCAGATCAGTTGGAGAGAAGATGCAGGAATGAGACCCATGTCCCAGCAGAGGCTGGACCCCCATGCCCCCGGTTGAGCAGCCCAGGAGAACGGGAAAGAAATGCTGTTATAGCCAGAAGAGTTGGGGAGGTCAGTATGTTGCAGTTCTGTTCAGTCTCCAACTCACCTCACTCAATAACCCTTTTGAATAAAATGAGAGGTATATTTTTCTAAAGAACTGTGTCCAATCGTCTTTATTGTGCCCTCGTTGTTTCTGCATATGAGTATGCTACACCGTGTATCTGACGGTTTCCCTAATATCGGTCTTTGGGAACTTTGGTTCTAGTAAGGGCTGTTTTGCATCATATTTCTCTTGGAAAGCAATGACAGTGAGAATTAGGAAACTATACAACTCCCAGAATTCCATCCTTTTGCAGGGCCTGTATCAAGACGAAAACGCAAATCTTTAAAGTTTTGAAGATGACAGATACCACACATTTTCATGTATCTTTGTGCTCATTGATTTTTTTTCGTTTTGAATTAAAGACAGACAGTCCATATTGAAATTGATTCTAGTCCTCGAACATTAGTCAAGTGTCCAATGTCTACAGCAACACATTGATCTAAATTGAACTCCTGAGCCCGACAGACATAAGATCAATTCTTAGCTGACTGCAAGTTCCACGCACTTTGAATGTTTTGAATCATGGAACCAAATAAAAAGAAAACCACGTCTATCCATCTTTATTCTGATACCCTATACAAATTATTCTTGTGTAAGAATGCTGCGAAAAATATTAAACAATATGAACCACCCATCACAAAAACTAAGTTAGAAAAACCAGACATGCGGGACACTGCTAGATAAGTGGGGACGAACTCATAAGCGACATACTCCTGTGGACCCCTTCACATAGACGAGCAAAGGCAGGACGATCAGCTATAACCTATATACAACAGTTCTGTTCCGATACAGGATGTAGACTTGAAGACCTACCGGGAGCGATGGACGATAGAGTTGGTTGGTTGTTTAGGTTTTATGGCATATCAATCTTTGTTGGTCATTCAACGCCAAATTCTGTCTATATATACATACATATTCAACCAAAGATTTCAAAACGAATATTAAGGTAGGTAGAATTTTCTTTTAGCAGGACTTCATTTGTTTGCACAAGATTAACCAGTTTTAAGTTGTCACATTTTTTGGTACAACTCTGTCTCTCTCAAGAAGGACAGAATGTCATCTGTTTTGACGTTCTCGAACAGATCGGTTAAGTTATTTCTTTGAAAAATCGCTCTCTGATAACAGCGAAAGCTCTGCATTCTATAAGAATGTGTTTAACCGTGCAAGTTGTCTGGCAGGTTAAACACTGTGGTTGTGGTTCCTGTTTCAAAATGAAAGAGTGAGTAAGCCTTGTATGACCAATTCGCAATCGGGATATAACAACTTGTTCTCTTCTTGATTTTCTCGAGAAAAGAAGATAGAGAAGGGTGGTGAGAGAGGGTCAGGCAGATCATTGCCGATGGTGCGACATGGTGATGATGATGATGATGATACAAATTTTAATAGAGCTTGAAATATATTAATATGCATAAACAGAAGAAAATGACACAGGGTTTGACAGAAATATTTCCCATATTATAAATAGCCACGAGTGTTGTGCAAGTTAACTTAGCTCCATTTAGGTAATATATTACGAATTTTTACAATATACGATTAGTTATTGTCATGTTTCGGACTGGTGCATGCCATGCATTTGCTGGTGAAAGATTTTTTTAGACTGGCAAATCTATTATAGTTATACAGAGAGCTTTTCGCGTTCATTTCTAGTTACGTGGTGGTTTCAATAACTTTTCAGACTTTTTTTGTACAGGCATTTAAAATTGTCGTAGACTCCTGAAAATTCACTACGTTATTGCTATGCATTTTATAAGATGACTGACCAATTTTTATGATTTCAGCTTTAAAGTAACGGCTACAACAGGAATTGGAATACACCCTACTAAAGCCTGATTTTCACAGCTGGTGAGTTTCAAAAATGCAATCTGGACATTAGAAGAACGATATGCAATAAAATAGTGTTTTAAACTTGAAAAAAATGCCATGCAATGAAAGCTGGATCTACTGCTATGACCCAGAGACCAAGAGACAGAGTTCCCAGTGGAAGCTTGCTGGTTCTCCCAGACCCAAGAAGGCCAGACAGAGCAAATTCACCCACAAATATTTCATGATCCCTTTTTTTTGACAGCACTGGCAGAATCTACATGCACTGGGTTCCTACTAGACAGACAGTCAACAAGGAATACTATGTTGAGGTTTTAAGGCAGTTCAGGAAGAGATTCCGTCGGAAAAGGCCAGCACTCTTCAAATCGGGTCAGTGGCATTTCCACCAGGACAATGCACCAGTCCACAACTCCCTCCTTGTCACGGACTATTTGACCAAGATGGCCATCAAGACAGTTTCTCACCCTCCTTACTGTCCAGACCTTGCTCCCTGTGACTTTTGCTTATTCCCTAAGCTCAAAGGCTGTCGTTATGAGACAACTGAGGAGATGAAAGAGGCTATGACGAAGGTCATTGACACGCTCACACAAGAGGACTTCGATGGGGCCTTCCATTAGTTGTTGGAACGGTACAACAACTGCATTACAGCCAGAGGAGATTACTTCGAAGGGGTCTAGAGTTTCATGTATGTACTATCAATAAGAGTGCCTATACGAAAAAAGTCTGGAAACTTATTTAATGATCCTCGTATATCAAAATTATGCTTTTCTGAATAGAAAATCGATGCTGCTATGAGTTGAAACAGGAACAGCATAATTCATATGTCAAATAAAATGAGCGCGAAAAGCTCCCTTTATAGCGAGTACAAATTTACCAGTTTTAGAAACGTTTCAACAACAAATAAACGGCGTGCACCGGTCTAATAGATGGAGCTACTATTACCACTTGCTAAACTTCTCTTGCAACACACAGAAACAGTTTAAAATCTAAGAGATATTCCTGTCTCATTCTGAATCAAATAGAACGAATGGATTTATTTGTTCTAACTTAATAATCATAATTCTTTTTAAAGAGTTAGTTACTGAGAAAGTGACAAGTCACGACCTAACTTTCGGGGCTTAGTGAAACTACACCTAACCTTTCATGTCACGATCATACATATCTACTTAAACGTGTGCAAACAAATGACCGATGATAAATAGTTACTGTTACATAGCAACTGGCGTAACCATTTAACTGTGTGCAAACAAATGATTAAAAGTAAATAGAATTATTCGTATTAGATAGAAATACTTGAAATTATTCAACTTTGAAGAAAAATGAGCTCAGGCTTTTTTTTAAAGATATTAGAAAAATTTACAAACATCAGGTGTATTTAATATGTAAATCTAAACAGGGTTTGGCATTAAACTATTTGTTATGTTTGATATGCCATAAAACCAAACAAAGTTGCGAAGAACTGTTTTTGACCTTTGAACAGCGTACTTATGTTAAACTAAATTGTTTGAAATAGAACAGTTTTACATTTTACTGAGTGTAAATAAAAGCTGTACTTAGGCTAAACTTTACAATTTGAAATAGAACTGTTTATATGTATAACAATGGATCTGACAATGAATAACCTAAAATGGTTGATATGCCATAAAACCAGACCAAACCAAACCAAAAACCAATGCCAGGCTCTAACTTGTTAAATAATGGATTTTCCTTCGATCGATTTGAAAATACCATTTCCCGTCTTCCTGTTTTTAAGACTAGTCCAAAAGACAGTTGTAATATGTGCAATAAAGCCAGTGACATTTTTTCTGTGACCACGTGTCTGACTTTCTCTTCCCTAATATCAATAATAATAATTTCATCTCGTCGCCATCTGTTCACCTTCTTTCTGTCTCTTTATCAAATTTTAGAGCTAAGCAAAGCCCCTCCTTTCTGTTGAGGCTGGGCTTACGATTTCTTAAGGAATATATCTTTCCTTGATCAAGTTGAAAATACCTCTTCATATCTTTCTGTTTTTGAGACCTGTGCAGCCGGAAGATGTAACATCTTCAATAAAGTGATTGGGATTTTTCTGTGACCACGTGTCTGATTTTTCCTTTCCTGTTGTAAGAACCTCTGATTTGGTTTGGTTTTATAGCATATCAATTAAAAATCTAGAAGATATTCCCATCTCATTCTAAATCAAATAGAACGAATGCATTTATTTGGTCTAACTTAATAATTTTGAAAAGATAAGTGCCTTTATAGAGTTAGTTACTGAGAAAGTGACAAGCAGCGACCTTACTTTCGAGGATTAGTGAAACCGCACTCAATTTCAATGCCACGATCATACATATCTACTCAAATGTGTGCAAACAAATGACCGATGTTAAATAGTTACACGTACATAGCAACTGTCGTAACCATTTAACTGTGTGCAAACAAATGGTTAAAAGCAAATAGAATTATTCGTATTTGATAGAAATGCTCTTTTTATTATTAATGCCAAAATCGATTCTTATGGAGTCAGAGTTTTCCTTCTCCTAGATTGGTTGCCATACCAAGATTAAAAAGACCAGTCGGTCTAACTATTTGCCCATAGCTGGAGTGGGGTAGTTGGATTCATACCTTTCATAGGTGTTGGGTAAATACATATATTATACACATTTTCCTCTCTATTTAGTTTAGTCACATGACTGGAAATAGAGGCAAAATTTGTAATCAAGTGATTTTGATAGGTGAAAAAAAAAACATCTTGTTACAGCTATCTTCATTAACAGGTGTTTAGTAAATTTTGTTGCATACAAGGTTATAGTTCAAATATTTTTGTCTGAAGAGTCAAATCCCCTCATGTATGTTGATTGGTTGGTTGTTTTGTTTTACCGTGTATCAACCCTTTTAGGGCCATTTAACGCCGAATTAAGTCATTTTATGAGTATAGTTTTTTTGTTTACACATAGTTAAATGTCAAAAGAATTCTTTTTCAAACAATTCTGTTTAGCAATATTACACAGTTAAGTTCTATTTGACCCATTGATAGGACCCTATCAGTTGCTACCACTCCGGGCGAGAGTGATGCAGGGAGAGATGGTAATAAAGGGGTACTCTGCATCCCCCAAAGCTCCAGCATTACTGAAGCCACAGTATGAGATTGTTTTGTGTCATTAATAGGAAACTCGTAGTGGGAGTATTACCCACTGCAGAGATGCAGCCGGTGTATTCTACAGCCCCAATCGACTGGGCCACTCATATAAGTTGTTTTATTTATTAAGTTTTAATGAATTATCAGAAAATTATTATTCTCCCCCCGCTTGATATTAACATTCCGCTTGTTTACTATATGCCAACACATTTTTAGAGGCTTCAGAATTTTCCTTTAGAAGATTATGAGCGTTTCCGCTAAAAAAATTTGGAAACTCCTGAAGATGGCCGGCCTGAATATTTAACTGATTAAAAAACGGCCTAACCAAACAGAAAATATGTATTGTCCATATTTATTTTCATCTAGTGACAACATCTTTGTCTCCTTACCTTTTGAAGAGACCTACAAAATTCGAGTAGAATCTGAAAGCGAATACTCCCACGCCAAAAAAAGAAAAAAAAAGAAGAAAAATGATTGTACTAACGCAATGTTTAAAATGGACTTAATATTTCTAAAAAGGTAGAGTGCTTTTAAAGGTTAAAAGCCAAACTTGTCAAGTTAGAATCAATCGTAAGAATGCTGGTGCCAATGCAATAAATAAACAGAGAAAATCCTAATGTATACAAAGAATTTTGGGAAACGAACAAATGTTGAGAGGCAATCCTACAGCGACTATCAATATATCTCCGTTTGCATAAAATTATTTTATTGATAACAGCTACTTTCCCATAACAACAGCTTATTTTAAGAATGCATTGAAGAAAATAACTTAAATGTGACACGATTGGTTTAAGAATGTTAATAGCAGATCTGATTTTTATTGAATATAGTTTAGGAAATGGTTTTCTTTTATTAGAAAACTGCTTTTACTTTCGATTAGAACTGTTTCCTCGTTGTCGCAAGAACCGCCAGATCAATAAAAACGACGAAAGAAAATACTTACCAAAATCTGACCCAAAACTAACTTTTAAGTAGACTTGAAAACCTCAAGGGGGTGTCCTCGTGTTGTAATGGTTAAAGCGATGGACTGCGAAATCGTAGTAAGCGAGTTCGAACACCAGTCACGCTATTATGTTCACTTTCGGACGAATAACCTTGGGAAAGGTACGAACCTCCTTATCCTCCCAGCTATGGGTTAAATAGCACTACTATTGTTCTTCAAGGAGAATGGCTTTGCCATTAAATAACCTACAAAGGTTGATATGCCATTAAATAAATAAACCGAAAACCTCAAATAATTCCACGATTTCCCCCCCCCCAAAAAAAAAAAATTCAGATAAGATCAATTCGATAATCATAGCTTGAATGACCAATTAAGTAGAGAAAATTTTAACTTTAGGATTTTCGTTTACCTCTATTCTAAGTTCAAAGGCTTCAACTGAATCGATTTTTCTGTTTCTTTTTGTTTTTTTTTTTTGCATCAGACTTTTAGAGCTGAAAGATTTACGGCTATGATTCTCTATAGTCTCTTATATATTTGAATTTACAATCTGGGTTTCATGATTTTTGTGTACAGTTCAACTACGTGATTTGGAAAGAAAAACAACAATACGGATATTCCAAGCGACAAACTATAGAAATTGCTCGCAAGATGACCGGGGCATGGTTAAGAAGAGGGCACCTCAAAAAAAAAAACTGAATCTTTCGTAATAGTGATGAAACTCGTGGCCACAGCTTTGCTAAAATCTGCCTGGATTCTTAAAAGAGTCCTGGAAAGCTAAGAAGACTTGCTGTCACTTAGAATCCAGTGAAGCATCCTCAGCTGGTGTAATAACAACCTACTGTTATAATAACAATAATAATATCAAGGCAAGGATAGATAAGACGCAACAAAATAGCAAATGTAGGCTATGCGGTGACAGAGACGAAACGATCAATCACATAATAAGCGAATGCAGCAAATTAGCACAGAAGGAGTACAAGGCTAGACACGACTGGGTGGGCATGGTGATCCACTGGGAAATGTGCAAGAAATTTAAATTTGACCATGTCAACAAAAGGTATATGCACAACCAGTACCTGTCCTAGAAAATGACACATAAACTCCCATGGGACTTTGATATATAAACGGATAACCTAATCTCAGCCAGAAGACCAGACCTTATAATAATCAATAAAAAAAAAAAGAAAATCTGCAAAATTGTAGACTTTGCTGTCTCGGCTGACCACAGAATAAAACTGAAAGAATGTGAAAAGAGAGATAAATACCTCGACCTTGCTAGAGAATTGAAAAAGCTGTGGAGCATGAAAGTAACGATTGTGCCAATTGTGATTGGTACGTTAGGCACAATAACTAAAGGATTATTAAAAGGCCTTGAGGACTTGGAAGTTGGCGGCCGAGTGGAGACCATCCAAACAACAGCTTTATTGAAAACGGCCAGAATCCTGAGAAGAGTCCAGGAGACTTGAGGAGACTTGCTGTCACTCAATCTCCAGTGAAAAACTCTTATGAATAATAATAATAATAATAATAATAATAATAATAATGTGCGGAGAGAGAGACTTGAGGGGACTTGCTGTCCCTTAAACTCCAGTAAAAGGCCATCAGCTGGTGTGAAAAACTCGTTGGGAATTTATCGTAATAATCATGTGATGATAGAGACGAAACAATTAATCACATATTAAGCGAACGCAGTAAACTAGCACCAACCAAGTACAAGACTAGACACGACTGGGTGGGAAAGGTGCTCTATTGGGAATTGTGAAAGAAATTGAAATTTGAGCATTCTACTTAATGGTATATGCACTAACTAGAATCAGTCCTGAAGAATGATATGGATAAGTTCTCTAGGATTTTGAGTTACAAACAGATTACCAAATCCCGGCCAGAAAACCAGACTTCGAGAGAGTTAAGAAAAATAAATAGATAGATAAATAGATAGATAAATAAATAAATAAACAAATTAATAATAACCTGCCAAATGGTGGAGTTTGCCGTTCCAGTGGTCCACAAATTTAAAATCAAAGTAAAGGAAAAGACAAGTACTTAGACTTTGCCAGATAACTAAAAAAGCTATGGAACATCAAGGTGACGGTAATACCAATAATTGGTGCAGTCTCCAAAAATTTCGTAAGGTGTTATATAATTACGGAATGATTTTTTTATATTAATCACTTTTCGTTAATTATATTTTATCATTTGGTTTGGTTGAGCTTTGAGCTATTCGGCTCTTAGTTCAGGTGCACAGACATTGGGTACAATTTACGCTCGCGTGCTGAGGATATGACAATCACAATTGTCATGATAAATCACAGACAGGAAAAGGGACTGGATCGTGAATGACGTTATGCCCGGAAGCGATGGGCTGAGAATTTAGGTATTTTGTAAAACACGTGTTGGGTACTGGACTGTAGGTGAGTCGAGTTGGTAGTTTACTGGGGGCCAGTGCAGTTGAGTTTTACTGTAGGCCAGTCGAGTTGGGTACTCTATTGGGGCCAGTTCAGTTGGTAGTTGACTTTGGCCATGTCAAGAGTTAAAGTTGAGTTAAGACCATGGTGTTGAGAAGTGGAAATCTGACCATGGAGATCTGCAGATCTCTACCGACAGAGATCTTAAAGACTACGAGATGTGCCGAGCGTTTGAGTTTTGTTAGAATAGAATGATTAAGAATTGTGTGTCTCTCTCTCCTCGAGTCAAAGAACCGAACTCAGAAGTCAAGAAGTTAATAACGTTCGTACCTGAACAACGGAGTCGAATAGTTCAAAGCCCAACCAAATTGAATGAAAAAATATAATTAACGAAAAATGATTAGTATAAAAAATCATTCCGTAATTATATAACAGCTAGAAAATTTAGAAATTAAAAGACGAGCGGGGGACATCCAATCTATAGAATTGTTAAGATCGGGCAGAATCCTGAAAAGAGTCCTGGAGACTCAAAGAGATTTGCCGTCATTCAGACTCCAGTGAAAGACCATCAGCTTATACTTCTACTAAAAACTCGCAAGGAGTAATACAATAATAAGCAAATACAGCAAACTCGTTCAAAATGAGTGTAAGACGATGCATGACTGGGTGGGGTTGGTTATCTACTGGAAATAATGCAAAAGATTCAAATTTTACCATACTACCAAATGGTACAGGAAAAAAACAGAATTCATCTTTAAGAATGAGACACATATATTTCCCTGGGATCACTTGCTGTCTCTCAAATTCCATTGGAAGACCATCATTTCACACAAGTGTGTAAAAGGACTCGCAAGAAAATGCGGCAAATTAGCGCAAGAAGAGTTTAAGGCTAGACAATTGTTCAAAAAATTGAAATTTGATAATTCTACCAAAAGGTATATGCACAAACCAGAATCCATTCTGAAGAATGAGATGCAAGAAATTCTCTTGGATTTTGAGATAAAAACAGATCACCTAATCCTGGTCAGAAGATCATACCAAGTGATAATCGACAAAATAAAAACCTGCTGAATAGCGTCTCGGCTAACCCCAGGGTAAAACTGAAGGAAAGCAGGCCATCAAGTGAAAATTAAGGAAAGCAAAAAGAGAACTAAAAAAAATATGGAATATAAAAGTTACGGTGATACCAATTGTAATTGGTGCACAAGGTACAATCCCCAAAGGCTTGGTAAGGGGATTGGTAGACTTAGAAATCAGAGGAAACCATCAAAACTACAGCATTACTAAGATCAACCAGAATCCTGAGAAGAGTCCTGGAGACTTGAGGAGACTTGCTGTCATTCAAACTTCAGTAAAATACCTTCAGCTAACACTGGAGTGAAAAACTCTCAAGGTTGGTTGGTTGGTTGGATTTTATGGCATACCAACCTTTGTAGGTTATTTAATGCCAAATCCATTTTTAAACAAATAATCAGTTCTATTTCAAACAATTCAATTTAGCATGAGTACACAGTTTAATTGTCAAAAACATTTCTATTTCAAGCTATTCAGCTTAGTCAATCAGTTTTAGTTTAGTGTAAGTATGGTCTTTGTCCCCACCCAGTTGAATGTTAAAACAGTTCCATTTCAAATAATTCAGTTGAGCATAAGTACGCAATTTAGTTTTATTTGGCCCACAGAACCCGATCAGGTACTACCACTTCGAGCCATAGTAGAGCTCGGAGCGATGGCAATGAAGAAGTACTCCACATTCCCCAAAACTCCTGCTTTACTTGAACCTCACCATTAGATTGTTTAGTGTCATATCCAGGACACTCGTTGAGAGGGGGTCTTACCCCTGTGTAGAGATGCAGTCGGTGTATTCTACAGCCCCAGCTGACTGGACAATCAAGTCGTTTGAAATATATATTCATTTAACCAAAATGTGACCGGCACTGATTAATCGACGAGATCTGTGGGGGAAACAGGTAATTAGTTATTTCAGTGGATATGCATGTGAATGAGTTTGCGTCCGTATTTTACGGGTATTGCTCTCAATATTATTTCCACCAAAATCACGACACAAAACTTTACGATCGCGTAAACGAAATGGAATAGGACACAACAAACATTAAACAACAAACAATATAATATACATAAAACAGAATGTGAAAACAAATAAAAAAAAACATGATGTGTAAATGGCCTTTTGGAAAATAAAGTTTGGCAAGTTAGAAGAAAATAAATTTGTTTACACGTGTGTGTATGTTTAGATGTCTGTAAATAAGTAATTCTGACTTACATTAAGTTCATATCGTGTTTTATGATTGTGGCAACAGCGTGTCGCGTTGATGAAGGAAAGTTGGCCGGTTTTTTTCTTTTGAACGTGATTTGCAGCCATCTGTAGCTAGGTCATGAACTTTAGTTGTGGAAGAAAAGGAATTTGCCGGACAGAGTATCGGCTATTGCTTACTGGATTAGTGAATGAATCTGACTGTGAGTTACTTATACCCTAATAGTGGATCGTAAAATCGTCCTAAGATTTTGGCGCGTAGACAGTTATTGACCAATCAGATTTGTATTTTATTATTCTATTTTAGATCCCAAATATTTTCTGTTAATTGACTTCCGATCCTGTTCTTATTCAATGTTTTAGCTGATAGGTTGAAAAACATAAAAATGTAACTTAAATGCTAATGCAGTTTTGATCCTAAATTTCAAGAATATTCTTAAGTATGTTTTTATTGCTTATTTTAAGACTAGAAAAATGCGTATCCCATAGATCCAATTTTGTTTTGTGAACATGCTTAGTTGCACGTTGCTAGTGTAGGGGGACATATATGTATGGTAGATATGTTTAATCCCCCAAAATTTGATATTAATGTTATATATAAGTTTTGCTTGGAATAAGGCACATAGAAAAAAGTAGTAAATGAAGGAAGCCAATGAATAAAATATATGAAACGAATGAGTAAAGGATGTCGTATTTTAGCCTTTGACCCGGCCAAAAATGCCATTCCAAGGTGATGCACCGGAAGGAAGTGACACATTCTAATGGCAGTTATGAGAGGAAATCGCGTGGGCGGAAATTAGCTGATGAAATGGGACGAGGTAAAAAATTCCCATGGTACTCTCATAGACTGACGCACCGGAAGAGAGTGACCTGTGAACTGCATGACAGTTATTTCCGCTTGATGACGATCAAACATGCGATTTCAAAGATCGAGTGGGCGATCGAGTGGACGTTGAACTATTATATAACTCAGTCAAGACAGAAGTCAGGCAGTTAGAGATCGGACGGAGTTATAGACGAGATGTGGTAGGAAAAGCCACACCAGGCCGAAGGGGCTTGGGGCCCTGATGAGTTGGGTTCCAGAGAAGATGCTGATAAGATGCAGTAAAGAAAGCCATCACCCAGAAGAGTGGGCCTCTGAGCCTCCGGTTGAGCATCAGGAGAACGAGAAAGACACAACGTTGACGGTCATAAGAGTGGGGGTCAAAATATTTCAGTTCTGTTCGGTCTCCAGCTCCCTCTCACATGCAAACCTTGAGTAACCCTTTTCGAACCCTTACAATAAAGTGAGAGGTAAATATTTTTGTAAAGAAGTCTTCCTGCGTGCTTCTGTCTTTATTATTTTGTCGTTATGATACGGCACATGAGAATATAACAAAGATATGAAACGGCGTGGACAAAAGGAACATTCAAAACAAGGTGACAAACAAAACAAATTTATATACTATAATAAAACAGACATTGATACATTAAAAATAGTTGTGTGTGTGTGTGTGTGTGTAACTAACACAACTAAACTACAAAAGGGTTAATGACGCAAACGTCCTATTAAGTTGGATTACATATTTAAAAGTCTTTCTTTTTGTGATTCAGACAGTCGGTTTCTCTGAGACTGGAAAAAGTCTCTTTGTCTATATATATTGAAGAAATGAATGTCTGCGAGGCTTATCCATTTTTTTGGTTTTCCCTCCTGTTGATGAATAAGAAGAATATCACACTGAAGAGAGTGTGTGTCAGCGCTGCAATGGAACTTGTGAAAAAAAAGAAAGAGTGTTCGAAGACGACGTATTTATAGAAAATATGTGTCTTGGAAGTGGCTCTAAACGCAGGACGAAATTTACGCGCGTACATAGTTTTACACAGGTCACGTAGTTCTCCTGGCCAATGGTTTCCCGAGACTGAATATGTGTGCGTCCGTCATCTTTGTCGTGGGAACAAGTGGCATACCGCCCAAATTAAATTATAGGAGTGTAAAGTCCTATACTAGGATGCTTGACAAAGCAAAGTTTAGTAAATAACAAATGCCAAAGAATATGAGAATTAATTTTTTTATTTATTGCGGACTTTTTGTCCTCATTTTGATAGTTTTTGTGTTGTTTCTTCTTTCTACGTTTCGGCCATATTTCACCTCTGGCCTTCTTCAGGTGATTATCCGCGACCTCGCATAGGAATCCTGAGTCTTGTAACCATATCCCCATTACTGCCTTCCATAATTGTTGTCTCTAGCACCACATTTTTTGACCAAGTAAACCTCTGGCCGGCTTGGGTAGGAATTGAAACCGCTATCTTCTGACAATGCTCACCTGGAACCGTAGAGACTCAACGCCTCTATCCGCTGCGCCACGAAAGGCGATCAAGGTTGGATTTTTTGGTCTTATAAATCCAATTATTTGTTCTCCTAATCTGCACTTCCATAGTCGGGTCCGTACCCAATTTGTAATTGTCTTTGTTGGGAAACCTTTTAAGATGAGGCTTCTAAATCTGAGAATTAATTTTTATCTATTAAGTCCGCAATAAATAAAAATTAATTCTCAGATTAAGAAGCCTCATCTCAAAAGGATTCCCAACAAAGAAAAGCCAAAGAGTATGTTTGCTCTATTGCTTAAACGGGGGTGTAATGGTTAAAGCGATGGACTGCGGAATCGTTGTAAGCGAGTTCGAATTCCACTCGCGCTATTACGTTCACTTTCGGGCAGATACCATTGGGAAAGGTATTAACCCCCTTATCCTCGCAGCTATGGGTTAAATAAATCACTACTGTTCTTCTAGGAGAATAGCTTTGGCATTAAATAACCTAAAAAGGTTGATATGCCATTAAACAAAGAAACCAACCAACCAACCAACTATTGCTTAAACGTGTGCCTCTGTGCCTCTGTGCTTGTGTATATCACTTTATATACGTGTGTATGTTCATGCCTAGATATGTGTAGGCATGCGCCAAAGGAAAAAAAAGAAAAAAAAAAAGACGAAACAAAGCAAAACGAAAAACGTTGATATTAAAAAGCACACATTCTGAGATGGATTTACGCATAAATAATGATTGTTGCAGCGCTCAAAGGGAGGACAGAAAAAAAGTTCTGAGAGAAAAGTTCTTTAAAGAAGACACCAGAAAAAAAAAACTCCTTTAAAGGAAAAGTTCTTTTAAGATTTCTTTCAAGAAGGAGACAGTTTTGTCTCAACGACTTTGACATTTTGACCCTTCTGCATGTGAGAAACGACTAACGTCACTTCTTTTTAAAACTAAATCCTTTAAACAGTCATTTCTAACTTCAATAGTTCGTGATGAGTTTTACGTGGTTTGAGATTGGAATAGTTAACGCACTGATTTCTTTGTTTGATGCCATACCAACCTTCATGGGTTATTTAATACTAAAGCCATTATTGTAAAAGAAACGTAGCAGTACAACTTAATCTACAGCTTGAGGCATAAAGAGGTTAATACTTTTCACAATGGCGTTAGTCCTAAAGTAAACGCAATAACCCAACTGGGATTCGAACTCGCTTACTATCATGTCACAGTTCAACACATTAGCCACTACATTACGGTAACGCCCCCCCATAGTTATTTGAACACATAAAATTTATTGAAAATTATTATCTCGCGAGTTTTACCCGCTAACTACGAGGTGCATACGATAGGTTTCCAGACTGTTTTCGTATGGGCACTTAGAATTGTCATAGACTCTTGAAAATTCAGTATGTTATTGCTATACATTTTATAAGATGATTGACCAATTTTTATGATTTCAGGTTCAAATGAACACCTACAGCAGCAATTGGAATACACCCTACTAAAACCTGATTGTCACTGCTGGTGAATTTCAAAAATACAATCTGACACTTTAGAAGAACGATATGCAATAAAATTGTGTATTAAACTTGGAAAAAATGGCACAGAAACGTATGGAATCCTTCAGACTGCTTTTCAACCATCTTGCATGAATCGAGCATCAGTTTTTGAGTGGCATAAAAGATTCAAGGAATGCAGGGAGTCTGTGGGTGATGATGAGAGGTGAGGGAGGAGTAAGGAAGTCAATACACCAGAGTTGACTGGCCAAAGGGTTAGGGTTAGGGTTACTATATTGGGGTTTTAAGGGAGTTCAGGAAGAGATTCGGTCAAAAGAGGCCAGCACTTTTCAAATTGGGTCGGTGGCATTTCCACCAGGACAATGCACCAGTCCACAACTCCATCCTTGTCACAGACTATTTGACTAAGATGGGTATCAAGACAGTTCCTCAGCCTCCCTAGAGTCGAGACCTTGCTCCCTGTGACTTTTGCTTATTCCCTAAGCTCAAGGAAAAACTTAGAGGCTGTCGTTATAAGACAATTGAGGAGATGAAAGAAGCTGTGACGAAGGTCATTGACACGCTCACACAAGAGGACTTCGATGGGGCCTTCCATTAGTTGTTGGAACGGTACAACAAATGGATTGCAGCCAGGGGAGATTTCTTCGAAAGGGACTAGAGTTTCATGTGCGAACTATCAATAAATCATTTACCGGACATTGGCCTAGCAGTTAGAGTGTTCGCCAATGGCCCGGGAGACCTGGGTTCAATCCCAGGTCGAGTCTTACAAAATACTCAAAAAATGGTACTTGATGCCTCCTAGCTTAACACTCAGCATTATAAGGTACGGATCAAGGGTAAAGTAGAGCAATCCTGGGAAGGAGTAGCGCCCTCCCCTACACCTTGGTGTAGTAGCTATCGAAAAGGGAGCCTTTGGGTCACCCTCGACTATGGTCGCCAACTTTCACTTACTATCAATAAAAGTGCCCATACGAAAAAAGTCTGGAAACTTATCATATGCACCTCGTATAACTGGAGTGACAGAAAGTCTCCTCAGGTCTCCCGGACTCTCCTCAGTATCGTACTCGAATTATTTGTTCTTGTGGTCTGGTTGGTCTCGAATCTTCCTCCGATATCCAGTTCACCCATAATTTTTCTCAGACCAGGGGGCGGGTGGTTCCAAGGGCCTAAACCTCAATTTGTATCACCGACACCCGAATGTTCCACAGATTTCTCACTTCTCTGGAAAGATCCAAGTATTTGTCGTTTCGCCTTCTTTTATTTTTTACTGTGTTCCGCCCGAATAGTGAAACCAATGAGATAACCAGTTCTTCGCTGCTTGTGAATTAAAATTGGTCCGGTCTTCTCAGCGGAACTGGGTATTCCGTCTGTATCTCAAAGCCCTAGAGAATTTTCTGCGTCTCATTTTCTTAGACAGATTAAAAGTTTAATCTCTATAAAGACAAAGTCCACACACACTATTCTTTACCATATTATTTATTTTTGCTTTGACATGATTAGTTATCCGAGCATTATGATGTGTTTCTTATAAGACGTTGAATTTCTCGTTTGAGATTTCCTCTTCGTGGACATGTTAAGGTCATCTCTTGGGCAATTACCTTTGTTTTTCTCTTAAGATATCCAAACAGTTGTTGTTCTTCTTTTCATTTGTGTTCTAGTTTTTTTTTGTTTGTTGTTTTATTGTTTTTTTCTCAAGTCAATTCTGTGATGGTCGTTGTAATAAGTATTATTTATTTTTTTTATATGTTCTTCGAAAGATCTTCTTCTTCTTCTTCTTCTTCTTGAAGTTTCATATTTTCAAACATCATTGCCTGTGCCAATCACGTGATAGTTTTTTTCGAAAAAAATGCTGAGTGAATGATTTGACAATTATGATCTTTATATATATATATATATATATATATATATATATATATATATATATATAATATATATATATATCTATTTCTTTTCTCTTGTTATATATATATATATATATTTCTCTTGTTATATATATATATTTCTCTTGTTATATATATATATATATATATATATATATATATATATATATATATTTCTTTTCTCTTGTTATTGTATTTTATTAAAACATCCATCATTATTCTAACAGCATTTGTTTCACCATTTTCATGTTCTGAAGAGGGTTTACTCTAGCTGAAACGTTTTAACGTTGACTCTCGTTTGTAATTAATTCATCGCTTTTGAATACTTTGTTTTTCTATTTTATATATATATATATATATATATATATACATATATATATATATATATATATATATATATATATATATATATATATATATATATATATATATATATTTACGAGAAAAAATGAAAATAAATCCGACATTATCTAAATATGAACAGAACAGAGTTCAAATGATGTATTTAACTTTGGATAACATGCCCACGTTAAATGTATCGTTTTTCAAAGCATCTTTAGGGCGATGCTTTTATGTGACTTTATCTCATAAAAAACGTATGACTTCCCCATAAAAAAAAACAAGAAAAAACAATTGAAACGAAACAATGAGAAAATTATCAAAGCTCCATTATCGTATTATCATTCGGTTTCAAAATGTATAAGACAGAAGTCGTGTTAAAAATGTTCGATTTTTCAAATTTTATTTAATTTTTTCCTAAAGAAAGAACCGCGTAGTTGAACATTTTCAACATGGCAATACATTACCATTTTTTAGAAAATTTAATTAGATTTTTCCAGTTTTTAAGAAGTGGTAACATGTTATTGCAACAAAATTTTTCATCTATGTTGGCCCAGTTGGCTGGGGCTATAGAATACACCGACTGCTTCTCTGCTGAGGGATAAGACCCCCCCCCAACGATTGTCTTAGATATGACACAAAACAATCTGATAGTGAGGTTCCAGTAATGCTGGAGCTTTGGGGAATGCATTGTACCCGTTCATTGCCCATCGCTCCAAGGCCCACTCTGACTCGAAATGGTAGCACCTGATAGGGTCCTATATATGAGTCAAATAGAACTAAACTGTGTACTTATGTTAAACTGAATTGCTTGAAACAGGAATGTTTTGAGATTTAAACTGCATACTAATTCCAACCTGAATTGTTTGCAGTATAACTGTTTTTGTATTAAAATGGATTTGACATTTAATAACTTACAAAGGTAAAATCAACCAACCAATCAACCAAACAACCAACAAACTAACAAACAAACAAGCTCTGTTTTGTTTATGTGAGAGGCGTATAAGTTTTTGAAACGATCCTTGAACATCCTTTGAATACACTTTTTTTTATTTTCTTTCACCTTCTCCTCTCCTTCTCTATATATTTACCAATCCCTCCGCTCGGGCAGGATATGATACAAGGTCAATTTTTAAGCGGAGTTTAACAGGTTTGAATTTAGAGTTTTCCTTCTCCTAGGCTAGTTGCTTCACCAAGGCTGAAGAACATAGTCTGTCCTACTATTTACCCATAGCTGGAGGGAGAATAATTGGATTCATACCTTTCCCAAGGGTATTAGTGCCATGTGAAATGCAATCAGTTTCGTCCAGGATTTGATATATATATATATATATATATATATATATATATATATATATATATATATATATATATTTGAACTCAAGTCACTGTGCTCATTTCGTCGATGATAACCATTGCAGCACGACTATCACACTCACACACACAAATACACCCCCCCCCACACATAAATATATGTATATATATATATTAAATCTCTGTACGACCAGGGTAAGATACAAGGTCAATTTTAAGCGGAATTTAATAGGCTTTAATTAAAAGTTTTCCTTCTCTTAGACTGGTTGCCATACCAAGGTTAATGAATTAGTCTGCCCTACTATTTATCCATAGTTAGAGGATGAATAGTTGGATTTTTACCTTAGCCAACTAAAGGCAATTGCGGTATGTGAAAAGCATACTGCCTTGACCAGATTTTAAACTCTGGTCGATATATCCATTTTCTTTGGCGGTCATCGTTACTGCACGAGGATCTCATATGATATATATAATGTATACAGAGTCGATGTGTGTGTGTGTGTGTGTGTGTGTGTGTGTGTGTGTGTTCGCGATAAAACAGGTTCTGGTTTTGGAAGGCAAAGAAATAAAAAAAATCAAATGTGTTGTCTATAGACAACTGATTCCTCACGCAGGGAGTCTTACTCGGTGTACGTTAAAAATTCTTCATACATATATATATATATATATATATATATATATATATATATATATATATATATATATGTATATATATATATATATATATATATATATATACATCCGACGTTATGTCAATATTGAAAAACAATATATTCAAATGATGTATTAATTCATATATGGATAACGTGACAACACAAGGATGCGACACAAAGTCAATATTCTAAGTGGACATAAAAGGTTTAAATTCACACTTACACTATCAAGATTAAAGAGCACAGTCTGCCCAACTATTAACTGGAGGGAAAATAGTTATATACATACTTTTCCCAAACGTATTAGCGCTATGTGAAATGCAAACAGCCTATCACCGGAATTGAACTTGTCTATAACCATAACACCACAAAATCCTCCATAAGGAAAAGCGTTCTTTAGGTCAGGTGCCTAGCAGACAAAACTAAACGGTCGATGATTACGTGACACAGATCTTCTCTATTTAGAACTTTTATTTCTGTCTTCAGTTTTCATGTCGTTAGGGCCTTTCTGAAAAAGTGTCTGTAATACAGCTCCAGCGTTGCCGCTCCAGATCTTACGTGACTATTAAAGTGTAAACTGATACTCATCTCAAGCATTGAACTCTTTCGCAGAGTATATCCTGATAACTTCAATTTTACACGTGCGCTGGGAAACCAACACACTTCCCTGTTCCCCCTACCCCCAGCAGAACAGCCCAATTATCCAAGTGTCTATTACGAGGTAAACAAGTGAGTACTGTTGCTAACAAAAGTCTGAATGACAGAATAGATGATTATCTGTCTGTCAAATACTAAAATGGAAAACCAAAGGAGGAGAGTTTTTAATTGGTGTGGTGCTGAATACATATAAGTGGATGGTATGAATATCTGCTCAAATTCCCTGAAGTAATATATAGTTGTATATAAAACAACGTATCTCTCTCTCTCTCTCCCCGCTCTCTCACTCTCTCTCTATATATATATATTTCATCATACAACCTGTGAAAGCACGAGCGATACCCTGCACTCATCAGCTGCCAAACAGGGGTCATAACACAGTTTCGGTAGCTCAAGGCGGTACTGCCACTCTTAGCGAAACCAATCATCTTTTACCATCCGACAGGGTATTTGAAAGAATTATATATATATATATATATATATATATATATATATATACGTGGTGCTTCAATAACTTTCCAGACTTTTTTGTACAGTCATTTAAAATTATCATAGACGCTTGAAAATTCACTATGATATTGCTATACATCTTATGAGATGACTGACCAACTTTTATGATTTCAGGTTCAAATGAACACCTACAGCAGCAATTGGAATACACCCTATTAAAGCCTGATTGTCACAGCTGGTGAATATCAAAAATGCAATCTGACACTTTAGAAAAACGATATGCAATAAAATTGTATTTTAAACTTGGAAAAAATGCCAGAGAAACGTATGGAATGCTTCAGACTGCTTTTCGACCATCTTGCATGAATGGAGCATCAGTTTTTGAGTGGCATAAGAGATTCAAGGAAGGCAAGCAGTCTGTGAGGGATGATGAGAGGTGTGGGAGGAGTAAGGAAGTCAATAGACCAGAGTTGATTGGCCAAAGGGTTTGATTGTCACAGCTGGTGAATTTAAAAAATCCAATCTGGAATTTAGAAGAACGATATGCAATAAAATTCTGTTTTAAACTTTGAAAAATGCCATGTGATGAAAGCTGAATCTACTGCTAAGACCCAGAGACCAAGAGACAGAGTTCCCAGTGGAAACATGCTGGTTCTCCCTGACCCAAGAAGGCCAGACAGAGCAAATCCACCCACAAACATTTGAAGATCTCTTTTTTTGACAGCACTGGAATGATCTACATGCACTGGGTTCCCACTGGACAGACAGTCAACAGGGAATACTATATTGAGGTTTTAAGGGAGTTCAGAAAGAGATTCCGTCAAAAGAGGCCAGCACTTTTCAAATTGGGTCAGTGGCATTTTTACCAGGACAATGCACCAGTCCACAACTCCATCCTTGTCTCAGACTATTTGACCGAGATGGCCATCAAGATAGTTTCTCACCCTCCTTACTGTCCAGACCTTGCTCCCTGTGACTTTTGCTTATTCCCTAAGCTCACAGGCTGTCATTATGAGACAATTGAAGAGATGAAAGAGGCTGTGACGAGGGTCATTAACACGATCACACAAGAGGACTTTCATGGGGCCTTCCATAAGTTGTTGTAACGCTACAAGTGCATTGCAGCCAGAGGAGATTGCTTCGAAGGGTACTAGAGTTTCATGTGTGTACTATCAATAAAAGTGCCCATACGAAAGCCTGGAAACTTATTCAATGATCCTCGTATATATATATATATATATATATATATATATATAAGCTAGAGTACTCACTTGTTTACCGCGTAATAGACACTTATATATATATATATATATATATATATATATACGATTCTTTGTATATACCAAAGACTCAAAAATGGTACTAAATGCTACCTTGCTTAACACTCAGCATTATAAGGTAAGGATCAAGGGTGAAGTGGAGCAATCCAGAGAAGGGAGTGGCACCCTCCTCTACACTTCCGTATAGTAGCTATCGAAAAGGGAGCCTTCGGGTCACCCTAGACTACGGTCACTAACTATACTTATATATATATATATATATTTGCCAGATCAACTAAAAGCAAAGATTATATTATACGTTCATCTTCATATTTTATGCAGTTTGTGATTAAAAAAAAAACGCGTTTATTTTCTGCCGTTGATGTCATTATGTACTTACAGGAACCGTTTCTTGATGTTACTCGGGAATGTTGGTTTGGTGTGTTATGTAATCCCACAGGAATGGTGATTCTGTATGTATTTCATTCATGCTGAAGACTTTTTGCTCTCAATAAAATCCAACTTGATGCATATTGCGCCGTGGTATTTATGAGAAATGGTAGATTTGGTAAATCCTGTGAAAAAGTAAGTGGAAAACTGGATAAATCTAAAAATAATATTTTGTCTTTATTTCAAACCGGTGTCAGTATTTCAGTTTATCCACTTTTCTACACACACACACACACACACACACACACACATCCACAGACAGACTGTTTCGTTCTATCAGAACTCTTCAGTGTAGCTAGACATGTAAGTGTTGGTTGTCACTAAATCACTTTGTGGATTTATGTCGAACTAAGTGCAATATAATATGGATTAATACACACACACACACACACACACACACACACAGCCACACGTAAAGATTCCTACAAAATCCCAACGGTTTTTTGACTGTATTTTTTCGATTTTCGATTCATTTCATTTTCTTGATTGTTGTTTTACAAAAAAACTCCATGAAACCCAGGCGTCACAGTCTATATATATATATATATATATATATATATATATATATATATATATATATATATATATATAAGGGGCGTTCAAATTGTTATAAGCTTCATCTAGATTTTCGATTTTCGATTTTCATCTACCCTCTGAATGGGTTTTGTCTGAATTGAAATTACGATAGAAATCACTGTAAGTTTTTCTTGTTTTTATTAGAAATACCTATGTATTCCCACTGAAAAAAAATTTCACCTATAACTCTTCTTTTTGGCTGAGGGTCAGAACATTTCGAACGACCATCTTATATACAGTGGTGGAAATAAATATAAGACACTCCATTAAATTGCTAATAATTTTCTTATTACTCCACAAATTCCTCTGAAAATTTGTGTGTTTTACCTAGATCCAATGGGTATTAGTATACATATTCGACTTTATAACAACTTTCCACAAAAAAAAACTTTATTTTTGAGGATGGAAATAATTATAAGACAGTTTTGAAAATTTGCCTATCTGGTTTATTTCAGAGTGAGGGCAAAAAACCTACAGGCGACATTACTATTTGTCGATTTTACCAAGGGCTTCGATTCCATTCACAGAGGGAAGATGGAACAAATCCTACTAGCATACGGCCTACCAGAAAAAACCGTAGCAGCAATAACAATTCTCTTCAGAAACACCAAAGTGAAAGTGCGTTCACCGGATGGAGACACAGAATACTTCGACATTGTAGCAGGTGTACTACAAGAGGACACACTAGCCCCATACATCTTTATCATCTGTCTAGACTACGTATTTAGGACATCGATCGATAATATTAGGGAAAACGGCTTCGAGCTGACAAAGAAAAGAAGCAGAAGGTACCCCGCAAAAACAATTACCGACGCCGACTACGCCGATGACATATCCCTACTGGCCAATACACCCAACCAAGCCGAAACACTACTGCATAGTTTGGAACGAGCCGCTGCAGGCATTGGATTCCATGTTAATGCACACAAAACTGAATTTATGTGTTTTAATCAGAAAGGCGACATCTCTACACTAGACGGAACTTCTCTAAAACTGGTTGACAAATTCACCAACCTAGGAAGTAGCGTCTCATCAACCGAAAAAGACATCGACAGACGGCTAACGAAGGCATGGACAGCTATTGATAGGCTTTCGATCATATGGAAATCAAACCTGACCGATAAAATGAAACGCAGTTTCCTCCAGGCAGCGGTCGTATCGATACTGCAGTATGGATGGACCACTTGGACGCTAACAAAACGGCTGGAGAAGAAGCTAGACGGCAACTACACAAGAATGCTGCGAGCAATATTGTATAAGTCCTGGCGGCAACAACTCACAAAGCACCAACTAACGGCCTCCTGCCTTCCAACACGAAAACTATCCAAGTTAGACGAACCAGACATGCAGGACACTGCTGGAGAAGCAGAGACGATCTCATAAGTGATATACTCCTCTGGACCCTCACATATGGCCGAGCAAAAGCAGGACGACCAGCTAGAACATTCTTACAGCAGCTATGTGAGGATACGGGATGTAGCCCTGAAGACCGGTCAGAGGCGATGAACGATAGGGTAAAATGGCGAGAGAGGGTCAGGGATATCCATGCCTGTGGCACGACATGATGATGATGATGATATATATAAGTGCAAATTGAGAAATTAGATCAGAAATAGAATTAAAAGAAAAGGCATGTAATTTTTTCTTTTGATAAAATCTATTTTGAATTTAGGAAGTGATCTAATTCTGAAATATGATATTCCTGAAATGAAATCAAAAGTAGCTTGTTTGGCCCTACGAGAATACACACACAAACACACACAGAGCTACCATAGCTGACGAGCACCATTGCCACCGCTGCACCCCGATGATACCCTGAAGAAGGATTCGTACCCAGTTGTTTTTTTTATATTTATGCTGAAAGTTAGACTACAAATTAAAGCAAGTGTATTTTAACGGTATCTCGCTAAAATTTGTCGTTTTTACTTCGTTGTATTCACACACACACGCACATATACACGTGCGCGCAAATTGTATCATTATATATTTAGGAAAGCGAACGAAGATTTTAAAACAGGGATGTTTAATATATCGATCAGGATCCGCCGGCAGATCGCACACCATGAAAAAAAAAAATGTTTGCCTGTCAACCGTTATCTTTATCTGTCCCGTAATGTATCGTCATTATCTATCCGGCTTATTTTTGCAAGCGTATCTTTCCTCATATGAAGATTATTAAGTTCAAGTATCGTTCTACCATGATTGATGATAATTTGGAAAACTGCTATGTAACTCCGACTGACTCCATTCAGTTGAAGTCATCAGACTATAGTAATGATCATAAAGTCAGTTGGTTGATTAGTTTTACGGCATATGAACCTTTATGGGTTATTCAATGCCAAATCCTGTTGTAATATTACAGACGGGCGCTGTCGTTGAGTTTCAGATGCCTCAAGGTTGGAGAACGCGCGAGCACATCAGCTGTCATCAATCAGTGGGTACATGGGTCTGACGATCAAAAATATTACGAACCTCGCTCGTGCAGGCAGAATGACCTGTAGAGTTCAAGCGTGATTTTAATATAATCACGCGTGAACTTTCACATGCTACACTATTGTTTTCACTGGTGTTCATCGAGCCTTCTGGAACCTTCGAATTGATCCATCAAATCGCTCTATAAATCAAGTAACGAGATTTTGGGCAGTTCAAGGCAGGTTTCTAAACAGGTTCAACAGAGTTCCATGACACCCCAACCCATGCCATACCCAGCCTGTCAGCAATACGACTGATATGAAAGTATCAACAAGCCAGCTATAACGACGCTGCCGTCATCACCAAGAAGAGGAGGGAGGAAGAACGCTAGCAAACAAACCTTTTTAACTACAGCCTGCTGTAGTCCCCATGAATAAAAGCGACTACTATTTTCTTCCTTAAAATTCGAGTTTTGTGTGTTTCTTTTCCGCGAACTCCTTTCTTTCAGACACAAAGTATTTTGGTCCTATGCTACGCTGTTTATATATATATATATATATATATATATATGTGCGTGTGTGTGTGTGTATTTACTAACTTACTATCTACCAGCATTCACGGTTACCAGGAAAAAGGAAAAGAAACACGCCAGAATTTAGAGATAACAATATCTCGGATCACTGCCTAGGGGAAAAAGAAAAAAAGAATTTCAGAAAAAAAAGAAAAGGCCAACTTTGTCACACCAGTTGGAAAAAATCAAGAGATATGCAGCCAGTTGGTCGAAAGAACAAAATCCCACCGTAAAATGCTGCAATGCTTCAATTACAAATAGTGCTCAATACTAAGTAGAGCTAATTACAGAAATTAAATCGCGAGTCGGGACTATCCTGCTACTAGTCGGTGCTCGATACCCTGAGGAGCCTATAGTGGGATTGTCCCGACTCGCGAACTAATATATATATATATATATGTGTGTGTGTGTGTGTGTGTGTGTGTGTGTGTGATTTGTACGTGAATAGTTTACTGATGAATTTATTTTCAAATGAATGGCTAACCTTATTCAAAAGAATTATATGTGTTAAATAGAAATATTTGTAGCCATTTAACCCTGTGCAAACAAATCTGTTTTAAATGGTTAGAAATATTCCTATTTAACACAGGCAATTCTATTTTCAATCCCTCATTTATTTATTTGGTTTGGTTTGGTTTTATGGCATATTGACCATTGTCGGCTATTTTATGCCAAAACCTTTTTTTATACATATCAAATATATTATTTCTAAACACATTTTGTAGATAACACTTTAAAATAAGAGTGAGCTATTTTTTTCACACTGTTAAATGCTTTCACTTATTTCTATCTAATACTGATAATTCTACTTATTATAAACCATTTGCTTACACACAGTTAAATGATCAAACAGTTCTATTTCAAACAATTCAGTTTAGCATGTCGACAACGTTAAATGGCTCCAAGTATTGCTATGTATCACTAACAATTCAATTAAACATTAGTCATTTGTTTACACACAGTTAAATGATCAAAAAGTTCTATTTCAACCACTTCAGTTCAGCATGTCGACAAAGATAAATGGCTCCAAGTATTGCTATGCATCACTAACAATTCAATTAAACATTAGTCATTTGTTCATACACAGTTAATTGATCAAACAGTTCTATTTCAAGCAATTCAGTTTAGCATGTCGAAAAAAGATAAATGGCTCCAAGTATTGCTATGTATCACTGATAATTCAATTAGAAAAGTCATTTGTTTACACACATTTAAATGATCAAACAGTTCTATTTCAAACAATTCAGTTTAGCATGTCAAATAAGTTAAACGTCTTCAAGAATTGCTCTGTATCACTGATAATTCAATTAAACAGTTATTTGTTTACACACAGTTAAATGATCAAACAGTTCTATTTCAAACAATTGAGTTTGCATGTCAACTAAGTTAAATGGCTCCAAGTATTGCTATGTATAACTAATAATTCAATTGAACATTAGTCATTTGTTTACAAACAGTTAAATGATCAAACAGTTCTATTTCAAACAATCCAGTTTAGCATGTTGACAAAGATAAATGGCTTGTGACGCGAAAGGTTTACTTTTATTTTCGCACGTGTGAAGACGGGGCAGGTTGGCACTTGATTCACTATAGAATAAGTCCTCGCTCAGAGTTTTTCTCTCAGGCATATAAGACCTGGCATCTTACGTGAGGGATTAATTTAGGGCCAGACTGACCGCCGCTGACAAGGGGTTCCAAATTTCACACTATCCACACACACACCAGGCCGCTTTCTTCCTTCCCCTTGACAATGGAAGATATGAGCCTATAGGTTCTAGTCGTAATAATATTATATTGTAGTAGTCGGCAACTCCGGTTTCCCGTGTGATATTTTAGAGGAATTTATAGGACAATTTTAAGCAAGATAACATAAGGCGAATAGAAGCTGAAAAGGAAATGTGACACAACAAATTCGTAGCAGAACTGCCAAGAACAACTTAGGCCACGTGGTAACATAAAAATACAGGAATCCTTTACTATACAAAGAGATACACTTTCAAAGTGTCAAATATGTATAATGAATTGAACAGTCCATGGATATAAATGTCTTTCTTTTCTGTTCTTTCGTTTTCCTTCAAATTGAGAGAGAGAGAGAGAGAGGGTGGTATATAAAGTTTGGGTATAAAGGAGAAATGGCCCTAAAGTTACCTATCTTATTTTTTGACGGGGTTCCACTGGAGAATCTTTCTTCTTTCACGGGCTAATAGACTTTAAGCTATTTTTAACACAGGCTTGAAGAATTTGGGTCCCTCGTGTCTCAGATATATTCTTTTGTCTTCTACCCGGAGTAAATGGCTATGGGTCTGTCTGCCACGAGCCCTTTCCAATAACTAACATTTCTTCTCGTTTTTTTTTGCTGACGGGGAGAAGGGTGCCACATCCGTTTTAAGGCCCCAGCCAATCATTTGGCTTCTACCTTCCTTCTCCCTTCCGGTGTCCGGCGACCTGAGGTTACTAAGTACCAACACCTGTTGATATACCCTCTGTGACCTACATTCTTTCTTAACGGTCACTTTTTTGACGGGTTGCCACTGTTCATTCCAACGGGAGGATAGTATTAATCTTATTTCTATCGTCTCCGTGGGATATCACGTGACATGGCTCTAAGTATTGCTATGTATCATAAATAATTCAATTAAACAGTCATTTGTTTATAGTCAGTTTAAATGTCAAAGAGTTTTATTTGTCCCATAGATCGGACCCTATCAGGTGTTAAGATGACATTGGTGTAATGGAGTGACCATAAAGCTACTCTCTTATATTGTGCTTTAAGGGTTCATATAATGATGTAATGTACCAGAAAATGTATATTGTACATTTGAAGCATACACAGTGCTCACATAGATAAATGTATTTAGAATCTTTTCAAATATAAGTTCATCTTTTTGGCCTGTTTTTTTTTTAAAGATGCTTGCAAACTGAAGAGGTGAGCCCACCAGTAGAAGAAGGTTTTGCAATCTTAACTCCACCATAATTTGCCATAGGCCCAATCGGCTGCAGAATACACCGACTGCATCTTTGCAGAGGGGTAAGACACCCCACCAACAATGCCCAATCGGCTGGGGCTGTAGAAAACACTGACTGCATCTCTGCAGAGGGTTAAGACACTCCACCTACAATGCCCAATCGGCTGGGGCTGTAGAATATACCGACTGCATCTTTCCAGAGGGGTAATACACTCAACAAAAAATGACCCAATCAGCCAGGGGTGTAGAATACAATGACTGCATCTCTGCAGAGGTGTAAGACACTCCCCAACAATGACCCAATCGGCTGGGCTGTAGAATAAACCAACTGCATCTCTGCAGAAGGGTAGAACTAAACTGTAATTACGCTAAACTGAATAGGTGAAAAAAACACTTTTTTTTACATTTATCTGTGTGTTTATACTGCGTACTAATGTTAAACTGAATTGTTTGAAATAGAACTGTTTTGATGTTTAATTATTTGTAAAGAAAACTTTACTTATGCACACTGAACTGTTTGAAATATATCAATGTTGACATTTAACTATGCGTGTAAACCAAAAACTCTACTTATACGAAACTGATTTGTTTAGAACTTTTATCAATATGACTTAATTCAGCGTTAAATAACTCGAAAAGGGTTGATACACCATAAAACAACCCCCCCACAAAAAACCCCTCAAACAACCAACAATTTGCCATGTTTATTTTGTAAAGCCGATTAAATGGTTTTATACAAGATTAATGCCTTGTGTGAATTGTATTTATGTGATAGTGTAATGTGAAGCTGAATTGATGAATGTGTATTTTCGAAGTGACTGCCAGCTGGTTGCTTTAAATTATTTATTTTTTATTGCTATCCCATGATGCATTTGTACATGGAGAGTTTGTTAACCTTTTATTTGAATTATTTTTCAGCGAAAGTCTAGAGAGCCAAGCCCCCTAAACCAATCCATAACTGATTCCATCAAAGCTAATAGAGACCAATTCTCCAAGAAGGCCTAATCCTCACTAAGCCTTGAGAATGCCCTTGAAACTTAAAAAGCCCAGCCACACAAAAACCTAGAAAGCCAAGTTTCCTTAAAGCTTAGAAATCCCAGTTCCCGGTAACCTAGACAGCACAATTCCCCAAAAGTCTTGAGAGTACAGTCTTTCCAAATATTAGAATTCCAAGCCTCTACTAAGCCAAGAGAGTTCAGTTCTTGGTTCACCGATTCCATTTTCCGTGCCTACAATCGTTACGCTTTACGAACCTCTTCAAATGTGGAAGGTGCATTAATTACCGGCGACAAGATAATTTATTCCTCTTCGTGAAAAAGATAAAAAGCTTCCTGTTTGACAGGAAAAAAAAAAAAGAAAATAAAATATTGAGAATGCGAGTATAACAATAGAAATTCACTATCTTAGTTTAGTTCGCTTGCGTTAATGTCATCTCATAAACATCGATCGATAATATTAAATCATCTGCTTGGTTTGATTGTTGAAATTTTGTCTCATTTTCCGATAATCGATACACCCTTCCTGTAAAACAGGTTATCTATTTGTTTTTTGTACATCAAATATTGTACCTTATGACATTGAATCTTCACACACACACACACACACACACACACACACACACACACACACACACACACACTCTCTCTCTCTCTCTCTCTCTCTCTATTTTCATTTCACTCACTCTTTCTATCTCTCTATCTCTCTATCTCACACACACTATTTCTGTCTCTTTCTCTCCCTATCACACACACACACACACACACACACACACACACACTCTCTCTCTCTATTTTCATTTCCCTCTCTCTTTCTATCTCTCTATCTCTCTATCTCACACACACTATTTCTCTCTCTCTCTCTCTCTCTCCCTATCACACACACACACACACACACACACACACTCTCTCTCTCTATTTTCATTTCCCTCTCTCTTTCTATCTCTCTATCTCTATCTCACACACACTATTTCTCTCTCTCTCTCTCCCTATCACACACACACACACACACACACACACACACTTTCTCTCTCTATTTTCATTTCCCTCTCTCTTTCTATCTCTCTATCTCTATCTCACACACACTATTTCCCTCTCTCTCTCTCTCTCCCTATCACTCACACACACACTGTCTCTCTCTTTCTCTATTTTCATTTCACTCTCTCTTTCTATCTCTCTATCTCACACACACTGTTTCTCTCTCTCTCCCTATCACACACACACACACACTCTCTCTCTCTATTTTCATTTCACTCTCTCTTTCTATCTCTCTATCTCACACACAATATTTTTCTTTCTTTCTCTCCCTATCACACACACACACTCTCTCTCTATTTTCATTGCCCTCTCTCTTTCTATCTCTCTATCTCTATCTCACACACACTATTTCTCTCTCTCCCTCTCTATCACACACACACACTCTCTCTCTCTATTTTCATTTCACTCTCTCTTTCTATCTCTCTATCTCACACACACTATTTCTCTCTCTCTCTATCACACACACACAGAGATTGTGTGTCTATGTGTGAGTGTGAGAGATAGACAGAGAGAGAGAGATTGTGTGTATTTGTGAGAGAGGGATTGGGTGTTTATGTGTGAAAGAGAAAGAGAGAGAGGGAGAGAAAGAGAGAGATTGGGATTGTTTCTGTGTGAGTAAGAAAGAAAGAGATTGTGTATGTTTGTGTGTGTGCACGAGAGAGAGAGAGAGAGAGAGAGAGAGAGTGTGTTTGTCAGATAGATAGATAGACTGAGAGGCTGAAAGATAGATTACGTTTGTATGTGTGAAAAAGAGAAATTTTGTGTTTATGTCAAGAAATGAGAGAGAAAAATTGTATGTTGTGAGAAAGATATATATATATATATATATATATATAGAGAGAGAGAGAGAGAGAGTGAGCATTTAGGTTTCATCTAACGACTTGTGTGTGTTTTATGCGTGTTTTACGTGTGTGTGTGTGAGTGAACGAGAGAGAGAGCGAGAGAGAAAGAGCGTGAGAGAGAGAGAGAGGGAGAGAGAGAGAGAGAGAGAGAGAGCATTTAGGTTTCATCTAACGACTTGTCTATTTACCTAGAGAATCTGCTGTATCGTGTGCTGGTAATTAGGATGTATAAAACTCATTTCAACCAATCAATAAGCCAACAACTATTTGACGGCTTGAACACGAGAGACTTCAAAATAAATAGAGGACAGATCGATAAAGTGATCAATACCCAAAGATTTGACTTGACATATTCTCTTATGTTTATAGATAGTCGCAAGCAAAAAAGAAATGTCGAAAGGGGTCGGGCATAATGACTTCCGTTTTTGGAAATAGATTCGAAACCCTGGATGACAATATTTGTCTTTCGTTCTCGCGCAAACATCCTTGAAAAAAGCCAAAATTCGTTTCTTATAACACGTTTAGTTTCTTGTTTAATGGCATATCAATCTTGGTGGGTAATTTACTGCCAAAGCAATCCTTGTAAAAGAAGAGTTATAGTACCATTAAGCCATAGCAAGGAGGATTAGCAGGTTCATGCCTTCCCGAAGGGTATATAACCCAAAATGAAAGTAATAGCACTACTAGAGTTCGAACTCACTTGCTACGATATCTTGGTCCAGTACGTTAGCCACTACGTTGCGAGGACTCATCCATTGTAGAAATGGACACAGCAACTTGAGTTCAAGTCCTGGTCGAAGCAGTTGGTATTTCACATGAGGCTAATACCCTTGAGAAAGTGCATAAATGCAACTGTTTTTAATCCAACCATAAGTAAATAATAGGGTATACTGGGCTCTTTAACCTTGGTATGCCAACCAGTCTAAGAGAAGGAAAACTCTTAATTAAAACCTATTAAAATCAACATAAGGAACTGAATATGTCGCATCTTGTTCGTGCAAAGGGATATATATACGCGGTTCCTTCAATAGGTTTCCAGACTTTTTTTGTACAGGCATTTAATATTGGCGTTGACTCTTGAAAATTTAGGGCAGTATTGCTATACATCTCATGAGATGACTGACTAATTTTTATGATTTCAGCTTCAAATGAACACCTACAGCAAGAATTAGAATATACCCTACTAAAGCCTGATTGTCACAGCTGGTGAATTTCAGAAATACAATCTGGACGTGAAGACACTTTAGAAGAACGAGATGCAATAAAATTCTGTTCGAAACTTAAAAAAAAAAAACCCACAGGAACGTATGGAATGCTTCAGACTGCTTTTGGAGCATCTTGCATGAGTCGAGCATCGGTTTTTTAGTGGCATAAGAGATTCAAGGAAGGCAGGCAGTCTGTGAGGGATGATGAGAGGTGTGGAAGGAGTAAGGAAGTCAATAGACCAGAGTTGATTGTCCAAAGTGTTAGGGTTAGGGTTACTATGCTGAGGTTTTAAGAGAGTTCAGGAAGAGGCCAGCACTCTTCAAATCGAGTCAGTGGCATTTCCAGCAAGACAATGCACCAGTCCACAACTCCATCCTTATCACAGACTGTTTGACCAAGATGGGCATCAAGACAGTTCTTCACCCGGCCTATAGTCAAGACGTTGCTCCCTGTGACTTTTGGTTATTCCCTAAGCTCAAGGAAAAACTTAGAGGCTTTCGTTATGAGACAATTGAGGAGATGAAAGAGGCTGTGACAAAGGTCATTGAGAAGCTCACACAAAAGGACTTCGATGGGGCCTTCCAGAAATTGTTGGAAGGGTACAACAAATGGATTGCAGCCGGGGGAGATTACTTAGAAAAGGGACTAGAGTTTCATGTGTGTACTATCAATAAAAGTGCCCATACGAAAAATGTCTGGAAACTTATTTAATGATCCTGGTATATATATATATATATATATATATATAATTTTTAAACCTATTACGATAACAGTAGCGTAAGAAAAGCAGATGATCCAATTTGTGAATAAATATAGCACTAATTTATATCAGTAAAAAATTCAATAAAAAAAGAAACGACTAGAAAACGTTCGTACGGCTTGAAAATAATCAACCACCCCGCAATGTCTAGCCAGAAGAAGTCAACAACAAAGTTACCTAAGCTTATACGTAAAAGTACTCAATACATTAAATTGATAAAAAGTAGAATATCAAAAGATTTCACCAACCTGGTCTTCAGGATAATTTAGAATTATCCCGATGATCCAATCGATGAAAACGCTCCCTTATGGGGGTTGAACACCCTGGCGAAGGAATTTTCGGCTGCCGCTCGCATAATGCAAAGCTCTTCGAAAGAATTGAGCACTCTGGTAGCAGATAGGGTATAAAAAATGTAAACAAACGAGCGTTGCTACTGCTGTTGCTACATAATACCTTATATTTCCTTAGCCGACGTAGTACGCTTGTTGGCCAAGCGGTATGATACTAAGTCTGACGTAAATTTACGCGGGTTTCGATCCCGGCTTCAAGCGTCCTACGTGTCTAGCCACACTGAAGAGTTGTGATACAACAAAATAGTCTGTCTGAGGATGACACTATATATATATATATATATATATACATGTATATATATATATATATCCATATATATATATATGTATATATATACACACCTATGTCGTTACGGGTAAATAGTTATGCAGTCTAGACTCTTTAAGCATGGTCATCATCATCATGTCGTGCCGCAGGCACGGGTATCCCTGACCCTCTCTCGCCACTTCTCTCTATCGTTCATCGCCACCGGCAGGTCTTCAGGGCTATATCTCGTATCCTAACATAGCTGCTGTTTGTATGTTCGAACTGGCTGTCCTGCTTTTGGCCGACCATATGTAGGGGTCCATAGGAATGCATCCTTTATGAGCTCGTCCCTGCTTCTCCAGACGAATGATGAATTCAACCAATTCGGAACCAAGACATAATTAAACCCCATAAAACACCTACTTTCAACAGAACTGCAGCATCATAATACACATGGCATGGCTTCGACCCAATGCTTCTTAAGGGTATAGTACGCATCCATTTTTTTTACACGAGTCAATTTACAAGATAGAAATCGCATTAAATCAAGACGTAGCTACACGAATCAGTCGGTAGTTTAAGACTAAAAAGAAATGTTGCTTTCAAATAACTCAGCATTTAGTTTTCATCATGATGTCCTTTGTCAGTTCATTTAATTTAATAGTGAATGTTAATTTAGAAAGGCATGAACCCATACAGCCTTGGCTTAGTGATATGGTGAAACAAAAATTTTTCAATATTTTCGTCAAGCGAGGCACAATTTGGCATCTCCGAATGGATTTGAATATGATTGACCACAGTGAATCTTAAGACCACCAGCTCGCCTGATACTCTCTGTTGAGGTATGATTTGGTTTGGTTAGATTGGGTTTTATGGCATATCTGTTGGTTATTTAATGCCAAATCCTGTTTATATATATATATATATATATAGATGATTTGTAAACACATTTTTGATAACTTTTTTAAATGAGCCAGAGCTTTTTTTTTTTTGGCACACTGGTTTTAGGTATTGTTATTTAAGTATAATACTTATAATTATATTCAATATTACTCATTTGTTTGCACACTGTGAAGAGGTTATAAGAATTGCTATTTAACATCAACTATTCTCTTCAACATTATTCATTTGTTTGCATACAGTTAAATAGTTCCATGTCTTTTTATTTATCTCTTACAATTCAATTAGACATGAGTAATTCATTTACACACAGTTAAATGAGCAAACAGTTCTATTTCTAACAATTCAATTTAGCATTAGTCATTTGTTTGTACTCAGTAGAAATAATCAAACCTTTATATTTGATCCATTGATAGGATCCTATCTAGAGCTACCACTCCGGGTCAAAGTGAACCTGGGAGTGATTATATTGAAGCGGTATTCCGCAATCCTCAAAGCTCCAGCATTACTGGAGCCTCACTATCAGATTGTTTAGTATCATATTCATGACACTAATTATTCATTTATATGACTATTCATACTTCAACAGCCCATGGAGGTACAAATAATGAATCCAATATATATATATATATATATATATATATATATATACGAGGATCGTTTAATAAGTTTCCAGACTTTTTTCGTGTGGGCACTTTCATTGATAGTACACACATGAAACTCTAGTCCTCTTCAATGAAATCTCCTCCGGCTGCAATGCACTTGTTGTACCGTTCCAACAACTTCTGGTGGCCCCATGGAAGTCCTCTTGAGTGAGCTTGTCAATCATCTTCGTCACAGCCTATTTCATCTCAATCGTCTCATAACGACAGCTTCTGAGCTTAGGGAATAACCAAAAGTCACAGGGAGCAAGGTCGGGACTATAGGGAGGCTGAGGAACTGTGTTGATGCCCATCTTGGTCAAACAGTCTGTGTCAAGGCTGGAGTTGTGTACTGGTGCAGTTTTAAATGCCTGTATAAAAAAAGGCTGGAAACTTATTAAAGGCACCACGTATATATATATATATATATATATATATATATATAAAATATATGACAAAAATTGTAAAAACATTTGAAACAACAATTTTTTTAAAAGGATTTTTTTATTTTTACGGATCTGGTATTTCCTAAGACTGTTATTACCTCGTATAAAAAGGTTGGTTGGTTGTGTTTTATGGCAGATTGTCCATTCTAATAGTTGTTGATATGTCGCGAAGTTAACTGACTGTAATGTATCAAACTTAATTTGCTTTTGAAAATATCGTAGGTATGATTTTCTTCACAGATGTCTGGATTTGATTGATATGAAAAATCAGATTTTGGGAGTTTTCTCAAAGAACTGAATGATTGTTGAGAGGATCAGTTGTAATCCGGCATAAATAGAGATTAAAACGTGTTTTGGATTTCGAAGCAGATCGGCTAACAATATTGGAATAAATGTTTGTGCTAGTATGTGTAGGGGAAATAACCCTTCTAGTTGATTTGAACCATACCTGATATAAGATGTAGTTTTGGCATGGGAAGAGTTTTGGATTATGAAGAAATGAGTTGATCATCACGAATTTAGTTGGCGTTTGAACTGCGGAAAGAACAAAACAACTCGCGCTGAGAGGCCGAGTATACACGCTTTAATTAGTTTGGTTTGGTTTAGTTTCATGGCATATCAACCAATGTGATGTGGACCCAGGTTGGGACCACGAAAAGACAACTCGAAACAAGGTATATTGAAGTAACAAGATACAGAGAAAAGTGGTGGCGTAAGCTAGGATTACTTGTCCGTCGAATATTGGTAGAGTATCCGATATTTTCGAGAGTATTTGGCTCTCGATTAATATAGAATTTGGAAGAGTCCATGAATGGGTAGGTAACGGTCTCATAACACAATGTTGGTTATCTAATGCCGAATCCATTTTTATACATAAAAACAGTTCTATTCAAACCATTCAGCTAATCATAAGTACGCAGTTTACATGTCAAAACAGTTCTATTTCAAGCAGTTCAGTTTAGCATAACCACACTTTATAGTTCTATTTGACCCATAGATAGGTACTACCACTACAAGCAAGAGTGGGCGTGAGACTGATGGCAATGAAGGAGTAACTTTTGTTAACACAGTTAACTGGTTTCAAGTACTGTAAAGGATTAAATAATTTTATTTGACCAGTAGATGGGACTGTAATAGGTATTACCACTCCGAGACAGCGTGGATCTGGGAATACTGGCAATGAAGAGGCAGTCCTCATTCCCCAACATTCTAGTTCTATAGTGTAACCATCATATACCTTAGAGTCATAAACAGGACACTCAATGGATGAGAGATCTTAATCCCCAGCATTTTACGTTTGGGACTTGAAAGAAACATCCATTCTCGTATAAAATTGAAATTTATCTCTGTCGTCAGCTATCGATAGGCTTTCGATCATATGGAAATCAAACCTGACTGATAAAATGAAACGCAGTTTCTTCCAGGCTGCGGTCGTGTCGATACTGCTATATGGATGCACTACTTGGACGCTGACTAAACGGCTGGAGAAGAAGCTCGACGGCAATTATACAAGAATGTTGAGAGCAATATTGAACAAGTCCTGGCAGCAACACCTCACAAGGCACCAACTATACGGTCACCTACCACCTATCACGAAAACTATCCAAGCTAGACGAACCAGACATTACGGACACTGCTGGAGAAGCAAGGACGAGCTCGTAAGTGATGTACTCCTGTGGACCCCCGCATATGGCCAATCAAAAGAAGGACGACCAGCTCGAACATTCATACAACAGCTATGTGATGATACGGGATGTAACCCTGAAGACCTGCCAGAGGCGATGAATGATAGGGAGACGTGGAGAGAGAGAGGGTCAGGGATATTCGTGCTGGCCGCACGACATGATGATGATGATGATGATCTCTGTGGTATAGGTCAGTCTTGCTTAAGTTACAATATATATCTCTGTTTCATTTAGCATCTGAAATTCAACTCCCTAGATTTTCAATGTATCTCCTAATTTGCTCGTGACTGTCCGATGGGTTGACCTGGGAGTAATGGCAACGAAGGAGCACTCCTAATTCCCCAATGTTCCGGTACTAGAGCCTCACTATCATATGGTTTAGTGTTAAATCTAGGCAATTCGTTGGGTGAATGGTTTTACACCCTTGCAGAGATGCAGCCGGTGTATTCTGTACCTGGCTATGTTTAAGGAGTGTGGTTTCTCCTACACAAGCCTTCACCACAATACACAAAATAATGTTGTACTACAATTTTCCGGTATCAATTATTCCTTCCCAAAAACGAATATCCAATCAAATCTATTTGTCCTATTGTGACAGAGAGAACTTCACTCCACCCCCAGACTGATTGATTAATTAACGATCCTAAGGAAATAATTAAAGAAAATTCACATTTTTTTCTCTCTCTTTTTCTTATTATTTCATTTCATATCCTATTTTATATATTTATTTATTGTTTAAACTTTTGACGGACGTCCCGAGATTTGTTGAGTGGATCTTGCAATAAAAACAGCAACGAAATCTGTGTGGTTAAGAAAGGTGAAAAAAGGTCCAAGCTAGAGATGAAAACAACATAAGTGGATCTTACGATAAAAACAGTAATGAAGTCTGTGTGGTCAAGAAAGGTGAAAAAAGGTCCAAGCTAGAGATGAAAACAACAAAAGGGGATCTTACGATAAAAACAGTAATGAAGTCTGTGTGGTCTAGATAGGAAAATAAGTTTAAGCAAGAGATTGAGACGATATAAGTGGGTACCTCGTATTTCAAGTGTTGCTGTCTGGAAAGAATCAGCGGTGGGAGGGGGTACTGAATGCAAACTTTAGTACCTCTTTAAACAAAGCGTCGACCATACGTGCAGAAAGTTGGTTAGCTCGGCGATTTACATATCATTAAACATGGGTGTGCCCAAAAATCATCGAGACTCCACCCCCAATTTATATAAGCAATGTACAGCGCCCATAGAACAATGCAGATCAGATCTAGGAGGACGAGAGATCAAGAGAGACAGAGAAGGGGCCAGTGGAGAACCCAACCGAGAATAGTCCTAGAATTTCGGGCGAAGCCAAGATTAGTCTAGAACTGAGAGTTCGAATCAAAAACCGAGACGAACAAATATTTTTTTATTAAGATAACCAAGAAACGATAGTTGCCTCCTTTATACCTTCTGTTTGATCAGTCACATTCCGAACGAACGAATAAGTTTCGTTAAGACCTTTTTCTTTCTTTTTGTATTGTACACACTCCTGTAAATACGTATATAGTTACATAAAAACAATAGCTTTGAGAAATTTGTATGATACAAAAACCGAAAGCGTTGTTTTCTTTCATCTTGCGTATTTTTGTGAACCGCAGCAGGTACAATCTCTCTCCCAGCAGCGATTTTATTTTGGCCTGGATTCCAGCCCAAATTGGATTGACTACCACAGCGGATACGATCTGAGGCAGCAAAAACACCGCCATTCGGATCAAAATGCACAACATGGCGAATGGTATCAATTATCTCGGAGGGGCAAGCAGAGCCGAAAATTCCCCGGCGGGACTAGACGTATCGGCCAGGGCTGGATTCAAATGAAAAGAGTGCTCATACTTTTTTCAAAGTTAGAACTGCCTGGGATTTCAGCTCTGACCTGCCATCTGTCTATCACCTGTACCAAATCCAATAAGTTTGTAAGAGAAACTATTTCCCAGTATTAACATGAGACCACTAACCCTTGAATATCCATCTCGCTAATATTTTCTAAAATTCTCCTGTCGAATAGAATACAAATTTTCCGTGTTTAAAAACCGATGCTCAGCTACGTACTACTATTCTGGTTCAGGACTGGAGACTCAGCATCAAATGGTTTTGTGTCATATCAGGACACTCGTTGGGTGATGATTCTTACCTCTCGGTATAGATACAGTCAGCGTATTCTACAACCTCAGCCGAATGAGCTGAATATATAATCATATATGTTACATGAAATATAAGAATTCAAAAAATAGTTAATTTGGAAAATATCTCTAAAAAAATCAACATGATTATGTATTCTGCCCCGTTATTTGAGGCTGTGGGATATGCCGAGTGCATCTCTGTAGGGAGAGTAACCCACTCCACAATTTCTTGGTATGACACTATATCAGTCTTGACCCGAAGTGGTTGTACTAGCATAACATCGGGATTTTAAAAAGGACATTTTTATTTTATTATTCTAGAAGATTTTTGTGGTTGTTATCAAGATGTATTGCAGATTCACTTCCCCCATCTGACGATCATTCCACTGTTTTTTTTTTCTAAGTTTAAAACAGAATTTTGTTGCATATCGTTCTTTTAAAGCGTCTTTACGTCCAGATTGCATTTTTGAAATTCACCAGCTGTGACAATCAGGCTTTAGTACAGTGTGTTCCAATTCCTGCTGTTGCTGTTCATTTGAACCTGAAATCATAAAAATCGGTCCGTCACCTCATAAGATGTATAGCAATAACATTCTGAATTTTCAAGAGTCTACGATAATTTTAAATGCCTGCACAAAAACAGTCTGGAAGATTATTGAAGGCACCACGTATATATAAGTAAAAGTTGGCGACCGTAGTTGAGTGTGACCCGAAGGCTCCCTTTTCAATAGCTAGTACACCAAGGTGCAGCGGAGGGTGCTACTTCTTTCCCAAGATTGTCCCACTTTACCCTTGATCCCTACCTTATAAAGCTGAGTGTTAAGCAAGAAAGCCTCAAGTACCATTTTTTGAGTCTTTGGTATGACTCGACCTAGGATTGAACCCAGGTCTCCCGGGCCATTGGCCAACACTCTAACCATTATGACAGTATCCGATGAACCGATTTAGCTTTGAATAATCTGCAATGGTTGATATGCCATAAAACCAAATCAAACTAAACCAAATACTTAAAAAATTAAAAAAGAATGTTCGTAAATATACACGAGAGGCAAAAGAAAGATATTCTGTTTTTAAAAGCAACAATAAATTTGCTAATCAACACATCGAAAGAAATAGATGTAAAAGATTAAAAAAATACTCGCAACAAAAATATAAAAAAATGTGCCAAAAGAAGGATTAATCATTTAAAATCCTCTGGTAACAAAAGCCCACCCCGGAAAGATACGCACGAAGAATTTGAAAAGCTGATATAGAAAACTTCCTACAATCATGGAAAATGAAATATCTTAAAATGTTCAAAATATCAGAACAAATTATAATCTTCGGCAAGGGAACTATGAAAAACTGGAAATAATGTTATATACTCATATGCAGATTCATGCCGAAAGAATCATAACGACACAATGAATAACAGACGAGCGAAGGCTTCTTTAAAAACATATACCTCTCACTTTATTGTAATCTTTGCGTGTGAGAGGGAGTTGGAGACCAAACAGAACTGCAATATATTGACCCCCCCATTCTTATGGCCATCAGCGTTGTGTCTTTCTCCTTCTCCTGATACTCAACCGGAGGCCCGGGGGCCCACTCTGCTAGCTTTCTCTACTACATCTTATCAACAACTGGTCTGATCCCCAAACTCCATCGGGGGTCCCGAGGGCCCCTTCTGCTGGGTGGTGGCTTTCCCTACCACAACTTGTCTCCAACTCGTCTGATCTCCAACTCGTCTGATCTCCAACTCGTCTTCACCGAGTTATATAATAGTTCAATCGCCCACTCAATCGCCCACTCAATCTTTGGAAAAGCATGTTTGATCGTCATCAAGCGGAAATAACTGTCTTGCAGCTCAGAGGTCACTCTCTTCCGGTGCATCAGTCTATGAGTGTATCATGGGCTTTTTCCTTGTCCCATTTCGTCAGCCAAATCCGCCTACGCGATTTCTTTTGATTACTGGCCATTGGAATGTGTCACTTCCTTCTGGTGCATCACTTTGGAATGGCATGTTTGGCCGGGTCGAAGGTCCATATACAACAATAATAGACTTAATTAACAACAACAAAAAAATCACTGAAAGCTTCAAATTTACCAAGTCACAGGAAAGATAAACCATTTCATGGATGTTATTAGTTGGTTTGTTAGTTTGGTTTGATTTTATGGCATATAAAACCTTTGTAGGTTATTTAACGCCAAATCCATTTTTATACAAATAATCAGTTCTATTTCAAACAATTCAGTTTAGCATGAGTGCACAGTTTAATTGTCAAAAACATTTCTATTTCAAACTATTCAAGCAGTTATAAATAACAATTCAGTTTTGTGTAAGTACTGTTTCAATACCAAAAACAGTCCAATTTCAAACAATTCAGTTTAGCATAAGCACGCAGTTTTAATGTACGTCCAGTTTAATTGTCAAAAACATTTCTATTTCGAGCTATTCTGTTTAGTCAAGCAATTCTAATTCAGCTACTTCAGTTTAGTATAAGTACAGATTTTGTTTACACACAATTATATGTCAAAACAGTTCTACATTAAAAAATTCAGTTTAGTGTAAGTACAGTTCCAATGTCATAAAACAGTTCTATTTGAACTAATTCAATTTAGCACAAGCAAGCAGTTCAAATGTAAGCACGGTTCAATTGTCAAAAAAAATTATTTTTCAAGCTATTAAGTTTAATCAAACAATTCAGTTTTGCATAAGTATGCAGTTAGTTCTATTTAACCCATAGAAAGGGCCCCATCAGGTGCTACCACGCCGGGCCAGAGTGGACCGGGGAGCAATAGCAATGAAGGGGGGCTCTGTATTCCCCAAGGCTCCAGCATTACTGGGACCTTACTATTAGATTGTTTAGTGTCATAAGAGGACACTCGTTGGTGAGGGGAGTCTTACCCCTCTGAGGAGGTGCAGTCAGTGTATTCTACAGCCCCAGGCGACTGGGCAAGGATGCTATTAGGATAGTTGCCAAAAAATGAAAAAGAAGTGGAATCCCATATGCAAAATACTAGAATCTACAATCAAGTTATAGGAATAGAATTTAGTATTGAGAAATGTGACTTGCTGATAATGAAAAAAAAAAAATGGGGATTAAGAAACAATTGAAGGAATAAAACTGCATTTTTTAGATAGCATCAGGTGCTCGGAGAAAAAAAAAAGAGTTCATATATCACGGAATATTAGAAGCGAATACCACCAAGCAAAGGGAGATAAATAAAAAATGAAGTAAGAAAACTGTATCTCAGAAAAATAACAAACATGAATCTAATTAAAGGATCAAATACCTGGGTATTTGTAAGAAAATCTGGAGTCTTCTCAAAAAAAGAAGTGAGGACTGGTTGCATATGGACATTAGAAAAAGAAAATCGATGACGATGCACAAGGCGTTACCCTTGAGGAATAACATAGACAGACCTTATATGTCAAAAAAAAAGGAAGAGGAAAAGTACTCTCCAGCGTTGAAGATTGGAAAGACGCAGCAATTCAGTGACTCGAAAAACATTTTTAAAAAAAGAGTAAAGAAAGGTTGATTACAGCAAACAGTAACAGCAATTATTTTTGTTAATTAACAAGAAAAAAAAAAATTGTACGAGGATCATTAAATAAATTTCTAGATTTTTTTCGTATGGGCACTTTTATTGATAGTACACACATGAAACTCTAGTACCCTGCGAAGTAATCTCCTCCGGCTGCAATGCACTTGTTCTACCGTTCCAACAACTTCTGGAAGGCCCCATGGAAGTCCTTTTGTGTGAGCGTATCAATGACCTTCGTCACAGCCTCTTTTATCTCCTTAATTGTCTCATAACGACAGCCTCCGAGCTTAGGGAATAACCAAAAGTCACAGGGAGCAACGTCTTGACTCTAGGGAGGCTGAGGAACTGTCTTGATGCCCATCTTGGTCAAATAGTCTGTGATGGAGTTGTGGGCTGGTGCATTGTCCGGCTGGAAATGCCACTGACTCGATTTGAAGAGTGCTGGCCTCTTCCCAAGGAATCTCTTCCTGAACTCCCTTAAAACCTCAACATAGTAACCCTAACCCTGACACTTTGGTCAATTAACTCTGGTCTACTGTCTTCCTTACTCCTCCCACACCTCTCATCATCCCTCACAGACTTCCTTCCTTCCTTGAATCTCTTATGCCACTGAAAAACTGATGCTCGATTCATGCAAGATGGTCGAAAAGCAGTCTGAAGCATTCCATACGTTTCTGTGGCATTTTTTTCCAAGTTTAGAACAGAATTTTATTGCATATCGTTCTTCTAAAGTGTCTTCACGTCCAGATTGCATTTTTGAAATTCATCAGCTGTGACGATCAGACTTTAGTCGGGTGTATTCCAATTGCTGCTGTAGCTGTTCATTTAAACCTGATATCATAAAAAATTAGTCAGTCATCTCATTAGATGCATAGCAATAAAACACTGAATTTTCAAGTGTCTACAATAATTTTAAATGCCTGTACCAAGAAAAGTCTGGAAAACTATTGAATATACCACGTATATCAAAAAAAAAAAAAAAAAATAATAAAGAAAGAAAGAGGAAAAGAACTCTCCAGCGTTGAAGATTGCATCGACGCAGCAATTTAGTAACTCGAAAAATATTTAAAAAAACCAACGAAGAAAGATTGATTACAGCAAACAGTAACAGCAATTATTTTTGTTAATTAACAAGAAGAAAAAAATTGTAATTTCGTAGATTTAACTATTCCAGTGTATCTCAGAGTGAAAAATAAAATAAAGTGAATATATATACGAATACCTGGATCTTGCCCGAGCGCTGTATAAACTGTGGACCATGAGGATGACGAGAATGTTAATTGTAGTCGGTGCTCTTGGAACAGTCACCAAAGGCCTGGGTAACTGGAGAACACGACCATCCAAACCACAGCACTGTTAAAATCAGCTAGAATGCTTAGAAAAATCATGAAGACCTCAAGAGACTTGCTGTCACTCAAACTTCAATGAAAAACTGATTGATAAGACTGCTGTAAAAAACTTGCAATGAATTAAATGCTAAATTATCAGAGATTTTTCGATATAAACAGATAATCCAATCAAGGCTACAAGACCAGAAGAATTTCTGCTAATAAGTTACAAAGCTTTCTTTTCTCAGATGTGGCACAAGGCCGTATAACGAGGGCATCGAAAGACGTTAGAACTCAGTCATGGAGGTTTGTTAGTCTATTTTGCTAATTATTACACCACCTGAGGCGCCCTAAATAATTTTTCTTATTGGCCATTAGATAACGTTATCAAAGCATCATATAAAAAAAACAAAAACAAAAACAAAACTAAACAAAAAGAACCCCTCACTATGAGATACCGTTTATTGTCTTAACTAGGAAGCCAACTTTTATTTGGTGGGTTTTTTTTTACCCTCTATATGGAATTTAATGTGCGTAATATTAAGCCCCACCGATTGGGTGACTGGAGAGTTTTTGGAGATTAATTTCTCACGGACTTTTGTAAAAAAAACAAAACAACCCCCCCCAAAACAACCATTATTTGGTAGTAATAATCGACTCAAAGTAAGACAATAAGAATTTGCAAAAAAACAACAACAAACAAACAATTAATCAGAACCATTTTGGAAATTTTATTTAAAATTCTTTTTAACTGGACTTGAACCTCGAATTCCAATGATATATTTATATCAGAGTCATGTTAGCGAAATCGCATTTGGCTACACATTTTCATTAGAGGTCAAACAATAATCACAAGGTTAATTATATCGTCTTAGAGACGATCATTGTCATTGTCATTGATCACGTTTATGTTCATTGATCCATTGCAAAGGCAACGACAGATGTCTTGCCGATTATAAATGACACCCAAATATAGTCAATTAAATCCTGACAGATAATTAATAGGATTTTCGAATATTTGCTTTGAAGCATGCGTCTCTCGATTTGAAACTTTTGAATAGTGGGGTGGATTTGTTTCAAAGTTTTGTTTAAAAGCGCACAGTGTAACTTTAAAAAAAATCTACGACGATACCTTGACTTATGCAGTTTTGATTAACGCGGACATACTTTAAAACAAATTAACCGTACTATACTAGATACATCCAGTTGGAGGAGCATATTGTATTCACTTTAGTTCAGTGAGAGCTTATGATGTTGTGTGATATTGGGATTGGTTGGTCCGTTGGTTGGTATCAGCGCTTTTTTGGCCATTTAACGCCGAATTAAGTCATTTTGATAAAAGTTTCAAACAATTCAGTTTTGAATAAGTATAATTTTTTGTTTACACAAATAAATGTCAAAACAGTTCTATTTAAAGGAATTCAGTTTAGCATACAAAAACAGGTCTATTTCAAACATTCTGTTTAGCCTAGGTACACTGTTAGGTTCTGTTTGACCCATAGATAGGACCCTATCAGGTGGTACCACTCCGGGTCAGAGTGGTTCTGAATTCCTAGCAATAAAGGTGTAATCTGCATTTTCCAAAGCTCCAGCTTGTGGCTAACATGTTGGACTGTGACAACTTTGAACGGTCAGGGTTCAAACCCACTTACTATTACGTTAACTTTGGACAAATACCATTGAGAAATGTATGGACCCCCTTTATCCCCGAGCTATTGGTTAAGTAACTCTGCTCTATTTATTTTACAATGAGTGCTTTGGCATTAAATAACCCCGAAAAGTTGATATGCCATTAATCAGAGAAAAAACATCCGGGTTAAATAGTACTACCAATATTCTACGGGGATGGATTTAACCTACTAAGGTTGATATGCCCTTAAAAAAGAAGCTAAAATTGACTCTATGATTGTTTACATTGGATTATTATTATTAGACACTGCGTTAATCAAATCCACTTTCTAAAATCAGCACTAATCAAAACCACATTTATCACAACCGCACTAATCAAATTCAAGAAACTATTATCAATGATAGTTGTTATTATTCTGAATACTTGCGCTTAGATAAAAAAAACTAAAAAAAACATAGTATACTGATCGAAACCATTAGTAGAAAATAAAATAGCATATATCAAACCCAGCAGTTTGATAGTATGATATCAATTTGTATTGCTTTGATTATTGAGGTTTTAGTTTAGGCTGTTTTAATTGTGAACTTTCGTCTCGTTCCTAAGTGATTTTGCTTACGGCAGGAATTCATATCTGGCTGTATTTTTGTTTAATTGAAGCAAAAATTGATGTGGATAATCAGGTGTATCTAGAAGGAAGCTAATCTTAAAGGCTTCATGTCCTTTCTCTCAGAGACAGTGATACTGATTCTATCATTAGCAGAAGAGCAAATTCTACAAGTTAAAAATTAGTAGTTAAATTCTGAATATTGTTTTTCATTATTAAAAATTTTCAAACTAAGATAACAACGTATGAACCAAATTTTTAATCTCTTTGTACTGAGATCAGGTGCGTGATTCATAAGGTATCTATAAGTAAAAAAAAGTTGCTGACCGTAGTCAAAGCTCCCTTTTTATTAGATACTACACATGTGTGTAGGAGAGGGTGGTGCTCCTTTCGTTGGATTGCTCCACTTTATCCTTCAATATGTATGCATATATATATATATATATATATATATAGAGAGAGAGAGAGAGAGACAGAGAGACAGACAGATAGACAGACAGAGAGATGAGTGCATATGCGTGTGTGTATTTGAAGCACGTACCCTTTGAAAAACGTTAGTTTAAAAACTAAAATGGTACCTGCACGTGATGGTAGGGGGGCAGATGGAAAAGTCATCATAGAAAGATTGTGCATCTCTCTTCCTTATGTCGAAACCTTTAACTCAAAGGTAATAAAAGGTTTCGTACCTGAACTAAGAAGTCGTTACGTGTTTTTCGTGTTTCAGATTCCTATGTTCTATATATATATATATATATATATGTATATATGCTATGAAGATTCTATGTACGTTTCAAATATTCATGTATGGGCATGTTACAGGATGACTTTATCATTAAGATAACTCACCAAATTGGATAAGCCATTAAAGAAAGAAATAACACAAAACAACCCAATCAAAAAACAATAAGAAACAAGCAACCAAAAATATTTGATAGTCAACGGAACTTGGAGGCTGGCTATCTATCATCTGTTTAATTATCAGATAAATGATAATAAATGAGTCAGTCTGATGATCGCGGAGGCGAGAAAGTGACAGTCACCAAGCGCTCTGGAATCTGTCCATACTGTCCTAAATTAGATATATATACTATATCACCGATTTTCAGCGGACTTTTATAATGAAAGTTGCAAACTTCATTATTAGTAACTGGCCATTGGCCTAATGAGTAGACTGTTCATCAATGGTCTGGGAGAACAGGGTTCAATCCCAGCTCGAGTCATTCCAAAGACTCAAAAAAAAAAAAAAAACCCCAAAAAACAAAGAAAAACACTCAGCATTATAAGGTAAGAATCAAGGGTAAAGTGGAGCTAAATTTAGTCTTGATCAAATTTGCTTTGCTTATTTATAGCAAATACACAAATTATTACGATATAGCATGAAATAGTAAAGTAAGTAAAGTTGTCTCCCTTTAGTCGAGGGTGACCAGAAGGCTCCCTTTCCAATAACTACTACACCGAGGTGTAGAGGAGGGCGCTACTAATTTCTCTGGATTGCTCCACTTTACCCTTGATAGGTACCTTATATTACTGAGTGTTAAGCAAGGAGGTATCAAGTACCATTTTTAAAGTCTTTGGTATGACACGACCTGGGATTGAACCCAGGTCTCCCGGACCATTAGCAAACACTCTACCCATTCATCCAAAAACAATCATTCTGTTAATATTTCGATATGTACAGAAACGAAATATGATTAAAAAGAAAAGAACACACAGACACAAAAAAAAATTATTTAAATAAGGAGCAAAAAACTAAAAAAAATCAAAACAAAAAATAAAAACAAAATGTTCTTTTTAACTAAATCTAAACAGTCAAATCTGATAAAATCTGATTCGTTTCTTCGCAACTGTTGCATTCAATAAGATAGCGTTGCACAAGCCATTTTCATTTTTATTTTCTCAGCCGTTTTTGGCCACCGACTCCGACTGAGCCACCTTCTGGTCTGGTTAAAGCTGTGAGCTAGCATACGTGCCGGAAGACCACAATGATTCATATTACTCTCAGTGAGTCCATGACCAGTAAGGTCAACTGACTTCGTTCCGGGAGACTTCACATTGCACCTATTGAACCTACAGTCAGAACAGTCCAGTAGGGCACTAGTCTCAGCTTGTGCCCGACCTCCTCCTCTCCAAAACCCCCACTATAAAAAAGACGTAGTGTAATATACTAACGAAGCTAGCGACAGAGTACCATGGATGAACTTTGCAGATTCAATGCTGTCGCAAGACAACATCAACAAAGTTGTTTTCACCGGAAAAAGAAATATAAAAAATGATGGCGAGAATATATTTCATTGCCTGTGGATAGAGTGACAGACATTTCCATTCGCAGATAAGATCAGCAAATTACCGGAAAAAAAACAGAAGTGTGTAAGTTCCGATAACCAGCCATAAACAGAAAAATACGTGAGGCAAAGAGGGTGTTCATACTTCTGCATGGGACTTGAAAAGACAATATAAGATCTGTAATTTTGGACTGAAGGTAGAGATCCGCTGGTCGGTCAAGCGAAAGGAAGAGGTCCACTGGTCTCTCAACTCAAGCAGACCTGTCAACTCCCCGTTTGTGTTCTCCGGTCGTCGCACTACTTCACAAAAAGGGTCCCGCCTCTGAAGAAAGATATGCGAGAACTCTCACTGACTGTATTCGTACAACACACAATCGTCACAGTCGAAGAATAAAAATATAGATAATATTTTTATATATCTACGAGTTTTTCGTTGTTTATACGACACTTGTGTTTATCCTGTTTTGTCGGAGGCAGAGGTAAATACCATTATTTTTATATTCAGCGTTGGTTTTAAGAGCTCATCATTATCACGGCATATTGACAGCAATGATTCTTTTGATTCTCTCTCGTTTTCCGTACCTATCAGTCATCACACTTGCTAAATCCTCCAGATCGTACCCATGTATAGGATTTCTTGGGAGATTGTCATTTATGAGTTCATGTTTATTTCTCCAGCAGTGCGCAGCATATCTTGTTCATCTTACATGGATTGTTTGTAAGATTGGAGGTTAGTGACCGAAAAGTTGCTGTTTTACATGGTGCTGCTTCCAGGATGTATTCAAAGCAGTACACAACATTCCTGTGTCGTTCCCATTGCACTGTGGACATATATCATTTAAACCCTCATTTAACGAAAGGAAATCGGATCTAACCAATAAAATGAAGTTTTTTTCTAAGCTGTGGCTGTGTCAATACTACTGTATTGATGCACCACATGGACATTAACAAAACGCATATAGAAAATCATAAAAGCTAGGTAACTTACAGCCGTTTATAATTCGTGGATTATTAAAAGGCAAAGTATAAAGATGCATTTTAATATTGAAAGAAAAAAATAACGTCGGATAAATTCTACCAACACGCTTATATTATTTTATCTGTTGAATTTTTAAAGTTAATTCTCTTTTTAGGGTAATTTTATATGTGGCCATGAATTTTTTTTTTTTTTACATTACTTCGGCCTGTTAGAAATCAGCCTCGTAATGTAACATGCGGGGTCTATTTTCTAGTTGGCCGTGATGTAACTTAGCTTCAGAAACACTATGTGACCCCCGAAGCTCAATCGGCAAGTTTCCATATGTTCTTCAACAATTACCAATGGTTGACTAAATAAGGACTGAACCCAGAATGAAAGAAAAGAAAGCAATATTTAACAATTTGAATGTTTTGTTTGTTTGTCTTTTATGGCATATTAACCTTTGTATGTTATTTAATGCCAAATCCATTTTTATACAAATTGGCAGTTGTATTCAGTTTAGCTCAAGTACACAGTTTAGTTCTATTTGACCCATAGATAGTACCCTATTAGGTGTTACCACTCCGGGCCAGAGTTGACCTGTAAGCGATGGCAATGAAGAGGTACTCCGAGATGCATTAGGTGTATTCTACAATCCCAGGCGACTTAGGAAAAGTCGGGAAAATTAGATTTCTCTCGTTTACAATTACAACTGTTGTTTTTTTAAGTACATATGGCTGGACATAATTTTGAAATTTATTAATTACGTTAGCTCAGATGGGGCACAAGGCCATGGCCAGATATAATACAGTATCATTAGTCAGTCGTTGCGCTGCTGGTTTGATTCTATTGATTCAAAATTAGGCGCTGCGATTTGAACCCATGACGAGAATGTTGAACTCTAGGTCACTCAAACCAGCACTTTCAAAATAATAATGTAGTCTTATAGAAAGTTAACAATGAAACGCCTGCTCATAAAATGATTAAAAATCTACTTGATGAATTATAGACTGTCTGCACCTTTTAATTACATTATACACAGAAAAGAAAGATAAAAAGTAAATTATTAGTGACTGTGATAGGATTCGAACCCTCGTATCTGAAGTGATTGTTGCCTTGGACCGCTTGATCACGTTTGATTTTTTCAAGAATGGAATTCAGTGGTTGATACTAAAATCGATGGGTTCCTACTTTGGTTTTTCCGGTAGGAAGCTTAAATAATACCCATGAGCAAGCAGACACTGGTTCTTCTATAATTCTTAAATGCATATGGGAAGATATTTGATTTGATTTGGTTTGGTTTTATGACATATCAACTATGGTGGGCTATTTAATGCTAAATACTCTTTAAAAATATATATTAAATATATAGGATTTGATTTGGTTGGGTTTTATGGCATAGCAACTATTATAGGTTATCTAATGCCGAATCCTCTTTATACATATATATTAGATATATAGGATTTGATTTGGTTTGGTTTTATGGCATATCAACCATTGTAGGTTATTTTATGCCAAATCATCGTTATACATATATATTAACCATATATAATTTGGTTTTGTTGGGTTTTATGGCATATTAACTATTGTAGGTTATTTAATACCAAATCCTTTTTTATACACACGGACAGTTCTATTTTAAACAATTCAGTTTACCATGAATAAACAGTTGAAACGTTAAAACTATTTCGATTTCAAGCTATTTAGTTTGCTGAACCAACTTAAGTGGTTCCAAGTATTGCTATGTATCACTAACAATTCAATGAAACATCAGTCATTTATTCAAACACAGTTAAATATAAAAGCGGTTCCATTTCAAACAATTCAGTTAAGCATAAGCACGCAGTTTAAATGCCAAAACAATTCTTTCTTTTTTCTTTTCGACTTTTTTCAATTAGTTTTCGTTTTTTCTTTCTTTCTTTCTTTCTTTCTTTCTTTCTTTCTTTCTTTCTTTCAACTATTTTTCATTCTTTTTCTTTTCATACTTTTTTCAACTAGTTTTCTTTCTTTCTTTTTTTTTCTTTCTTTCTTTCTTTCTTTCTTTCTTTCTTTCTTTCTTTCTTTCTTTCAACTATTTCTTTTCGACTTTTTTCAACTAGTTTTCTTTCTTTCTTTCTTTCTTTCTTTCAACTATTTTTCATTCTTTTTCTTTTCAACTTTTTTCAACTAGTTTTCTTTCTTTCTTTCTTTCTTTCTTTCTTTCTTTCTTTCTTTCTTTCTTTCTTTCTTTCAACTATTTTTCATTCTTTTTCTTTTCGACTTTTTTCAACTAGTTTTCTTTCTTTCTTTCTTTCTTTCAACTATTTTTCATTCTTTTTCTTTTCAACTTTTTTCAACTAGTTTTCTTTCTTTCTTTCTTTCTTTCTTTCTTTCTTTCTTTCTTTCTTTCTTTCTTTCAACTATTTTTCATTCTTTTTCTTTTCGACTTTTTTCAACTAGTTTTCTTTCTTTCTTTCTTTCAACTATTTTTCATTCTTTTTCTTTTCGACTTTTTTCAATTAGTTTTCTTTCTTTCTTTCTTTCTTTCTTTCTTTCTTTCTTTTGTTTACCCAAGCCATTTGAAAAGATTTAAGTTGCTCGCAGTTTCTTCCTTTTCAATTCACCAGCACCACTCATAAAACCATCTCATTTTCACAGACCGACAGAAGTACCGATCCATAACTAAGTAATCATTTATGATGGGTACTTTGCGGTTAGTTACATGAATAAGTATTTTTTCATCTTATTTCTTAGACCTTTTACAAGAAAAAAGAAATTGCTCTTAGCTCTGATACCATTCAAATTCCTTCAATTCTACGCCGTTCCAATGCCAAGCAAAAGAAAGCAACTGTTTCACCGACACTTGCAATAGTTTCTCAACAAGTAAACATGAAAAAAACAAAAAAACAAAATAACAACAAAAAAAAAAAAACAGAAAGAAATGTCGATGGCAAATAAAGGCAGGCTTTGCAGAAAGAATCTCTTCTTAAAAGAGAAAAAAAAAACCCCCAAAAAAAAACACATACACAAAATAAAAGATTTTTATACTTTTTTTGATGAAAATTTTTTATACTGTCAAATTTCGACTGATTACAAATGTGTTGTTTTCTTCTCGAGAGTGTATTTACTTTTAAAAAAAGAGAAAAGAACTGAATAAAGGTGGCAATTTCTGTTCTTTCAATGGCTATTGGTATATAAGTATGAAAAGAACTACATTTCTAGAGGGATTTTTGCTATCAAAGAAAACTCTATATCCAATCAATTTTTTCTGTATATATTCTCGAGACAGTTTTTAAGAAATGAATACTTTTCACTGGGATATATTTCCCAGGTCGATATAATTATGCTAAAAAATGGACTGAAAAAATTATTTAAGTGCGTTGACATTTACTTTTTTATAAAAATGTTCAATGAAAATCATTTAACTATAAAATGCATTGCAAATAATTTTGATTTTGGTTGGTTGGTTGGTTTTTATGGCATATCAACATTTGTAGGTCATTTAACGCTAAATCCATTTTGATGTAAATAACCAGTTTTATTTAAAACCATTCATTTTAGCATGAGTACACAGTTCAATTGTAAAGAACAGTTCAATTTCAATTAATTCAGTTTAGCATAAGCACGCAGTTTAAATGTAAGTGCGGTTTAATTGTCAAAAACATTTTTATTTAAAGCTATTCAGTTTAATCAAACAATTCCGTTTATCATAAGTATGCCGTTAGTTCTATTTAACCCATAGATAGGGTCCTATCAGGTACTATTTACCAACCCCTCCGCTCGGGCAGGATATGACACAAGGTCAATTTTTAAGCGGAGTTTAACAGGTTTGAATTCAGAGTTTTCCTTCTCCTAGACTAGTTGCCTCACCAAGGCTGAAGAACCTAGTCCGTCCTACTATTTACCCATAGCTGGAGGGAGAATAAGGGGGTTCATACCTTTCCCAAGGGTATTTGCCCGAAAGTGAACGTAATAGCGCGACTGGATTACGAACTCGCGTACTACGATTCTGCAGTGCATCGCTTTAACCATTACACCACGAGGGTCCTATCAGGTGCTACCACTCCGGGCCAGAGTGGACTTGGGAGCGATGACAATAAAGGGGTACTCCATATTCCCCAAAGCTCCAGCATCAATAAAACCTCACCATCAGATTGTTTAGTGTTATATACAGGACACTCGTTGGGGGAGTCTTACCCATCTGCAGAGAAGCAGTTGGTGTATTCTACAGCCACAACTGACTGGGCAAAATAATTTTGATATAAAATGTTTGTTAGATTTGTTTTCTATAAAAATGAAATAGAAATGATTTTACTGTTGAAACACATTTGAATGATTTTGATATAGAAATACATTAGAATGATTTTACTATAGAAATATATTTGAATGATTTTACTATAAAAACACATCTGAATGATTTTACTATAAAAATTCGTTGGAAATGATTTTACAGAAAAATGCATAGGAAATGATTTTACAGAAAAATGCATAGGAAATGATTTTACAGAAAAATGCATAGGAAATGATTTTACAGAAAAATGCATAGGAAATGATTTTTACTATAGGAACTTATTGGAAATGATTTTGCTTTAAATTTGTTTTGGAAACATCTAACTATAAAAATGCGTTGAAATTATTTTACAGAAAAAATGCATTGTCAAATATTTTGCCGTGAAAATCCTTTGAAATGATTGCACTAAAATGCATTGTAAAGAACTTCATTCTAAAAATGAATCGGAAATGTATTTACAATAAAAATGAATATGAAATCAATTTTTCAGGACAAATGTATTGAAAAATGTACGATAAAAATATATTAGAAATGATTTTTCAATAAAAATCCATAAATCTCTTATTCTTCTACAAATTACACTTTTGTAAAAGGGCATTTAAATTGTGACAAATTAATGTTTGTTATGCTTCCGAGGGTATCTTTGCGTTTTACCTTTACTTTTACTTTCGGTTTTGCTTTTACTTTCGCTTTTGCTTTTATTTTCGCTTTTACTTTTACTTTAGCTTTTACTTTTACTTTCGCTTTCACTTTTACCTTTTTTACTATTGATTATGATTTTACAATAAAGATTAATATCCTTAAAGAAGATTTATATAAGATAACTCTGAAGGTGTGGTAGGCGATAAAAAACCAACCAACCAACCAACCAACCAACCAACCAACCAACAAAAAAAACCAACAAAAAAACAACAATATAAAATGAATAGTAAATGTATTTACAATAAAAATGCATTCGAAATGATTTCACAATAAAAATGTACAGGAATTGATTTTACTATAAAAATGCAATGAAATGATTGTACTATAAAAATTCATAGCAAAGGACTTCACAATAAAAATGCACTGGAAATGATTTTATTGTAAAAATACCTTGAATATGATTTTCCAGTACATTGAAAAGAATTTTAGCAATAGAAATACATCGAAAATGATTTCACCATAAAAATGAATTCAAAAATAGTTTTTCAATACGAAAATATCGAAAAAAATTTTCAATATAGATCTTTTAGAAATAATTTTATAATAGAAATGTATTAAAAATGAATTTGCAATAAAAATATATTAGAAATGATTTCATAATGAAATGTATTCGAAATGATTAAAAAATATATCAGAAATGATTTTACAATAAAAATACATTGAAAAAAATTTCACAATAAAATGCATTGTAAATAAGATTAGAATAAAAAGCATTGAATATGATTTTACGATAAAAAATAAATATCTTTAAACAGGATTTGACGTTATATAACCCTAAGGGGTTGGTATGCTATGAAAATAAACCAACTAACAATAAAAATGAATCAGAAATGTATTTATAATAAAAGTGCATTGGACATGATTTTACAATATTAATACAGTGAAAATAATTATATATATATATATATATATATATATATATATATATAGTGAGTGAGATAGATAGATAGATAGATAGATAAAGAGAATACCCAATCACTAGACAGGAGGTTGCTGGTCGGGGGAGGAGTGAGGCTAGTGAGAGAAGGATACAAAGTCGTAGCACTCCTGAAGCCAAGCCTGGGTCTATTTGGACTTGTGGGTCGGCGCCGAGTCCTCTTGCCACACCCAGGGTCTGCCACTGGTCACCTGATTTTACCAGGGGATCACCACACTCTTCTGCACATCCAGGTACACTTTGGTGTTGTCTTTCAAGCCGACTTCGAAGATGAGTGGTGGCATGATGTGGCCCTCACTTGAAACCACACCAAAGACCATAACTATAGCCGGAAACATTGTTTTCATCACCCTAGGCACGTTGAACCGTCTGGATTTGCATTTTGTGGGTGCTGGCAATGGTCCTGATGTCATGCCTTGGATCGGTAGAGAGCATCAGTTGTACAGCGGTGCATCTCCGATTTCGCTCGTTGAACATTGTGTCACTTTCAGACATGATAGAAGGCTCCTATCGCTCTTGGGATTTGTACACAACTGGCCAACTAGTAGATGGACTGCAACAAAAAAAGAAAACCGGTTTTCATTAAACGGAAATGGAATGATGTCGTCTTTTCTAGGGCGACGATTTTATCGTTCCACCCTGTATCTATCTATGTAAATATACCAGGGCAAATCAATTAATATAGCATATAAAAGTTTTTTTTCCAAAATTGTTTTTCAGGAACGTAAACTCTGCTTGATATTGAAATGGTTTAAAGCAAAAAATTATTTTAGCCTTATGAAAATATTTTGTTTGAGGCTATTCAAGTTGGTGATCAATCACCTAAAATGGTGGATTCAGTTGATTCGCTTATTTTGGCTGACAGAATATTTACAATAGAGGACATTTCTGAATATTATGAGGTAATCTTTGTGGATTGTATGTTCAAATATTAGTGGTTAGTACGTTAGAATCTAAATTTGTTAAAATCATTTCTAAACAACGGCGAATTTCTGTGGGCACAGTACACAAAGTTGTGCATGATGACCTTACCTATTCTGATCTCAGTTGTTGATGGTTTTCACCAATACAAGTCCTCCTATTAAAAGTAAACCAATGGAAAACAACATTGAATTCTCCTTACCATCCAAATTTGGCCCATTCTTATTTCTACTAGTTTGCCCCTCACTGTGATTTTTTTGCTAAGAACAATGTTTTCAAACGAAGATATAGCAAGGAGCAATAAACTCCTTCACGCAAAATGGCAGCAATACGAGAATAATGACATCTACAATAAACTCTTTCACATTCAGCCTTCTTTGGGAGAATGGAGACCAGCTTTCAAAAAATCAAGAAGAGAACAAGTCATAATATACCGATTGCGCATTGGGCAAACAAGGCTTACTCACTCTTTCATATTGAAGCAAGAACAACAATCACACTGTTTGACATGTCAATTGCCTAACATCGTTAAACACATTCTGATAGAATGTAGAGCTTTCGCTCTCATCAGAAAGCGATTTTAGAAGGTGAAAAGTTAGACGGATCTGTTTGAGAACGTCAAAATGGAAGACGTCATGTCCTTCTTGAGAGAGACTGGGTTATACCAAAAACTGTGATGAATTCAAATCATTAAATCCCCTGCAAACAAACGAGATCTTGCTTATCTAAAATGTTATCTACAAAGTATTAATTTATAAATTTTTAGTTAAAACACACAGACACACACACACACACACACACACACATATATATATATACATATATTATCATCATGTCATGCCACCGGTACGGATATCCCTGACCCTCTCTCGCCACTTCTACCCACCGTTCATCGCCTCTGGCAGTTCTTCAGGGCTACATCCCATATCCTCACATAGCTGCTGTATGTATGTTCGGGCTGGTCGTCCTGCTTTTATCCTGCCATATGTGGGGGTCCATTGGAGTACATCACTTATGAGCTCGTCCCTGCTTCTCCAGCTGTGTCCTGCATGTCTGGTTCGTCTGATTTGGATAGTTTTCGTGACGGGAGGCAGGTGGCCGTATAGTAGGTGCCTTGTGGGGTGTTGCCACCAGGACTTGTTCAATATTGCTCGCAGCATTCTTGTATAATTGCCGTCTAGCTTCTTCTCCAGAATATATGTAACAATTCAGTTAAGTGTAAATACATTTCAATGTCAAAAAGCAGTTCTATTTCAAATAATTCAGTTAAGCATAAGAAGGCAGTTTAAATGTAAGTACGGTTTAATTGTCAAAAACATTTCTATTTCAAGCTATTCAGTTTACTCAAACAATTCAGTTTAGCATTAGTATGATGTTAGTTCTATTTAACCCATAGATTGGGCCCTAACAGGTACTACCACGCCGAGCCATAGCGGACCTGGGAGCGATGGCAATGAAGGGGTACTCCGCATTCCCCAAAGCTCCAGCACTGCTGGAACCTCACCATCAGATTGTTTAGTGTCATATCCAGCACACTCTTTGGTGGGGGGGGTCTTACCCATCTGCAGAGAAGCAGTCAGTGTATTCTACCGCCCCAGCTTACTGGGCAAAAGCATTTTTGAGATGTCTCTACTAATTAATGTGGAAATGTTAGGTATACAGCTATGATTTAATTTTACTGTTCCTTTATTAGATATTTTGGATAAATTACTCGTCTTTGGAAAAATTTTCCTTATATTGAAAAAAAAACCCAGTTCTCTTCCTATTTTTGTGGCTTGAGCCGTGTTGTATGGAGGTGTAAACCATAAGGTTTTCCTTTTCCTGTTACACTGGTTTACAAAAATAACTTTTCGGTCTGAGGCAAGAATGGGGATTGGTGTTTTTTGTTAATTTGGATGTGCTGAATTCAAATTTATAAATAGTTTTGCTCTATCACCTCTAGTTTTCTGGCTTTTAAATAGTCTCATTTTAGTATAAACAGAGAATATATGTGCATATTTCAAGAGTTGCAGCAGCTTATAACTGATAAAACAGGATAGATAAAGAACACTGATTGAATCAATATACTTGGATTACTCAATTATATCAGTTAAACAAAAATGACAATCATCGGCGTGGTTTCGCGGCTCTCTCCAAACCATCGGGACTGCAAAGTTGAAAGCCGCTTTCTTGCCATTAAACCATGCAGTTAGTCCATTGTAGCAGGGTTTACAACAGATATGTGGAGCCCAAAAATTGTCCTGATCACCAATTTTACAGTCAAAATAGTGAAAGTAGGCGGTTCTGAGGAGGGAAGTGATGGTTCGACGCTGTGCAACTGTTGTGAAGTCCCCACACACGTAGCAGAAAGAATTGACATTGTTGAGGCATCCTCGACATTTTGACGTGCTTGAAGCCATTAGAGAATCTGAAAATATAACAAAGTAAAACTAAATGTGCATTTGAAAATGTAATACTAATATTTAATACCCAAAAGATGTGTAACACGATAATTGAGGGACGTCAACTTCCTGCGCCGCCTGCGAGACAACCTCTTCCAATGACTGCCAGAGTGTGGATTGAGATCTGCTGCCTTAACTGTCAAAATCCGTCTTGATATATATATATATATATATATATATATATATATATATATATAATGTAATGTTATCACTTACATTAAGTGCGTAATAACTAAAAAGTAAGCCATAAAACTCACAATATTAGAATTAACCCTGAGTTCATATACGCCTTTATCTACCGTATATGCACAAAATGCACACTATAAATATCTAAAAAAAAAATCGAGGTGATGAGCAAAAACGGATTTCAAATTTGAATTCAGCACCCTCAAATTAGTTAAAAACATGTATTTTTGTGCTTGTCTCAATTTCTTTGTAAACCAGTGTAATCAAACACATTTTACGAACTTCAATGAACGAACGAACACACTTCTTTATAAAAATATATCTCTCACACTTTATTCTTGTAAGGGTTGATGTTTCTGGTGTGCGAAAGATGGATGGAGAGACATATATACTCAGAGAGAGGACTTCTTCTTCCCATATCTTTTTCAGGAGCCAGGGGGTGCCAACGCTTGCACCCCTCCTTGCAAGCTCGTCAGAGACGCCTCTGATCGGCTGCGTGTCCCTCGCTTGACTCCGATTTTCTGCACTCTATCTAAAACTGCCCGGGTGTTATTAGTCTTATTCTGTATGTTTGTATTGTCTTCTCTACTTTTATCTATGAGTTTTTTCTATATATCCACGATTTTTTAGGGCCATTTCATTATCTTGCTAAATTTGAGTCAAAATACGTGGTACGTTCAATAGGTTTCCAGAATTTTTTGTACAGGCATCTAAAATTGTCGTAGACTCTTGAAAATTCAGTATGTTATTGCGATACATCTTATGAGATGACTGACCAATTTCTGTGATTTCAGGTTCAAATGCACAGCTACAGCAGGAATTGAAATACACCCTACTAAAGCCTGATTGTCACAGCTGGTGAATTTCAAAAATGCAATCTGACACTTTAGAAGAACGATAAGCAATAAAATTCTGTTTTAAACTTGAAAAAAATACCACAGAAATGGATGGAATGCTTCAGAATGCTTTTGGACCATCTTGCATGAATCGAGCATCAGTTTTTGAATAGCATAAGAGAATCAAGGAAGGCAGGGAGTCAGTGAGGGGTGATGAGAGGTGTAGCAGGAGTAAGGAAGTCAGAACACCAGGTTTGAAGGAAGTTCAGGAAGAGATTCCATCAGAAGAGGCCTGCACTCTTCAAATCGGGTTAATGGCATTTCCACCAGGACAATGCACCAGTCTACCACTCCATCCTTGTCACAGACTATTTGACCAAGATAGGCATCAAGACATTTCCTCAGCCTCCCTAAGGTCCAGACCTTGCTCCCTGTGACTTTTGGTTATTCCCTAAGCTCAGAGGCTATCGTTATGAGACAATTGAGGAGAAAAAAGAGTCTGTAACGAAGGCCATTGACACGCTCCCACAAGAGGATTTCGATGGGGTCTTCGAGAAGTTGTTGGAACGGTACAAGTGCATTGCAGCCGGAGGAGATTACTTGGAAGGGGACTAGAGTTTCATGTGTGTAGTATTAATAAAAGTGCCCATACGAAAAATAGTCTGTAAACTTATTTAATGATCCTCGTATATGTATATATAAGAGAGAGAGAGAGAGAGAGAGAGAGAGAGAGAGAGAGAGAGATATTGATATATACTTTTTTTGCATTGATTTTATGTCGACTTGAAACATTGAAAACGCGAGAAAATCTAATTAAACATTTATTCCTGTATTGATGTACGGAATTAGATTTTTTAAAGACCTTATTTACAGTCCTCGCAATATTGAAGATACTCCCAGTAGAATTTCTATCGACGTGAACGCCTCCAATAACGATACAAAACATTTCTCTGGACTAATCAATAGCAATTAATAACTCAGTCATTATTGATTTTCAGAGTATGAAATCAATCATGTATATTAATAATTTGCGAGGGTTTGTATATTCTTTTATTATCGGGGGGAGGAAGTTAAAAAGTAGATGTATTCCGTTTAGTTTATACTTTTTGGAAAGAGGATTTTTTCATATCTTTTTTGATTTTCATGATGAAAATGGGGTTTTTCTTGCTATGGGTAAATTTCTTTGCGTAAACTTTAAACTTATTACCCTCTAGCAATGGGTCAATTTCTGAGGGGAAACTTTAAACTGATTTCCCTCTAGCAATGGGTTTATTTCATTGGGGAAACTATAGATTGATTACCCTTTAGTAATGGGTTTATTTCTTAGGGGAAAGGATAGACTGATGACCCTCTAGTAATGGATCTATTTCTTTGGGGAAACTATAGACTGGTTACCCTCTAGTAATGGGTTTATTTCATAGGGGAAACTATTGACTGATTACCCTCTAGTAATGGGTTTATTTCATAGGGGAAACTATAGAATGATTACCCTCTAGCAATGGGTAAATTTCTTTGGGGAAACTATAGACTGAGTAACCTCTAGTAATGGGTTTATTTCTTAGGTGAAACTATAGACTGATTACCCTCTAGTAATGGGTTTATTTCTTAGGGGAAACTATAGACTGATTACCCTCTAGTAATGGGTTTATTTCTTAGGTGAAACTATAGACTGGTTACCCTCTAGTAATGGGTTTATTTCATAGGGGAAACTATTGACTGAGTAACCTCTAGTAATGGGTTTATTTCTTAGGGGAAACTATAGACTGATTACCCTCTATTGATGGGTTTATTTCTTAGGGGAAACTATAGACTGATTACCCTCTAGTAATGGGTTTATTTCTTAGGGGAAACTATAGACTGATTACCCTCTAGTAATGGGTTTATTTCATAGGGGAAACTATTAACTGATTACCCTCTAGTAATGGGTTTATTTCTTTGGGGAAACTATTAACTGATTACCCTCTAGTAATGGGTTTATTTCTTAGGGGAAACTATAGACTGGTTACCCTCTATAACTTGATTACCCTAAAGCTATTGGTTAATTTCTCCTAAAAAGATTATCATCATTAAGTTATGATACTTGCATGTTTTTGCCATCCATCGATATCCTTCAATTTTCTTAAAAAGTCTTCTATATGGCATCCAGTATCAGCATAGAGCTGATGACTGTCACAGTTTACCCGTCGGCTAACACAAGGGTGTCCACAGAAAAACTTCGCTTACAAGTGTGTCCCAGTTTTTCCAGAAGTTCCTTGCATGTCTTTTTTGTAGTAATAGCAAGAATTGTGAGATGGCTGTTGATTGGTTGGTTGGGTTTTATGGCATATCAACCTTTGTAGGTTATTTAACACCAAATTCATTTTTTTTACAAATAATCAGTTCTATTTGAAACAATTCAGTTTTTCATGAGTACACAGTTTGATTGTCAAAAAACATTTATATTTCAAGCTATTCAAGCTATAATTCAGCTAATTCAGTTTAGTATAAGTACAGATTTTGTTTACACACAGTTAAATTTAGAAATAGTTCTATGTTAAACAATTCAGTTTAGTGTTAATAATGTTTAAGAAAAAGACTGTCAAAAACAGTTCCCTTTCAAACAATCTAGTTTAGCATAAGCACGCAGTTTAAATGTAAGTACAGTTTAAAACCACATTTTAGTATTATTTAAACCAGAGATAGGACCCTTATCAGGTGCTACCACACCGGGCCAGAGAGGACCTGTGAGCAATGGCAATGAACATTCCCGAATGCTCCAGCATTGTTGGAACCTCTCTATCAGATTGTTTAGTGTTATATCCAGGACACTCGTTATGGGAGGGGCTCTTACTCCTCTGCAGGGAAGCAGTCAGTGTATTCTACAGCCCCAGACAACTAGATGATATGAGATAGGAGATAAGTGGCCGTATAGCTGCTGTTTTATGGACATACTCGTGGTGTAATGGTTATCATCCTAGGAAATGGACACAGCGACGCGAGTTCAAATCATGGACCTGTCTAATTGTTATCATATAGCATTAATACCCTTAGAAAAAGTATGAATTCAATTATTATGCCTCGAGTAAATAATCGGGCAGAATGGGTTCTTTAGTCTTCGTTAGGCCACCACTCTAGAAGAAAGAAACCAGTTAAACTCCGTTTAAAGATTGACCTTGTGTTACATCTGGCCTGTGTAGAGGAGTAGGTAAATTCATATATACGGCTGCTGTTTTAAGAGGTGCTGCTTCCAGAGTTTGTTTAAAATAACACAAGGATTTCAATTTTGTTGTGGAATTTAATACAATTAAAACGGATGTCATTGTGTATTATAAGCTCCCAAATGAAGAGGTTGGAAGCTCGGTATAAATAATATACTTGATCTCCTGATCTATGAGCGAGCTTCCGTGGCGCAGTGGCAAACATATTTCAGTCGTAACATTACTTTTAGTTTCACACTTCTATCTTTGAGAAATATATGAACCCTCTTATCACCCCCACTCCCAGGAAAAGATTTAAATAGTACCACTACTGTTCTTCTACAGAGATGATTTTGGCATCAAATTACCCTACGGCAGTTGATATGCCATTAAACAAAGGAACCGAAACCAAACTTGATCTAGAAAGTTCGTCACTGCCATCTGGGGATTTTTTGTCGTTTTTTTTTTTGTATCCGTGTTTTTGCTTATATTTTATGTTGATCCTTTGTTGTCCGATTTTTGATTCTGGGACGTTAGGGCAAGCACCTTCAATCGTAAGAAAGAAAATAACGCAAGGAAAAAAAAAAGGGATCATAAAATCAAATGAAGGAGCTACTAACTGTTAAAACTTTGTAACAGTCTATTCAGTTGATGTCCAGAACCAAAAAAAAAAAAAAAAATGAATATAAAAATAACCAAAAAAAACAAAACAAAAACAAAACAAGTTTCTCTATTTATAGGCTTGAAATAGTTATATACTTAGGCCATGTTCTATCTTTGAGGCAGTAATTACAGCGATACCGGGTCTGGCACCGCAACCTGGAACAGAAGAGGCTCATTAAGGCCTACTTTATTTATAGACCTCATCGGAATTTCTCAAATTTGTAAGAAATTACATTTCTGAAGATTGCTTTCTATTCCTCGCAGAGATGTCCTTGATTAATACCAAATTGGCCTCTTTTACTGCTTGTGGATCTAAGAGCACTGTTACTTGACCACCTCATATTGTGAGGTAATCTTAGCGGATAGTATGTTAAAAGCTCTAAGGATAGTATATTAAAATCTTAGCGGAGTGTATGTTAAAAGCTCTAAGGATAGTATATTAAAATCTTAGCGAATAGTAAGTTAAAATTTTAGTGGATAGTGTTCCATAGCCGTAATACATATACAACCATACACATATACATGCGGAAACAAAATCAACAATAATGACGAACGAACACACTTCTTTAGAAAAATATACCCCTCACACTGTATTCGAAATGGTTGCGAAAGGGTTATGAGTGAGAGGTGAGTTGGAGACTGAACAAACTTCCACATATTGACCCCCCAGTTTCTTTTGTCTTAAGCAGCACTTCTTTCTCGTTCTGCTGGGCTGCTCAATCTGGGGTCATGGGGGCCAATAGCCCTCTGCTGGGTGCTGGTTCTCACTACAACACCTTATCTCCAACTCACTGACACCAACTAACTGAACCTGTCTGCGGCCCCGGATTATATAATTGTTTGACACCCACCTGCTTCCTGTGAGCGTCGAATTTGCACCAAATTCAACCCATCCACGGTCAAGGCTATATCTTGATGTCTTCGACCGGATGCACCTGTTTCTCGATTGACGGCTGGGCCGAAGGTCAATATGCCCGGAAAATATTTTGGTCAACATCCGAATTTTGATTCTGGAAACTTCACTATTCATGTCAACCTCATATCAATCAGATGTAAGATTGGTTTGATTTGATTTCTTTATTTAATGGCCTTTCAACTTTCATGGAGATGGCATGCACGAATCTAAACTTATGCATGACTATCACAGAAATATTCCATCGGCATGATTTGGATCAATTGCTGGCGAAGCAGGGACGAGCTCATATGTGATGTACTCCTATGGACCCCCGCATATGGCCGAACAAAAGCAGGACGACCAGCTCGAACATACATACAGCAGCTATGTGAGGATACGGGATGTAGCCCTGAAGACCTGCCAGAGGCGATGAACGATAGGGAGAAGTGGCGAGAGAGGATCAGGGATATCCGTGCCTATGGCACGACATGATCATGATGATGATGATTACAAAATATTTAGTGTTAGGAAACCATTTCCTAGTGGCAGGAGAGGGTATACACAAATCGAAACTTATGCCTGGCCATTCTTTTTGGAGAACAGTAATGGCACGGTTATTATATTGTAGGGTAGGTCGATTTTGGAACTGTACGAAGAATGACGCGGAGAAAGTTGCAAAATAACATCAGAAATTACCCCACGAAATATTTTTTTCCAAAATTTCATATTTTCTTGCAAAATCACATTTAAAGACATAATATTTTGTATATTTTAGTTGTGATATCGGTGACGCTGGAAACCTGTATTCATAAAATTAAAACTGAGACTAAAGGAAAATTAGATAATAAAATTTACTAAATAATTGATATTTTAAAGTTTATTATCCATTTTCATATCATGTTGAATTAAATGACCAAAAACAAAAATAAAAAAAACATTAAAATATATAGTTTAAAATACAAATAACGACTTACTAAACCTCTTTTTATTTACTGGATATTTTTTCGGCTTTCACCGGTGGTAAATATCTCTCCCTCGTACTTCGGTTTGTTTATGTTTTTTACCCTTATAATTAACGCAAATATATATATTTCGCAAAGTAGACATACTATTAAAATATTTAAACCTTTTATAATTATTGTAATTTATTTATATTTTAAAATTTAGTGTTTTTTTAAGTGAAAAGTCGGTTTACGAGTTAATTTTGGAGCTAAACTCTACAGTACTGTTGTTTGGTAAGTAAACATTATTACTTTTTTTAATGAATTTCGAAATCTATTTACAATTTTTTAAAAACCTCTTCGTGCATTCTCTGACACTATATATATATATATATATATATATATAGTCTGGCAATTTTCTTTGGTGCATTTGACATTAATATTGTCACAACTTAAAATGGGCAGGTTGCATGAACATAATAATATATCAAACAATGTATCCAACTTTTCTTTCCAGAATTTTGTTTGGGCAGCAGGTAGATGTTTCCTATTCATTTGCTTTGCCTTCTGAAAGCATAGAATATTCACATCATCTGCACTTGTCCTCTGACAAAAAAAAGCCAACAAAAAGGTATGAAGATATCCCCACCAATAGCTTCAACATCATATGTTCTGGGTGATTCTTCCCATTCTTGCTCATCTTCTCCAAGTGATGAAACAGAGGATTATAAATAGCTAGAAAGTCCTTTCCAAGTGCCTTATAACCTCAAAAAGATTCCAAGGTATGCTCTTGAGTTAGTCAGGGGTGATATATCTTCTAATCTTGGAGCCAGCCTTGCCCTTGCATTGTTCTTGGATTTGAGGGCTATGGGCCTTCTTATCCCAAATATAGATATAAAGAATATCTATATGGATAAATGTAAGATAGAGCAAAGGGTAAAGTGAAAACAAATGCCTATGAAAAGCATAATAAAAATGTGGAGAATCTTCTTTGTATAGGAGTTGATGGGAGGACAAAGACACACTACACTACAAGGAATCAATGGAGGAAAATGGAAGTAAAATTTTGAAAAAAGCCAAAGGACCTGAATGCCACTTGACAATCACAAAGGAGACACCAAATGAGAGTATAAATTTGACTCACAGGATTCTTCCTGATACTGGTGCAACTGGTACCGTTCTTGCGGAGCAAGTGGCTGATGTTTTGGAGAAATTTAAATGTTTGAGCACTATTAAGGCTGTCCTTGTTGACAACACGAATGCAAATACAGGCTATGAAGGTGGACTTGTTACACTTTTAGAAAAAAAAAACTTCACCATATTGGTTGCTCCTTACATCAAAATGAACTTCCATTTAGAGATCTATTCAAACATTTAGATGGTACCACAAAAAAATCCACTACATTCAATGGTCCATTGGGTAAATTATGTGCAAATGATTGCCATAATTTACCCCAAAAATCTTTTTCAGTTGTTGAGAATCCCCTGGAGTTTCATTTTGGAATGAAAGATATGGATAGCATTAGTAGTGACCAAAGACTACTCTATGAATATACAGTTGGTATTTCTTGAGGTAAGGTGGAACCTAGATTTGCATCGTGGAAAATTGGTCCATTAAACCAGGCAAGGTGATTAACTTTGGCCATCAGGCTGATGTGCCGATTGACTCGTGGGGCATATCAACAGAATCTTTCGACCAAACTGTATAGTTTGATAAATTTTATTGTGAATGTTTATGCTATTTGCTGGTTTGATATAAAAAAAAGTAACAAGTTCCATCACCAGCAAATTTATATTTACAATATGATTGACAGGATACAAAAGAAACCAATTGAGGTTCAAAGGATTACATTTAAAAAACCTCCATTATAATGCCTAGGCATTACTTCTGGAGAATGTTTTATTTTCAATGGTGAAATTTGATGAACCTGAAGTGAGAGAAGAGGGTATAAAAAGAATTTTGGCCATTAGGTAAGTTAATATTTATTCATACAAAACTGGTTGAAGTACTTGTGCCACTTTATTGAAACATTTTAAAGATTACATCTGATTTCACCAAATATTATTAAAGCAGAAAAAATTGAATTTAAAAATTAAACTCAAATTATTTTTTTTATTCTTTCAAAAGAGGGAAGCCAGTCAAGAAAAGATTTTAAAATATCCCAATGATCAACTTTAAAGTTGTGCACTGGACTGATTTAATTGATTTGTCAGTAAATGGAGTCTGTGAGCCACCACTCACACTAGACTTTTCTGACAATGAATTACAGAATTCATTGTTAACTGGTTAAAAGATTAACTTGCCAGATTTCCCTTCACATTCCCAAGGTGTGGAACGGGCAGTTAAGTTAGTAACAGAGGCTTCTCAATCCATGTATGGCTTTGAAGCGAGACACCAGCACATACTTGCAAAAGTTTTGTGCCAACAATTGAGACCAGCGTTTTCATATAAGGGCTTATATATGGAACTATTTGATTCCATATATTAAAAATTATTAAACAATTATTTGTTTTTGCATATTTGTTTGTTTGTTGTATTTCAATTCATATCAGGAAAACATTTTTTTTCAATATATTCGAATATTACTGCTTGAATAATAGCATTTCAAATTCGACACAGGTAAAGCAGGGTGGGGTAGGGGGTCAATTTTCAATTTAAAGTTTTGTTATAATTTATTTCTTATATTTCAATAAAATAAAATAAGATTTCCTAATTTAAATACTGAAATTGTTTGGTTTTTAAATCAATATTTAGGCCAAATCGGGCAAAAACGAGGAATTTTCAGTTCATGTTTATTCAAAATCTTTCATGCCAAATTAGCAAAAAACCGTTTAAGATTCAGATCTAATTTTTGGTATGAGTATTTAATAGGTATATACACAACTTTCAGTGCAATATTCTTTTTGATATTTAAAAAAAAAATTAAAAATCAACCTACCCTATTATATAGCCATAATCAGTGAAAATACATGGAGAAAGAATGACAATAAGACTTCTTCATAAAAATATAATTCGCTTTATTCTTTCTTGGAATCAAAGCTTCAGTAGTATGTGGTGCGTCCCATAAGTTTCCAGACTTTTTTTGTCGGGCATTTAAAATTGTCGTAGACTCTTGAAAATCTACTATCTTATTGCTATACATCTGACTGAACAATTTTTATGATTTCAGGTTCAAATCAACAGCTACTGCAGGGATTGGAATACCCCCTACTAAAGCCTGATTTTCACAGCTAGTGAATTTCAAAAATGCAATCTGGACGTGAAGACACTTTAGAAGAACGATATGCAATAAATTTCTGTTTTAAACTTGAAAAAATGCCAGAGAAACGCATGGAAAGCTTCAGACTGCTTTTGTACCATCTTGCATGAATCGAGCATCGGTTTTTGATTGGCATAAGAGATTCAAGGAAGGCAGGGAGAGTGTGAAGGACGATGAGAGGTGTGGGAGGAGTAAGGAAGTTAGAACACCAGAGTCGATTTGCCATAGGGTTAGGGTTAGGGTTACTATGTTGAGGTTTTAAGGGAGTTCAGCAAGAGATTCCTTTGGAAGAGGCCAGCACTCTTCAAATCGGGTCAGTCGCATTTCAACGAGGACTATGCACCAGCCCACAAATCCATCCTTGTCACAAACTATTTGAGCAAGATGAGCATCAAGACAGTTTCTCAGCCTCTTTATAGTCCAGACCTTGTTCCCTGTGACTTTTGCTTATTCCCTAAGCTGTCATGAGACAATTGCGGAGATGAAAGAGGCTGTGACGAAGGTCATTGACACGCTAACACAAGAGGACTTCCTTGGGGCCTTCGAGAAATTGTTCGAATGGTAGAACAAGTGCATTGCAGCCGGAGGAGATTACTTCAAAGGGGACTAGAGTTTTATGTGTGTACTATCAATAATAGTGCCCATACGGAAAAAGTCTGGAAACTTATTTAATGATCCTCGTATAGTATTGTATCAACCAAGTTTGTCCGACATATATATATATATATATATATATATATATATATATATATATATATATATATATATATATATATATTTCACCCTTCTGAGGTTGTTTCGGCTTTTATTAAAACTGTCAAATTTGTATACGCCTTCCAGGGGTTTACATGGAACACATTCGGTAGGCACACTTTAAACAAGTTTTTATAGTGTACGTTTGTGATTTGGTTGAAGATAAACTTTAAAAAAGAGATAAGGCAGGATGCATTTTGTAGCCGCTCATGCATCGTATGAACAAGGGGGGGCGCGAAAGGCCGTTGGAAATACACTATAAAAAAAGACGAGAGTTTGTTTTTCGTTTTTGTTTGTTTTTATTAAGTTATATGAATGTTCCCTCGAAAGATGAATAGCGTAGAATATTGTGACCAATCTGACAATGTCAATATTAATATCTCAATACAGAATGAATTCCTATGTAATAATAACTTTCGCTAAAGACCGACTCTAAATTTTTCATCTTTTATCTTTCCGTAGGTCATTTTAATTTCATAATATTTGCATCGTTCACGGGAGATTGGCAAAAAGAAACGTCACCGCATATTCTAGTTTCTGCCATTTTTAATTTTCTCTTTACTCAAAGGAATATTAGGTTTTCATTTCTCCTGGCAATGAAGCAATTATTTTCTTATTGTGTTTTCATTTATTCATCAATAGTTTACACAGTCTTTAGAGACTCCCCCCATGTTTTTGATGCTTGCACAATGTTCTACATATAGGACCTGTTAATGATCCTATATATATATATATATATATATATATATATTAATTGAATTACCATGACTAGAAAATCCAGCAAACACCTACATGAGACCTACGGAACACTGAACAGCTGTTTCGACCTTATCTGGTCTTATCAGCAGTGCATTCCGTGATCTCCACCACTGGAAATCAAGCCAACCACCTCAGAGTGCACAAGCCGAAACTCTACCACTGGGCCATTGGGCCAAATCACACGTAAGCGATGCCAAATTAACTAGTCATGGTGAAAATGCGTAATCACTTAACGTCTATTAATATATATATATATATATATATATATATATATATATATGAAAAGTAAAGATCCCTCGTTGTCTTAAAATCGCTAATAACACCCTCATGGTCCTGATGATGGTTCAGTAGAACCGATACGCTATAGCGTCGACCTCAATAAATCTCTCCTTCCACTTAAATCGTTGTCATCAATTTTTCTACATTTGAATATTCGAAGACTTTGAAACAAACAAACTTTCATCAAAATCACTTGATTCGGCTTTAAATGACCTATATACTATCAACAAAAGTGCCCATACGAAAAAAGTCTGGAAACTTATTTAATGATCCTCGTATGTGAGTGAGACAGACGAAGACAGGGACAAGATGCTATATTGACCTATAACTTCTCTTGATCGTGTCACGCTGTGTTATCTTCAAGACCCCACTTAGCGCTTCTTGTGCTTCTCGGCCGGGTGGGAGTCAACCGAAGGGCTGCTGTGGGCTGCGGATCCAGTGAGACGCTCTCCGTCATTGCATGCTGGCACTGACTATGACCTTTACGAACTCCAACCTACTTGGAGCCTAACACGGGAATCTGCATATACCATTTCAAAACGCCCACGATTTCCGATCAACCACGTTACTGTTTTCGCTTATTTACATAGGTGCGTCCTGTTCCCAAATAATCTCTGATTGACAGCTCGGTCAAGGTCCAATATGCAAAATTATTTACCCCCTAGCTGTAGTGGGAGTAAAAGAGTTCTTTCCATTTCTTACAGTATTAGGTACTTATGCATCTATGTTGCTGCAAAAAAAACCGAACATTACCTAACGTTTCCGGGCCGATAACGAAAAGAATCGGAATATTGCGGAACGAAATTTAAGCAAGCAGACGATAAAATAAGTCAACCAATTTGTTGACAAAACGCATGAAGACTAAATAAATAAATAAATAAAAAGAAAGAGAAAAAGACAATTTATAATGGATTATGTTACCTACCTTTTCAGGAGAAAAAGAATAAATCAACAGACAATGTATGGTAATTTTCAATATGAAAAAATAGTTTGAATTTTTATTTTATCTAATGGGTGGGGGTATCATTTTTTCTCTTTTTAAATAATCTTTTTCGTATTCATACACTTACTGTACAGTGAAGAAGTAATAACGTGTTGATTTAGAAATCCATTCTTACCATGGGGAGGGGGGGTGTAACTATTCTGTACTTTCACCTAACAATTTAATAATAATCCAGGTCCTGCTTTGGTGTTACGGCATCTCCAGGCATAACTTTTCCTCTTTTCATTTCGGTGGCAAGGATGCTCACATGCCGGGCAACTTTTAGTTTTGCTAATAAGGTGTTTTTTTTTTTTTTTTTTTTTTTTTGGATCACCATTTCTGCACATGGTAGATTTTCGCTGAGCTGCGATAAATTCATGTTTACACTTGTTTGTAACTTAGTAAACAAATTGATTGAATTATTTTATCTTAAATTTGATTAGCTTGGCGTTTCGGCATATTTCGATTCTTTCCGGAAACGCTCGGTAAAGTTCGGCTTTTTTGTGGTAACATAAATGCATAAGTATCGAGTATTAATCTGAAAGTGAACGTTATAGCGCGACTGGAGTTCGAACTCACTTACTACGATGTCGCTGTCCACTGCGTTAACCACTACGTCACGAGTTCAATTAGCACAGAAACCAATTATGATTTATATTGATGCTTTCTTATCATCATGTTTGAATTGTTCTTCTCATTAAATTCTAAAATAGGTCAACCTTTTTCTTTTTTGATAAAAATCAAACTCTTTAATTCCGCCCCCCCAAAGTGTTCCCATGGAAATTTGCTTGTTTCGGTTAGTTTTAGGGCACATCATAAATATAAATTCCAAATCTATTTTTATGCAACCAAACAGTTCTATTTCAAACTATTCAGTTTAGCATAAATTCTATTTGACCTATAGATAGGATCCTATCAGGTGCTACTATTCTGGGCCAGAATGGACCAAGGAGCGATGGCAATAAACGGGTACTCCGCATTCCCCAAAGCATCATTAGTGTCATATTCAGAACACTCATCGAGGAAGTTTGATCCCTCTACCGAGATGTATTCTGCAGCCCCTGCTGACTGGGCAATGGAACTTTGCACAAAGAAAATGGAACCTTTTACAATCAACGGGTATTATTAGGTATTAATTATAGCCAAATTCTACAACATATAAACTCTGTAACCAAATTATGGATATATAGTAGTTCAGAAATAAGTACATCGTGGTATATGAAGTGTGTCTGAAAAATAACCAGACTTGTCTTACAAACAATTAATTTCAATTAAAAAAAAAAAACAAACAAAAAAGCTATATAGATTTCCCTACTGAGTAACCTTCCTTGAGTCTTATATTCTTCCCCAATTTTCAATGCCAAACTTCCAAGCACTGCTTGAAGGATTCTTCTGGGATGTCCCTCAGATCCGTCATTGTTGATGCCTTCAACGAGTCCGCTCAATGATAACCTTGAGTTTTGGAAAAATAAAAAAAGTCACACTGCGCAAGATCGGGTGAATAGGGAAGATGTTCCAGTACATAAAGACAGTTTTTTGTTTACGAATAGGAAAATGTAAAAATGTTGTATACTTATATACATATATTCATGCCGAGTACATATTGACGCGTTTGGTTATAGCGGGGACATCTCCACTCTAGAAGGAACCCCTCTTAAACTAGCAGACAAATTCACTTACCTAGGAAGCAGCGTCGAATCAACCGAAAAGGACATCGAAACGAGGTTAGCGAAAGCATGGACAGCTATCAATAGTTTATCGATTATTTGGAAATCAGACCTAACCGATAAAATGAAACGCAGTTTCTTCCAGGCAGCGGTCACATCGATACTGCTATATGGATGCACTACATGGACGCTAACAAAACGGCTGGAGAAGAAGCTAGACGGCAATTACACAAGAATGCTACGTGCAATCTTAAACAAGTCCTGGCGGCAACACCCCACAAGACACCAACTGTACGGCCACTTACCCCCTATCACGAAAACTATTCAAGTTAGACGAGCCAGACTGCTGGAGAAGCAGGGACGAATTCATAAGTGATGTACTCTTATGGACCCCCACACATGGCCGTGCAAAAGCAGGACGACCAGCACGAACATACATTCAGCAGCTATGTGAGGATACGGGATGTTGTCCTGAAGACCTACCTAGGGCGATGAACGATAGGGAGGAGTGGCGAGAGAGGGTCAGGGATATCCGTGCTACCAGCGCGATATGATGATGATTATGATGATGACATATTGACGCAATAATAAAGATGAGCGAAGACTTCTTTAGAAAAATATACCTCTCACTTTATTGTAAGGTTTGCATGTGAGAGGGAGTTGGAGACTGAACAAAGACTGCAATATATTGACCCCCCCCACTCTTATGGCCATCAGCGTTGTGTCTTTCTCGTTCTCTAAGGCTGCTTAACCGGGGGCCTGTCGGCCCAGCCTCTCTAGAATATGTTCTCATTCCAGCATCTTCTCTCTAACTGGTCTAGTTTCCAATCTCAATCGGGGGTCCAGAGGGCCCCTTCTGCTGGGTGGTGGCTTTCTCTACCCCATCTTTTCTCCAACCCCTCAGATCTCCAACTCACTGACTTCCTGTCTTCACCGAGTTATATGATAGTTCAATCGCCCATTCAATCTTTGGAATGGCATGTTTGATCGTCACCAAGCGGAAATAACTGCCATGCAGTTCACAGGTCACTCTTTTCCAGTGCATCAGTCAATGAGTGTACCATGGGATTTTTACCTTGTCCCATTTTTTCAGTCAAGTCCGCTTACGCGATTTCTCCTCATAACTGCCATCGGAATTTGTCACTTCCTTCCGGTGCATCACTTTGGAATGGCATGTTTGGCCGGGTCGAAGGTCAATATACAACAACAATAGTTCTATTTCAAACAATTCAGTTCTGCACATTAACCAATTTAAATGGTTCCAAGAATTGCTCTGTATCCCTAACAATTCAATTAAACATCAGTCATCTGTTTACATACAGTTAAATGATCAAATACTTCTATTTCTAACAATTTAGTTTAGCATAAGTACACAGTTCAAATACCAAACAGTTCTATTTGACCCATAGATAGGACTCTTTCAGCTGTTACCACACCGAGCCAGAGTGGACCTGAGAGTGATGGCAAATAAAGGGTACTCCGCGTTCCCCAAAGCTCCAGCATTAGTTAAACTTCAGCATCAAATTGTTTATTTATTTTCAGTTTTTCATTCTTTCGAATAGGTTGTCTTTCTTACAAAGGCTAAAGTGCCTAGTCTATCCTGCTTTTTCCCATAACTGGAGTGAAAAGAGAAGGATTCATAGCAATAGGGCAAAGTGAAACAAACAGCCGTCTACAGCATTTGAACTTGGTTCTACTTGTACATTTTAATGACGATAATCTTGTCGCCATGATCGTCTCTATATCAAGTATCTTGCGGTATTTATTCATGCTTTTGTGAATAATGTCAAATTTATACCAGGTTCGTCATCCAACGGAGGTAGCCTTTAGGCGTGTAAGACGACATTTTGGAAACTATTGGTAAACTATTAATGACTTCTCATCTTAAGTGACATTTCGATTAACATAATCTACTATTAGGCGGATTTATTTCACGCTGTAAAAAGAAATCTGTACAGTTAATCCATGGCTCAGACAGTCTGCAATGAAATTGGTCAGGTTTAGCTTGTAATCTCTAATGAGGATAAGAATGAAATGACCCGCGTATACCAATTACTCGGCTCAAACAACTTGATGCGAAAACGGGAGAACTTTCCTCTTCCAGTTTTTGCTATTTTGTTTTTCCCTGTATTTTACCATCTTCAAGCAACTTCTGTATCCACAAGCATCTGGTTTTGTTTTTCTTTTTTTTTCAACAAAGATTCACTCAACGCTAAATCTCCTTCGGCTGCGATTATAGAATACACTGACTGCATCTCTGCAGAGGCGTAAGACTCCCCCATATGACATTAAAACATCGGATGGCAAGGTTCCAGCCTTGGAGAAGAGTAGAATGTGGGGTACCCTTCATTGTGATAGCTCCCAGGACCACTCTGCCCCGGAGTGGCAGCATCAGATAGGATCCTTCGTATCTATGTATCTATGAGTAAAATAGGACAAACTGAGTGCAAACAAATAACTGATGTTAAATTGTTACAGTTATATTATCGTATTTACTAACCCCTCCGCTCGGGCAGGATATGACACAAGGTCAATTTTTAAGCGGAGTTTAACAGGTTTGAATTCTGAGTTTTCCTTCTCCTAGACTAGTTGCCTCACCAAGGCTGAAGAACCCTGTCTGCCCTACTATTTACCCATAGCTGGAGGGAGAATAATTGGATTCATACCTTTCCAAAGGGTATTTGTACTATGCAAAATGCAATCAGTCTCGTCCAGGATTTGAACTCGTGTCACTGTATCCATTTCCTACGACGATAACCATTACACCACGGGCACCTCCTGTTATTGTTATATTATTATACTTGAAACAAAAAAAGAACTCAGGCTCAATGTTATCAAGAAAATGTGTTTATAAATTATATATTTAAAATATATGAATAAACAGGATTTGGCATTATATAACCTGTCGTTCCGGAGCTCAGAGTATTGAGGAGTACTCTTCATTGCTATTATTCCCAATTTCACTCTGACTCGGAGTGGTAGTACGTGCTTTAAAAATCAACTCTTAAGTAACTATGCAAAAATGTAAATATAAACGAACGCGATTCTTTAACCCCTTGGCATAAACTAAGGTACAACGGCTTGACAGGTATTTAATATCAATCGATATTAATATCACTCAATTTTTATTTCTGAAGTTTAAAATTTAAAATCTAAATGAACATGTGACCACATCTGAGCAACTTGTTTAAAAAGTTACGATGTCTAGTGGTCTAGATTGTTTTGTCTGTGTCTAAACTGCATCAATTTGAAAAAGAATATGAAATCAGCCTTGATATATTAGGAATGAAACGTTTTCTGAGATATGCGGTGAACATTAGTTATACATGTTTGTATGGAGGGGTTAGGTATATATATACATTGAGATTTCAGAAAAAGAAACCCAAAGAAAACCTGTATGGGTGATCATAGTCTATTGACTATAACCCCTCAAATTTAAAAGAATTTTTGCATGTCTCTTTTGATATTCTAATCTCATCGACTTTTCTAGAGCGTCTCTTTAGAAGAATATGGTTGGGGCTATCGTATTCTTCGATTATCCTTCCACCTCTTTTACGGGCCAATTATCAGAAGAAGCGAGCTATCGAAATAACTTTTCCAGTAATGATTGGGTTAACTAACTCAAAAATGACATTCTCAATTAGAGACTGTAATGGACTCCAGTGAATTAAGACAAACAGCGACTGATTTTTAGCAAATTAATTGTTTGGCAAGGTTAATATGGGGTGTGATAAGAAACTCAAATTCAACGTACTAAGCGTGCGAAAAAGTGCTTTGACACCATTTAGTTCGTGACTAATTTGAATCGGCTAAAACTGTGCAAAAATCATTGTCTTACATTGATATTTCGGACAAAGAGAACTTACGAAAACCTGTGGAGATGGCCATGCTCAATCAAATATGAAACCCTTAATACCAAGAAGAATGCACAGATAGGTGTAGTCTTAAGATCACAAGGCCCCGCTCCACATTCACTCTCTTACAAAGCGCCCTAGGCATCAAGCAATGAATCTGACCATTTCAGATGATGTGAGCAGGTACTGCATGGGAGAACAAACCTTTGAATCGAAGCTCTTCCCTAAAGCAACGGCAATAAAAAAAAAACTTCCACTTTTTTTTATCTAATGTGAAAGATTCGTGACAAACTTGAAGTAGCCGAAATCATCATCTTATTTCAGACAAAAAAAAAATAAATAAATAAAAGGAATAATATAAAATATAAAATAAAGATAAAGAAAACCCGTAGATATAGTATGGCCAATCAACTATGACCGCTCAACTTTGAGACAAATAGATTTATCTTTAAAAATTCTAATTTCATTAATTTTTGGAGGCCTTAAGTGATTTTATAACCCACGGGGAGCTAAAAAGATTTCATGGCATTTAAGAAAAGGGGGAAACGCTTTTAATTTGAGGATAAAGAAAATATTGGGTGATTAGGCGTCACGCCCTTAGAAAATGAGACATTGACACGCTTTTTTTTATTTTCTTGTCTTTTCCTATCATCTCTCTTGGTAACCTTGAGAAAGATATGTCTAGGAATCGCATCTTCACTTCTCAACACAATTTAAAAATGTAAGAATCCCCTCTTCCAAAAAAAGAGAGAACTAGCAGCCCGTTCTGCTGGAACTGGAGAATAAACCAAATGCATTAAATAGTCCTCAAGGATTGACATGTCAAAAACCAAGACAAACCAAATTCTATATATTAAATATATACGTATGCATAAAGAGGATAAATAACCTACGATGGTTGATATGCCATAAAACCCAACCAAACAAATCTTATATATTCAATATTTTTGTATGAATAGTATTTGGCATTGAATAACCTACAATGGTTGCTATGCCATAAAATTAAACCAAACCAAACCAAATCATATATATTTAATATATATTTATAAAGAGGATTTGGCATTAAACAACCTACAATGGTTGATATGCCATAAAATCCAACCAAACCAAATCATATATATTTAATATATATGTATAAAGATGATTCGGCAACAAATAACCTACAATGGTTGATATGCCATAAACCTAACCAAATCCTATATATTTAATATATATGTATAAAGAGGATTTGGCATTAAATAACCTACAATGGTTGGTGTACCATAAAACCACATTAAATTAGTCAGATTTGAAGAAGGAGGATCACATTAAAAATAAGATGGCTCCGCTTCACACGATAAAATGTGGGATTTTCAAGCATTTTGAAAACTCGTAAAAATAAAGGCCCTCAATGCCTATGGAGATATTTGATTAAGTTTAGTTTATTTGTTTAACGGCATATCAACTCCTAATGTGCTATTCAATTCCGAAATTTGATTCATTTGTAAATAATAACTATATTTTCAATGTTCTATTGCATTTTTTTGAATTTCATATTTTTCTATTATCGTTTGTTATATATATATATATATATATATATATATATATATCAGTTATTACTCTATGATACAAAAAAGTAAATTTGGCGACCAAAGTTGAGGGTGACCCGAAGGTTCTGTTTTCAATAGCTACTACAAGGTGTAGGGAAAGGTGCTACTCATTTCCCTGGATTGTTCCACTTTACCTTGATCCTTACCTTAAAATGCTGAGTGTTAAGCAAGGTAGTATCAAGTACCATTTTCTGAGTCCTTAGTCTGATTCGACCTAGGAGTGAACATAGATCTCCCAGGCCATTGACGAACATTCTAACCAATGTCCGGTAAATAATATGATACAAATAATTGGCTCACAGTTTTATGGTTTTTTAGTATTCTCATTCAATGCTAATAATTTTTAAACAATTATATGAAATAAAGTAACTATTCATATTTATGGCTTAAAACTATTTTGGCCCAGTCGGCTGGATCTGTAGAAGACACCGACTGCATCTCTGAAGAGGAGTAAGACTCACCCCAACGAGGTTCCTAGATATGATATTAAACAATCTAATAGTTACGCTGGAGCTTAAGGAAATGCGGAGTACCCACGCCTTGCCATCGCTCCTAGGTCCACTTTCGCTTGGAGAGGTAGCACCTGAATGGGTCCTATTTATGGGTCAAATAAAACTGAATAGTGTATTTATGCTAAACTGAATTGTTTGAAACAGAACTGTTTTATGTATAAGCATGGATTTGGCGTTAAATAACCTACAATGATTGATATGCCATAAAACCAAACCAAACCAAATCATATATATCTAATATATATGTATAAAGAGAATTTGGCATTAAATAACCTACCATGGTTGATATGCAAAAAAATTCAAGCAAACCAAATCATATATATTTTATATATATGTATGAAGAGGATTTAGCATTAAATAACCTACAATGGTTGATATGCCATAAAACCCAATCAAACCAAATCATATATATTTTCCTTTATCCCCCAACTGTTTTTTACAATGATGTCTTTGGCAAAATCAACTCACAAAAGTTCATATGTCATTGAACCAAGAAATCAACCATGTATATTTCTTTCTGTATTCTTGAGATGAGGTCTGATGTACCACATTTTGTGTTTTATTTTTTGGACATTTGTTGTCGTCTTTATCATTGTTTGTTGTAACACTAAAATAATGTTTCAGTCGCTGAATACTCCGGCCTTCTTCAACAATAAAGTTGAGGACAATAATCCGGAAAATAACGCAAAAATATTGAATGTATATTTCACTTAAACTTTTTTTGTCACTTTCTATCTGTAATAATATCTTTTGTCACAGCTACATAATATAAAGTATCCCGATCTAACAGAAATAATTTTCAGTTATATAGCATTAACAGTTCTATCAAATAAAATCATTTGTTTGAACACAGGTATATGGTTTCATGCACTTTCGTGTATCGTGATAAGGAAAAGATACACAGTGAAAATAAAATTAATTGCTTATTAACTCAAGTGGTACAGTCTGACTAGTGTTATTAGTCCCGCGTTGTTGGTGTTACGTCCGAAGTTGGTCTACTACTGAGCGACGTCCTTTCAGAACTATCTCTCTGCTTCTCTTGGAGGTGCCCGTGGTGTAATCGTTATCGTCGTAGGAAATGAACACGGCGACACGAGTTCAAATCCTGGACGAGACTGATTTCATTTCACATAGCAGTAATACCCTTAGGAAAGGTATATATCCAATTATTCTCCCTCCAGCTATGGGTAAATAGTAGGACGGACTAGGTTCTTCAGCCTCTGTGAGGCAACTAGTCTAGGAGAAGGAAAACTCCGAATTCAAACCTGTTAAACTCCGCTTAAAAATTGACCATGTGTCATATCCTACCCGAGCGGAGGGGTTGGTTAATAGGATCTCTCTGCTTCCCTTTCTGCTTCTGATTTCTTGAGAAACACGGCGTCTTTTATACTTCTGCGATACCGGAAGTCACGTGGTACAAGCCACTGTACAACAATATCCAATAGCAATCATTTTAAACTAGATTATAGGTTGTATGTATAGTTGCCGAACAAGTACACCCAATCTGAAGGGAGTGATGGTAAAAATAGGTATTCCACCTGCTCAAAGCTCCAGAACTGAAGCCTCACGATAGAATACTGTTCGATGTCATACCAAGGACACCTTTTATTAAGGTGTTACGGCTTCACCCATACCTCATTACTTAACAGTGATGGGCTGGCTATCCAGTCGATAGGTCGCACTTTGGTCAGCAGTGCCTGCCTGGGGCCGGTGTTGGTTTGTTGACTGGAGATTACCTCCGGCCTCAGGAGGCCATCCCCCCAGGCTTTTATCCCCTTGAGGGTAGGTTTATTGCTTGGCGCCTGAGGTGCCCCAAATAAGGGGAATGCCGACGGGGTCCAAGGTATTTCTGGCCATGCGGGACGCGTGTGGACTTCAGCCCTGCGACCGGACCCACCTAAAAACTACCTTTTGCCAGATTTGTACGTTGGTGGGACGTATGATAAATATCCAAGGACACCCTTTATTTTTGGTGAGGGGGAGGTCTTACAGAATTTCAGCGGATGCAGTCGGCATATTAGTCTTGTCGACATTTCGTTCGTTGCGCAGTAAATACAGCTTTGGTTTCGGTTGTTGTTGAACAAGTCTTGCAACAGATTTTGTTAGGATATGTAATGTTTGGTATCTACAATATAAGATGTACTCGTATTATCGTCTAATGCTAAGCCGATTAAGCTTATCATATTTTGGATTATCAGAGATTCGCACGAGGAAGCCGTCTGCTGAGTTGATTTGCATGATTTGGCTTTTGCCGTCTAATTTAAATTATAGATCTTTCTTTTTCACTAACATAGACTTAGATGAGTTGAGTGAAGGCATAAATGGTTATTAGCAAGAAATTTAGAAATGGTGAGCCGTGCTGCAATTCCTGCTGAAGATGTTTACGGCCATGTCATACGAAAACCCTTGGGAAATGCCTAAATCCACCCTCGCCGTCCGTGGCAGAGCTGGCACGACGTGCGGTTAAATACTTAATTAATATGTAAAAATTAAAATTCATGAAATATATGAAAATTGATATATATATATATATATATATATCTCAAAAACAAAAAGATCGTTAAGATAAATATCTTTTTGTTCGAGGGTTAAATTGACCTAAAAAGCTGGTTGATTGTTCCTAAAGGTCATTTAAGTGTGAGACAATCGTTTTTAATTCTAAAGGTCAGCGAATTTATTTAATTTTTCGGTTGTCATCTAACTCCATTGATCATAATGATGAAACACGTAATTTTGTAAAACATATTTGTCTTGTCCTAATCTTAAAGGTCCATGTCAAAAGGTGAGCAGGGAATTTTTAGTTTAACCCCATCTAAACCTTTTCCCATTGGTCAAAGCATCTAAAAAGGGTTTTCCTGTAAGGTATAATCCTGAATAAGGATTGGATGACCAATTGGAATATGCCACCTTATTGTTTCTTTTTGTGCAACCAATCAGAAACCTTTTTAGTTCATATATTGATCTATAAAAACTGGATGGTTAAACGAATCATCGGAGAGGATGAGGAAAGAGACCAAGAGGAACTTCGAGACTTCCAAAGAAGCATTCCTTCTATTCTAAAATCGAGGCACTCCGAACAACCTTCAAACTTTACAAAAATTCAGGGTCCCAGACTTTAGAGTAATCAGTGTCATTGTAACTCCACCTCATCGTCATTCTTCCTCTCACGATATTCTTTCTTTTTTTGTCAGGAAATCGAACATTGTTTGCTTTTTATTTGTTGTCTCACGAACGTGTTTCAATAAAAACACATTTTTTATTTGTTAACAACAGGTTTTCTCTATTCTTTGAGTTGCTAGACAATCTAGCCACTCATATTACCTGATCGTCAGAAGAAGATCCGACTGAATTGTGTCAACCCCCTTCGTGGATCTTTTTCAAACACAGCGTAGACACGAAAGGACTTGACAAAACAAACAGTCGGAATAAAATGTGGTAGTCACGAACAAAATAGCCACAACAAGTACTGTGACAAGTAGTCACGTTACACTGAACTCCGTGACTAGCATAGGATCACAGCTGACAGGAATCTCAAACTAAGGCGGTCGGCAACCCACTTCGATATTAAATTATAGAGATGGCAACTAGAAAAAGTTTGTTTCCCGAGAACAGCCGTTGTAAATCATTGTTTATTGATCAAGGAAACCGTGAGGACTCTAACCCCGTTGACTGTTAATATGCATTGTCACATTGAATCAAATGATGGTCCTGGATTGGATAGTAAACCTTGGGAAGTTAAAGCATACGTGGTGCGTTCGATAAGTTTCTCGACTTTTTTTGTACAGGCATTTAAAATTGTTGTAGACTCTTGAAAAATCAATATGTTATTGCTATACATCTTATAAGATGACTGACCAATTTTTATGATTTCAGCTTCAAAGGAACAGCTACAGCAGGAATTGGAATAAACCCTACTAAATCCTGATTGTCATAGCTGGTGAATTTCAAAAATACAATCTGGACATGAGTACACTTTAGAAGAACGATATGCAATAAAATTCTTTTTTAAACTCTGAAAAAATGCCACAGAAAGGAAAAACTTAGAGTCTGTTGTTATGAGACAACTGAGGAGATGAAAGAGGGTGTGAAGAAGGCGACTATGTTGAGGTTTTATGGGAGTTTAGGAAGAGATTTCTTGGGAAGAGGCCAGCACTCTTTTTGAGATGAGGCTTCTTAATCTGAGAATTAATTTTTATTTATTGCGGACTTTTTGTCCTCATCATGGTAGTTTTTTGTGTTGTTTCTTCTTTCAGTACGTTTCGGCCAAATTTCACCTCTGGCCTTCTTCAGGTGATTTACCGCGACCTCGGATAGGAATGCTGAGTCTTGTAACCGTATCTCCAGTAATTACTGCCTTTCATAGTTGTTGTCTATCGCACCACGTTTCTGACCAAGTAAACCTCTGGCCGGCTTGGGTAGGATTTGAAACCGCTATCTTCTGACAATGCTCACCTGGAACCGTAGAGACTCAACGCCTCTATCCGCTGCGCCACGGGCCCCGAAGGGCGTACCGAATTTTGTAATTGTCTTTAATTGGAATCATTTTGAGATGATGCTTCTTAATCTGAGAATTAATTTTCATTTATTGCGGACTTTTTGTCCTTATCTTGGTAGTTTTTTTTGTGTTGTTTTTTCTTCCAGAGGTGAAATTTGGCCGAAACGTAGTGAAAGACGAAGCAACACAACCCCCCCAAAAAAACTACCAAGATGAGGACAAAAAGTTTGCAATAAATAAAAATTAATTCTCGGACCAGATATCGTAGCACATGATTTGGCCCTATCTATGGGTTAAAAAGAACTAAACAGTGTACTTATGCTAAACTGAATTGTTTGAAATGAAACTGTTTTTGACATTGAAACTCTACTTATGATAAAGTGAATTGTTTAACTATGTCAACAAAATCTATACTTATACTAAACTGAATTGACTGAATTAAAAATGTTTGAATAAACTGAATAGCTTGAAATAGAAATGTTTTTGACAATTAAACTGTGTACTCATGCTAAACTGAATTGTTTGAAATAGAACAGACTATTTGTATAAAAATAGATTTGGCGTTAAATAAACTACAAAGATTGATATGCCATAAGACCCCAATCAACGAACAACGTCAGTAGAATTCTCTTTTATTCTCAGAGAGATAGATTCGTGACCTTTTGCCGAATGTGTTGACTGTCCTGTCAAAGTGCCATATTTTGAAAAGACTTTTGCACACTGGTAGGCTAACATTGGTGATATTTATTGATGAAAACAGTGGTTATTAATCCGTAAACCTTTCAAGTAGAAGTGCAAACTTATGACACTAAGCGATTCCTATTAGGCACTCTGAATCGTAATCTTAGTTAAACTTGTTATATTCTCATATGCAGTATCATAACGACACAATAATAAAGACGCAGGAAGACTTCTTCAGAAAAATGTTTGCACCTCTCACTTTATTTCTAAGTGTTCGAAAGGGTTGTGTGGGATTTTACTGTGAAAGGGAGCTGGAAACCGAACAGAAACTGCAATATTTTGATCCCACTCTTATGGCCGTCAGTGTTGTGTCTTTCTCGTTCTCCTGATGCTCAATCGGAAGCCCTAGGGCCCACTTTGCTGGGTGATGGCTTTCTTTACTGCATCTTATCAGCAACTTCTCTGGACCCCAATTTATTCGGGGGGCCCCGAACCCCTTCGGCCTGGTGTGGCTTTCCCTACCACATCTCGTCTATAACTCCGTTCGATCTCTAACTGCAGATTTGACTTCTGTCTTGACTGAGTTATATGATTGTTCAACGCACACTCAATCGCCTACTCGATCTTTGGAATGGCATGATTGATCGTCATCCAGTGGAAATAACTGTCATGCAGTTCACAGATCACACTCTTCCGGTGCATCAGTTTATGAGTATACCATGGGAATTTTTTTACCTCGTCCCATGTCGTCAGCCAATTTCCGCCCACGCAATTTCCTCTCATAACTGCCATTAGAATGTGTCACTTCCTTCCGGTGTATTACCTTGGAATGGCCTTTTTGGCCGGGTCGAAGGTCAACATACCAAAACTAAGCTAATTGTAAGGCCCATACAAAGGTGTAAGACGCATGACAAATTTAGTCTTGGAAAGGCTCAAAACATTTTGAACTATCCTCGTATATTAATTACACTGTTATGTATCGGATGGTTGGTTGGTTGCTTTCAAAATTCTGTCATTTTGCTTTCATTAATGACACAAATATACGAAGAAAAATTGAAGCATGTTCCATAGCATACCACAAAATAATACCACAACGACAAGGTCTTTTCTTTAAATATCACGATATATGAGAAAAATAATGCTAAAAGAATTCGAAATCCACATTAAAAATTACCTCCCCATTCTCTAAATATTTAATGCAATAAAACGTCACAAATCAGTTCCTCAAACCACAAAACGCCATTTACTTTTCCAAAAAATCCCATCTCATGACATGAGGCAATTGGGACAATTATTACTTCGTTTATTTTCAAATAGAAAAAAAAAACAACAAACAACCGACCCCCACCCCCCATTGATTGACAAAATCAAAGAGAATGGCTTCGAACTGACGAAGAAAAGAAGCAGAAGATACCCCGCAACAACAATTACCGACGCCGACTACGCCGATGACATAGCGATACTGGCAAATACACCCGACCAAGCCGAAACTCTTCTGCATAGTTTGGAACGAGCAGCAGCAAGCATAGGCCTCTATGTTAATGCACACAAAACGGAATATATGTGCTATAACCAAACGGGGGACATCTCCACTCTAGAAGGAACCCCACTTAAACTAGTAGTCAAATTCACGTACCTAGGAAGCAGCGTCGAATCAACCGAAAAGGACATCGAAACGAGGCTAACGAAAGCATGGACAGCTATCAATAGGCTATCGATTATATGGAAATCAGACCTAACCGATAAAATGAAACGCAGCTTTTTCCAGGCAGCGGTCACATCGATACTGCTATATGGATGCACTACATGGACGCTAACAAAACGGCTGGAGAAGAAACTGGATGGCAATTACACAAGAATGCTGCGTGCAATCCTGAACAAGTCCTGGCAGCAGCACCCCACAAGACACCAACTGTACGGCTACCTGCCCCCTATCACGAAAACTATTCAAGTTAGACGAACCAGACATGCAGGACACTGCTGGAGAAGCAGAAATGAACTCATAAGAGATGTACTCTTATGGATCCCCACACATGGCCGCGCAAAAGCAGGACGACCAGCTCGAACGTACATTCAGCAGCTATGTGAGGATACAGGCTGTTGTCCTGAAGACCTACCAAGGGCGATGAACGATAGGGAGGAGTGGCGAGAAAGGGTCAGGGATATCCGTGCTACCAGCGCGATATGATGATGATGATGATTAAAAAAACATACACAGGATGTTGGCATATTTAAAAATATCCTGCGAATGTATATAGTAGAATATGAAAAATATACAGACGTTTTAAATTTAAGATTTTTTATCGGTTTTTAAGCACGAAAGGAAGTAAAAAGTTAGCGACAGAAATTGAGGGTGACCCGAAGGCTCCCTTTTCGATAGCTACTACACCAAGTTGTTGGGGAGGGCGCTACTCCTTTCGTAAATGTGAAAATATTTTTCATATTTGGATATATTTACTGTCTGGATATTTTTTCATATATATATATATATATATATATATATATATATATATATATATATATGGCTAGGGTGATCAGATGGATATTATTTTGTTCTATTTTATTTTTTCATTTAACGGTTGGTTGCTTGGTTGCTTCCTTTGTTTTACAGCGTATCAACCCTTTTCGGGTCATTTAACGCCGAATTAAATTTCAAACAATTCAGTTTGGCGTAAGTATAGTTTTTGTTTACAAATAGCTAAATGTCAAAAACAGTTTTATTTCAAACAGTTCGGGTCAGCATAATTACACAGTTTCAATGTCAAAATCAGTTCTATTTCAAACAATTCTGTTTAGCATAAATACACAGTCTAACTCTATTTGGCCCATAGATAGGACCCTATCAAGTGCCCGTGGTGTAATGGTTATCGTCGTAGGAAATGGACACGGCGACACGAGTTCAAATCCCCGACGAGACTGATTGCATTTCACATAGCACTAATACTCTTAGGAAAGTTATGAATCTAATTATTCTCCCTCCGGCTATGGGTAAATAGTTGGGCAGACTGGGTTTTTCAGCCTTGGTAAGGCAACTAGTCTAGGAGAAGGACAACTCTGAATTCAAACCTGTTAAACTCAGCTTAAAAATTGACCTTGTGTCATATCCTGGCCCAGCGGAGGGGTTAGGTAAATAGGATCGAGTGCAACCACTCTGGGCCGGAGTGATGGTAATGAAGGGATACTCCTCATTCCCCAAAGCTCAAGCATTGCAAGAACCTCACCATCAGATTTGAGACAAGTTACGTAAGAGGTTGAAATGATAACCTTTAAACTAACAGCCTGACCGAGGTAACCAATGTTCGAATCTTGGTCACACCACCACTTAGACTTGTGTAGCGTTACGGCACCTCTTAGAAGGTTGTAATGATAACACTTAAACTATTAGCCTGACCGTGGCTACCAATGTTCGAATCCTTGTCAAGCCACCACTAAGACTTGTGTCGCGTTACGGCACCTCTTAAGAGGTTGTAACGATAGCCCTTAAACAATCAGCCTGACCGTTGAAACCTGAGCGTAAAAAAAAAAAAAAAATGAAAAAGACAAGTCCAATACAAAACGCTTCCGTTTGTTTTTTATACGAAATTTATTTGTTGGCAGAATCCGTTTCGTAGTCAGTCTGAAATAAAAATAGAGAGGGAGAAACTTGTACCAGCGGAAGAGACAGATGGTGAACAGAACCAGATACGAAAGAGAAGAATTCTGCTCCCTTGTTTGGTCGTGCTTGATGTTTCCCTTCGTGTCCTTCTGTTCATGCCTCCTCAGTGTCTCTAAGAATCCGTCCTTATGCATATATATATATATATATATACATATATTAAATACATATGTATATGTCAATATTATTAATTATGTAATGAAAGTGACAAATAACTGCCAAGTCACAAATATCAGCTGATTCTAAACAATTCTTTATCTTCCAATACTTTCCATTCCAAATATTTTCTTAACATTTCGAATTCGCGAACAAACGTTTATTACGGAATGTTATGCATTAACTTATAAACAAATGCCTGAATTAAATTTTACAATTCGATTTTAAATTCAAGGTTTAACTAAAAAAAGAATCAATTGATAAAATAATTAATTGAAATCCTTAATTATTTTACGACATCAAAGCAATCCCACCTCCAAATTAAATTGTCATTGTGACCTGAAATGAGCGAGTAGGGAATCCTTGGTGCATGATAGCAGATTTGCTGGACGGTGTCATCGTAGTAAGCGAGTTCGAAGTCCAGTCAGTCATGCTGTAATATAATGGCCGAGGGATTTCGTTTTATATATCTTGCCTTTGGGTTTAGTTAGGCTGAGAACCTTTCGGCATAGCACATGGGTTAGTTAGGTGCAAACTTGAGCACAGGTGTTGACGCACGCGCGAGGAAAATGTGCCGTTCAGAGATGTCAAAATAAAAATTCAAGACAGGACTTGGGGATGTGAATGACGTCATGTACCGGAAGCGTGCGCGGAGGATTTTGGGAGATTTGAAAAGGTCAGTAGTTGAGAACTAGACTCCGAGCGGGAAGGGTTGATTTTCGGGGCTCACAGAGGCCAGACGAATTTGTGCGCTACGGGCGCCGCACGTTATGGGGTGCAGATGGAAAAGTAATCATAGAAAGATTGTGCATCTCTCTTCCTTATGTCGAAGAATCTTTCAACTCAAAGGTAATAAAAACTTTCGTACCTGAACTAAGAAGTCGTAAGTGTTTTTCATGTTTCGGGATTCCTATGTTCTATGTATATATGTTATGAACATTCTATGTACGTTTCACATATCCGTATCTGCCTATCGTACAATGCGTTAAAGTTCACTATCGGACTAATACAAAAAGGAAAGGTATCAACACTTTCTTCCTCTGTAACTCTTGGTTAAATAATACAACTACTGTTTTTCTACAACTTGGTTGGTTGGTTCGTGGTTCGTTTAAGCCGAGTTAAGTCATTTTGGCTTGGTTAAGTTTAGTGGCATATCAATCATTGTAGATTATCTTATGCCTAATCCGTTTTTATCCATATAAACAGTTCTATTTCAAACAATTCAGTTTACTATAAGTACAAAGTTTAGTTTTATTTATTCTTTGCCCAGAGTACTGGGGCTGTAGAATGCACCGACTGAACCTCTTCAGAGGGGTAACCCCCCCAATGAGTGTCCTAGATATGACACTAAACAATCTGATGGTAAGATTCCAGCGATGCTGGGGATTTGGGGAATGCGGAGCACCCCTTTGTTGCCATTGTTCCCAGGTCCACTCTGGCCCGGCGTGGTAGCAGCTGATAAGGGTCCTATCTATGGGTTAAATAGAAATAACGGTATACTTATGCTAAACTGAATTGTTTGACTAAACTAAATAGCTTGAAATGTTTTTGACTATTAAACTGTGTACTTACATCTAAACTGTGTACTTATGCTCTTAACAGAATTATTTGAAATGGAACTGTTTTTTTTACATTGAAAATCTACTTACACTAGACTGATTTGTTTAATATCGAACTGTTTTGACATTTAACTATGAGTAAACATAATCTATACTTATACTAAACTGAATTAACTAAATACGAACTACTTGACTAAACTGAATAGCTTGAAATAGAAATGTTTTTCACAATTAAATTGTACTTATATTTAAACCACGTACTTATCCTAAACTGAAGTGTTTGAAATAGAACTACTTTCATAAAAATGGATTTGGCGTTAAATAACCTACATAGGTTGATATGCCATACCCCCCAATAAAACAATCAAGATCAATTTAACACATAGATAGGACCCTAACAAGTGCTATCATTCCCGGTCAGAGAGGACCTGGGAGCGATGGCAATAAAGTGTTACTCCGCATTCACCAAAGCCCCAGCATTAGAGGAACTTTACTATCAGATTATTTAGTGTCATTATTAAGGACACTCGATAGGGGAGACTTATCCCTCTGCAACGATGATGTCGGAGTAGTCTGCAGCCCCAGCCGACTGAGCTATCTACTACAAATATAGATTTGGTATTAAATAACCCATGAAGATTATATGACTTTAAATAAAAGAAACTAAACCAATGACTACGAGGTGCATACGATAGGTTTGGAAAAAATGCCACAGAAACGTATGGAATACTTCAGACTGGTTTTGGAGCATCTTGCATGAACCGAGCATCAGTTTTTGTGTGGCATAAGAGATTCAAGGAAGGAAGGGAGTCAGTGAGGGATGACGAGAGGTGTGGGAGGAGTAAGGAAGTCAATACACCAGAGTTAATTTGACAAAGGTTTAGGGTTAGGGTTACACTGTGGAGGTTTTAAGGGAGTTCAGGAAGAGATTCCGTCGGAAGAGGCTAGCACTCTTCAAATCGGGTCAGTGGCATTTCCACCAGTCCACAACTCTATCCTTTTCACAGACTATTTGACGAAGATAGGCATCAAGACTGTTGCTCAGCCTCCCTATAGTCCAGGCATTGCTCCCTGGGACTTTTTGTTATTCCCTAAGCTCAGAGGCTGTCGTTATGAGACAATTGAGGAGATGAAAGAGACTTTGTCGAAGGCCATTGGCACGCTCACACAAGAGGACCCCACAGGGCCTTTCAGAAGTTGTTGGAACGGTACAACAAGTGCATTACAGCCGGAGGAGATTACTTCGAAGGGGACTAGAGTTTCCTGTATGTACTATCAATAAAAGTGCCCACACGAAAAAAGTCTGGAAACTTATGGTATGCACCTCGTATCTAACACTGTAACCTTGTTCTAAATCTTAGTTATTTAAAACATGTGTGCCTGGTTGAGCTTAGAAAATTCCATAAGATCTCCATTCACACCTACTTGATATTCCTTAGTCAAACTTCTTTTCACCAGACACTCTGAAATAATCAGATCCTCCGCTTGGCAGAAAAAGAAGTAGAAAGAAAAAATTGCCTATTACTTCAAAATCTACACGCCTTGCAAGACGCAAACAAGAGATTATCCCTTCAGGATACATAACCTGTCGTGAATAGTTCAGAAGCTTTTCAAGAAGATTAAAGATAAGTCAATACTGCTTTTGGTAATCGACAAATTCAAGTCTATGTTAAATACTAGGAGTGTGAGATAGAGAATAAAATAAGAAGGTGCTTTCAGGCTGAGGCCCAGTTTTGACTGATCTGATAATTGGGAAATATAATGACACGGAGAAATGTGAATAATCAAATACTTTCTTATAGAATAAGGTCTACAATGAAGGGAGACAAAATAAATTAATAATGTTAGATTTTAAAATTATCCAAATTAAAAGAAAATTACGAGTGATCCTCAAGGATGTAAAGAGGCTGAGGGTGGGAGGAGATGGCATGACAGAAAGGAATTAAGCACGTGACTTGGGACGGGGAGAAGGTTAAGGGACTTCGGCACGGCGAGACGAACACGGGACTTGGGCATGGCGAGACGAGACAGAAGCGACAAGGGTCTACACGAGGCGAGACGTGGGAAAAGACAGCCTGGTGACAAAGGGTATTAGCAGACCACCCAGCTCTACAAACAGAGCCCTGAAGACAATTTTGAGCCCTACAAAATTAAACGTCCATGTCTGTCTGCCTCTCTCTGTCTCTCTGTATATATATATATATATAATAACAGTCTATGAGTGTCATTATCTTACTTGCTGAGTTCGTGGCAGACCAAATGGAATATAATTTGGAGAGTGTAGAGCTACTATATAATATGATAATGGATAAAAATATATAAGTTTATATATATATATATATATATATATATTATAGCATGAATGCTTACCTGCGACCACCGTTTTCATGTCATTTATATACAACAGTCATCAAGCAGAAAAATAAAGATTTCGGAGAAATCGAAAAAATACAATCAAAATAATGTTTACTTTAGAATTATGTATATCTTTTTTGTTTGTATTATATTTGCCTATTGTTGTGTGTGGTTGTATATGTTATTGCTTGTATATGTGTGTACGATGATATATGCGTCGTGTGGCAGATTTGAGGTTGTCTCATGAATATATGTGTAGCGATGTGTAGCGAAGTGTAGCGAAGGTAGCCGAAGTCGAGAGAAGGTTGGAGATTTGGCCGAATAAAAATTTTTGATGGTGTGTAGTAATAATCTTAACGGAGGTACTATCTTATCATCGTCATTGGATTAAAAAGAAAATTAATTTTGATTAACACATGTGTTGCATATCAATGATATCAATCACAACAGTAATACAATAATAAACAAATACAAAACACAGGCGAACTCTGCTGTTTCAGGTACGAACGCTTTATTAATTTCTTGACTTCTAGGTTTATGGCGACACGAGGAGAGAGACACAATTCTTAATATGCTGACCTCCCCCAACGCGCGGGGCATCTTGTGATGTTTAAGATCTCTGTCGGTAGAGATCCGAAAAAACCCAACTACATATTTCAACGGTCAAAATCCGACTCTCAACTCAATGGTCCAATCTCAACTGACTCTTTTCAAAATTCACAAATTCTCAGGACCATCTCTTCTGGCCATGACGTCATCCTCACTCCAGCCCATTTCCTGTCTGGGGGTTTATTATGACAAATAGTGATTGTCATATCGTTTGCACGCGAGCGTAGGTGCACCAAATGACTATGCACCTGGACTTAAGTGACTTGAATAGTTCAAAGCCCAATCAAACTGAATGATAAAATTAACGAAAAATGATTGATATAAAAAAAAATCATTCCTTAATTATATAACACATGTAAACAGGCGAAATAGATGCTAGAATTAAAACGTAAGAATTATAGGTGAGATGAGAGTATCATGGTTAAGAGACATGGAATATATGTTATATACTATTATATATTATGCAATACTAGTATTCATATGTTGGAATATATTTTGTGCTAAATTGTAATATGCGTGGAAAAGGTTTCGTTATGCCATGTGATTCCTATTGAGGTTGGTTGTCGTGGTTTTCTAAGACACTCAGTCATTTCGTTTCTTTTAAAAATAGGAATCCATGGCTGCAGTTTGAAAGTTGCCTCAAATCGTTTCCGACCGCGGCGTCATATGCATCAAGTTGGATTTGGTCGAAAGCGAGAAGTTTTCAGCATGAATGAAATACACGCGGAACCACCATTCCCATGTGATTACATAAGAAACAGTTACTGTAAACGCGTAATAACTTCATCTGCCGAAAGTAAACGCAATTTTTTAAAATCACAAACTGCACACTAAAAATGAAGATTAACGTCCAATGTAGTCTCTGCTCTTAATTGATCTGGCGTATATATATATATATATATATATATATGTAATTCTCTTCATACCCTGCCCGGTGGCAAAAGCTGCTTGGTATGACCAGAAGTGGCAGTATTGCCTTGAGCTACCGAAACTGTTATCAACCCTGGTTGGCGGCTGATGAGGGCAGGGTATCACACGCGCTTTCACACGTTGTATGATGAAAAAAAAAGTACGTTATGATAGTTTGTTTAAGTTGTCTTTGTAGTTTTAATTTTATATTAGGTATATGTTATTGTCATCTATGATGGTATGTACGTAAGGAAATGGTAAATATACTGTATTCCATACGTACATACCATCATAAAAAGATCCTTTGGTGTATATTTCTTTAAAGATGAATGGCACAGAGTATGACATAAGTTTTACTTTTAAGATTCTAAAATTATTGTATATTGAAAGAAAATGAGCAGAAAATACGACGGACACCTGCGTGCGACATACGAAACCACTGGACAGTTATTTTGACCTTATTAGGTCTCATCAGTAGAGTATATTAGTGATTTGCAAAGCTCAACCGCTGAGCCACCGGTCCACATCACACTCAAGTGATGCCAAATTAACTAATCATGGCAATTGCGCGTCCAACTAACCTGAATGTGTCTTGTAAATTGCATCTGTACTCTTTACAGAGGACACGGTCACCACCAAGGCCACGTCTTCCCGGGAGCATTGGAAATACCCATAGGCGTAATTATTATAACCTCAAGCAAAGGATATTGATATATATTTTCCTTTTTAAGACGAGGAATTTATATTGTAAATTTAATTCCTATGACCAGGAAATCCGGCAAACACCGGCGCGTAACATACGGAACCTACGGACAGTTGTTTCGACTTTATTAGGTCTCATTTTCAGTGTATACCGTAATCCCCCTCAGAGGAGATCGAACCAGCGATCACAGAATGTATACACTGCTGATGAGACACTATAAGATCGAAACAGCTGTCCAGTGGTTCCGTATATCACGCATATGTATTGGCCGGACTTTTTTGTTCATGGCAATTTGATTTACAATATGTAAATATACATTCTCCTTATTAGAGTCGCCTAGGGCTCCAGGCAATAAACCCAATCCGCCATAAGGGAGTAAAAAGCCGGGGGACGGCCTCCTGAGGCCAGAGGAAATCTCCAGTGCTGAGGCAATGCCCGACCGAGCCGCGCTGACTAAAACACAGCCGACCGAAGTGCGCCTCAAACAACTGGAGTGGCAGACCAAACACGGGGCTTTGGCCATGTTCTTCGTTGACGTGTATTTATGGAAGTGGGCAAGTCCATTATGTAGGGAGTACAATAGGTTGGTATGCCATTCATCTACTTAAAAAATAAAATGTAGATTCTAAAACTACTTTTACTACATACAAGATTCCAAAATAGATCATTCCAAAGTGGTTTGGTTTCTTTGTTTAATGGCATATCAACCTTAGTGGTTTATTTAATGCCAAAGCCATCTATGTTGAAAAAAGGTAGTGGCATTGTACCATAGGACCAACGTTTTGAGCTATAAAGAAAGAAGTCCGCAGAAGAAGAAATACTCAAACTCGAAGAGGGGGTGTCCTCGTGGTGTAATGGTTAAAGCGATGGACTTCGGAATCGTAGTATGCGAGTTCAAACTCCAGTCGCGCTATAATGTTCACTTTCGGGCAAATACCCTTGGGAAAGGTATGAACCCCCTTATCCTCCCAGCTATGGGTTAAATAGCACCACTAACGTTTTTCTAGGAGAATGGCTTTGGCATTATATAACCTACAAAGGTTGATATGCCATTAAACAAAGAAACCAAACCAAACCAATCAAACTCAAAGGTATGAGAAAAATATAGCAGTCGTTCATTATTCAGCAATGATCGCTGCAACTCGAAAAGTTCATTTTAGTTGCGTCCTTCTTCTCCCTTCCTCTTGGTGGTGACGGGGTGTGAGTGAGAGCTGGCTGTTTGACACACGCCTGACAGATAGGTCGTAGCAAACTGGGGTAGGACGGGTCGGGACCCCGGAACCTCGGAACCTTTAACGCACCCGTTTTGACAACTGCCTTCAACTCTGCCAAAATCTCGTTACTTGTTTTCTTATATAGAGATATTAGAGAACAAATCGAAGATCCCCGAATGTTTGATGTCACCAGTGACACACGTGATAATACATCTGTGATTATTTTAAAATCACGTCTAACTTTGCGGGTCATTCTGCCCGCACGCACTAGTCTCGAGACACCTTCACAGATTGACGACAGAACCCGTCCGTAATATTACTGCATGATATAACCCATACCTGAGCAGAATAAGAGAGTTCATATATTTCCCGAGGGTGATATTCAAAAAGTGAAGCTATCAACACGACTGGAGTTTGAACTCACCAACACCAATGTCCCAGTCCAGCTTGTTAGCACGTTCGCAACTGAGACTCTTCCTACGAAATTAACCAATACGGAAACTGACTTGTTTGAAATAGAACTGATTATTTGTATAAAAACGTATTTGGCGTTAAATAACCCACAAAGGTTAAAATGCCCTAACCACCAAACCAACCTACTGTTTTCAGAGAATGGCTTGGCATTAAATAACCTACAAAGGTTGTGTTGCGATGCTGGCAAAAGAAAGACACGGGGACCACAAAAAGGTTGATAGAAAAACATATATATATTCAAGTAACAGAAGCAAGATACAAGTGAACTTGCTTAAACAGTACTTAGTTGGTAGGAAGCAGCGAGTCTAGGGGGGTATCGACTATCTGTCCACTAAGCAAGTGGTATCACACGTGATTGTGTCACGTGGGTCTGGTCAACTTCCTCTGACCCTACGTCGACGTGCATTTATGGACGAGGGCGAGTCCATTATTTAGGGAGTACAATAGGTTGGTATGCCATTAAACAAAGAAACCAAACTAAACTCATGTGTCCTTTCATGTTACTAATGACTGTCAGCATGATTTAACAGACTGTTGCACCCAAAATGTTTTCTTTACCGGAGAGTGGGTGCGTCACCACTCTTTACGACCCAATCCCGTACTAGCAAATCCATATTTAGCCTACTTGTAAGCAATTTTGCTTTAAGACATATTTCACCGGATACATCACACATTTTTCTGTAAATTTCACTTCGTTTACATATCACATCTGTATTCAGCCTTTTGTTTGATTTCTGCCATTTTGAATAGCATCCGAACAAATATTTTTTGTGAGATTAGAATAATTTTTGGTATGAAGCAATTTCAAATAATGCAAAGTTTACACTAAGGAAAAATAGAGAACATTTTTCAAAAAATTATCTTTCCGATATGATTCCGATATATTTACTGGCCGAACTGTGATATAATGGCCGAGGAATTTCGTTTTATGCCTTTGGGTTTAGTTAGACTGAGAACCTTTCGGCTCAGTGCATGGGTTACTTAGGTGCAACATTAACGCAGGTGTTCACGCAGGCACACCTGCAAAGTTGACGTCTCACTCAGAGATGTCACAATAGCCCAGATGGGAAACGGGGCTAGAGAGTGCGAATGACGTCACGAACCGGAAGCGCGCACAGAGGATTTGGGGGATTTTGAAAAAGTCAGTTGAGTTGAGTTCTGCCTCAGGAGAAGACAGTTTGCTCGCCGAAGCCAGGCCAGTGACCTTGTGGCAGGTGCCACACATGTTGGGGGGGGGGCAGATGGAAAAGTCATCATAGAAGGATTGTGCATCTCTCTTCCTAATGTGGAAACCTTTAACTCAAAGGTAATAAAAGGTTTCGTACCTGAACTAAGAAGTCGTTACGTGTTTTTCGTGTTTCGGGACCCCTGTGTTTTTTGTATATATGTTATGAACATTCTATATACGTTTCACATATATCCGTCTCATGGCTATGGTGCAGAACGCCCGTCCGTAGAATTGACCAAGTAAATATGTTGTTAGAAAGATTCCTTTACCTCTACAAGATTTATTTATATACAAAATCATCAAAAAAATATATGCTTACCTACCCCTCCGCTCAGGCAGGATATGACACAAGGTCAATCTTTCAGCGGAGTTTAATAGGTTTGAATTTAGGGTTTTCCTTCTTCTAGACTAGTTTCGGCAAAATATCGATTTTCTCTATTCAGTTATTTGTTATTATTTAGTTTAGTTTAGTTAAATTTTCAAATTTGAACACAGCTACAAAGAAATAAGATAGTTATAATTGCAATCAAACATTTATAAATGAATAAAATTTAAGCTGTAAGTAACCTATAAAAAGTTGGTATGCCATTAAATAATGATTATAAACCAAATCAAACCAAATATAGACAATTATGATTATAATCAAACATCTCAAAATAAATCAAATTTCGATCGGCCAACCAACGTGTATCCTGCATATGACACAGCACTATCTGATGGCGAAACTTCTGTCATGAAGCTTAGGGTACTTTTTCATTGCCATTACTCCCAGGTCTACTTTGATATTGACTGGTAGTAATAGTTAGTGTCCTATCTATGGATCTGATAGAAATATTGAATCATTTACTTGAAACTATTTAACTGGGTGCAAACAAATGAGAAATGTTGAATAGAATTATTAGTATTGGATACCAATAACTACTTAGTCGTCGCCCCTTAGTAGAGGGTGACCAGAAGGCTCCCTTTTCAATAGCTACTACACTGAGGTGTAGGGGAGGGCGCTACTCCTTTCCCTGGATTGCTCCACTTTACCCTCGATACCTACCTTATATTGCTGAGTGTAAAGCAAGGAGGTATCAAGTACCATTTTTAAAGTCTTTGGTATGACGAGACCTGGGATTGAACCCAGGCCTCCTGGACCATTGGCGAACACTCTACCCACTAGACCAATAGTATTAAATAGAATTATTAATGTTAATTAGGTGCAGTTGATACCATTTAACTGCGTGCAAATAAAACTATGAGTGTTTGATAGTAATGTGTGCAAACATATGAGCTTTAGCTCGTTTAAAAATAATGTGTCCAACAAACTATTTCCTTACAAATCAGAAAAGTATATTAATTTAGTTGCGCGCATGTTATATGCTCAATCAAACATGACTTGCGAAATTCAATGAACGAACGAACCACTTTTTTTAATAAAAACATATCATTATATTCTCGAAAGGGGCCCACAGTTAGTTGTTTGAGAGATAGATGGGGATACGAGTCCCTGGCTCGACTCTCGATTCTCAGCACTCCGTTTAAATCTGACCGCGTGGTTATCTCGTGGTCTCCTTCCGGTTACACACCTGTTGAACCTGACTGCCCTGACGCGGTGTCATCCCCCTGTTTACTAATCACAACCTGACAGCTTGTCAAAGCACACGGGGTCACTAGGTACGAACCGAAAATCCATGTCATATGTTATATAACATGTATACTTCGGACTGATTTTGAATTAAATTGTTAAGATTAAATAACAATGTAATATAATGGCCGAGGGATTTCGTTTTATGCCTTTGGGTTTAGTTAGGCTGAGAACCTTTCAGCTCAGTGCATGGGTTACTTAGGTGCAACATTAACGCAGGTGTTCACGCACGCGGGCGGAGCGGACGTGTCACTCAGAGATGTCACAATAGCCCAGATGGGAAACGGCGCTAGAGAATGCGGGTGACGTCACGCACCGGAAGCACGCGCAGAGGATTTGGGGTTTTTTGAAAAAGTCAGTAGTTGAGTTGAGAACTAGACACCGAACGAGAAGAGTCGACTTTCGGGGCTCACAGAGGCCAGACGAATTTGCGCGCTACGGGCGCCGCACGAGATTGGGGGGGGGGCAGAAGGAAAAGTCATCATAGAAAGATTGTGAATCTCTCTTCCTTATGTCGAAACCTTTAACTCAAAGGTAATAAAAGGTTTCGTACCTGAACTAAGAAGCCTTTACGTGTTTTTCGTGTTTCGGGATTCCTATTTTCTATGTAAACATTTTATGAACATTCTATGTACGTTGCACATATCCGTATCTGGCTATGGTACAACAATACTTGAAACCATTTAACTCAATGCCAAAAAAAAAAACAACAAACAAAACACAAACAAAACAAAAAAAAAAAAAATGATCTCCTTAAATGACCGTTTAAAGATGCTACCTACAAACGTGAGCAGTAAGTATATCATGTATACTCGAATCAGATTTTTTAGCTATAAGGTGTTTTTATGATGTATTGCTGGTAATAAACGACCTCCTAACCTTTTGCTATGCCAGCCAACAAAAATATTTCGTCTAGGTCAAAGGACACGAGGAGAAAAGACCCAAACGCTTATATTTTCCAAATTAATTAAATACAATAAAAATCATAGCATAGCTTATCTAATGCCAAAACACAGGCTTTTAGTTAAGATAATGAACATTTTAAGTAAGTTAGTTTACTATTTATAATATTTTCCAACACGATTTGATGATGAAATAAAAAGTGCGATAAAAAATGGCGGTAATGCAATGTTATGATTTGCAAAGAAAAATTTTGAAATAAATCAGTTTTTGGTATTGAACAACTCAGAAGGAATTGATATGCCGTAAAATTAATCAACATAACTGAGCTTTAATCAGGTTTATGTTTTGATTCCTTTTTCTCGACCAATGCCAGGTAGTTCAACTAGTATGAAATGAGAAAAAGTTTTACTTATTCGTATTAGTTTGTAGAAATATCAAATTTACGTCGATTATGAAGCAAATTTCAATAACTATTATGAAAAATTGAAGTTTGAAACATTTTTTAAGTTAAAAAGTGTTTTTATTTATCAATTCAATTTCTTTTAACTACTACAAAAAGTTAATGTTAAATAGACATCATTTCTCTGATGTTTGAAATCCCTAAACACCACACTCCACAAAACAGTAGCTGTGTGGCCACTTGCACCCCATCTCACAAGCCATCCTAGTAAAAGGAAAAAAACATGCTGGTGAAGTCAGGGAGAACTTCAAAATTGAATTTTATGTGGACTACTACTCACAGACACACTAGTATTAGCCGACGAGAAAAGACTTAGATAAATCAGGTTTGGATGGACACTGAATGCAGTCTAGAGTACCTATCAGGATTGATGGAGGATAGAGATGGTTGGCCAGAGAGAGAGAGAGAGAGAGAGAGAGAGAGAGAGCTTGATGATGAAGTGTTGACACGCAAGTACGCTCGTGTAAACAAGTTCACGTATTGATAGTGCCTTGTTCAAGATCAAGGTGATTGAAAGGCAAAAACAAAGAAAACAAATTTTAGAGCCAACAGAGTTAAGATCAATATCCATTGATTTGACCTCTAGATTTGTTTTAATTGGCAAAAGATGTGTTCGATATATATCCCACTTTCTTGTCTCCTTTCATTAAAGAATCGCTTATTCCCGTTTTTCTGCCTCTTTTTTTTTTCTTCATTTAAATTTTCGCTTTTTCTTTTCTTTTTCTTTTTTTTCTTTTTTTTGTTTTTGCTTATATCTTTCCTTCTACCCTCCATTGTTTATTTATTCTTGCAAGCTTTTTTTTCTGTTTTTATTTTATTCCCTTTCTTTCTTTCTTTCTTTCTTTCTTTCTTTCTTTCTTTCTTTCTTTCTTATTGTGTCGTCTCTTCATAGTCTCTTGTCCAGTCGGCTGGGAATAGAATACACCGACTGCAGAAGAAATAAGACTCCCCGCTCCCAAAGAGTGTACTGTGCCCCACTCGGCTGGGGCTGTAGAATATACCGATTGCTTATCTGTAGAAAGGTAAGACTCTCCCAACGAGTGTCCTAGATATGACACTTAAAATTTTATAGTGAGGCATTAGTAATGCTAGCAGTTTAGGGAATTCAGAGTACCCCATTATTGCCATCGCTCTCAGGTCTACACTGGCCCGGAGTGGTAGCACGTGATAGGGTCCTGTCTCTGGGTCAAATAGAACTAAACAGTGTACTAATGCTAAACTGAATTGTTAGAAATAGAATAGTTTTAGCATTTAACTGTTTGTAAACAAAAACTATACTTATATTAAACTGAATTGTTTGAAATTTAATTCGGCGTTTAATGACCCGTGAAGAAAAGCAACCAGTCAACCATCTCATAGCCTCTGGAATTAGATAACCAGTTCATTTACTTCGGTAGCGATATCTAGCCAACGTATGCATTGGTAAAGAATGGACTGCTATCGACAGAGAGACGACGAAGTCTGATCTCTTTGGTAAAATAAAACTTATTCAGAATTATAGCTTGAAGGGAGTTCTTATGCCATCGTGGGTATCATGTTGGACTGAAACGTTGTCGTTCGTGAGTTTGACCCTTAGTTGTGTTATTACGTTAAATTTCGGAAAAATGCCCTGGCGAAAGGTATGTGTCCTCTTATATCCTCCCCAGCAAAGGCATGAAATCACTTTGTTGGCAAGCATGTGTTTACACGTCATATATTTAATATACATGTAAATCAGGATTTGTTATCAGTTGGCTGGGGCTGTAGAATACACCGACTGCATGTTTGCAGAAGGGTAAGACTTCCCCAACAAATGTTCTGACACTAAACAATCTGATGGTGAGATTCCAGTAATGCTGGAGCTTTGGGGATTACAGAGTACCCCTTCGTTACCATTGCTCCCAGGTTCACTCTGGCCCGGAGTAGTAGCACTTGATGGGTCCTATCTATAGGTCAAATAGAACTAAGCTGTATGCTAAACTGAACTGCTTGAAATTGAAATGTTTTGACATGTAAACTTCCTTCTTATGCTAAACTGAATTGTTTGAATTAGAACTATTAAGCTAAACTGAATAGCTAGAAATAGAAATGTTTTTGACAATTAAACTGTGTACTTACGCTAAACTGAATTGTTTGAAATGGAATTGTCTTTCTATGCTAAACTGAATTGTATGGAATGGAACTGTTTTGACATTTAAATGTGTGGAAACTAAATCTAAACTCATATTAAACTGAATTAGTTGAATAAGAACAGTTTGACTTAATTGAATAGCTTCAAATAGAAATTAAACTGTGTACTCATGATAACACTAAAATTAGTAGGGCTGTAGCAGGAGATGATTGTTGCTCTGGGGTTGCCATTAAACGTAGCTGCCAACATCCTAGGTTGTATTCTCTCAATGCTATTAAGTGTTTTTATCGCTCTAGGTCCTATAAGCATTCCTACCCCTCCTACTGTGGCATTGACTGAGTTTTTCCATGCCGATAGTAGACAAATTAATCTACCTAGGAAGCAGTGTTTCATCAACCGAAAAGGACATCGTCACGCGGCTAACGAAGGCATGGACAGCTATCGATAGGCTATCGATCATATGGAAATCAGATCTGACCGATAAAATGAAACGCAGTTTCTTCCAGGCAGCGGTCGTATCGATAGTGCTGTATGGGTGCACTACTTGGACGCTAACTAAACGGCTGGGGAAGAAGCTAGACGGTAATTACTCAAGAATGCAGCGAGATATATTGAACAAGTCCTGGCGGCATCACCCCACAAGGCATCAACTATACGGCCACCTGTCTCCCAACACGAAAACTATCCCAGTTAGACGAACCAGACATGCAGGGTACTGCTGGTGAAGCAGGGACGAACTCATAAGTGATGTACTCCAATGGACCCCCACATATGGCCGGGCAAAAGCAGGACAACCAGCTAGAACATACATACAGCAGCAATGTGAGAATTCGGGATGTAGCCCTGAAGACCTCCCAGAGGTGATGAACGATTGAGAGAAGTGGCCTGAGAGGGTCAGGGATATCCGTGCTGGCGGCACGCCATGATGATGATGACTCATGATAAACCGAATTGTTTGAAATAGAAATGATTATTTGTTTAAAGATAGATTTGGCATTAAATAACCTACAAAGTTTGACATGTCATAAAACGAAAATAACCAACCAAATCAAGATTTGACATTTAATAACCAACATTGGTTGATATATCATAAAGTCAAACCAAACCAAACTGAACCAACAACGTCTTACGTTTTCTTTCTTTCTTTCTTTCTTTCTTGTTTATTTTAGCGGCATGTTAACCGGTGAAGGGGTATCTTATGTCGAGAAATTAGGGAATCATATTAATTGTACGTTCATATTGATATATTTGTGTCGTTATTTCGTTCGAGTCTTAAGTCCTAAATAATTTCTCACCGGCCATTCTTAGGTTAAATAACCTATAAAGGTTTATATGGCATTGAACCAAGACTCCAAATCGAACCATGCTGTAGCCTGGCTCAGTCGGCGGGAGCCATAGAATAAACCGACTGCATTTCTACAGGGAGGTAAGACTCACCCCTAACGAGGGCCCAGTTGGCTGGGCTACAGAATCCCCGAGCTGCACCCTGCAGAGAAGTAAGACTCTCCCACAACGTGTGCCCTGTTGCCTTTTTGACTTGGGTTGCAGAATACCCCAACTGCACCCTGCAGAGAGCTAAGACTCTCCCACAACGAGTGCCCTGTGGCCCTGTTGGGTTGGGCTGCGGAATATCCCAACAGCATCCTGCTGAGGAGTAAGACTCTCCCACAACGTGTGCCCTGCAGCCTTGTGATCTTGGGTTGCTGAATACACCGACTGCATCTCTGCAGAAGGGTAATCCCCACCCCGCTCACAGAGTGTCCTGTATATGACACAAAACAATCTGATGGTGAGGTTCCAGTAATGCTGGAGCTTTGGGGAATGCGGACTTCCTCTTTTGCCATCGCTCCGGGTACACTCTGACTCGGAGTGATAGCACCAGATAGGGTCCTATATATGGGTTAAATCGAACTAAACTGTGTAGTTACGGTAAACAGAATTGTTTGAAATAGAACTGTTTTTGACATTTGTACGGTGTATTAATGCTAAATTGAATTGTTTGAAATAGAAATGTTTATATGTATAAAGTGGATTTGACATTAAATACCTTGCAATGGTTGATGTGCCATTAAACCAAATCAAACCAAACAGTTGCCGGGTCAGTACTATTATAGAATTCAATTATTTTGATACAAATGAAACACCTGAAAACAAAGCTTGAATGCTGTATGCTATTTTGATCGAATCCTGAAAGCAGCACCTTACAAAACAGAAGCTGTAAGGCCACTTACCTCCTATCTTATAAACAATCCTGTTGTGTCAGTTTTGTTTTAAGGATGCACCACATGGACGCTAAGAAAGAGCTATACGGGAACATCACGATAATGCTACGAGCTATATTGGACAAATCCAAGAAACAACACACCTCAAAACAGCAGATGTACGGCCACCTACCTCCCATTTCTAAAACTATTCAAATAAGACGAGCAAGACATGATAGACACATTGCTAGAGAAGTAAGAATGAACTTATAAGCCACATTCTCCTATGGACCCCTTCACAGGGACGTGCAAATTTTGGACGATCAAGTAGAACTTGGGAAACTCATGATGATAAAAGCTTGTTTATATTCAGTGTTTTCATTTTCTTAGCCTGTTTGACAAACCAGGTTTAAATAACCCATTTTGATCTCCTATTTACACATATCATCATCATCATCATGTCAGGCCACCTGCACGGATCTCCCCGACGCTCTCTCGCCACCCGTCTCTACCGTCCATCGCTCCCGGTAGGTCTTCAAGGCTACTTCCTGTATCGGCACAGAGCTGTTGTATATAGTTTCTAGCAAGTCGTCCTGTCTTTGCTCGTCCAAGTGAAAGGGGTCCACAGGAGTATGTCGCTTATGAGTTTGTCCCCACTTCTCCAGCAGTGTTCTGCATGTCTGGTTCGTCTATCTTGGATAGTTTTTGTGATGAGTGGTAGGTGGCCGTACAGCTGCTGTTTTGAGGGGTGTTGCCTTCAGGACTTGTTCAATATTATTCGCAGCATTCTTTTGTCATTACTGTCTAGCTTTTTATCCATACGTTTTGTTAGCGTCCATGTAGTGCATCCATATAGCAGTGCTTATACGACTGCTGCTAGGAAAAAAAACTGCATTTTATTTTATCGGTCAGGTCTGACATCCATATGATCCATAGTCTATCGTTAGCTGTCCATGCCTTTGCTAGTCACGTGTTGATGTTTGTCTCGGTTGATGAGACACTGCTTCCGAGGGTGGTAAACTTGTCCACTAGTTTCAGAGAACTACCATTTAGTGTGGAGATGTCGCCTGTTTGATTAAAGCACATGTATTCCGTCTTGTCTGCGTTGACTATGAGGCCTATGCCAGCAGAGGGCAGAAAACAGATAAATGCAGACTTTTTCATTCCTGTCCGCTAATTGAAGAGTATTGTATATACCGCTATAGTTTTCTATGGCTGGAGACTGAAAATGATATAAAAGGATTTATTTGCAACCATATACATTCTGTCAGTGGAATTTAGAATACACTTACTGCATATCTTAGCTGGCTAAGAATCCTATGAAAGAGATGTCCTGGTTATTTATTTACCCAACGCCTCGGTCGTGAACAGGACAAGATACAAGACCAGCTTTTAAGTGGAGTACAAGACCAGCTTTTAAGTGGAGTAAAGCTAGTTTAAATTCAGTGTTTTCTTCCCAAACGAAAGCTAAAGAAAGCAGGGGAACGAGAAAAGATGGCTTCATGCCTTTTCCAAGCGTATAAACAATTTCGTCCAGGATTTGAACTCCGTTCTCGGATTTCATTATCTTGGGAGATAACCGTTACGCTAAGCGCATTTGAAACGAAATATTGTGCCAGGTTTCAATATTGGGTATTTTGACAAGTATGTTAAATCCGCTTTCAAATCGGAAAATTATAAGTTGAAAGTCATTAGGCTGTACGGAGTTGGCTATGAAGATAAGCATATGAAACTTCTCTGCTTTTTCTTAAGCAAGCGCATTTTTTTTTTCATGGGCCAGTGCAATATCTCTATGACTCGACGAGTTATCTGTCACTCACAGTAAACACAAATTCTCTCCGCCCGAATTTAGCGTCGGTTTAACGATCCAGGTTTCCATGCCAATAAAATGTACGTTACACGTGCCTTCGGGCAAGATGAAAAGATAGATGATGCTAACAGATGAAAGTGTTAAAAGATTATCCATTCTGGAAGATGAAGGTTCGTAATGGATTGATAAGGTTCCACTCTTCCGTTGTAAATTCTGTTACAGTGGGTGTGAATATATGCGTCTATAATCTTGTTTGGTGTGTAGTAATGGAGAGTCTCATTCAATTATGCCGGTAAGCGAACCCTCGACCAGATAGTTCAAAGTTTTTTTTTTTTAATCCTCCTCCGCAGCCTTCGTCATGCCCGTTCCAACAACTAAGTTAATTACGCATATCAAATTGTTCCAGGTAACGCCCTTTTGGGCAGTAAGAGAATTGCAACATGCATCCTTACCCGTCAATAAATAAATCATGAGACGATCCATAACCTGCTGGTTTCTTCTTGTAAATTTGATCCATGATGATATTGATTCTTCGGTTTATGAAGGATTGATTGGTTGGTTGTTAGGGTTTTATGGAATATAAACCTTTGTAGGTTATTCAACGCCAAATGCAATTTTTATGTAAATGATCAGTTCTATTTCAAACAATTCAGTTTAGCATGAGTACACAGTTTAATTGGGGGTGTCCTCGTGGCGTAATGGTTAAAGTGATGGACTGCGGAATCATAGTACGCGAGTTCGTATTCCAGTCGCGCTATTACGTTCACTTTCTGGCAAATACCCTTGGGAAAGGTATGAACCCCCTTATCCTCCCAGCTATGGGTTAAATAGTACAACTACTGTTCTTCTAGGAGAATGGCTTTGGCATTAAATAAACTAAAAAGAGCTGATATGCCATTAAACAAAGAAACCAAACCAAACCAAACCAAACAGTTTAATTGTCAAAAACATTTCTATTTCAAACTATTCAGTTTATTCAAACAATTCTAATTCAGCTAATTCAAGTTAAGAACAGATTTTGTTTACACATTAAAATGTCAAAACAGTTCTATATATAACAATTCAGTTAAGTGTAAGTAGAGTTTCAATGTCAAAAACTGTTCAATTTCAAACAATTCAGTTTAGCATAAGCACGCAGATGAAATGTAAGTACAGTTTATTTGCCAAAAACATTTCTATTTCAAGCTATTCAGTTTAATCAAACAGTTCAGTTTAACATAAGTATGCCGTTAGTTCTATTTAACCCATAGATAAGGCCCCATCAGGTGCAGAGTGGACCTGGGAGCAATGGCAATGAAGGGGTGCTCTGTATTCCCCAAAGATCCAGCATTACTGAAACCTCAACATCAGATTGTTTAGTGTCATATCCAGGACAAATGAAGGATTGAAGAATACTCATTAACAATTCATAGTTAACAGCTGTCAATAATGAAATTGATGCTTCATCTGAAAAGAAGGTAAAGATTCTAAGAAAAATTTCATTCTTAACCGCTTAAATATATATGATTTGCTTTGGTTAGGTTTTATGACATATCAACCATTGTATGTTATTTAATGCCAAATCCTCTTTATACACATATATTAAATATATATGATTTGGTTTGGTTGGGTTTTATGGCATATCAACCATTGTAGGTTATTTAATGCCAAATCCTCTTTATACATATATATTAAATATATATGATTTGCTTTGGTTTGGTTTTATGGCATATCAACCATTGTAGGTTATTTAATGCCAAATCCTCTTTATACACATATATTAAATATATATGATTTGGTTTGGTTGGCTTTTATGGCATATCAACCACTGTAGGTTATTAAATGCCAAATCCTCTTTATACATATATATTAAATATATATAATTTGGTTTGGTTAGGTTTTATGGCATATCAACCACTGTAGGTTATTTAACGCCAAATCCACTTTATACATATATATTAAATATATATGATTTAGTTTGAATTGATTTAATGTCATATAAAACACTGTAGGTTATTTAATGCCAAATCCTTTTTGTACATATATATTAGATATATATGATTTGTAAACACATTTTGTAAAGAATATTCTTAAACGAGCCTAAACTCTTTTTTACACACATTTAAATGGTTTCAAATATTGCTATAAAACAGTCACAATTCAGCATCAGTCATTTGCTTGCACACATAGATTGGATCTTTTTAGGTGCTCCTACATGAAGGAGTACTCCACATTCCCCAAATCCTTACGACTGTAGCCTGGCCATCAGATGATTTGATATCATAAATATGACACTTTTTATCGGGAGGACCTTATCTTTCTACAGAGATGCAGTCGTATTCTACTGCGCCAGCCGACCGAGCTCTATACACAGATACATTTTTCAAATAAATTATTCTAATTTAAGAGTAATCATCTGTTTGCAAACGTGGATAACGTTTCAAATATTCCTATGATATTTCAATATGAATATATGATATTTTTAATATGAATGTATGGTTTCCAGTAACTATATAAAAAAATTTTGGTAAAAAATTGTAACTTTCGGTAGATATTTTTAATATGAATATTTGATATTTTAATATGAATATTTGATACTTTAATATGAATATATGATATTTTAATATGAATTTATGATATTTTTAATATGAATATATGGTTTCAAGTAACTATATAATAAAATTTTTTAGTTAAATATTGTAACTTCCAGTAGATATTATTAATATAAGTAGTGTTGGAAGACCCTGTGGCGTAGTGGTTAACGTACTGGGCTGCGGCATCGAAGGAAACAAGATCGATCTCTTGTCACACTTTTCCGTTCCCTTTCGGACTCATACTCATGAAGAAAGCCTGCTAATGGTTAAATGGTGCTATTGTTCCTTTTCTACAGGGACATATTTAGCACTGAGTTGCCCACGAAGGTTGATATCCCATTAAACAAAGAAACCAAACCAAACCATTGATAAAAATAATTTGCATTCATTTATATGGCATCAAGTGTTCTTGCCTAATACAAATAATTTTCGAAATAATCTATTTGACGTGTTGAAAGAACCCCGACGAATACTACGCCAGGGGTTTGCCCAGTCGGCTTGGGCTATAAAATACACCGACTATTTCTCTGCAGAGGGGTAAGACTCCGCAACAATTGTCCTGGATATGACACTACACAATCTAATGGTGAGGCTGCAGTCATGCTGGAGCTTTGGGGACTGCCAAGAACTCTTTTATTGCCATCGCACCTAGGTCCACTCTGACCCGGAGTGGTAGCACCTATGGGTTAAATAGAACTAAACTGATGCTAAACTGAATTGTTTATAAGAAGAACTGTTTGATGAAACTGAATTGCTTGAAATAGAAATATTTTTGACAATTAAACTGAGTACTTTCGCTGAACTGAATTGTTTGAAATATAACTGTTTTTGACATTGAAACTGTATTTACACAAAACTGAGCTGTTAGAAATAGAACTGTTTTGACATTTAACTGTGTGTAAATAAAAAAAAAACTATACTTATACCAAACTGAATTGTTTGAATTAGAACTGTTTGACTAAACTGAATTGCTTAAAATAAAAATATTTTTGACCATTAAACTACGTACTTACGCTGAACTGAATTGTTTATACGTATAGAAATTGTTTATATGTATAAAAATGGATTCGGCATTAAATAACCTACAATGGTTGATACGCCGTGAAACCAAAACAAACCAAACCAAACCAAATACGCCTCCGATACTTAGTAGACTTAATATAATATACAATGAAGAAGTACTCCATACTCTCCAGAGCTCCAGATGCACCAGATGCAGTCGAATGGTCCATACAGAACATCGGTGACAGTAAACCGGTTTCAGCAGGACGTAGTTTTTTTACGAGGTTTGAGTTGCCAGCTCTACACTCTTTTATCCTTCTAGAACGGTTCCCTTATTCCAAGGTAAATGACACAGCCTACTCTACTATTTACACACAACTAGGGAGGGGAGAAAAATGAATGTACGCAATTCTTAAGGGTAATAACAGGAAGTGAAGTGTATACAGCTTTATCTAAAACAGAAGCTCGGCATTCCGAGACCATTATTTGAGAAAAATAACTATTTCGCTGTCAGCACGTTGTTAGAATGATCTATAAGCTCAAGGAAATCGTTTTATAAGAAGAGGATTCTATTAGCAATAGATTGGCATTCACAAAATGGCTTAAGAAGCCTAATTTGGTCACTGTTACGTTGTTAGTTCACCTGCCGTAAAAATGGTGAGTTCTAGTTCTCGAGGAAGGCGGAAATAGAAGGAAAAAAAGAAAAAAAAAAAGACCCGTATAGTAAATTAGTTTATCTACACGTGCGCACGGGCAATATTTGAGAGAAAACGCTGAGTAATATTTTCTTTCTTAAAGGGATTTTTGAAAGCCTAAAATGAAGATTAAATAATACACCTTATTTACTCTCGCTTTTTCCCCATCGTAAGTTGGTAACCAATCTATATATATATATATACATATTAGGTACGTTCAAAATTTCTCGTGACTGAAGCTGTATTTATCTTGAGAGAAATGAACCATGAATATAACGTTAATTTTCTTCCAAATGTAACGTGTGTTCAAAAAGTATCAAGACCGAAGCTATATTTACCAACATAGAAATGAACAATGAATGCAACGCTAATTTTCTCCAAAATGCAAGCTTGGTACAAAAAGTATCAAGACTAAGACTGCATATATATATATATATATATATATATATATATATATATATATATATATATATATATATATATATATATTTTCTTTAAGAAAAAACAACGAAAC
>OY757933.1:11665076-11785076 GCA_963585895.1 Sepioteuthis lessoniana
CAACACTTGTACGTCCCTGTGAAGGGGTCCATATGAGAACCTGGCTTATTAGTTCGTTCTTAATTCTTCAGCAATGTGTCCACCGTGTTTTGTCTGTATTATTTAGATGCTTTTAGAGATGGGAGGTAGGTGGCCCTACAGCTGCTGATTTTTGGGATGTTGCTTCCAGAATTTGTTATATATAGCTAGTAGCATTCTTGTGCCATTCCCGTATCGCTTTTTCTCTATACGCTTTGTCAGCGTCCATCTGGTGCATCCATATAGTAGAATTGACACGACCGACGCGCGAACACGCACACACACACACACACATACGTACATATAAACGAAAATGAAATGTACATTGGTTGATTTGGTTTTATGACATATCGACCATTGTCCGTCATTTAAAGCCAAATTATTTTATCATCATCATCATCATCATCATGTCGTGCCGCCAGTACGGATATCCCTGACCCTCTCTCGCCACTTTTCCCTATCATTCATCACCTCTGGCAGGTCTTCAGGGCTACATCCCGTATCCTCACAGAGCTGCTCTATGTATGTTCGAGCTGGTCGTCCTGCTTTTGCTCGGCCACATGTGGGGGTCCATAGGAGTACATCACTTATGAGCTCGTCCCCGCTTCTCCAGCAGCGTCCTGCATGTCTGGTTCGTCTGACTTGGATAGTTTTCGTGATGGGACGTAGGTGGCCGTATAGTTGGTGCTTCACATATATCAAATATATGATTTCTAAACACATTTTGTTGAGAACAGCTTTAAACAAGCCAGAGCTCATTCTTTGCACACAATTAAATCGTTTCACTTAATTTCAAACTATTCCGTTGAGCAGAAATACAGTCTTTAGTTTGGACACAGTTAGTCATTGGTTTCAATATAGTTTTTTGTTAACGCACAGTTAAACGACCAAACAGTTCTATTTCAAGCAATTTAGTTTAACATGTCAGTAAAGTTTAATGGTTCCAAGTAATGCTATGTATCACTAACAATTTAATTTAGCATAAATTCACTTTTTTATTGTTTACACACAGTTAATTTTTTTTTGTCTACACACTGTTAATTTCAAACAATTCAGTTTAGCGTAATTACACTGTTTAGTTATATTTGACCCATAGATAGGAGCTTATCAGGTGCTACCACTCCGAGTCAGAGTTGGCCTGGGAGTAATATCAATGAAGGGGCACTACACATTCCCTAAAACTGAATTACTGAATCTTCACCATCAGATTGTTTTGTGTCATATCCAGGACACTTGTTAGGTGGGAGTCTTACTCATCTGCAGAGATGCTGTCGCTGTATTTTACAGCCCTAGTCGATTGGGAAAAAATATGTGACAAGTACACACACACACACACACACACACACATATATATATATATATATATATATATATTATCTTCTGAATACGAACTGAAACTCCACATTCGCTACTTTGCGACCGTAGGGAAGCATGTAAAGAGTCATCTGACGAGACGGAGAGTATAGCAATAATATTCTCCGCCGAAATAAATTTATAATGACGACTTAACCGAGTTTGAGTCTCCATTAAATTGTACTATATATATATATATATATATGCGTGTGTGTGTTTGTGTGTGTCTGTATGTATGTGTGTGTGTGTGTGAGTGTATTCTTGTCACAAATTTCCTTTTTATTTCTTGTATAAGTTTAATTCGCTGTCTTATTTTATTTGTTTTGTCTAAAATTTAAGAATTGAAGATCATTTTATTTATCTATTCAAAGCTTACTGTCGCAATATCAGTAACTTTTCCCCCTGGTTTGAGAAGGATTTTGTTTAACCCAAGCGAGCAAGACATATATATCTTTCGTACTTTGAATGTTTTAAAGTAATTCGTTGACATCAGAAGGAAAATAAATTTAGGCCTTCTACGCACTTTGGGAATGCAGGAACTAAGGCGAGTTAGCCATTCTTACGAACACAAATTATGTCCTCCAGTTAAAAACCGTGGAGAAGATTTGACTAATTATATCAATGAACGGTATTATTGCACATGGTAAACAAGCAACTCAAATGTTTCTGGATGAACCTTACCTACTCGCTTTGGGGTAAGAAAACAGGTCAACGATAAATTATATTTTTCGATCTAAATAATCCCGAGGGAAACTTTAAAACCATACACATCCTGTACAAAAGAATGAAAACATGATTGGGATAAGCAGAAAAGATATTTGACTGGAAAGAAAATTTTCCTTGCATTTTCTGTTTAGCGTAACGGTTATTGATATAGGCTGTGGGATAAGCAATTGAAGTTTGAATCCTGAACAAGACTGCATTTCCCTTCGTGCTAATTCCTTTTAAAAAGTTAGGAATTCATCAGTTCTAGCCAACTAATTATGGTGAAAAAGCAGGTTAGACTTGGTATTTTAGCGTTGGTTAGGCTACCAGTATAAGAGAAGGAAAACGCTCTACTCCAGCAAGTTTAACTCCACTTTGACATCTTGTGTCATTTCTGGTCCGTAGCGGTGAGGTTGGGTCAACACGTTTATTTCTGACATATATTCAATTTGGTTAAGTTTAATTCATTTAACCACTAATCTAATTCTATTCAAATTTTTTATTTATTACAATAATTATTATTATTAAAAGTCTTAAAATTAGAAGCCAAAATCTAAATCATTTGTAAATGCTTTGTGATATATTTTCAACGTTCCATTTTTTGATTTTTTTTACACATTTTTTGTCTATAATGATAATAATAATAAAAGCTAACACCATCAAAAATATTAAAAAAGAGTATCTCAGGAGGACGCGAAAGCTACTTGAAACCCAAACTCTATAGCAGGAATCTTACAGAAGGGATAGATACCTGGTTTGTCCCTCTCGAAAGATACTCAGGGCCATTCTTGAAGTGGACCAGAAAAACTCAAACAAATGGATCAGAGAACAAGAAAACTAATGACCATGTATAAGACCTTGTATCCCAGAGATGATGTTGACAGACTCTATGTGTCAGGAAAAGAAGGAGAAAGAGGATTTGCCTGTATTGAAGATAGTATGGCGCATCAATACAACGACCCAAAGACTGTGTAGAAAAGCTCGGAGGAAGGCTGATTACAGCCATCAGAGAGAATACTGACGACACTAATATCAAGTTTTGAATAAGTTTATTTCCAAATCAGTGACCCAAGATATTTTTTCCTCTCTTGTCCAAGGAATTTTGGTCAAGATTAAAAGTTGTTATAGTGTACTATTTTCAGATTTGAAACAAATAAGAGTGCAACATAATTAGAGGTAGAGTTATTAGCTGTCAGATGGGTCCCATGTATATTGAGACACCGTGTATTTCTATCCAACAATTAATTTTCATATATCTATATTGCTTCATATATTCATATCTTATTTATTCACATTGCAAAACACTACTCCTTTTTAAGGATAATAATAATTTTTACTCACGGTTATATGATATCAAGAATACTGTTGTGGACCAGTAAAGGGACCAGAAGAATAACACAACTCAGGTTTGTGTGGAACAAAGTATATTAACGAAAGTATAATACAACTGAGTGTCGAACGTCAGTCTGATCGCCAAAATGTTTGGCTGGGAAGAACTTGCAACTACCGAGATGAATGTTCTCCCGGTTTTAATAGTCACGGAAGAGTTTGTTACCGTCTGCAGGTTGTTTACCATAACAAATACACACAAAATGTTTCTGTCTAATAGAAATAATTGATAAAAAATTATATATATATATAGAATTAGGTGTTCCTATTTAATGATAATCATTTGTTTGCACGCGATTCTATGGTTTCAAATGTCCCTAATTAATATCAATGATTATAACACACAATTATTTGGTCCTAAGTACTTATTCGTATTTAGTAATACTAATAATAATAATAATAGAATCTGACCATACAAACAAATGATATACGCACAACCCAGTACCTATCCAAGAAAATGATACATATAAACTTCAATGGGACTTTAACATACAAACGGATCACCTAATCTCGGCCAGAAGACCAGACCTTATAATAATCAACAACAAAAAAAAATAAAAAAATAAAAAAAAGAACAAAAGAAAGAAAAATTTAAAATTGTCGACTTTGCTGTCCCGGCTGACCACAGAATAAAACTGAAAGAATATGAAAAGAAGCATAAGTACCATGACCTTGCTAGAGAATTAAAAAAAAAAACTATGGAACATGCAAGTGATGATTGTACCAATTATGATTGGTGCTTTTGGCACAGAAACTAAAGTATTAATAAAGGGACTGGAGGATTTGGAAGTTGGCGGACGAGTGGAGACCGTCCAAACGAGAGCATTATTGAAGAATACTGAGGAGAGTCTTGGAGACTTGAGGAGACTTGCTGTCACTCAAACTCCAGTGAAATATCATCAGCTAACACTGATGTGAAAAATTCTAATAAGTAAATAATAATAAAGCACGGAGGAAGACTGATTATAGCGACAAGGGACAATACAGACAACACAAGCGACAACAGAACAAAAATAAGAAAGGAAACAAAAGTGGGACGAAAAACAACTCTCTAGATATTTCAAGCGACAAACAAACGAAATCTCACACGAGAAAACTTGGACGTAGCTAAAAAAAGGAAAACCTTAAGAGAGAAGCTGAATCAGCACAAAACAACGCCATAAGGACTATGTCAGAGAAAAAATAGATAAGACGCAACAAAATAGCAGATGTAGATTATGAGGTGATAGAGACGAAAAAATCAATCACATAGTAAGTGAATGCTGTAATTTAGTGCAAATAGAGTATCAGATTAGACACGACTGGGAGGCGAAAGTGATCTACAGGGAATTCTGCAAGATATTTAAATTCAACCATACAAACAAATCATATAAGAATAACCCAGAATCCGACCTAGAAAATGAGAGATGATCTAAATTCTTTTATATTTTAAGATACAAATGGATCATCTAATCTCAGCCAGACGATCAGATCTTGTGATTGTCAACAAAAAAAAAAAAGAAAAAAAAAAAAAGAAAAGAAGAAATGCTGTCGAATAGTGAACTTTGCCCTTCAGGTTGATCACAAGGTAAATCTAAAGTAATGCGAAAAGAGAGATAAATACCAAGATCCTGGTGGAGAACTTCAAAATCTATGGAACATGAAAGTGACGGTGATACCAATTGTAATTGGTGCACTCGATACAGTCATCAATGGATTGGTACAGATAGTGGAGGGCTTGGAGATAAGACGATGAGAGGAGTATCCAAACGACAGCAGAATACAGAGGAGAGTCCTGGAGACTTGATGAGGCTTGCTGTCACGCAGTCTCAAGTAGAAAATCATCAGCTAACGCTGCCGTGAAAAACTCTCCAATGAGTAAAATAATTATCTGTTTTCACAAACTTATATGGTATCAAGTATTCCTATCTAATACAAATAAATCGCACACAGTTGTATGTTTACAAGTAGTGTGATCAAATACTAATAATTTATACATAGTTATATAGTTTTTTAAGTATCTGCTCCAGTTTAATGTATACCATACCCAACTAATCACTGAACAAAAGGGACTAAAAATATGAAACACTGAATCATTTGTTCCATAGCCATATACACGAATATGGCCATGTGCGAAATGGACATCGAATGTTGGTAACATAGGAATCTCGAAATTCGAAAACACCTAACGACTTCTTTGTTCAGGTACGAAACCTTTTTATTAACTTCGAGTTAAAGGTTTCGACATCAGGAGGAGAAACACAATCTCGCTATGCCGTCTTATTCTTTTGGCCCCTATCTCGTGCGGCACCCACGGCGCGCAAATTCGTCTCGCCTCAGCGAGCCCCAAAAGTCGAACCTCCTCGTTCGGGGTCTAGTTTTCAACTCGCTTAACTTTCTTCAAATTCCCCGAAATCCTCCGCGCGCTTCCGGTGCGTGACGTCACCTGCACTTTGTCACCCGTTTCATCATCTCAGGCTATTGTGACATCTCTGAGTGACATATACGCTCTCTGTGCGCGCACGCGTTACCACATGCACCAAGGCTGCACCTAACGAACCCATGTGCTGAGCCGTAAGGTTCCCAGCCTTACTAAACCCAAAGGCATGAACCGAAATCCCTCGGCTATTATATTACACATTTACAACGAGAGTCCCCTCAATGTTAAGAATAAAATAAAAACTATCAAATAAGAACAAACAAACTTCCGATGATTAAGAAAAACCTTAAATAGATCCTACCATGTAGAAATTGTGGATATTAGAACTTTTTTTTGTTTTGAAAGTGGAGATAGATTTTAGGGAGCTAATAAGAAAAAGTAGAGATGGGTTGGCTGAAGGGCTTTCAGCATACTTTATTTCATGAAAAGATAGTGACTATAATGTGATGTTGCAGAAATTTGTCTTTACTGTGGTGTCTAGGTGGTTATTGAAGTGAGAAAGGGCTTGAGGTAATTTGTTGATCTTATCTGCGAACGGAAATATCTGTCACTCTATCCATAATTAATAAATTATATTATCGCCATCATATTTTATTTTTCTGTTTCCTGTGAGACCACTTTGTTGATGTTATCTTGAGACCGCATTGAATCTGTTAAGTTCAGCGTCACCAGCTAAGCTAGTATATTACAACCCTACAAAGGATGATATGCCATAGAAAAACCCAACCAACCAACCAACCAAGCCAAGTGTATGATGTGGGGGTTGACCTATAGAGCAGATATAGGTATAACTGGGAATTATGAGCGTAGGGTCTTAAGAAAAAATTGTAAAGAGAACCTGTGGATGCGAATCTGATTATTTGGACATATCCCTAAGCTGAAAAACTCCAAAATCAACGATTTGTAATATTAAGCAGATATAGACACAAAACTATATGGCTGCTGAATCTCCTAAGGCGTTTTATTTTCTTCCTCTATGCTAATTTCTACTGTGTTCTTGTATATATGTACGAGGATCATAAAATAAGTTTCAAGATTTTTTTTTAAATGGGCACTTTTATTGAGAGTACACACATGAAACTCAAGCCCCCTTTGAAGTAATCTCCTCCGGCTGCAATGAGCTTGTTGTACCGTTCCAACAACTTTTGGAAGGCCCCATGGATGTCCTCTTGTGTGAGCGTGTCAATCACCTTTGTCACAGACTATTTCATCTCCTCAATTGTCTCATAATGACAGAGAGTGAGCTTTGGGAATAAGCAAAAGTCACAGGGAGCAAGGTCTGGACTATAGGGAGGCTGAGGAACTGGGTTGATGACAATCTTGGTCAAATAGTTTGTGATAAGGATGGAGTTGTGGACTGGTGTATTGTCCTGGTGGAAATGCCACTGACCAGATTTGAAGAGTGCTGGCTTCTTCCGTAGGAATCTCTTCTTGAACTCCCCTAAAACCTCAGCATAGTAACCCTAACCCTAAACCTTTGTCCAATCAACTCTGGTATTCTGACTTCCTCACACCTCCAACACCTCTCATCATCTCTCACAGACTCCCTGCTTTCCTTGAATCTCTTATGCCACTCAAAAACTGATGCTCGATTCATGCAAGATACTCCAAAAGAAGTCTGAAGCATTCCATGCGTTTCTGTTGCATTTTTTCCAAGTTTAAAACAGAATATTATTGCATATCGTTCTTCTAAAGTTTCAGATTGCATTTTTGAAATTCACCAGCTGTGACAATCAGGCTTTAGTTGGGTATATTCCAAAATCTGCTGTAGCTGTTCATTTGAACCTGAAATCATAAAAATTGGTCTGTCATCTTATAAGATATATAGCAATAATATACTGAATTTTCAAGAGTCTACGACAAATTTAGATGTACAAAAAAGGCTTGAAACTTATTGAATGCACCACGTATTTGTTTCTCCCAATAACATTCCGGTTGTTTCCTAGAGGATACTTTTCCGAGAAACCTGGATCGTAAGGTTCAGTTATTCATTCGGTTTCCTTACCAGTTGGTTGGTTGTTTTACGGCGTATCAACGTTTGCCGCGTCATTTAACGCCGAATTAAATTTCAAAAATTCAGTTTAGTATAAATAGAGTTTTTGTTTACAAAGAGTTAGATATCAAAACAGCTCTATTTCAAACAATTCAATTAAGCATAACAACGCAGTTTCGTTCTGTTAGATCCATAAATAGGACCCTATCAAGTGCTTTCACTCTGAGCAAGAGTGAACCTTGGAGCGATGGCCATGAAGGGCTACTCCACATTCTCTAAAGCTCCAGCATTATTGGAACCTTACTATCAGATTGTTTAGTGTCATAAACAGGACACTCGATATGGCAGAGAAACAGTCGATGTATTCTATAGCCCCCCCCCCAACCGCCTGGGCAATTTTGACTTTGGTTAGTCTTCCTTATTCAAATCATCAAGAATAATTATTTCAACTACTAACTGCTACAAATTTGTTTTATTTCCCTGCCCTAAGATATAACTGTATAAAAAAAGTAACGACGCAAGTTATTTCGAGCCTATGAAAATCAGTCCTAAAAACACACTTAATCCTTCTAACATTATTCAGCTGAATAGATTTCCAGTTATAATAATAAAAATAAAATAATAATGATAATTAAAATGACACACATAAACTCCTATAGGACTTTGACATACACACGGATCACCTAATCTCGGCCAGAAGACCAGACCTTATAATAATCAACAACAAAAAAAAGAGAATTTGCAAAATTGTCGACTTTGCTGTCCCTGCTGACCACAGAATAAAACCGAAAGAATGGGAAAAGAAGGAGACGTACCTCAACATTGCTAAAGAATTGAAAAAGCTGTGGAAAATGAAAGTGACGATTGTACTAATTGTGATTGGTGCTTTCAGTACAGTAACTAAAGGATAATTAAAGGGTCTGGAGGACTTGGAATTTGGCGGACGAGTGGAAACTAACCAAATGACAGCATTATTGAGAACGGCCAGAATACTGAGAAGAGTCCAGGAAATTTGAGGAAACTTGCTGTCACTTAAACTCCAGTGAAAAACAATCAGCTAACACTGATGTGAAAAACTCTAAAGGAGTAAATAAAATATAATAATATCTAAAAATCTTAAATTACTTCCAGTTTTGCAAACATATATATTTTAGCTTCAACCAAGCTGCTAAATTTTGACTGGAAATATTTTTTTCTGTTTATTGTATTATTTCAGGGAAATTTAATAATACTACGTCGGGCCCAAAATATTCGAGTTTAATCTAAGTTTTCGGTGTGCTAGTATGTGCTTGTGTGTGTGTGTGTGTTATTTGTTTCGCTTACCCAGGTAGTGAGTGCTAAACATCAAAGATTTTTTATGGTGGCTGAGACTGGCTTTTAACTGGGTAAAAGACGAAAGTTACAGCCAAAAAAATAAAATTTGACATCTATACACTCGTAGATTGGGTTGTGGTATAATGGTTACCGTCGGAGGAACTAGATCCGACGGTACGATTTCAAATCCTTGACGGGCTTGTTAGCGCTATCGCTAACATCCTTGAGAAAGGTATGTATCCAACTATTCTCCCTCCAGATATGGGTAAAGGGTAGGGAAGACTGGGTTCTTTAACCTGTGAATGACAACTAATCTGAGAGAAAGAAAACTCTGAATTACAAACCCGTTAAGCTCTACCTAAAAATTGACCTTGTGGCTCATCCTGCACGTGCGAAAGGGTTGATGAACGTTGCTTACTTCAATTTTCTCTATCATGTGTTATTCATCTTATTTTGATGATTTGTGAGATGGGAAGAAAGTTGCCGTACAACAGTTGCTTTTGGGGGTGCTGATTTCAGAATTAATTAAAGCAGCTTTCATATTTTTTGAGAGGTATTCATTTATCTTTTATGTGTTTGGGTGGAATCCAAGTGGTGCAACTATACAATAGTACTGCACGCCTACACTACAGCTCGGAAACTTTCCGTTTTATTTTATCAGAATGGTCAGATTTCCATTGTTCGTTAACCTGTTAAGAGCAGTTCCCGTGTTTGATATGCGTACGCTGACATTGTTTTCCGATGATGAGATATTGCTACCGAGGTATATGAACTGGTCAACTTATTTTAGAGGTCTGCCATTAAATATAAGATAAGCCGATTGTCATAAACAGGACACTTACTTGTGTGTGTTTGGTTGGGGGTCATACCCCTTTGCAGAGACACAGCCGGATCTTTGCGAGTATTTTAAAACCTTTTTAAGTAGAACTCTAACTTTCTGATATTTTGGGGGAAATCGAGTAAAAAAAAAAAAAAAAAAAAGGAGCTTTAGTTGGGATAGATATTTAGTGAATTATAGGTGATTTATTTAACTGTAATTCACTTTTAGTTTTAAACATTTTTCTATCAACCAATACAGGGACCCATTTCAAAGACATCGGCATCTCGATCTTACATTGCTAATGTCGATTGCAATGTTTATAACCGTATCTGATATTAAGCTCAGTTTGAAGGATACGTCTGTGAAGAAGAAGAAGAAGAAGAAGAAGAAGAAGAAGAAGAAGAAGAAGAAGAAGAAGAAGAAGAAGAAGGGGGAAGAAGAAAAAGAAATTGCAAATTAGTATTTTCCGGAAGTTTATAAGTCGGAGTTCTTGCTTAAAATAAATATTTTCTCCTGGCGGCAACACCTCACAAGGCACCAACTATACGACCACTTGCCTCCCATCACGAAAACTATCCAAGTCAGACGAACCAGACATGCGGGACACTGCTGGAGAAGCAGGGACGATCTTATAAGTGATGTACTCGTATGGACCCTCACATATGACCGGGCAAAAGCAGGACGACCAGCTCGAACATACATACAGCAGCTATGTGAGGAAACGGGATGTTGCCCTGAAGACCTGCCAGAGGCGATGAACGATAGGGAGAAGTGGCGAGAGAGGGTCAGGGATATCCGTACCTGCGGCACATGATGATAATGATGAGAATATTATTATCATTTTTGGTTTGGTCATTGTTTAATGACGTATCAACCCATGAGGTTTATTTAAAGCCAATTTTTGTTTATGATTTGTAAGTAAATATTTTGTAGTTTAATATTTTTGTTCTTAAACGAATTATTAGAAAGCAAAACAAAAGTAAATGGACAATATTGTTTGGTGGTTTAGTTTGTTTGTTTTTTGCATATATGATTGAAATAATTTTCATCGACTCGGTTGATCATGATCGACCATTCTATCAACTTTAATTTAAAACGGGTCGGATGATTGTTTGACATAAGGACAATTTGAAGAATATGGTCGAGGCTTAAACATATAAGTGCTAGGGCTTAACATGACCTGTCGACGTATCGGATTGGGCTTCTCCGACCGACTGTCTAGCCCATGCAAGGCTCAAATGGAGTAGTAAGTCATGTGACTGCTTAGTAACCGAGTCTCTAATCACCCAAACAATAAGCATAACAGTTTGCCATTCACGGCCAACAGGTGGCCCTATTCAGTACGTATGTCTCGTGGAGGAAATTACACCTTTGCAGAGATGTAGTCGGCGTATTCTACAGCCGACTAGGTGGCATAATAATTTTAAAGGAATGGTACTTAAGAGATATGCCAATTTAAATATATTTTTTTGTTTTTTGTCCGAAATGCTATTCTAACTAAGCAACAACAGCATGAAATTATTTTTTTTACATCTTCAGATTCTTAAACTACCATTATTCCAAGTTAGTTGTGTTTAGTTAAACGTAAATCAAATAATTATCTTAGTGAGACAAATAGCTCGCTAGTTTTTTCTCTTTTGAAAATTTACGTTTTACAATTGTTGTATATTGACCTCCGACCCAGCCAAGCAGTCAAAATAGGAACTGCACCAGTGTAAATAACAGGTGCATCCGGTCGAGGAATATTAGTATATAACCTTGACCGTGGATGGGTTGAATGAGTACGATTTGTGACGCTCGCAGGAAGAAGAGTGGGCGTCAAATTATTATTTAACTCGGTGCACAGGAGGTTCAATGAGTTGGAGATCAGACCAGTTAGAGATAAGATGTGGTAGAGAAAACCAGCACCCAGCAGAGGGGGCCCTCGAGACCCCCAATTGAGCAGTTGGAGATCAGACCAGTCGCAGAGAAGATGCTGGAATGAGGAACATGTCCCAGAGAGGATGGGCCCCCAGGCCCCCGGTTGAGTAGCCCGGGAAAACGGGAAAGAAACGCAGTCATGGCCGTAAGAGTGGGGGTCAATATGTTGCAGTTCTGTTCCGTCTCCAACTCCCTCTCAAGGTAAAACCTTTAGTAACCCTTTCGAACCCTTTCAAATAAAGTGAGAGGTATATTTTTCAAAGAACTATGTCGCTCGTCTTCATTGCGTCGTTATGTTTCTGCATGTATATGTGTTTGTATAGTTAGTCATGGCTATACAACACAATCTGTACAGTTATTTATGTCTTGCAGCAATATGGCTTCCTGCTTATTTGTGTTAATCTTTTAGAAATACCTGTGGATGATGAATGAAACTTTAATTTTTATGTTAAATCTACAACTAATCATCATAAGAGAGCAAACTAAAATTGCTTGATTTATAACAAGCAGTTGGGCCGTTTATAGCAGACTCTGATACAATCTATTCCCAATTGTAAATATCGATGGAGTTTTTTATAAGTTTCTGTAAAATTGAATTTAGTTTGATTTAATTAAAACCAAACAGCTATCACCAAAAGCTTAATATTCAACGTGTTTGACTGGAAAGCCCTCAAGCGAATATAATATTATTGTGACTGCAAGGGTTGATAATATGAATAATTTTTTTTCTTTAGATACAGCAATTTGAAATACGCTGGAGGTTGTTGTTGTTGTTGTTGTTGTTGTTGTTGTTGTTGTTGTTGTTGTTCTTCTTCTTCTTCTTCTTCTTCTTCTTCTTCTTCTTCTTCTTCTTCTTCTTCTTCTTCTATCAAACACCAAACAGCATGATAATTAAAACTCAATAACGGTGAAAATAACAACGAAAATTTGTTTTTGTTCCCATATATATTTTTTTTGGCACTCCAGTTTTCCGTTTTATTTTTCAGTCTTTCTCATCATGATTTTTTTTCTTTTCTTTTTCTTTCTTCTACAGCTATATCATATTTAGAACCACTGCAAATTACATGAAATGAAAAAAAAAAAAAAAAATAAAAAGCCCCCCCCCCAAAAAAAACAAACAAAGAAAAAAGAAAAATTAACGAAATGCCATTTTTCCTTTTGCTGAAATCATCTTTTATCATCTTTCTTCTTCTTCTTCTTCTTCTTCTTCTTCTTCTTCTTCTTCTTCTTCTTCTTCTTCTTCTTCTTCTTCTACTAACAAACAAACAGAACAAACAGAACAAATTAAAAAATCCCCAAAAAACAAATCAAACACCAGCGCTTATGTAAATATAGAAACTTCCATCCGAAGAAGAAACCTAACAATGAAAATCCCCATTTAAATTTTATTTAAATACAGAAGAAATAAAAATCCTCTAATGTTAAGATGCTTTGAGGACAGCTGAGAACAGTTTCTGTCTCCCGGCTTGCATCATCTTGACAAATTAATTTGGCGTCATGATGATATTTGCTTTAAATCTGACGCAGACGTTTCCGAAATACACTGGGATTAAAAATATAAAATGGATTCAAAATTTAATTGATTTTTGCCAAATAAAATGTGTTATTACAGATGAACTCTTCGAAAAGGCCTTGAAACAATAATTTGATTTTCATAATTACAAAAGGTAATGTATAATTCTGTTATTTGACGGTTTATTTGGCAACGATTGTTGTCATTGATGTTATTCATAGCATGGTTGCTTCGTCGGGTTTTATGGCATAACAATCCATGTAAGTTATTCAAAGCCAAATTCTGTTTATACATATACGTGATGCCTTGAATAAGTTTCCAGACTACGTAACACTAACCATTCAACATCAGTCATTTTTGCACTCAGTAAAGTGATGAAAAAGTTCTATTTGACCCAATAGAAAGGACCTTTACAGGTACTTCAATTCCGGTTGAACGTGGGCCTGGGAGTAATGACAATAAATGAATATTCACATACGTCAAAGCTCCAGTACTCAAGTCTCACTATCAGATGCAGTTTAGTGTCATAACAGGACGACTGGTTTAGTTTGGTTTGATTTTATGGCATATCATCCATTGTAGGTTATTCAAAGCTCAATCCATTCTTATACATATAAACAGTTCTAGTTCAAACAATTCAGCATAGCATAAATACACAGTTTAAATGCCAAAATAGTACTATCTCAAACAATTCAGTTCAGCATAAGTACACAGTTTAGTTCTATTTAAGCCATAGATAGGACCCGATCAGGTGCTACCACTTCAAGCTAGAGTGGACCTTGAAGCGATGGCTAAAAGGGTCACTCCTCACCCCGCAAAGCGTCAACATTACTAGAACCTCATGATCAGATTGTTTAGTGTCATATCCAGGATACGCGTTGGGGAATCTTACTCCTCTGCAGAGATGCAGTCGGTGTATTTTACAACCCCAGCCGACTGGGCCCTCTGACAACTCGGTTGATGATATTCTTGAACATTTAATACATATATATATATAAAAACATATTAGAAATATTACAAGAATAAACAAACGTAGCCCAACGGAAGAAATGCGCTCATTATTTTATGAAAAACTAGCATATAGAAAGAGGTACCAAAAATTATCATCTTTTCTGGGCAATGCCTAATTGGTTATATTTGAATGGTGAGGAGAGACGAAATTGTCTTCCATGGATAGATGTGAAAAGGTTTGTCTTCACTGGTCAAAGAACGCAGAAAATAAAAACAACAACAACAACGTCTTAAACAACTGAAAGACCAGGGGACTAAATTTGAATTATGGGATTGTAAAGAAAAATTGATAACAAGGTAATCCAAGTAGAAGGAGAGATTTATTGAGAAGCAAAATCGATACTAGAGCGTTTCGGTTCTAATGAACCAATATCAGGATTATGAGTGATGTTAAATCAACGATGGATGTGTAAAAAGTGTAAAATATAAAAACCTAGGGAAAATTTGTATAACAAGAAAAATGTTGACCGTTTATAACAAGAAAAGGTTGGCCGTTTGATTTATGAATCAGCCTTTGTTGTTTTAAATTACGTCATTTGATTTATAAGAAATATTGTGTAGAATTTGTTCCGTTTGTTTATCGCGAAAGATTTCGAATCATTCTTTGTTTTCGACGAAGTTCAAATCCTATAAGTCTGGCTTTTTCAAATGTATGTTTCCTCGGAAAAATTTGAATCACGAATAGAAGTTTCAAGGTTTTGACATATGTAATCCAGGAAAATGTTGGGATGGACGAAGAACGCTGGATATGCTGGTAGGTATGTTTTTTTTTCTTGTGTATACTTGGTTAGAAAAGTCTTCCTGTTTTTGAGTAGGTCTTTGCATCTACGAACCATCTTGATGTCATCTATATAAGATATCGAAGTGGAAGAATGGGTTTGGATCTTGTTAGTCAATGGGACAGAATGGAAGAAAATAATGGATTGTAATCCAACAGTTTGTAAAGAAAAAATGATTACAAGGTAATTAATGTAGAAGGGGAGATTTATTGAGAAACAAAGTCGACACTATAACGTTTCGGTTCAAATGAACCATCATCAATACTATGAGGGATGATATTATGGGATTAACACGTGATCCAAAAACACATACTCAAAATTCAGATATTCAAACTGTCATCATCGTCATTTACAAGTTGCGCTGACCTCAGGGAGTCCCCTGACTCTCTCTCTCTCTTACCATCCACCCCAATCATCTATGGCTCTTGGAAGGTCTTCTAAGCGGCGTCTTGTGTCCGCACAGAACTGATGCAAGTAAATCTTTACTTGTCAGTCAATACTAATAGGTCCATGTGCAGGATTCAATAAGAAAAAAACGCCTATGTGTTTTTCATTTCTTCTCCAGCAATGTTCTGCATGTCTTGTTTGTCTTAATTGAATGATTTGTGAGATGGGAAGCAGGTGTCCGTACATATGTTGTTTTGTAGGGTGTTGCTTACCGGATTTGTTCAAGATGACACACTGCATTTTTTCTATCAAGCTTTCTTTTCCATGTGTTATGTTTACGTCCATATAGTGCGTCTATATGGTAGTATGGACACAGGTACGGCTTGGAAGAAATCTCATTTTATTTTATCGGATAGATCAGACCTCCATATGATTGATAACTGGTAACCTGTCAATAGCATACCGCACCCTCACCAGGTGTATATAGACATATTCCGCTTTAAATTAACTGGTCTTTTGTCACATCCTACTGCCGTAAAAGACTTTCAAGTAAATAAACCGTGTCCTTTAGTGCTTATTATGGGAAAATAAACAGGCGACATCTCCACACTAAACGGTAGCGCTCTGAAACTAGTTGATAAGTTCACCTAACAATGGAGCAGTGTCTCATCAACCGACACAGAAATCAACACGCGACTAGCAAAGGCATGGACAGCTTTCGATAGTCTATCGGTTATATGGAAGTCAGACCTGACCGATAAAATCAAATCCAGTTTCTTCCAAGCAGCGGTCATGTCGATACTGCTATATGGGTGCACTACATGGACGCTAACTAAATGTATGAAGAAAAAGTCTGACAGTAATTACACAAGAATGCTTCGAGCAATAATGAACAAGTTCTGGAGACAGCGCCCCACAAAACAGCAACTGAACGGCCACCTACCACCCGTCACGAAAACTATCAAAATTAGACGAACCAGACATGGGGAAACTGCTGGAGAAGTAGGGACGAGCTCATAAGTGATATACTCCAGTGGACACTTTTACGTGGACGAGCAAATGCAGGACGTCCTGCTCTAACCTACGTACAGCAGCACTGTGCGGATAGTGGATGTAGCCCTGAGGACCAACCTAAAGCAAACGACGATTGGGAGGGGTGGCGAGATAGGGTCAGAAATATTCGTGCTGATAGCGTTACATGATGATGATGATGATGAAGGGAAATAACTTTTTTGATGATTTTAAAATGATTAAATAGATTAACTTCCGAAAATTGATATTCAATTAATTAAGAAATATTTAGGTCTTTTGAATAAGCGTTAAATTCATTAATTCGTCGCCTTTTAAAATGTTGTATAGCCACATAATATATATGAAAAATTTTCAGAATCTTTCCAGGAATGTAAAATCTGTTGTGTAGTCACAACCATGACCAACTATACAAACACATAATACATCTACATCTAGATATGCATGCAGAATCATAACGACGACACAATAATAAAGACGAGCGACACAGTTCTTAGAAAAATTTTCAGAATCTTTCCAGGAATGTAAAATCTGTTGTGTAGTCACCACCATGACAACCTATACAAACACATAATACATATACATCTACATATGCATGCCGGGTATTTGTCGCTGCCTCCCACCAGACACGACTTGACACAAGGTCAAAAGCCCGAAGGCCAATTAAAGTGGGGATAAAGGGGGGGGTCGGGAACGAATCGAGACTCGAACCCTGCTTGTCTGTGCTGCTCATCGGCTCACTTAGTGCAATGTGAGCCTGATGAGGCAAGCAGTTTCACGAACCCAAATGTGGGTCCGGGCACGTATGCCAGTTTGCGGCTTAAACTAGACGCATGGTCTAGTGCCGTCCAAGGGGGACAAAGGAGACAAAAATGCAGCTCGCCCACCCGAAGGTAACCTAGTCGAAACTAGGTGCCTACTTAAAGGCCCCAAGTCTGCCATTGTTCCTTTTGCAGAGCCAGGCTCCGGACCGAAGTCCAGAACAGGCCCCGGAGGAGCGACACAGTTCTTAGAAAAATTTTCAGAATCTTTCCAGGAATGTAAAATCTGTTGTGTAGTCACAACCATGACCAACTATACAAACACATAATACATCTACATCTACATATGCATGCAGAATCATAACGACAACACAATAAAGACGAGCGACACAGTTCTTAGAAAAATATACCTCTCACTTTATTTGGAAGGATTGTGTGTGAGAGGGAGTCGGAGATCGAACAGAACTGCAACATATTGATCCCCACTCTATTAGCCATAACCGCGTTTCTTTCCCGTTCTCCTGGGCTGCTCAACCGGTGGCCTGGGAGCCCAGCCTCTCTGGGTGCTCGTTTTCTCTACCGCAACTTATCTCCTACTCATCTGATCCCGAACTCATCTAATCTCCAAACTGCCTTACTTCCTGTCTTCACTGAGTTATATAATAGTTCACCGTCCACCTTCTTGTTGCGGGCTTCACAATTTCGCACTCATTCAACCTGTCCACGGTCAAGGTTGTAATCTTGATATTCGTTGACTGGATGCACCTGTTATTTACACAGGTGCATTTCCTATTTTGACAGCCTGGCCGGGTCGTAGGTCAATATACAACAAAAACACTGATATTGCAACTACGTTTAATATTTAAAATGATGACTTTTTATTGCATATCATTAAAAAAAACGTAGTTTTTCAACTGACATCGACTCAGAATAATTCAAGATTTATTTTTTTGATTTATAAATTCTATAGTTTCAAAACGAAAGGTATAAAATTACTTCTCCTCCAGATTTCTAATTCTTTTATAGATAAAATAAATACAAATCATAAAATATACACAAGGGTTCAATTTTAGGTTGGTTCCAGCATGAAACAGAGTTGAAGCATTTTGGTCCAATGAGCAATTATAAAAATAACGATTTATTGAAACATGACATATATATATATATATATATATATATATATATATGAAGGTAATTGGCTTTTGGAGAATATAGTAGTTTGAAATATTATTGCGACTTATTTCAGTTTAAATAAGGAAGTAGTTTCGACGAAATAATATGGAGTTTGATGTTTAAAATTTTCCCAGGCAAGAATATTTGTCGAAAAGCCAAGTGTGACCTCGAAATTGGACAGGTCAGAGCTAACATTTGATGTCGTTTCTGACGAAGATATCAGCAGAATATATTTTGATTTTGTTACAGTAACCTTGACGGAAACGGTGAAAAATCAGAACATAAAGAAATGAACTTTGACCTGGACTTTCGACAAGTTAGTTTGTCGTTTGAACAGTTTGGTAGGTGGGTAGAGAATTATGCAGGAATTCAGTTCGACTTTGGAAATTCAAACAGATGGCATCGAGACGGCTTTCAGACGGCAGACAAACTATGCAATAGACAACTGCAGAGAAACCAAGCAGGAAGAATACAGACCAGCAGACTCGGAAAAAGTTGCACACATGCAAAAAAATAAACTTGAAAACTCATTCATATCAACAAACAAATAAAACATTTCATTCTGATACGAGGTGCCTTCAATAAGTTTCAAGGCTTTTTTTGTACATTTAAAATTGTTGTAGACTCTTGAAAATTCACTATCTTATTGCTATACATCTTATGATATGACCGATCAATTTTTATGATTTCAGGTTTAAATGAACAGCTACAGCAGCAATTGGAATACACCCTACTAAAGCCTGATTGTCACAGCTGGTGAATTTCAAAAAGGCAATTTGGATGTGAGGACACTTTAGATGAACGATATGCAATAAAATTCTGTTTTAAACTTGGAAAAAAGGCCACAGAAACGTATGGAATGCTTCAGACTGCTTTTGGAGCATCTTGCATGAGTCGAGAATCTGTTTTTGAGTGGCATAAGAGATTCAAGGAAGGCACGGAGTCTGTGAGGGATGATGAGAGGTGTGGGAGGAGTAAGGAAGTCAATACACCAGAGTTGATTGGCCAAAGGGTTAGGAATAGGGTTAAGGTTTTAAGGGAGTTCACGAAGAGATTCTGTCAGAAGAGGCCAGCACTCTTCAAATCGGGTCAACGGCATTTCCACTTGGACAATGCACCAGTCCACAACTCTATCCTTGTCACAGACTATTTGACCAATATGGGCATCAAGACAGTTCCCCACCGTCCTTATAGTCCAGAACTTGCTCCCTGTGAATTTTGCTTATTCCCTAAGATCAGAGGCTGTCGTTATGAGACAATTGAGGAGATGACAGAGTCTTTGACGAAGGTCTTAGTCACGTTCACACAGGATGACGTCCATGGGGTCTCCCAGAAGTTGTTTGAACAGTACAAGTGCATTACAGCCGGAAGAGATTACTTCGAAGGGGACTCGAGTTTCATGTGTGTACTATCAATAAAAGTACCCATACGAAAAAATTCCGGAAACTTTTTTAATTAATCTCGTAGATATGTTAAATATCGATACAGTGAGATTGATAGATAACAAATATGAACTTTTTAATATACTTTCTTTTGAATCCTCTTGAATATTTCTTTAAGAATTTGCTATTTCTTTAAGAAGCGAATCGGTTCATACTATTCTCTTCACTCTTTTCACAAATTAGTTTAAACATTTTTTTATAAGACACATAGAAAGCCCATACTTTTTAGATATATTTTTTTTGTTAAAAATAAACGAATTTGCAAAAGAAAACCTTGAAATACTATCACTTTGACAAACAAACAAACAAAATCTCTTTTATCTCTATCTGAAGGTTCAACGGAGAAAGTATAACTTAGAAACCTTTTTCTGTTAACATTTTACAGAACCTTTTAGTCAGATAAATAAATGAAACTTAAAAGAAAACATTAAACCTGTCATCTGTTAACAGTCAATGAACGGAAGAAAATTTAGTTAAGAACACTTCGTTTGGAAATGTTCCTTCTACAAGAAATCTTATGAGTGTGACACTTGAACAAATCTAAACATGGAGGACATTTCAAAACCAACTGACACTTTTATGGTGAAAACATTAACCCCCTCTTAAAAAACGTTCTGTCGATAGAGATTACAATATGCTGAATGTACACAGTGTGTTGTTAAAGTCTTCGGTTAATTTAAACTACTGTAAAATTCTACTCATTGCCAACTTAAAATTAGGTGTTTAGAACTCCGTTTTTTTTACAGATGAAACGTTGGTTCTGTTGTGGTAATTTCAATACTTAATCATTATTTTTTGTAGTTAGATTTCTGATGTAGAAGGGAAGATGCGAGAACATCCCAAAAAATGATTGTGCCACCTTATTTTACCACCTTAAATTAAACATTAAAATGCATTTTTTTTTTAAAGAGAAGAAAGATTCCATCGCTAATAAGTAAATATTTTCCTAGACAGTACCAATTTTTTTTCTTGAACATTGTAAAAATTCTTACATCAAAAATCATGACAAAAATTTCCAAAGAAACGAGGGTGAAGATAATGAAAATGTTCCAAAATATGAAGCAGCGAGCAACTGCGAAATAACCCAGAATTTCCAGAAGCAGCATCTCAGAATTTCTCTAAAAATTCCACAGCCGTGGAAACTTTCAGATTTTCCAATATGTTGTCGCCTTCAAAAGCTGCAACACAAGATGGTTTGGTTTTTTTTTACGGCATATCAACCATTATAGGTTATTTAATGCTAAATCCATTTTTATACAAATAAACAGTTCTCTTTTAAACAATTCAGTTTAGCATAAGTTTACATTTTAAGAGTGAAAACAGTGTTCACCAATGGTCCAGGAGACCTGGGTTCAATCGCAAGTTGAGTCATACCAAAGACTCAAAAAATGGTACTTGATGCTACCTTGCTTAACACTCAGCATTATAAGGTAAGAATCAAGGGTAAAGTGGAGTAACCCAGAGAAAGGAGTAGCGCCCTCCCCTACACCTTGGTGTAGTAACTATCGAAAAGGGAGCCTTCGGGTCTCCCTCGACAACGGTCGCTAACTTTACTTTACTTTACACTGTTTAGTTCTAATGAGAAGACAAGATAGCGTCGAGAGAAGAAGTAATAGACAATATGATCTTATCAGATGCTACCACTCCAGACCAGAGTCAACCTGGGAGCGATGGACGTGAAGGGGTACTCTGCTTTCCCCAATGCTCCGGCATTACTGAAGCCTCACCATAAGATAGCTTAGTGCCATATGCAGGACTCTCGTTGTGGGAGTCTGCAGAGATGTAGAGATCTACAGCCCCAACCTACTGGGCCACACTTACGTTCAGTAAATCATTTATAAGAAAAGTCGTCGAAGAAACGAGGTTATTCGCTCTGGATAAGGATATTCATTCCTTTGAAACAGTTTGGTGTCCATATGAAGCGTGATTCTGCAAAAGAGACGACGAACAGCTGAGAAGACAAGATAGAGTCGAGAGAAGAACTCTAAGTAATGGACAATTGGCCAAAGGAGAAGATACTATATAACAGGAAGTCTTTGAACCAAGATGTTGTCAGAAATTGATCAAAAGCTCAGCATAAGAAAACTGCAAAATTAGTGATGGTACTATTTACCAACACCTCTGCTCGGGCAGGATATGACACAAGGTCAATTTTTAAGCGGAGTTTAACAGGTTTAAATTCAGAGTTTTCCTTCTCCTAGACTAGTTGCCTCACCAAGGCTGAAGAACCTAGTCCGTCCTACTATTTATCCATAGCTGGAGGGAGAATAAGGGGGTTCATACCTTTCTCAAGGGTATTTGCCCGAAAGTGAACATAATAGCGCGACTGGAGTACGAACTCGCGTACTACGATTCCGCTGTTCATCGCTTTAACCATTACACCACGAGGACACCCCCAAATTACACCACGAGGACACCCCCAAAATTAGTGATGGTTGAGTACGACTTTCTAATTTGGTGTGAGTAGATATCATTAATTGCTTCCTCCGAGAGCATAAACTGAATGGATACATTGCAACATATAAACCAGGATTAAACAAAAAAGGCAAGATTAAGTTCCTCAGAGAGGTATGAACTATTGTATTGGGCTTCATGGAATAAATTCATATTCGGCGATAAAACTTGGATGTAGCAATTATTCTAATAAATAAGAATTTTTAGAAGGCCTCCTCGAAAGCAAAACGATTCGAAGAAAGCTGTGAAATTTGGAATTAAGAATTTGATGCCATGTGGATACATGAAAATACCATTGGGAAACATACAAGGATCATTAGATAAGTTCCCAGACTTTTTTTTGTATGGGCAGTTTTATTGATAGTACACACATGAAACTCTAGTCCCCTTCAAAGTAATCTCCTCCAGCTGCAATGAACTTGTTGTACCCTTCCAACAACCTCTGAAAGGCCCCATGGAAGTCCTCTTGTGTGAGCGTGTCAATGACCTTCGTCACAGACTCTTTTATCTCCTCAATTGTCTCATAGCGACGGCCTGTGAGCTTAGGGAATAACCAAATTCACAGGGAGCAAGGTCTGGACTATCGGGAAGCTGAGCAACTGTCTTGATACCCATCTTGGTCAAACAGTCTGTGACAAGGATGGGGTTGTGGACTGGTGCATTTTCCTAATGGGAATGCCACTGACCCGATTTGAAGAGTGCTGGCATCTTCCGACGGAATCTCTTCCTGAACTCCCTTAAAACCTTAACATAGTAACTCTAACACGAACCGTTTGGCCAATCAACTCTGGTGTATTGACTTCCTTACTCCTCCCACACTTCTCATCATCTCTCACAGACTCCCTTACTTCCTTGAATCTCTTACGCCACTCAAAAACTGATGCTCGATTCATGCAAGACGGTCGAAAAGCAGTCTGAAGCATTCCATATGTTTCTGTGGCATTTTTTCCAAGTTTAAAACAGAATTTTATTCTTCTGAGTGTCCTTATTGCATTTTTGAAATTCACCAGCTGTGACAATCAGGCTTTAGTAGGGTGTATTCCAATTGCTGCTGTAGCTGTTCATTTGAAGCTGAAATCATAAAAATTGGCCAGTCATCTCATAAGATGTATAGCAATAAGATAGTGAATTTTCAAGAGTCTACAACAATTTTAAATGCCTGTACAATCTTAGGTTATTTAATGCTAAAGTCATCCTTATAAACAAGAAGAAGTACAATTTAACTAGGGAATAAGGGAGTTCATGCCTGTTCCAAAGGTATTAGTCTAAAAGTCGATTTCGAACTCGCGTCCTACAATGTCGCAGTCCAGCACTTTTGCCACAAAACCGGAGAGAATACTCAAGGAAAATTGGATATTGCTGCTAAATTTACAGCTATCATTGCCAACTTATAGGTGGATATTTCGCACTGCGTTCTATTACAGACGATAGATTGGGCCCGTTGGGGTCATTTAAATACCAAATGATTATATTTTGTAGTTGGATTTCTAAATGAGAAATGAAGAGGCGAGTGCATCACAAAAAATGGTCGCTCAAAAGTCTCCAACCACCTCACATAAATCAATAAAAGTACAGTATTTTAAAACAGAAGAAAAAGCCGAGTTGGATGGGGTTGTAGAATACACCGACTGTATCTCTGCAGTGGGGTTTGACTCTCCCAACAAGTGACCTGAATATGACACTAAATAATATGAGGGTGATGCTGGAGCCTTGGGGAATGTGAAGTACCTCTTCTATGATATCATTCCCAGGTCCACTCTGGCCAGGAGTTGTAGCATCTGATAGTGTGTGTGAGTGTATGTATGTATATATGTATGTGTGTGTGTGTGAGACTGCGTAATCTTTATTGACCGCTGCGACCAGAACTTTTTTCTTACCAGAGAATCAGCGTGTCTCTTTCACTTAGGGTCGTTATGGCCAATCTATGTTTAATTCATTTGTAAACATATTTTAGCTAAAACATGCTTTGCCGTATGCATCACTCATTCCTTTGTAGATCTCACCTAGTTTGCACTTCTCAGCTGCCAAAAATTTGCTGACTGAACTCTGTTCATGCGTCTGTTTGACTTGCTGCCATCTTAAATAGCCTCAAAACACATTTCTGTGAAATTTTAAAAAATCTTTGCTATAAAGCAATTCCAAACGGTATCTAAATGTATGGAAAATATCTGAAAAAAATATTTTAAATTACCATCGCCAGAAAATCCAGCAAGCACTGCACAGGACATACGAAACCACTAGACAGCCACCTCGACACTCAGCAGTGTGTATTGTGATCTCTCTCGCTGGAGATCAAACCAATGACTACAGAACAAATTCTCTACCATTGACTACTGGTCATCATAGCACACAAGAGATGCCAAATTATTGTGACATGGTTATTAACCTAATTAATTAACCTAATCTGACTTGTAGTTACATCCGTACTTTTCCGGCGGAAACGGTCAACCCCAAGGAATTAAGAAAAAACATTGATGTTTTCAAAAAAATCTCCTTACTTATCGAATGACCCTCGAACATATGATGGGTCCCTCCTAAGTAAAAAAAAAATGTTCCTCTTATTTAGAGAATGACCTTCGAACGTTTGATAGGTCCCTCCTTGGTAAAAAACAATGTTCCCTAATTTATAGAATGTCCCTCGAACATATGATAGGTCCCTCCTAATAAAAAAAAATTCTCTTATATATAAACTGACCCTCGAACATATGATAGGTTCCTCCTAAGTAAAAAAAATGTTCCTCTTATTTATAGAATGACCCTCGAACATATGATATGTCCCTCCGAGGTAAAAAAAAAATGTTCGTCTTATTTATAGACTGACCCTCGAACATATGATAGGTCCCTCCAAAGTAAAAATATTTTTCCTCTTATTTATAGAATGACCCTCAAACATATGATCGGTCCCTTTCAGGTGAAAAAAAAATATTCCTCTTATATATAGAATGACCATCGTACATATGATAGGTCCCTGCCAAGAAAAAAATGTTCGTCTTATTTATAGACTGACCCTCGTAAATATGATAGATCCTTCCTAAGTAAAAAAAAAATATTCCTCTAGAATGACCCTCGAATGTATGACAGGTCCATCCGAGGTAAAAAAAAAAATTCTTCTTTTTTATAGACTGACCATCGTACATATGATAGGTCCTTCCTAAGTAAAAAAAAAATGTTCGTCTTATTTATAGACTGACCCTCGAACATATGATAGGTCCCTCCAAAGTAAAAATATTTTTCCTCTTATTTATAGAATGACCCTCAAACATATGATCGGTCCCTTTCAGGTGAAAAAAAAATATTCCTCTTATATATAGAATGACCATCGTACATATGATAGGTACCTGCCAAGAAAAAAATGTTCGTCTTATTTATAGACTGACCCTCGTAAATATGATAGATCCTTCCTAAGTAAAAAAAAATATTCCTCTAGAATGACCCTCGAATGTATGACAGGTCCATCCGAGGTAAAAAAAAAAAAAATTCTTCTTTTTTATAGACTGACCATCGTACATATGATAGGTCCTTCCTAAGTAAAAAAAAATGTTCCTCTTATTTATAGAATGACCCTCGAACATATGATAGGTAAAAAAAAAGGAAAAGTTCCTCTGATTTATAGACTGACACTGTTATAATTATCTAATCGGAACTCAAGTTTGTTTGATTTTTAAAATCTCTAACTCAGCTTAAATTAAAAAGTTTTGTCCGCAGACTTCTCAACAAAATGTCATTTACATATTTCAGGTCAATAAAATTTGACTTTCCGTTCGAATCAATAATCTGACTTCCTTCATTCTTGGGATTTACTTCAAGCGAAAATTTGATCACATTTTCCTAGACAATTTGATTAGACTGTGACTCTTATATGGTTTAGAATCGGAGCAGCTTGAATTTATTAACATGTAATATTTTCAGAGAATATATAATATATGATTTTAAATTACTAGCTGAATACCCTTCCCACTGACTGAGAAACTTAAATTCTGTTAACAGTCCCGTTACCTTATTAATATTTCTCTATTAACTATATTTCCTGAAAGCATCAATTTTCTGTACTTCTTTTTGTAATTATACTAAATTTACTCGAGTTTCTCCCTCTACATATAGTTATGTATGCTATATAAAAGTTATTCAGAAAATTTGCTTATAAATGAAGATAAAAATATTAACTTAAAAAATAGAATCTTATTGATTTAAAAGATGTCTACTTTTTAACTGCACATTTCCTGAAGACTGAGTGACATCAGGTCTCTTCAGATCTCCTGGACACCTCAAAGTATCCTGGATTTTAGCTGTAATCTGGTCTCAATTCATCCACTCTTTTTCAGCTTCTTGAGGACTGTTCCAAGGACTGGAAATACTACTGGCATCACCGTCACCTTCATGTTTCACAACTTTTTCAGTTTTCTATCAAGAAACTGTATGGCTCTGCGTCGTCCTTCTCACTGGGAAAGCAAAATCCACGAGATGACAAGTTCTTTTCTTTTTGTTAGGTCTGGTCTTTTTCGTCTGGATTGGATAAACCATTTGTACCTAAAAATCCAAGAGAATTTTCTCCTTCTCTTTTTCCAGAACAGATTCTGGTTTGTGCATATAAGATTTCTGTGAATAGTTGAACACCAGTCTCTTTCGCAATTCCATGTGTATCGCTTTTCCCAGCAGCACAACAGAGCGCCATGACGACTAATTATGGCAAAGCTAAAATCGGTAATACGTTGAAGAACAGCAAAAGTTGGTTATTTGAAGAGAGAGAGAGAGAGAGAGAGAGAGAGAGAGAGAGAGGGAGAGAACGAAAGAGAGATGGAGAGAGAGAGTGAAAGAGAAAGAGAGAGAAGGTGAAGAGGGAGAGAGTAAAAGCGACCGAGAGAGAAACAGAGATAGAAAGAGAGAGTGAAAAATAGAAAGTGAATCAGAGAGAGAGAGAAAGTGAATGAGAGAGAGTGAAAGAGAGAGAAAGTAAAAGAGATAGAGATAAATTGAAAAAGAGAGAAGGAAAGAGAGAGAGAGAGGGGGGAGAGAATGAAAGAGAGATGGAGAGAGAGAGTGAAAGAGAGAGAGAGAAGGTGAAGAGGGAGAGAGTAAAAGCGACCGAGAGAGAGAGAGAGAGATAGAAAGGGAGAGTGAAAAATAGAAAGTGAATGAGAGAGAGAGAGAAATTGAATGAGAGAGAGAGAGTGAAAGAGAGAGAAAGTAAAAGAGATAGAGAGAAATTGAAAAAAGAGAAGGAAAGAGAGAGAGAGAGAATGAAAAATAGAAAGCGAATGAGAGAGGGAGAAAGTGAATGAGAGATAGTGAAAGAGGGAGAAAGTGAATGAGAAAGAGTGAAAGAGAGAGAGAGAGAGAATAAAAGAGATAGAGAGAAAGTGAAAAAGAGAGAAGGAAAGAGAGAGAGAGAGAGAGAATGAAAAATAGAAAACGAATGCGAGAGAGAGAAATTGAATGAGAGATAGTGAAAGAGGGAGAAAGTGAATGAGAAAGAGTGAAAGAGAGAGAGAGAGAGAGAGAGAAAAAAAAAGAGATAGAGAGAAAGTGAAAAACAGAGAGGGAAAGAAAGAGAGAGAGAGAGAGAATGAAAAATAGAAAGTGGATGAGAGGAGGAGTCTTACTCATCTGTCCAATGTCCACACAGAGCTGATGTGTGCACTCATAGTTTTGTTTGACCCATATGTATGACCCTATCAGATGTATACCATTCCGGGCCATAGTGGAACTGGGAGCGATTACAATAAAGGGGCACTCCGCGTTCCCCAAAGCTCCAGCATTACTGAAGTCTAGCCATGTGATTGTTTAGTGTTATATAATGAGAAAGAGGCCGGTTTCTCATTGTCTGCGGATTTTTTTTTCCCACACAAATTCAGGTTTCCGGGAAGAGAAGTCCTTATGCCGCCGTTGCTAACATTTTCTAACTGCGACATGGTAGTGAATGAGTTCGATCTCCAGTCTCGCTATTGTTTCTATTATTCAAAGTGAACGCAGCATCCACTTAAACCACCAGGTAGAGGTTAAATATCAATACTACACTTCTACAAAACAGTTTTAGCATTAAATAACCCACGAGGGTTGATATGCCATTAAACAAACCAAGTCATCATTATTATTGCATTACTAGTTTGACTCCTGCTTATTAAAAATGATTTGTTTGTAAATCATTTTGCTAGTACGACTACTGTTCCACAAGGATGGCTTTGGCATAAAATAACCCATGAAGATTGATATGTCATTAAATAAAGAAACCAAACTGTAAGAATACTTGTTGTGTAATACCTAAAGTAATGGACTTCAACTATCATGTTCACGTTCAGACTAATAACTTGGGAAAGGCATGAACTCTCTAATCCCTCCAGCTATCGGTTAAGTAGTATCATTGCTGTTCTTCTACAAGCCGTAAAACCAAACCAAACTAAACCAAATCTTATCGGCCCGGCTATGTGTTAAATAGTACCTCTACCTTTCTTTTACAAGGTTGGGTTTGATATTAAATAATCCACAAAGTTTGATATGCCATTAAACTAAAGCAGTTTCTTGAGAATTCAAATGACATAGAAATCAATATATGATATCTATATGACCTCAATTCGTTGTTTTTTCGTTCTATCGAAATGACTTTTATTTTAAGACCAAACATTTTCTTTATTATATGACTGAAAATCTAAAACGTGATTCAAATAAAAAGCCCAAATTTTAATCTGGTCACGTAGCAACACAATGATAGACCAGAGATTTAAAAAGTTCGATTTAATATTCTGTAAATGTTGAGTAGGGAATGATTAGATCTTAACATTTTAGGAATCGAACTGACAGGCAAAACATAGAATCAACGCTTCCATAAATAGAAAGATTTTGTGTCAACGTGAATATTGACTACCGTGGAGTGCTTTTTTTCATGTGGGTGATATTTCTTTGTTTTTAATTTTCTTTTACTGCTAATATATCAAAGAAATATTGCTATTAATAAACAAATATAATCGTCACTAAATTACACTGATAGCACCGACGTTCTTGATTCTCTTTCTCTCTCTCTCTCTCTCTCTCGCACTCATCTCTTTATCTCAGTCAGCGCTCTCTTCAGGTCCTTTACGCAGCGTCAAATGTCCACACAGAGCTGTTGTACATAGGTTTTTGCTCGTCAGACATCACTGGTGTTCCTATGCGTAGGAGTCCACAAGAGAAGCTCACTTATGAGTTAGTCCTTGCTTTTCAGGCTCAGCTTGTCTTGTTGGTTTTAATTTGAGAGATGGGAAATGAGTGGCTGTGTGGCTGCTGTTTTATAGGGTGCCGCTTCCAGGATATGTTCAATATATATATATATATATATATATTCATCATACAACCTGTGAAAGCACGTGCGATACCATGTCCTCATCAGCCGCCAATCACAGTTTCGGTACCTCAAGACGGTACTGCCACTCCTGGCGCTACCAAGTAGATTTTGTCACCGGACAGGGTATTAAGAGAATTATATATATATATATATATATATATATATATATATATATATATATACGCCAGATCAATTAAGACCAGAGATTACATTAGACGTTAATGTTCATTTTTATTGTGCAGTTTGTGATTTAAAAACAAACAAAAAAATAAATAAATATTATGTGTGTGTGTGTGTGTGTGTGTGTGTGTGTGTGTGCATATATATATGTATATATATATATATTTACTAATCTAATATCTACCAGCATTCACGGTACCAGAAAAAAAAACCCCGCCAGGAACAAGAGATAAAAGTATCTCGAATCACCGTCCAGGGGAAAAAGAAAAAATTATAGGTCAAAAAGAAAGAAAAGGCCAACCTCGTCCGACCCCTTGAAAAAAAAGTCAAGGGATACGCAGTTAGTGGTCAAAAGAAAACTAAAAAGCTTCCGCGAATCCTGCAATGCTACAATTACAAAAGTGCTCAACACAAGTGGAGCCAATTATAAAATTAACTTAAATCGCGAGTCGAAAATCTTCTACGAAAGTTTCACCTTATCGGATCATCAGGAAGCCTAACTTCGACTCGGGTCAAAGTTAGGCTTCCTGATGACCTGATAAGGCGAAACTTTAGTAGATTTTCGACTCGCGATTTAAGTTAATTATATATATATATATATATATATATATACGGCAGATTTTCTTGTACCCATATTTGATCTTATAAGCTTAGAAAATGTACATTTGCCTACCGTATATGCATCAATAAACACATTCTACTACAAAAGTCCTATATAGCATGAGATGTAAAAAAATTACCACATATTAGAAACAGGACTTATATAAAACAGACATCACACACTTAACAAATCCTAGTCGACTGGGGCTGTAGAATAGACTGACTGCATCTCTGCAGAGGGGTAAGACAATCCCCCCACCAATAAGTGTCCTAAACAATCTGATGATGAAGCTCCAGTAATGCCGAGTACCCCATCATTGCCATCGCTTCCAGGCCCACTCTGGCTCTTATTGTTAGGGTCCTATCTATGGATCAAATAGAATTGTCAAATAGAATTGTTTGACATTTAAACTAAGTGCAAAAAATGACTTATTTTAAAGTGAATTGTAAGAAATAGAACTGTTTGATCATTTAACTATGGGTAAACAGATGACTGATGCTTGATTGGATTCTTCCTGATACATAGCAATACTTGGAACTATTTAACTTTGTGGACTTAGCTAAATTGAATTGTTATCAATTTTTCTCGACATATATTGGGTTCAATCCCAAGTCGCGTCATACCAAAGACTTTAAAAATGGTGCTTGGTACCTCCTAGCTTAATACTCAGCAATATAAGGTATGTATCAAGGGTAAAGTGGAGCAATCCAGGGAAAGGAGTAGCACCCTTCCCTACACTTCGGTGTTGTAGCTATTGAAAAGGGTGCCTTCTGGTCACCCTCGACTACAGTAGCCAACTATATGTCATCTCTCGTGCGCAAGACTTTCTGTGTCGGCATCAATTTTATTGTCCTTAGGTTCATTTGTCAGAGTTACTCCATTTTAATAATGATTCTGAATATTATACAAGGGTGATTTCATAGTTTTTTTATTCGATTGATAATGTTTCTGCTGCAGTTTCGAGAAACTTTCTCATTTTTCTGAGATACTCTTATTTTTTCTTTTCCTAAGTACTTGTAATTTTCCATCTCGCCAAGTTAAACATCTTTCGTCAGAGGAAAAGTCCTGCTTAGCACTTTATTCAAAGAAAGTCATGTTGAGAGTATTGTAAAGCGTCAAAAAAACAAAACAAGAACAACCCCCCCCCAAAAAAAACAAACTTGAATGAATAAAATATAATAAAAACACTCCGAATAGTATTTGTAAATTTTGAAATAAAATTGTATCAATTATCATCATCATGTTGTGCCGCTAGTATGGATATTCCCTATCATTCATCGCTTCTGGTAGGTCTCCAGGGCTACATCCCGTATCCTCACATAGCTGCTGTATGTGTGTTCGAGCAGGTCACCTGCTTTTGCTCGGCCATATGTGGGGGTCCATAAGGGTACATCACTTATGAGCTCGTCCCTGCTTCCCCAGCAGTGTTCTGCGTGTCTGGTTCGGGTAGTTTTCGTGATGGGAGGCAGGTGGCCGTATAGTTGGTGCTTTGTGGGATGTTGCTGCCAGGACTTATTCAATATTGCTTGCAACATTCTTGTATAATTCCCGTCTAGCTTCTTCAGCCGTTTTGTCAGCGTCCAAGTAGTGCATCCATACAGCAGTATCGACTCGACCGCTGCCTGGAAGAAACTGCGTTTCATTTTATCGGTCAGGTCTGATTTCCATATGATCGATAGCTTATCGATAGCGGTCCATGCCTTCGTTAGCCGCGTGTCGATGTCATTTTCGGTTGATGAGACACTGCTTTTAGGTAGGTGAATTTTTCTACTAATTTCAGAGAGGTTCCGTCTTGTGTGGAAATGTCACCTGCTTGATTAAAGCACATATATTCAGTTTTGTGTACATTGACATGAAGGCCAATGCCTGCGGCGACTCGTTCCAAACTATGCAGTAGTAGTATTCATTATAGCGTAGCAGTAATGGAAGGAAATGAATATATAAGCAAAGGAAAAAGAAATACATGATTATAATGGCTAGCTCAGTTGGTAAAGAAAACCAATAACTCTTTGGGTATCATCATTATCATCATCATCATTAACTCATGTACGAATTCCCTAGAATATATCTCGCCATCCTTCCCAACACTCATTGTTCTTGGTAAATCTTTTAGACGGCATCCTTTTTCCGCATAGAGCTAACACTGGTGTGGCTATTCGTAGTAGTCCGATAAAGAATTTAATTCAGGCTTCTCCTGAAATGCCAAACATTTATTGTTCGTCTTTCTTGGATGGATGGTGAGATAGAGCTAAGTAGCCTTACAGCAGCTTTTTTGTGGGGTATTGCTTCTAGGATTAGTTTAAATTAGCACAAAAAAACCCTGTGTAGTTTCCATCTGACTTTTTCTCGAAGTGCAGGGTTTGGGTTAGGGTGGTGCTGACATACAATAGTACTGACATGGAGGTGCCCGTGGTGTAATAGTTATCGTCGTAGGAAATGGACACGGCGCCGCGAGTTCAAATCCTGGACGAGACTGATTGCATTTCGCATAGCACTAATACCCTTGAGAAAGGTATGAATCCAATTATTCTCCCTCCAACTATGGGTAAATAGTAGGGCAGACTAGGTTCTTCAGCCTTGGTGAGGCAACTAGTCTAGGAGAAGGAAAACTCTGAATTCAAACCTGTTAAACTCCGCTTAAAAATTGACCTTGTGCCATACCCTGCCCAAGTAGGGGGGTTGGTAAAGATGTACAATCGTCCTGATATGGTCAAAGCTTGGAAGATTCCAGTTTTATTTTATCAGTTTGGGTTTACATATAGTCAATAACTTATCCATAGTAGCTCGCTTTTCCTATGCTTACATTGAAATTGCTTTCCGTAGATGAGATATTGCTACTGAGGTACGTAAAATAATAATTTCCAACTAGAGAAGGACCAATTAATAACTGAAGCTAGGAAAAGAGTCTGATCTGCAATATAAATTGAGGAAAATGTCTTTTTACCGGGAAATTTCAGTTTTTAAATCTAAGTAGCTGGTTGAAAAGGACAGAACGCCGAATCTGGATGAGACGAACAAATTAAAAGATAATAAAAATGTATTTATTCTTTCGTTCTTACTCTCCCTCTCCCCCTCTCTCTCTCTCTCTATATATATATATATATATATGTATATACATATATGTAAGATGATTGTTCTCTCTCTCTTCATCTTTTGATTCTCATAAATGAGAAAAAAAGAGACGTCTGTATATCAGAGAATTAAAGGGGCAAACGCTTGTAGAATACAAATATCACACTGTGAGTAATTGTGATTGTACTCCATTTACAAGCCGAGGCAAAATAACCAGTCACAAAAAATGCAGGATATAATGATTTTTTCCTTTTGACTATGATACTCGATTAATTGAAGCACAGCTAAATCGACTTGGAATGTAGAAGACACCGACTGCATCTCAGCAAAGGAGTAAGACTCCACCCAACGCGAGTCCAAGATATGACACTAAACGATCAGATGATGAAGCCTCACCCTGACCTGGAGTGGTAACACCTGATGGGTCCTATCTATAGGTCTAATTAAACTGTTTTACATTTAAACTGAGTCCATAAAAATGACTTAGGCTAAATTGAATTGTTAGAAATAGAACTGATCATTTAATTGTGTGGGAACAAATAACTGACATTTAATTGAATTGTTAGGGATACATAGTAAGGCTTGGAATCATTTAACTTTGTTGAACTGAATTGCTAGAAATAGAACTGCTGGATCAATTAATTGTGTGTGTCGACAAAATGTGTTTATACATCATATATATGTAAAAACAGGATTTCGAATTGAATAACCGACAACGGTTGATAAGCCATGAAACCAAACCAAATCAAACTAAACTAAACGTAATTTGAGCAGCTGTGTTTTCCGGTTGATATAGTCATGTTCCTTCGCAAGACTATAATACACTTTTGCCATAATATCGTTCTACTGACATATACCTTTAGAGTCACTCTAACTCATAAAACGTCAGAATTTGTTTTAAGGGTTAACGGCTCTAGATCCAGCTATGGCTTAAATGACATGGTTGAGTGAGCTCTCTTGGTAGAGAGACCAGTTTAGGAGAAAAAATTCTGAATTCGAAGCACAACAGATTTACATATACACACATACACACACACACATATATATATATATATATATATATGGAGTCGCGCGTGGTATAATGGTTATCTTCGTTGAAAATGGGCTTAGCGATCCAAGTTCAAATTCTTGAGGAGGCTGTTTGCTTTTAACATCGCGCTAATATCATGATACAATAAATAAATGGACGCATTTTCTCTTTTGTCATGGGTGAATAGTAGGATAGACTAAGCTCTTAAATCTTTGTATAGTAACCAGTCAAGGAGAAAGAAGAATTCTGTATTCACACCTGTTAAAGTCTGCTTAAAGAAATTGATCTTGTGTGGCATCCTGCTCGTGTTGAGGTCTTGCACATTATTTTATTTGAACAACTATATATATATGTATATACAGGGTAACTAAAAAAAAAAAAAAGAACCTATACACTTTTATATCACTTTTACAAAAATATAGTAAAATAATTCTAATTCTGTTTTTATTTTTCTGGTCATCCTCTATATATAGTTATAAAAGTCTTAGACAAATACCTACATACAGACGCTCATATATTCAATAAGTTTCCAGACCTTTTTTTGTAGAGGCATTTAAAATTGTCGTAGGCTCTGGAAAATCCACTTTATTATTGCTATACTTCTTGTGTAATGAAAATATTCACAGGGACATGTTAACACTTTTTGAATCTACCAATGTATATATATATATATATATATATATATACATTGTCATCTAAAGACATATTGTTTTGTGGAATTACAACTCTTCAGTGTGGTTAGACACGCGAGATACTTCAAGCTGGGATCGAAACCCGCCTAACTTTACGTCAGTTGGATATCTTACCCAAGAGTTATCGTCCATATGTTTGTGTGTGTGTGTGTATGTTGTGTCTATGTGAGAGTGTGTAGGTAATCGTTACGAAAACCATATATACATGTTTGTATATATATATATATATATATATATATATATATATGTGTGTAAGTATGAGCGCGCGTTTGTAGACCTACACACATATTTACCTCAAATACAGGTCTTATCATTTTTCCTGTCTCTCTGCAGAAGGGTAAGACCCTCCCAGCAAGTGTTCTGAATATGACACTAAACCTGACTTGATGATACGACTCCAGTCCCGGAATATTAGGGAATATGGAGTACCCTTTCATTGTCATTACTCCAAGGTTCATTCTTACTCAGAGTGGTAGTACCTGTTACGGTCCCATCTACGGGTCAAATGGCAAATTTTAGTAATTTTCTATCCAGGCACAAAATAATTAATGATGAATTACTTGTGTTCAGAAGCAATACTTGAAACCATTAAACTATGTGCAAATAAAACTATCAGCATTAGATAGCTATACTTCAAAACTTTCAACTGTTTGCTAATCAAATTATTAGAGCTACATAGCAATATTTGGAACCACATAACTCTGTGCCAAAAAAAAGCCCCCCCAAGACATTAGAATTAGATAGCAATACTGGAAAACATTTCATCATCATCATCATCATCATCTCGTGTTGGTAGCACGAATATCCCTGACCCTCTCTCGCCACTTTTCCCTATCGTTCATCGCCTCAGGCAGGTCTTCTGGACAACATCCCGTATCCTCACATAGTTGCTGAATGTATGTTCGTGCTGGTCGTCCTGCTTTTGCACGGCCATGTGTGGGGGTCCATAAGAGTACATCACTTATGAGTTCGTCCCTGATTCTCCAGCAGTGTCCTGCATGTCTGGTTCATCTAACTTGAATAGTTTTCGTGATAGGAGGCAGGTGTCCGTACAGTTGGTGTCTTGAGGGGTGTTGCCGCCAGAACTTGTTCAAGATTGCTCGCAGCATTCTTGTGTAATTGCCGTCTAGCTTATTCTCTAGTTAGTTGTTTGCAAATAAACGAACACCATCTTGTTTAAAAATCATTATCTACAAACTATTCGTTTACGAATGATATATATCTAATATATATGTATTAAGAGAATTTGGCATTAAATAGCCTACAATGATTGGTATGCCTTAAAATCCAAGCAAACCAAATCAAATATATTTAATATGTATGTATAAAGAGGATTTGGGTTTAAATAACCTACAATGGTTGATATGCCATAAAACCCAACCAGACTAAATCTTATATATCTAATATGTATGTATAAAGAGAAGTTGGCATTAAATAACCTACAGTGGTTGGTATGCCATAAAACCCAACCAAACCCAGTCTTATATATTTAATATATACGAATAAAGAGGACTTGGCATTAAATAAGCTACAATGGTTGGTATGCCATAAAATCCAAGCAAACCAAATCCAATATATTCGATATATATGTATAAAGAGGATTTGGGTTTAAATAACCTAGAATGGTTGACATGCCATAAAACCCAACCAAACCCAATCTTATATTTTTGATATATATGTATAAAGAGAATTTGGCGTTAAATAACTTACAATGATTGATATGCCATAAAACCCGACCAAACCAAATCATATCTATTTAATGTATATTTTTAAAGAGGATTTGGTTTTAAATACCCTACAATGGCTGATATGCCAAAAACCCGACCAAACCAAATCATATATATTTAATATATATGTATAAAGAGGATTTGGCATTAAATAACCTACAACGCTTGGTCAACCAACCATTTTTTCATGTTGCCTCACAAACTTTATCACTGCAAGTAATTTACCATGCATTCCATTGTAATGTTGACTATTGAATGTTTCACAATTTCTATGTTTGTAATTCTGTTTTCACACTCATGAGGTCCTTCTGAATTGCTTCGTTCCTATACACTATGAGCACAGAGGTCTTGTGTTCAGTAATGTTTCCCACTGTATACACATTTCAGTCGCTTTTATTGTTCACTGTTTAATAGTTTGAAACAAACTTTGTAAGTTGAATAAGTTATCAGTCTCTCTTTTTCAGTTCACTAAAAAGCAATTCAATATTCAAAGACTATTATTTGTGGGTAATGAAAGGGAAAGTGCCTTTTCACGGAGAAAAAAAGTTGTTTTTTTTAATCACAAAATACCATCACTAGTAAATGATTAACAGTGAAAACACTTTTAGAAATGTAGCTCTGACAAGCACATTGAATAAAGTTTTCATCATTCTCTGACTAAAAGCAATACTGAACTGGTACTGTATAAAATTAAACCGCTTAGAAAAAGGACATTTATTTAATTACATCGGCAGCCTGTTTTGTACAAATTTACATAGAGTTTTGAATCAAACAATAGATGTGGGTCGAAGTTATCCTAATTTGTTTCTCTATCTCAATGGAAACTCAGGCTTCAAACATAGTTTGTTGTCACGGGCGCGTGTTCCCCCCACACCCTCTCTATCACACATACTCACATCCACACACACATCCTGTTTCTCTCTCTCTGGCCAGCTGACTGCACCTCTGCAGAGTGGTAAGACCCCCCAGCTACTATCCTGGATATGACACTAAACAATCTGATGGTGAGGTTCCAATAATGCTGGGGTTTTAGGGAATACGTTTGTTGTATTGTTATCTGCTGATTCATGCAGAAATATACATATATATACTGGATACATACCGACGCAATGAACAACAGACGCAGGAAGACTTCTTTAACGAAATATTACCTCTCACTTTATTGCAAGGGTTCGAAAAGGTTGTGTGGGGTTTTACTGTGAGAGGGAGCTGGAGACCGAACATAGACTGTAATATTTTGACCTCCACTCTTATGGCCGTCACGTTGTGTCTTTCTTGTTATCCTGGGCTGCTCAACCGGGGGCCTGAGGGCCCACTCTGCTGGGTGATGGCTTTCTTTAGATGCATCTTATCAGCATCTTCTCTGGACCCCAACTCATCAGGGCTTCCCGAGGGCCCCCTCGGCCGAATGTGGCTTTCCCTACAACATCTCGTCTCTCTCCCTCTCCAAATCTACTGCAACTCCAACTCAACTGGCTGTCGAGCTCAACTCAGTTATATAATCGTTCGACGCCCACTCGATCTTTGAAATCGAATGTTTAATCGTCATCAAGCGGAAATAACTGTCATGCAGTTCAGAGGTTACTCTCTTCCGGTGCATCAGTCTATAAGTGTACCATGGGAATGTGTCACTTCCTTCCGGTGCATCACCTTGGAATGGCATTTTTAGCCGGGTTCGAAGGTCAAAATATAACACGTTGACCCCTTTCATTGCCATCGCTCGAAGGTCCACTCTGGCCCGGAGTGGTAGCACCTGATAGAATCCTATTTAATTGAATCAGAACTGTTTACTTAGGCTAAACTGATTTGCTTGAAATAGAACTATATTTACATTTAATTGTGTGTAGACAAAACCTGTACTTATGCTAAGCTAAATTGTTTGACATGGAACTGTTTGATCATTTAACTGTGATTAAAAAAATCTTGGAAACATTTAAATTTGTTGGCATGCAAAACTGAATTATTTGAAATAGAACTGTTTTTACATTTAATTGTGTATAAACAAAAAGCTGTGTACTTATGCTAAACTGAAGTATTTTGTTGTATAGCCATGAACAACTATACATACACATATATATATGCATGCAGAATCATAACAACGACACAATAAAGACGAGCGACACAGTCTTTTAGAAAAATATACCACTCACTTTATTTGATTGGGTTCGAAAGGGTTACTAAAGGTTTTACTGTGTGAGAGGTGAGTTGGAGACTGAACAGAAGTGCAACATATTGACCGCCACTCTTATGGCCATAACAGCGTTTCTTTCCCGTTCTCCTGGGCTGCTCAACCGGGGGCCTGGGTGCCCAGCCTCTCTGTGACATGTTCCTCATTCCAGCATCTTTTCTCCAACTGACTGAACTTCCTGTGCACCGAGTTATATAATTATTTGACACCTACTTACTTCCTGCGAGCGTCACAATTTCTCACTCAATTCAACCCGTCCACGGTCAAAGTTATATCGTGATATTCCTTGACCGGATGCACCTGTTATTTACACAGGTGCATTTCCTATTTTAACAGCTTGGTCAGGGTCAATATGTTACAATTTGATCATTTAACTGTGTGCAAACAAATGAGCTCAGACTCGTTTAAAATTTTTTTTACAAAATGTCTTAGGAAAACATATATTTAGTGTATCAGAAAAGGATTTGGCATTACATAACCTACATAGATTGATATGCCATAAAACCAAACTGTAATATAATGGCCGAGGGATTTCGTTTTATACATCATGTGTTTGGGTTTAGTTAGGCTGAGAACCTTTCGCTTAGTGCATGGGTTAGTTAGGTGCAAACTTGAGCGCAGGTGTTGACGCGCGTGCGGGGAGGATGTGTCGTTCACAGATGTCAAAATAAAAATCCCAGAAAGAAAGTGTGATCGGGGTATGTTAATGACATCATGCACCGGAAGCGTACGCGGAGGATTTGGGAGATTTGAGAAAAGTTAGTTAGTTGAGATTGAGACCTGGGAGAGGCCAGACGAACTTGTGCGCTACGGGCGCTGCACGTGACGGGGAGGCAGATGGAAAAGTCAGCATAGAAAGATGGTATCTCTCTTCCTTATGTCGAAAAACCTTAAAGCTCAAAGGTAATAAAAAGTTTCGTATTTGAACTAAGAGGTCGTAAGTGTTTTTTTTTTTTGTTTCGAATTTCCTATGCTATATATATGTGCGTTATGGACATTATGAACGTTTTGCGTACCGGTATGGATGTGTCTATTTCACGTAGCCATATTATAAAAATGTATGGCTATGTTACATGGATTCATATCTGGCTCTGTAACAAAACCAAACAAAACAAAACTCTCTCTCTCTCTCTCTCTCTCTCTCTCTCTCTCACACACACGTATTTGAGTCAGTCAAACGTTTTACTATATTTGGGTGATGTAAGGTACAATTCAGCCGTTGCGGATGCATTAGCCGAGGTCTTGAGGGTGATGATTTATCATGGACTGAAAGATGCTGAAGTCGCTTGACATTTTCCGAAAGATACTGCCTGGACTTTTCTCCTTGGTCTTCGGCCTCCCAAATCTTTTCTGAACTTTGTTGTTTTTGAACGCCCAGCAAAAATTCTTAAATTTGTAATGAGATCAATTGTGCCTTCATCTTTCGTACACCAAATATTTATAGTTGTTTCCGCAACATCAGAATTGTTAGAATTGATAAAGCATATTCTACCAATTAATAATTCTATGTTGCACGTCCATCCTTACGGGTTTCAAATCACACCCGGAATGACACAATGCGCTGCAGGCGTCTTATTGAAAGTGAAAACCATTTTCAAAATTTGATCCCGATCAAACATTTTAAAATTCTTTGTTTTTGAGGAAACCATTCTTACTTTTATCTTTTACATAAATAAACCACACACACACACACACACACACATATATATATATATATTTATAGATATGGACACAGCAATGTGAGTTTAAATTCTTTAAAATATTCTCCATTATAGAGAGCATTAATACTCTTGGGAATTAATCTACGAGTACTCCCTCCTGTGATAGGTAAATAGTAGGGCAGACTGAAATCTTTAACCGTGGTAAATGAATATGCGTCGCATCCTCTTGGGCGGAGGGATATATATATATATATATATATATATATGAATTAAATCGCGAGTCAGGACTATCCTACAACAGTTTCGCCTAAAAAGGCTAATCAGGGTACCAAGCACTGGTAGTAGGATAGCCCCGACTTGCGATTTAATTTTTGTAATTGGCTCTACTTAGTAGTGAGCACTTTTTGTAATTGTTGCATTGCAGTGGGTTTTTGTTCTTTTGACCAACTCATTGCATATCTCTTGATTTTTTTCAACTATTGTGACGAAGTTGGCCTTTTCTTTTTTTTCTGCCGATAATCTTTTTCTTTTTTCCCCCGGAAGTGATTCGTTATATTGTTATCTCTGAATTCTGGTGGGCGTTTTTTCTTTTTCTTTGTCACCATGAATGCTGGTAGATAGCAGATTAATAAGTATATATATATATACTGGATGAGAGTATATATATATATATATACAGGTTGGAACTCTAAAATTGTCACCCTAAAGAAAATAAAACTACAGCTTTATTTTAAAACTCTTATTGAAAAAATCAATTCAGCTAACTTGATTATGTAGTAGAGCTGACATTTATTTAATGTAGCTGCCTTCAGCCTCAACCACCGCCTCGATACGGATCCGGAACTGGGAGCATGCCTTTTTTCACAAACGCCGGCGGGAGCTCGGCGAATACTCGGTGGATGGCGGTGGTCAGGCTGGCTTTGGTGTTGCGGGAGGTCATGTTGGTGATGTTCTCGACCAAACAAAGTAGTCCAGTGGGTTCAGGTCGGTGGAGGAGGGGGGCCTGTGAGAGAAGGGTACAAAGTCGTAGCACTCCTTCTGAAGCCAAGCCTGGGTCTCTTTGGACTAGCGGGCCGGTACCGAGTCCTGCTGCCACACCCAGGGTCTGCCACTGGCCACTCTCTTGCACCAGGGGATCACCAAACTCTTCAGCACACCCAGGTACACTTTGGTGTTGACTTTCAAGCCGACTTCGAAGATGTGAGGTGGCATGATGTGGCTCTCACTTGAAACCACACCAAAGACCGGAAACTTTGTTTTCATCACCCTGGGCACGTCCCTTTTAGTCGTGGCAATCCAGATTTGCATTTGTGTCACGTTCAGATATGATAGAAGGCTCCTATTTCTCTTGGAATTTTTACACAACTGGCCAACTCGTAATGGTCTGCAACAAAAAAAAGAAAACCGGTTTTCATTAAACGGAAATGGAATCATGTCGTCTTTTCTAGGGCGACAATTTTATCGTTCCACCCTGTATATATATATATATATACTGGATGACAGTATATATACATATATATATATATATATATATATATATATATATATGTATATATATATATATATATACTGTCATCCACAGACAGACTATTTCGTTGTCTCATAACTCTTCAGAGTGGCTAGATACGTAGGACGCTTAATGCTGGGATCAAAACCCGCCCAACTTTACGTTAGACTTAGTATCAGACCGCTCGGCCACCAAGCGTCAGCGGACCTTCAAATAGGATGACTGAATTCCATTGTCTCCATTTCAATGTACTTGCTAAAATATGTACTCACACATACACACACACACGTGCGCATATACATATATTTATATATAGGGCGGTGTTGTTTGTGTGTGTGTATTTTGTGTGTATTCTCTATGATTTTATATATGTGTGTGTGAGCGTGTATAGCCAACGTGGTCCGCTTGGTAAACGAGTGGTCTGAGACACAGTCTAACGTAAAGTTGGACGGGTTTCGATCCCGGCTTCGAGCGTCCTGCGTGTCGAGCCACACTGAAGAGTTCTGATAGAACGAAACAGTCTGTCTGTGGATGACAATATATGCTCCACCATGGGGGTTGAGCACTCTGGCGACGGAATTGCCGGCCGCCACTAGCGTAATGCAAAACTCTTCGAAAGAATTGAGCACTCTGGTAGCCGATAGGGTATAAAAAATGTAGACAAACGGCTGCTGCTGCTGTTTCTACAAATAAAAATACCTTAAAATTCCCTTAGCCAACGTGGTGGACGAGTGGTGTGAAACACAGTCTAACGTAAAGTTGGACGGGTTTCGATCCCGGCTTCGAGCGTTCTTCGTGTCTAGCCACACTGAAGAGTTCTGATAGAACGAAACAGTCTGTCTGTGGATGACTATATGTGAGAGTAAATATATGTGTGCGTGAGTGTATATATTTATACATGTCTGAGTGATTGCATATTTGTCTATATGTCTGTGTGAATATAAATATATAGATGTCTGAGTATATATATATATATATATACATATATGCGTGTGTGTGTGTGTACTTGCGTGTATGCTTAGGTATTAATATATATATATATATATATATATATATGTCTATGAGACAGTATATACTTTTATCCGTTTGTGAATATATATATATATATATATATATATATTAAAAAATATAGTATACAACGTAAAAATCATTGCATTTTCACCCTTAGTATTCATTGAAATGTTTAAGAAATAATTACTGAAAGTTTTCTTACACTTTTTGGCAATTTTCTTGTTTTAACAACATTAGAAGCCCCTCCCGACATTTCTAGAAAAAAATATTTGAAACTATTTAGAAACACGTGCGAAATTCGAATGTTCAGTTGATTAAACTTTAAAATTTAAGTTTTGTTTACACGTTCAATCACTTCACTCTTATTCATACAACTACAGTCTTGAAATGGAAGTTTTTACTGATGATTGCCAAAGTTAAAAATCAGTCTGGAATAACTAACTTATATATATATATATATATATATAATTTATATACGAGGTGCATACGATAGGTTTCCAGACTCTTGAAAATTCACTAGGTTATTGCTATGTATATTCTGAAACGACTGACCAATTTTTATGATTTCAGGTTCAAATGAACAGCTACAGCAGCAATTGGAATGCACCCTACTAAAGCCTGATTGTCACAGCTGATGAATTTCAAAAATGAACAGTTATAACATAAGATGTACAGCAATAAGATACTGAATTTTCAAGAGTCTAAGACAATTTTAAATGCCTGTACAAAAAAAATCTGGAAACTTATTGAAGGCACCACATATCTAACTCATAGCTGGAGAGATAAGTGGGGTTAATACCTTTCTGAAGGGTAATAGACCGAAAATAACCATCATAATTCGACCAAAGTTTGACCTCGCTTACTAATATGTTGTACTACGTTGCGTTAACCACTACATCATAAGGATTTCTTAATTCTGTTTTTTATGGTACATTGATCTGCCGGTAAAGTCTCTAATAACCAGGTGACTTTTCTTAATCTTAAAACAATACCCTCGGCATCGATTGTATAATCTTGGTGAGAGAATTCGATTAAAAGTTTCCTTGTCACTGATCCTCAAGGATATCCTCTTCGTCCGATTACTTCCAGATATCGATTCGTCAAAAAGCTTTTAATTCAAAGCTTCAGCAAAACTTCTGCTGAAGAGAAGACAATGTTCGTATCTAGCAGTAGTTTTCGCTTAATTAAGGTCTTAAGAGAAAAGAATTGAAGGAACTGAAAATAATCATGCGAATATGAATCGTGTTTGTGGATGTCTACTGAGAACTGGACACTAATTCGGTCTTGAAACGGACTGGCGACCAATCAATGTCAGACAAGCCATAAATTTGCTTTTCCCTATGGGGGCAATGGTTACGATAGAAAACTTAAACATACCACTCATTGTATTAGAAATGAATAGATCCTGGAGTTATTTCTTGTGTGACGAAGATGAATTTTTTTCGAGCGACGGAATTACCTTTTATTCATGAAATTTCACAGAACACACAAAGAATTTAAAGACGCTTCCTCACTTTACATTTGCGAAAATATTCAGACAGAAAATGAAATTGTGAGAAGTACAATGCTGATTTTTATGTAGTAGGTACAAAGTGCATTGTAACCGGACATTGGCATAGCAGTTAGAGTGTTCGCCAATGGCCCGGGAGACCTGGGTTCAATCTCCGGTCGAGTCATACTAAAGACTCAAAAAATGGTACTTGATGCCTCCTTGCTTAACACTCAGCATTGTAAGGTACGGATCAAGGGTAAAGTGGAGCAATCCAGGGAAAGGAATAGCGCCCTCCCCTACACCTTGGTGTAGTAGCTATCGAAAAGGGAGCCTTCAGGTCACCCTCGACTATGGTCGCCAGCTTTTTACTTTTTACAAAGTGCATTAAAAAAGATTCGAGACTGAAGCAGTATTTAACATAATGGAAATGAACTATGAATGATACGTTAAATTTCTCTAAAATACTATGTGTGTTCAAAAAGATTCGAGACTAAATGTAATATAATTGCGGAGAGATTTCGTTTCATATATCTTGCCTTTCGGTTTAGTTAGGCTGAGAACCTTTCGCTTAGTGCATGGGTTAGTTAGGTGCACACATTGAGTGCAGGTATTCACGCGCACGCGGGGCGGATGTGACAATCAGAGATGTCACAATAAAAACCCCTGATAGGAAATGCGACAGGGGACGTGAATGACGTCATGCCCGGAATTTTGGAATTTGAAAAAAAACCCAGTTAGTTGAGTTTTAAACTCCAAACGAGAGAGTTGAGATTCTAGTCAAGAGGAAGGTAGTCAATTTTTGGTCACGCCGAGGCAAGACCAGTTGGGGTCTACGAAATGTGCCGCACGTGGTGGGGGTCAGATGGAAAAGTCCGCATAGAACGAGTTGTGTCTCTTTCTTCTCATGTCGAAAAACCTTAAACGCAAAAAGGTAATAAAAAGTTTCGTACCTGAACCAATTTCGTGTTTTTCGGATTCCTATATGTTTATCAACATTTCTGAATGTTTTCCATATCTGTATGAATGTCTATTTCAAATTCTCATATCTGTTTATGTTACATAAAGCTGTATTTACTCAGAGAAAAATGAATAATGTATAAAACACTAATTTTCTTCCAAATACATTGTGTGTTCAAGAATATATGCGATTAAGGCTGTATTTACCAATGTGAGAATACCCACTTCTGCAGCTCGTTGTACAACGATACTAACCCCACGTCGAAGATAATCAGTGCGGCCGGATCAAGCGAGAGGCAGGTTCACTGGGAAAAGAAAAAAGAACACAACAACTTTGTGGGTAGAACGCCAAAGGAGAAGGGAGAGCGTGAAACACTTTGTAGATAAATAGTTCTGCGCTGAGTCTCGGCTGGCAAAAGATTATCTAAACTAGCTAAGTCCGGCTGGTGATATCGCAGTTCGTTGTTCCATGCTCCGGCCTAATCAACCTTCCTCGAACCCAAACTAAGTCTATTAGGACCCAAAACACACCTGTATATATACAGAATGTTTCATTATTATCTGCGACCAAGGGACACCCACGAATAAACCCATAACTTTTTGGGGGCCATTTCTCTCTTTAAAAAAGTGGACGTAAAAATATTTTCTAGCCTGGCCGTCTCTGATACATGGACATTAAATTCAGACCCTTTTAAGTTTTTGACCAGTACCCAACAAGTACTTGACACTTACCCACGCCCGTGGCCATATGTATAAACATTTTCTCATCTAGATTTCCTTAATCTAGTTAATGGGTTTTCCTAACATTTGAAATTTGATATCTTGGCTGAATCTAACAAATCTTGACACATATGTATGTGTGTATATGTGTGTGTGTATTTGGATGTGTGCACACACATGTGCGTGGGCGTATATATATACACATACATACGCACACAAGTATGGGTGCACACACACACACACACACGTGTGTGTATACATGTATATATCCAACTCATGGTGTCACACCAAAACAGAAATGCACAATGAATGAAATATTAATTTTCTTCAAAAATCAAAATGCTTTCAAAAAGTAACGAGACTGAAGCTGTATTTACGCCGATAGAAATGCAAAAAAGAATGAAGCATGCGTTTTCTTCAAAATACGAAGTGTTTTAAAAAAAGTAAAGAAACTGAAGCTGTATTTACTAAGACAGAAATGAACAATAAATGTAACGTTAATTTTCTTCAAAATACAAACAGTATGCAATAAGTATGAAAGATGTTCAATGTCAATTTTAACCGAAGTAAAGCTGATCTGAATTCAGTGGTTTCTTTCTGAACTCCTTGCACAAACGACGCTAAAGAACCCAGCCTGCCCTCTTATTTACTCATAGATGAGAGTGAGAGCGGAGAGATTGATTCATACCTTTCGTTAAGGATATGAACTCTAATCCCTACTGTTACGTGCCTTGTTTTTAATTTAGTATTAAGTTTTAGCTTTGATGTGGCACAAGGCCAAAACTATTAAGGCTTTTACAATAATATTAACATATTAAAGATTTTTTCGCCATCAAACTCAAGTAACCATATTCGAAGAGATGACTTCTACTTTTTCTTTTTTTTTTTTTTTTTTTTTTTTTTTAGTAAGGAGGTATTTATGGCGTAGTGGTCGCTGTCGTAGGATATGGATTCGGTGACACGAGTTCAAATCCAGGGCAAGACTCTTTGCATTTTGCATTGCGCTAATACTCTAAAATAAAAGATTGATCCAGCGATTCTCCCTCTTGCTATGAGTAGGATACTCTGGGCTCTTTAACCTTGGTATTGTAACTGATCTAAGAGAAGGAAAACTGATTTCAAACCTTTTAAAGTACGTTAAAAATGACTTTATGTGGCATTTTTCTCCTTCATAGTGGGTAGAGTGTTCACCAATGGTCCGGGAGACCTGGGTTCAATCCAAGGTTGCGTCATACCAAAGACTTTAACAATGGTACTTGATACCTCCTTACTTAACGCTCAACAATATAAGGTACGTATCAAGGGTAAAGTGGAGAAATCTAGGGGAGAGTAGTAGCTATTGAAAAGGGAGCCTTCTGCTCGTCCTGGTCTAAAGGGAGACAACTTTACTTTTTACTTATACGTTTATGAGGTCAATATTTTCGCAAAAGGGCATACAAATTTCATCTGATATTTGCTCGTTTTTTTCTTCTAATTGAGACTTCCTGAGAGGGTAGCATTTTGCTATATTCCCTCCTTTTTTCGGGTGTTTATATACTTATTTGAAGGTGCCCGTGGTGTAATGGTGATCGTCGTAGGAAATGGACACGGCGACATGAGTTCAAATCCTGGACGACATTAATTGCATTTCACATAGCACTAATACCCTTGGGAAAGGTATAAATCCAATTATTCTCCCTCCAGCTATACGTAAATAGTAGGGCAAAGTGGGTTCTTCAACCTTGGTGAGGCGACTAGTCTAGGAGAAGGAAAACTCTGAATTCAACCTGGTTAAACTCCGCTAAAAAATTGACCTCGTGTCATATCCTGCCCGAGCAGAGGGGTTGGGTAAATATGTATACTTATTTCCTCTAAGCTGCTTCTTCTTGTTTTTTCTCCCTCTTCTATTACTTCCAGGCCATTTAAATCCTGCTCTCGTTCCATTTTCTTTTCATTTTGGACTTTTTCCGCTTCCTGCAATTTCCTTTTGTACTTCTGAGTATTTCCTGTCGTGCCTATAAAGTTATCAAAATTTCAGCATTACTACTTGGCCTGAAGGTTACTTTCTTTCTTTCTATCACTACTGCTACAACTATTAAGCGTCTGGTGGTTGGGCCATCTTCGCCTTGCCCCCTGGTATAAATATTGCTTTCTCCCTACGATTACTTATCAGTCAATAGTTATGATTTTCACCCTGGCTCTTCGTCTGAAGATCGTTTTCTCTCAACTCCTTTTTATCTATTATGGTCATTCTTATCTTGCTTTCTAGCCTGAAGATTTTTCTTTCTTTGCCAATGGCCCGGGAGACCGGGGTTCAATCCCAGGTCGAGTCATACCAAAGACTCAAAAAATGGTACTTGATACCTCCTTGCTTAACACTCAGCATTATAAGGTACGGATCAAGGGTAAAGTGGAACAATCCAGGGCAGGAATAGCGCCCTCCCCTACACCTTGGTGTAGTAGCTATTGAAAAGGGAGCCTTCGGGTTACCCTCGACTATGGTCGCCAACTTTTACTCACCAATGGTCCGGAGGATCGTGGTCCAATCCCACGTCGAGTCTTACCAAAGACTCAAAAATGGTATTTGATGCCGCCTTGCTTAACACTCAGCATTATAAGCTATCATGGATAAAGTGGAGCAATCCAGGGAATGTAGCAACGCCCTCCTGTACACCTCGGTGTAGTAACTATTGAAAAGAGATCCTTCGTGTCACCCTCGAATAAGGTCACCAACTTTATTACTAATTATGACAAGAGTGGGGTCATTTTGGTTTGCCTAGGTAGCCTAAGATTTCTTTCTCACCATCCAAATTATTGGTACTTATGCATCTATGTTACCGCGATAAAGCCGAACTTTCACCAGCGTTTCCGGGCCGATAACGGAAAGAATCGGAATATGCCGACAAAACGCCTAGCCAATCAAATTTAAACAAGCAGACGATAAAATAATTCAATCAATTTGTTGACAAAGTTACTAGAACAGTATTATTCAAGCAATTTTAAACAATATGAATTTATCGCAGCTAAACGACAAACTACAATCTGTGGAAAAGGTGATACAATTCTGCGAAGAAAAAAAACGGTGTTTATGCACTTATTGTACCGGGCTATTTTTAAATAGTATTTTCATGTTAAATTCAAATGTTAAGATATCTTTTTTTATTAAATTGTTAGGTGAAAGTAGAGAATAGTTACAAAACACCCTCCCCTCCTCATGTTAAGAATGGGTTTCTAAATAATCACGATATTATTTCAGCACGGTACATTAAGTGCATTTGTACCAAAAAACATATTGGCAAAATTAAAAGTTGCCGGACATGCGAGCATCCTTGCCATTCAAAAAAAAAATGAGAAAAGGCTATGCTTGGAGATGGTCTTCGTGCTTTTTGTCGGCATATTCTGATTCTTTCCATTATCGGCCCGGAAACGCTCGTGAAAGTTCGGCTTTATCGCGGTAACATAGATGCATAAGTACCGGAAATTATTTGTATATTCTGGTAGTTTTCGTCTAGCTTCTGGACTCATTATCATTTTAATAGAATTCTAAACCATTCTTAAAATGTTTAGAATCAAAAACTAAAATTCACAAAACCAGTAAAAAATCTATAAATCAAATGAACTATCAGGCACTCGAAACAGCCGGTGAATTTCTAAGATATTTCCAATCTGTTCATTCTTTGTTTGGTCCACGACAGAAAAGTTGTTATGAGACGGGTACAAAAAAATATCTGCTACTATTTATCGGTCGAATGTTTTCATTTTCACTTTTGCTTTTTTAGCGAGGGTCTGTCCGCGAAAATGGTCCGAGCTGAATAGGATGTCATCCTCATTGGGTGAAAATATGCGACGACCATAACGGTCAAATTAATTTACGCGCCAAACAAAAATACGAAGTTCTTTCCGCTACACCTTCTTGCCGAAAGGTTACTATCTCTACAACTTCTTACCAGTCTATTGTGACTGGAATATTGCTTTCTCGGTACAAATACTTCTGAGTTGATTATGGATATCTTCGCTTTGCAACTTGGCCTTGTAGTAATCAGGGGTCACTTAACAGTCAAAAAGCTTGATCCAGGACACATTTCGCGAATCACCGTCCAGCACAAACGTCTCTTACTTAGAAATGTCTCCTGAATAGTCTCTTCCAATCAGCTGGATATATCGTCTCTCACCAACGGCAACGCTTGAGTACACAACGAACACTGCAGCTGTCTGTCTTTTTTATAGGCTTAGAGCTTTGCACACGTCTCGTTGAAAAATATGCTGGTGCAGGGAAATACGAAACACTGACGACTCTCCGTAGTTCAAGTGCGAAACGTTTATTAACTTCTTGACTTTAGTTTCTCCACACGAGGAGGGAGAGAGAGACACAATTTCTACTATGCTGACTGTACTATCTGACCCAACAAACGCGCTGCGCATCCCGTAACCCCCAGCTGGACTGGCCCAGCCCAGAGTTGGATCTTAACCAACGTCTTTATCAAAATCACCAAATTGTCAGCCCATCGCTTACGGATATGACGTCATTCACACCCCAGTCCTATTTCCTATCCGGGGTTGTTATGACATTTGTGATTGTCATATCCTCTGCGCGCGAGAGTGAACTGTAGTCAATGTGTGTGCACCTCCACAAGGATCCGAATAGTTCAAGGTCCAACCAAACCGAATGATAAAATATAATTAACGAAAAATGATTAATATAGATTCGTGAGAATCTGAGATCGTGAGTTCTTAAAACACGTTAGAACGGCCATTTTCGCTTTTGCATCCCAGGCACACACGAGCACGTTTTTTTTTCCGGGGGTAAGTCCATTTCTCTTTTACAGGCTTTAAGATCACTTCCCCTCGACAACTAGAGATCAGATGGTGTGGTTATTCTCGCCTTGCTTCCATGCTTAAAGAATGCTTTTCTCTTTACAATTTCTTATCAGTTGGTTGTCGTTTTTGCTTTGCACCCAGGCCTGAAGATTGCTTTTTTCTGCATGAGTACTTCTCATTTGATTAAAGCTATCTTTATCTAGCCTTCTGGCTTAAAGATTATTTTACTTCAACTTTTTTGTCTGAATTTCTGATTGCCCAGTCGGCTGGGGCTGTAGAATACACCCACTGCTTCTCTGCAGAGGTGTAAGACACCCCCAACGAGTGTCTTGATATGACACTAAACAATCTGATGGTGAGGTTCCAGAAATACTGGAGCTTTGGGGAATGCGGAGTACCCCTTCATTACCATTGCTCCCAGGTCTACTCTGGTCCGAAGAGGTAGCACCTGCTAGGGCCCTATCTATGGGTTAAATTGAACTAACAGCATACTTATGCTAAAATTAATTGAGTAAACTGAATAGCTTGAAATAGAAACGTTTTTGACAATTAAACCGTACTTACACTTAAACTGCGTGCTTATGCTTAACTGAATTATTTCAAATAGAACTGTTTTTCGACATTAAAAGTGTATTTACACTTAACTGAATTATTACATATAACTGCTTGAATAGTTTGAAATGGAAATGTTTTTGACAATTAAACTGTGTACTTATGCTAAACGTAACTGTTTTCAATAGAACAGATTATTTACATAAAAATGGATTTGGCGTTAAATAACCTAGAAAGGTTGATATGCCATAAAACCAAACAACCCCACCCCAACCCCTGAATTTCTGAGAGGAAGCTTTATGACTCCAGGTACAAGTGTAAAGTATTCTTGCTCCTATACTCACCTGCAGTTAGCATTGAACCTGCAACCCCCGGATGATTGTCACTTTGAAGGTTAGGAAACCTACACTTATAAGCATTACACCTGTTGTATACTCACATACAACTATACGTATATATGCAGAACATATCTCTGACACTTTATTCTTGAAAGTGTGATGTTGGTTGTGTGTGAGAGATGAGTTGGAGACGAGGACAGACTGCTATATTGACCCCAAGTTCTTTTGGCCATAGCAGCACTTCTTCCTCATCTTGGCTGGGGTTGCTCAACCGTGGGTTACTGAGGGCCGCAAGCCCTCAGTCTGCAAGCTGATTTCTCACGCTGGCATCCTATCTCCAACTGACTCAAGCCGTTGTTTAACGTACACCTGCTACCACTGTTCTTCCGCTTATTTGCATCTCTTGATTGACGGCTCGGTCGAGGGTCAATATATAACACACCATGTGTCCTGTACCTAGTCATGGTTAACGGAATCGGAGAAAGTGACCCCCGTGGATTAAATAAAGGACATGATTCGAAGTTCCATGTAGGCTCCCGAGTTCGACAAGAAACATCTGAAGAAGGCCGGGGACATATCGGCAGCAACGTTGTTAATATAACACTAAAATTGAAGACAATTGTCCGAAAACTCTGAATGACATAACTTTTAATGATTTTTGTCTTGACTCCAGACTCGAACATTTCTCTATCTTCATTACTACTCATCCGTTGATTATGGTCATTTTGGTCTTGTCTCCAGGACGAAAGGTTGCTTAACCTTTGTTACTATTTAAGAGATGCCCGTGGTGTAATGGTTTTCGTCACAGAAAATGGACACGGCAACACGAGTTTAAATCCTGGACGAGGCTGACTGCATTTCACATAGAACTAATACCATTGGGAAAGTTATGAATCCAATTATTCTCCTTTCAGCAGCTTTGCACACGTCTCGTTGTAAAATATGCTAGTGCAGGGAAATACGAAACACTGACGACTCTCCGTTGTTCAAGTACGAAACGTTTATTAACTTCTTGACTTTAGTTTGATTCTCACGAATCTATATTAATCATTTTTCGTTAATTATATTTCATCATTCGGTTTGGTTGGACCTTGAACTATTCGGCCCCTAGTGGAGGTGCACACACATTGAGTACAGTTCACTCTCACGCGCAGAGGATATGACAATCACAAATGTCATAACAACCCCGGATAAAAATTAGAACTGGGGTGTGAATGACGTCATGTCCGTAAATAGTAGAGCAGACTGGGTTCTTCAGTTTTGGTGAGGCAACTAGTCTAGGAGAAGGAAAACCTGTTAGGAATCAAAACCTGTTAAAATCCGCTTAAAAATTGACCTTGTGTCAGAACCTGCCCGAGCGGGGTGGTGGTGGTAAATATGGTTACTATTTTAAGAGTTGACTAATCATTTTCGCCTTGCTTCCACTCCTGAACATTGCTTTCTCTCTATTCTTAGTCGATTTCGGTTAAGAAACATCTTCATGCTTCCCTAGACGAATTTCTTGTAATGATTATCATACAGAAATGTCCAGGGGGGTGTCCTCGTGAAGGAGGGGTGTCCTCGTGGTGTACTGGTTAAAGCGATGGACTGCGGAATCGTAGTACGCGAGTTTGTACTCCAGTCGCGTTATTACGTTCACTTTCGGGCAAATACCCTTGGGAAAGGTATGAACCCCCTTATCTCCCTCCAGCTATGGGTAAATAGTAGGGCAGACTAGGTTCTTCAGCCTTGGTTAGGCAACTAGTCTAGGAGAAGGAAAACTCTGAATTAAAACCTGTTAAACTCCGCTTAAAATTTGACCTTGTGTCATATCCTGCCCGAGCGGAGGGGTTGGTAAATAGGATCATACAGAAATGTCGTGTTTTCTTTGCAGCATCGTTTTTTCTTCTTCCTAAGTGTGAAACTTTACTTTATGTGTGCTATAGAAATGAAACCTCGGAGATGTTTATCGGATCGGATTTTCTTTAGATGTAAAATCCTTTATTAATTAACAACATCCATTTCAGAACAATTGTATCTAAAAAAAAAAAAAAATAAAATAAAAAAAGATTAGATTGATTGAAAAAGACGTGCTGCTAATTAAGCCTCTGGTTCACTAAAATGCTTTGTGTCTTATTTGGTGACAGGAGTAATGTAATTGTGTCTCCTTTGATGGTAGAAAATAATTCGTTAAGCTAATTAAAAGCAAGCGACAAGAGATGCATTTCTATTAATTTAAAACCCTAGGAAAAATGTATCGGCACATAAGACAAAAAGATTTCAATCATTACGGAATATAAAAAAAATCATACTTTTTTTTAATGTGTTTCTTTAATTTTATTTGTACTAATTAACGGGTAACTCAGATTTTTTTTCTATCTTATTTCAAATCAATTTATAGAAAGGATGCTCCGAAAGTAATTCTTCCTATTAATTTGCTCAGGAACTACAGCAGGTGCACATACCACATGAACACTCTTTCTTTCTTTCTTTCTTTCTTTCTTTCTTTCTGTTTACTCGATGGATCAAAAAGGTTTTCAGTCGGCAGATGCTCATGGGTTCTCGATTACTTAGCATAAATCTTATCAGCATCTCCAATTCACAGTCAAGTAAAACTTTCCATCCTTGACCAAGTAACCCCTTCATTTAAACTGGACAAGAAAAAAGAAAAAAGAAAAAAAGAAAACGAAGTGACTCAAACAAAAGAAATAATTCACTTTTTCTACTAAGCTTATCAGAGATGTGCATAAGGCAAGCAGTGTGGGGCACCCAGTGAAAATCGAATTCACTACTAATGATCTGCTACTATTAAATAAAAGTAAAGTTAGCCACCGTAGTAGAGGGCAACTCAAAGGCTCCCTTTTCAATAGCTACTACAACGAAGTGTAGGAGAGGGCACTACTGCTACTACTGGATTGCAACACTTTACCCTTGATCCATACTTTATAATGCTGAGTATTAAACAAGGCGGCATCAAGTACTATTTTTTCAGTCTTTTGTAAGACTCGACCTAAGATTGAATCCCAGACTCCTGGACCATTAGCGAACACTTACTAGCTTGCTAATATTTATTGCTTAAATATTTCATTAATTCTTTCCTTATAATCTATTCTCAATTCATTTTCTTTTTTCTGCTTATGTGATTTGAGAGGATATCAGTCGACCGATTCTCCCGTGTTCTTAACTGACTAACGTAGCATCACCCCAAACTTCCAAAAAAGCAGAAACGCTTCGTAGGTGGGCTGTAGAATATGTTGAAGGGTAAGACCAACTGAAAAGGGATGCCCAAGGTATGACACTAATCCCACTTGTTGTTGAGGCTCCAGCTATTGAGATCTGGTGAGTGTGGAGTATCGCTTCATTGCCATTACTTCCAGGTCCACTCTGATTGGTTTCCAGGAAGGAGTCAAAAAGATCAGTTCAAGAATTATCCGTATTCAATACGACCGTGAGCAAAAAGCAATCCCACCAAAAAATCTCAGAAAACAATTATGCAAAAAAAAACAAAAACAAAAAAAATGTAGAGGGTTTCCACATAGCGTAGCGGCTAACGTTCTGGTCTGAGATATCGTAGTTCTTTGACTTTTTTTTAATGGTATATCAACCTTTTTGGGTTATTCAATCCCAGAGCTAACCTTACAAAAGAACAGCAGGGATACTATTTAACCATAGTTGGAGGAGTACATACTGTTTTCAAGGGCATTAGTAAAAAAGTAAACGTTATGGCTCGATTGAAGTTCGTACTTGCCTACTTCGAGCTCGCAGTCGAGTACGTTATACATTACGTCACGGGTGTTCTCGCAAGTGAGTTCGAACTCCTGTCGCGCTTCTTATGTTCCCTTTCGGACAAATACTCTTGGGATAGGGGACAACCCCTTTATTCATGGGGTGTCCTTGTGGTGTAATGGTTAAAGTGATGGACTGCGGAAACGTTGTAAGCGAGTTCGTACTCTAGTCGCGCTATTACGTTCACTTTGGGACAAATACCCTTCGGAAAGGTATGAGCCCCCTTATCCTCCAAGCTATGGGTTAAATAGTACCACTACTGTTCTTCTAGGAGAATGGCTTTGGCATTAAATAACCAACAAAGGTTGATATGCCATTAAACAAAGAAAGCAAACCAAACCCTTTATTCATCCAGCTATGTTAAATAATGTTGTTTTTATTTTTCTAGAAAGATATTTCTGGCTTTAGGTAATCCACGGCGGTTGATTTACTGTTCAACAAAGAAGCCAAACCAAACAAAACAAAAAAAAAAAAAGAAAAAGAAAAAGTAAGTACATTAACTACGATTCCCTATATTTGACATGCCGTTAAATTTAGACAAGCCATCAGTTTTAAACCATATAAAAATGGTCTATCTGTGCCTGCGAATACTTGCCTAATTTTTTATTTGTATCATCCAAAAAAAATTAATTACAACAACTTCTATATCAATAAATCACGTCGTATTGACGGAATTTGTGCTTGAAAAATTAAAACAACGTAACGATAAATATTTCTCGGGATTCTCTTTTTTTTTCCAGATTGAAGACGTATCAAGAACATTTAGAATTCTTGAACCACAACTGAGGAAGCAAGGACGAACTCATTAATGTAATTTTGAGGAGGTGCCCGTGGTATAATGGTTATCGTCGTAGGAAATAGACACGGCGACAATTCCTGGACGAGACTGATTGCATTTCACATAGCACTAATACCCTTGGGAAAGGTATGAATCCAATTTATCTCCCTCCAGCAATGGGTAAATAGTAGGGCAGACTAGGTTCTTCAGTTTTGGTGAGGTAATTAGTCTAGGCGAAGGAAAACTCTAAATTCAAACCTGTTAAACTCCGCTAAAAAAATTGACCTTGTGTCATATCCTGCCCGATCGGATGGGTTGGGTAAATATGATTAATGTAATTTTCCTGATGGAGGCCTTCACATGGGCGTGCCAGTGTTGGCAAACCAGCAAGAACTTAACGTCAACATTGCCATCTCTGAAAAGAGGTAAGACCCACCCAACTAACACACTAAACAATCTGATGGTGAGGTTCCAGTAATGCAGGAGCTTTGGGGAATATGGAGTATCCTTTCATTGTCATCGCTCCCAGGTCCTCTCTGGCCCAAAGTGATAGCATCTGACAGGGTTCTATTTGTGGGTCAAATAGAAATAAACTGTGTACTTATGATAAAATGAATCGTTTGAGATGGAACTGGGTTTTTTTTTCAATTCTAAACTGAATTGTATGACATTGAAACTCTTCTTACGCTAAATGCTTGTTTCAAATAGAACAGTTTGGACATTTAACTTTGTGTAAACGAAAAACTATATATTAAACTGAATTCATTGAAATAAAACTTTTTAAGTAAACTGAATAGCCTGAAATAGATTAATTAAACTGTACTAATGCCAAACTGAATTGTTTGAAATAGAACTGTTTATTTGTAAAAATGGATTTGGCATTAAATAACCAACAAAAATCGATATGCCATAAAGAACCAAAACAAAGAAACGAACAACAGCTGTGTTCTGACATAGGATATAGTTTGAAAGACGTGCCGAAAGTGGCGGATTATAGGGACGGATGGAGAAAGAGTCAGTGAAATCCGTGCCATCAGCGCGACTTGATGATGATGATGATAATTTTTGCAGAAATATGACGCTCAATCTTTGGCTGAGGTAGTTCAGGGATATACACTCAGCCAAGTATTAAAACTGCCTCTGTGAACAAGAATTGTTCATCACAAGTATTCCAACTTTGATAAGGGATTACCTCTAGCGTGGCCATTATTTGACCATACGTGAGGTGCATTTGTGACATTACGATACAAAGTGTCAAAACCAACTTAAATATCTTAACTACTGGGCATGTCTGGACAATCGTGTCATGCACTATCTGTCTATATTTCTGATGTCCTGACACATGGCTAACGAAGGCATGGACAGCTATCGATAGACTCTCGATCATATGGTAATCAGACCTGAGCGATAAAATAAACGCAGTTTCTTCCAGGCAGCGGTCGTATCGATACTGCTGTATGGATGCACTACTTGGACGCTAACTAAGCGGCTGGAGAAGAAGCTGGACGGCAATTACGCAAGAATTCTGCGAGCAATATTGAACAAGTCTTGGCGGCAACACCCCAAAAGGCACCAATTATACGGTCCCGTGTCACCCATCGCGAAAACTATCCAAATTAGACGAACCAGACATGCAAGACACTGCTGGAGAAGCAGGGACGAGCTGATAAGCGATGTACTCCTCTGGAAACCCACGTATGGCCGGGCAAAAGCAGGACGACCAGCACGAACATACATAAAGCAGCTATGTGAGGATACGGGATGTAGCCCTGAAGATCTGCCAGAGGCGATGAACGATAGGGAGAAGTGGCGAGAGAGGGTCAGGGATATCCATGCTAGCGGCACGAAATCATGATGATGATATTTCCGAGATGAAGTTTTATAAATGTCATCACTTTGAGTATTCTCTAAAATAATTCAATATGAGCCGAGGTAAAAAAAAAAAAATTGTACATCTTCGTAGTGAGATGTATTTCATGAGATGATGGATGTGTTCGTTTTATAAGTATCAAAATTTCATTACAGATTGTCCAGCTAAGCATATGGCGCAACGGATATAGGCATTTGGTTGAGAAATGCTTTTAAGTGAAATCATTTGAGGTTGCAGGTTCAATCGCAACTAGACGAAAATATCGAAGAATATTAACTATTGCTGAACACGTGTTAAATAGACTTAGAACAATCCAACTCCCTGAATTAAATAAAGAGTTCTGTTCGAAGTTCTGTATGGACATAGACATAATACATCTGAAAAAGCACCCATCGGCCAAAACGTCCATAATATAGCAATACAGACAGAAGTCCGAATACTCTAAGAGATAAAACTTGTCTTATACTTCTTTAAGTCTTTGTTGAACGCCGTCAGAGTTTCATCTGCTTGGACTCATGAAAGAGATACTGATAAGAACAGCTCTAGTGTTATCATTTCTAAACTAAACAACTTGATGTATTGAACATTCGGTACGCGTGATTGACATATATTAGGTCATGGATCAAATATCTCGCTCATGGGAAACAATGGATGTACTCGGATTAAAAAAGACACCAAAGAAATTCGACATATATTCTGGGGCTTAAGCGAAAATACATATTCCGAGAAGTCATTAACAAAAGAACTAGATACAAAATATCGGAGGCTCAGATGCTGTACTTTAACATCATAGTAATTGAGTCCCACTGCCAGTCACGCGATTACGTTCACTTTAGGACAAATACCCCCAGGAAAGGTATAAGTCCCCTTATCTCCCTCAGCTATGAGTTACATTGTGTAATTCCTGTTCTTCTACAAGTATAGTTTTGGCATTGAATAACCCATGAATGTTTATATACCATTAAATAAAGAAACCAAACATGAAATCAAATCAAGGGAAAGAATATTCTAAGAAATTTCCAAATTTTGGATGGGTTTCTTTGTTTAATGGCATATCAACTTTTGAAGGTTTTTTAAAGTCGAAGCCATCCTTGCAGGAAAAACATTAATGGTATATGACAATATGAGGTATTCACTGGCGCTAAAAACTTATGGAGAGTATAAGATATTTTTTATTTAGTAAAATATAATTTTCCTTTTATAAAAATGTAAAAAAAAATTATAAATTTTGAAAGAAATTGAAATGTCAATTTCAAAGGTCAGTATTAATCGAACTTTCAGATTGTCAAAACAAAAGGCTTCGGGGTTTGTCAGTTCGTAGAACCAATTTAAATCCTGACATCTCTTGCCCACCTGTTGGGGTTAAAAGATCAGATCTTTGATTTTTGTTTTGGTTGAAGTGAAAAGGCGTGGGCTGGGATACTTAATTAACCAAGCCCTATTGTTATAGTTTGAATGGATGACCAATCAAAATCTGATACGCGGAGGGGATACTCTTTCCACGGACCTAGACCTATGCATTTGATTTGCTGACCAGTCAAAAATTTGTAAAAGTATATGAAATGATCAGTGATTGGTTAGCCAATCGTAAATGGGAATCGGTTATAAAAATATGTTTTTAGTGCTAGAGGAGAGAAGGGATCAGGTGTCCATACAAAAGACAAGAGAATAAGAAAAGAAATCTCCAAGAACTAACGCCTCTCGTGAAAAAGCCTCACTCTCCGAAATTGAATAAGATAGAAAAACTACACAAGCCAAATACCTCAATTGTCTGCCTCTCACCCCCCCCAAAAAAAAAGCGAAATATTTTCTCTATAAATATATTGTACATATTATTGTTACACTATTGTGTTTCACCAAATAATTGTTAATCGTTAACAGAGAGTTTTTTTCCTGATTTTGAGTTGCCAACACCAGAACAACTTTCTCGAACTAACCACCCCAACCGTCGGGCACCTTTGGTGGTGTAACGGTTAGCAAGCTAGACTAGCAAACCTACACGAGTGAATTCGAGTCTCATTGGGTACCCCATTCATTCGGCCTTGTGCCGCATCGAAGCAAAAAGCTTCGTAAATTAGTAACCACCCCAACCGTCAGAAAAAGTTCCGGATAGATTGTGTCATCCACCACCTGTATATCTCTCAAACATAATGTGGGCACAGATAGAGTTGTTGAACCAACTTGCCGGAAACACATGTAGTCGTCATAGAAGCATGGCCACAATAAAGTACCTTCAGAGGTATACTATCATAGGTAATATTTAACCGACAGTTGCGCGGGGATAAGGGGATATCAGCCAGAAAAGTGAGCGTAATAGCGCAACTCGCTTACTACGATGTCGCAATCCACTACGTTAGCCACGAGTACTTCCCCCTCCTATTTCTAATAATTCTGAGAGTTTTCTTTTTAGAAAATATCAACGTACGCTACTTCTAAGGGAACTTTGTAATCAATAATCTTCGAAAATAATCACTTCCCATATTTGGTTAAGCCACTGAAATTTCATTAGAATTTGTGGCAAGCATAAAAATAGTTAATTTTTTTTTCTCTGTATGTAAACCAACTTTTTAGGGGTGCCTCGTACGGTGTAATGTTTAACGAGCTAAGTTTACTGGACAGCAGTTTTTGAGTTTGTATTTCAATGAGTGCCTTAAGCGGATAATTCATTTGTTAATGTATTGTATCTCACGTTTATAGTAAAAGCAAAAAAAAGAAAAAATTACAAACACATTATTTATTCGAAGTTTTGATCGAGTTTTCCAAGAGTAGAAAAAGTGTTTGCAGCCCTGTTATTGGGGTTAATCCCACACGAGAGAAATGGTTTACAAAAGTGTATAAGATTATATGCAAATCTTGGCTAGGGGTTTGCGATCTGCACTTTTTCTCTTTATTCTCGAATGGTGACCCTAGTGAACTGCCATAAAAAGTAAGTGAATATTAAGATAAAAAGTAAATACCGACCAAAATTAAGACCCACAATGTCTGAAATGTTTTCATCGTAGAAATAAAACCGAATAATATATACTTCTAATAATTTGAGGTGCAAAGAATTACAGAAAGAACAGGATAAATCTAAAAAGCTTTATTTTTGTGGTCGGTTGGTTGAGGTCTTATGGCATATCAAACTTTGTAGGGTATTTAAATCCAAATCCATTTTTATACAAATAATCAGTTCTATTTCAAACAATTCAGTTTAGCATGAGTACACAGTTTAATTGTGAAAAACATTTCTATTTCAAGCTATTCAGGTTTAGCCAAATCGTTCTAATTCAGCCGATTCCGTTTAGTATAAGTATAGATTTTGTTTACACACAGTTAAATGTCAAAATATTTCTATTTCAAACAATTCGGCTTAGCATAAGTACAGTTTCAATGTCAAAAACAGTTCCATTTTAAACAATTCAGTTTAGTATAAGTATGCAGTTTAGATGTGAGTACACAGTTTAATTGTCAAAGACTTTTCTCTTCCAAGCTATTTAGTTTAATCAAACAGTTCTATTTCAAACAATTTAGTTTATTACAAGTACAGTTTTTCTCCACACTCAGTTAAATATCAAAACAGTCCTATTTCAAGCAATTCAGCTTGGCATAAGTTCACAGTTTAGTTGTATTTGACCTATGGATAGGACCCTATCAGGTGTTACCACTCCAAGCCAGAGTGAATCTGGGAATTATGACAGTGTAGGGGTACTCCACATTCCCCAAAACTCCAGCATTACTGGAACCTCACCATCATATTGTTTCATGTCATATCCAAGACACTCGTTGAGGCTGGGGTCTTACCCCTCTGCAAAGAAGCAGCCGGTTCATTCTACAGCCCAAACCGACAGGGCAAGATTGGGCTGAGATGGATCAGTGTCATATGCAAGGCACTATTTGGAGTGGGTGGTTGGGGTCTTACTCCTCTTCAGAGATACAGTCGGTGAATTCTATAGCCCCCAACCGAGTGGGCCGAGATAGTTTAGTATCATATCTAGAAAACTCGTTGCGGGGTGTTACATATCTGCTGAGAAGCAGTCGGTGTATTCGACAGCACCAGCCGACTGGGCTGAGATGGTTTAATGTTATATCCAGGACACTAGTAGGGGAGGGGTCTTGCCCCTCTGCAGAGATGCAGTCGGTGTATTCTACAGTCCCCAACCGACTGAGAAACTTTATTTTGATCCTTGTTGAAAAGAGGGGTATCTTAGTTAAGATGGTCTCGTTTCGAGTTGTGTGTTTTTTTTATTTAATGACATATCAAACTTAGTATAGTTTTTTAATGCCAAAACAATCTTTGTAGAAGGGCGGCAGGGATACTATTTAACCCATAACAGAGGGACTGAGGTTCGAACTCGCTTCTGTGATGTCACAATTCCTGTTGTTATTCTAACCTATAGTAATAGTGTAATATAATTGCGGAGGGATTTTTTTTATATTATCATTTTTCGTTTTATATATCTTGCCTTTCGGTTTAGTTAGGCTGAGAACCTTTCGCTTAGTGCATGGGTTAGTTAGGTGCACACATTGAATGCAGGTGTTCACGCGCGGGCAGGGTGGATGTGACAATCAGAGATGTCACAATAAAAAACCCAGATAGGAAATAAGGACCAGGGACGTGAATGATGTCATGTCCGGCAGCGCTGAGGATTTTGGAATTTGAAAAAAACAGTTAGTTGTGATTTAAACTCCGAACGAGTTAGTTGAGAAATCAGTCTTGAGGAAGGTAGTCGATTTTGGGGGTCTACGAAATGTGCCACGCGTTTTTTTTTGTTTTTTTTTTTGAGGCAGTGAGTCGAGAGCTGACGATATACGAACAGTCAGCATAGAAAAAAAATTGTCTCTCTCTCTCCTCATATCGAAAAACCTTAAACTCAAAAAGGTAAATAAAAGTTTCGTACCTGAACCAATTTCGAGTGTTTTCAGATTCCTATGCGTATGAACATTCTATGTCTATTTCCCATATTCCTATTTTGGTCGTATATTTTTGGACCTATCTTGAAATGTTACAATAGAATTTTTAACATTGCTTATATCAGAAATGTTTAAAGTTATTCTGCTTGATAAAGATTAGAAAAAACAGCTCAATAATATTTATATTCAATGTTTAATATTCGATTAGAAATAAGAAAATCTTTGTATCATTAGTTTAGATGAGAGTTTATGATTTATCACTCCGATAAAGATCTATTTTTATTTTTCAGTTTAATGGCATATTAATCTTCATGGATTATTTAATGTCAAAACCAGCCTTGTAGAATAACAGTATTGGTACTTTTTAACCTATAGCTGGGGGTATAAGAAGGTTCATAATTTTCCAAGGGCATTAGTTTAAAATTGAATGCAACTGGAGTTTTTAGATGTTAAAAAAATTCAACTGAAGAAAAGAGGAATGAATTCGAACCCCACAAACACTTTACCTTTTGATATTTCAGATTTGCATTATTCTCCGCTGCCAAAGACTGATGCACTGATTTAGTTACACTAAAAATGCATCTGAACATTATATTTGTCAAAACTGATAATAATAACAATGACCAAACTACACACGACTGGGTGGGAATGTGACAATACACCGCCGGCAGACCCCCAGTATCTCAACCTTCCAAACTACTCATGGCCATTAGATGATCTAGTGGTTTTTCTCATCTCCGGCCAGGGGTATTTCACATTTCTTTACAGACACACAACCCACAACATACACCACCGAGTGGGTGTAAGAAAAGAAGAACAAACAAGCACGGACTCAAAGCTCCAGAAGAGAGAAGTCTGTAACACTTTGGTGCAGCTCTTCGTGAATCTGCAGGCTATTGCGAGCGTGTATTTGAGCGAAATTCCCACAAAGCCACAAAGGAATGCTGACTCATCTTCTCACGTTCGCCAATCCGGCATCGAAGTTCACAGGTTTTAGCAGCCGCCTTTCTCGATCGTCAGCTTCTCTCGTCGTCTATAGACTGCCCTGTTCTCTCGACTCGTCTGTTCTGTCTATTTCTGCCGACTTCTATAGACTGACACCTTCTCTGTTCTCCCTGGGACCTTCCTTCCCTCGTCCTCTTCCGGTCTCGTCGGAGATTTCGCGCGCGGGCTCTTTGTGTGGGTTTTGCGCCAAAATAGACAAAGGGATCCTCTGACTGGCACCCACACCTACACAACCAATGCCCACGTCGTGTCACAGAAAGGTGATCTACTTGAAACTGTGTATGAAAAAAATAGCTCACATTAAGCAGTTCAGCCAGTGATTGTTAATAAAAAAAGTGGACATTGCCTTTCTGGCTGACCACAGGTAGAAAACTCAAAGAAAACGAAAAGAGAGATAAATGCCTAGACCTTGTTAGAGAACTGAAAAAAGAAAAAAAAAACTTTGGACCGTGACAATGACGGTGATACCAATAGTAAGTGAAGTACTCGGTAGAGTCACCTAAGGATAGATACAGGGACGGGAGGATTTAGAAATAAGAGGACGAGTGGACACCATCCAAACTGCAGCATTGTTAAGAACAACGTCCTGGATATGACACTAGATAATCTGATGGTGAGGCTTCAGTAATGCTGGAATATTGGGGAATTGGGTAATGTGGAGTACCCCTTCATTGCCATCGTTCCCAAGTCGACTCTGGCCAGGAGTGGTAGTCCATGATAGGGTCCTATCTTGGGTCAAATAAAACTAAACTGTGTAATTACGCTAAACTGAATTGTTTGATATTAATTTTTTATTTTTAACTGTGTGTTTAAACTGCGTATTTATGCTAACCTGAATTATTTGAAAAAGAACTGTTTTTATATTTAACTGTGTGTAAATTAGAAAAAAAACTATACTAATACTAAATTGAGTTGTTTTAAATTTCTATCCAAATGACTTAATTCGGCGTTAAATGACCCGGAAAAGGGTGATACTCCGTAAAACTAACCAACCAACCAACACAACCAGGCGGCAATATATATATATTATCACTACTGTTCTTTGTCAAAGATCTTGGGTAAAGACACTGTGAAGGATTTATAGATATCGAAAATATAGGTAACTATTAGATATTACTACTACTACAACTATTAATAATAATGATAATAATAATGATGATGATAATGAAAATGATAAGAATTTCTCGTTTTTTATTTTGATACGTAAATTTAATGATATTGTGTCGTTGTGTTAAAATATTTCATGATGATGAGATCAGCAAAGGATGGAAGTTATTTACAGATTATTGATTTGGATGACATAATAATAATAATAATAATAATAATAATATTTAATATTATTTATTAAAATAAGAATAAATAAGAATAAATAAATAAGAATAAATCCCCCCCCCCAAAAGGAAATTAGTTTAGAAGCGAACATTCCAGAATGCCATGTGATGGTCATATTTTAGAATATAAATATTAAAAATAAAACAAAAAAGAAACTTCAAAACTATATGAAGGCTTGTACCAGAATAACGGAACGAATCTTTTGCTGTGTGTGATGTTCGAAGAAATATGGTTTGGTCAACTTTGTCTATTATTTAAAACAATGATTTTTCGTTTCTCGTAAAATCTTTTTGTTAACAGTTGTATTTAAATGAAAACTTGATATTTCCCCAAATTATTTTCAGCTAAACTATTTCGAAATCACGAAATAGATTTGTTTTAATTGAACGCCTCAATTTCTCAACAGCTTATCAATGACTTCTCGATATATAACGAAATGTGTACCTGATGTAGCCTTAAGAACAGTAACCGTCCTCTATATACCGGGGAAAATATCAGGAGCTGAGTATTTATTAAAGCATGACCAACTTTAACAGAAATATTTTATAAACAGGGTAGTAAATATAAACCATAAAGGTAACACAGGAACACCTGCCGTGAGTTCAGGTACTCGGTTAAGAGATAAATTATTAGATTAATGAACTTCATCTAAGTTTTTTTTTTTTTTCGTGTACCGCTGTTAACGAACAGTCACTGAGATGGTTCTCGGTCACATCGATGTTAGGTGCACAGATAATAAACCCCTGTGTCTGGTATAGCCACAATAAAATGATAAAATGTCAAATCTAAATATAACACAACGTGGGACCCAGGCCACAGGCTTGGGTGTCATGATCGGCAGGTGCTCTCCTGATGGTTAACATGAGAGACCAGATCGTCATCCTGCGAATGTTGGCTGTTCTTTTTTCAGGTACACGAATGACGATTTAAGGAACCACACCAACCAGAGACCTAAACGGAAAGCATGGATCAGGGAAGACAACCAACTTAGACTACACTGCAACTCTACGCATAGAGGATATAGGAAAAGAATGATAACGATCAGGCAAGAATGTTCTAATTTTCAGAAAACTATTCAGAGACTTGCTGATCAAGTCAGAAGAATAATTAAGAAAGGTTGGTTTTCTAACCTTGAAATAATTGAAATACACCAGAAAATATATAATCAACAAGGTAATAATGCAATACCTGATAGCCCTACCGAAATGAACCACCAACTTCTGAAAATGGAAACCCCACACAACTAAACAACCCAGAACAAAGAACAAAAGTTAAATCTAGGAAATTTAAAGAGAATTATGAACAGAGAAAATACTACCTTACCATCATTAAGAAATATAGAATGGAGAACAGTTAAGGCGGAAACGAATAAAGGGAATCTAGTACTAATATAGTATACTTTAATATAACCAAATTAAATGAGCTAATTTATGCAGGAGTGAAATTAGTTTGGGAGAAAATTGGAATACCCTCAAATTGCACGAAAGAAAAATCAAAACCAAGATGGGAATTTCGACTGGAAACTCAGATAAGAAATCTACGAAAACAGGCCAAAATGATAAAACAACGGAAAGACTTTGGAATATGGAGTAACGGAAAGGAAAAGGCAACACAGAAAAAAATAACAGTACAACTTGAATAAATGAACCAGAAAATACTCAAGAAAGAAGGAAGATTAAAGAGATATCGACAAAGAGTAAAATAATACGGACAAAAGAAGACATTCCAAAATAATGAAAGAAAATTCTGTCAACACCTGGGAGGAGATGACACGAAAAGATACCAACAACCAGATGCAACAGAAACCGAACAATGTCGGACTAAAATATGGCAACAAAAACATAACGAAAAGAAAAGAGAACTAGAAGGCCTGAAAGCGGAAATACACATCGATTTACTCAAAATATCAAACTGAAAAACACCAGACCATGATGGAATACATAGTTTCTGGTTCCAGAAATTTACCTCTAATCACGAAAGACTATTACTAGAAATGAACAAATGCCTACAAAGAGCACACGAACCCGAATGGATGACCAAAGAAAGGACCACATTTATCCAAAAGGACCCAAGCAGAGGAATCGTTCCAAACAATAAGAGACCCATAACTCGCCTAACGATGATGTGGGAAATATTAACAGCGCAAATAAGGAAAGAGGTTTACAACTCGTTAACAAGCCGTGGATTGTTCCCTGAGGAACAGAAAAGATGCTGCAAAGGATCCAGAGGCACAAAGGAGTTACTTTAGATAGATCAACACATTCAAAATGAGAGCAAGACTAGACGGAAAAAGCTAGCTCTGGCCTGGATTGACTATAAAAAGGCATATGATATGGTTCCGCAAAGCTGGATAATAAACTACCCCACAATGTATAAAATATCAGATTAAGTCCTAAACGTTATCGACAAAACCATGAAAACCTAGAGAGTGGACAGCAGCAGGAAGAATCTTAGCTGAAGCAAAGATCCAAAGAGGTATTTGTCAAGGAGATGCTCTATCACCCTTATTATTCATAATTGACATGATGCCTCTAAACCACATACTCAGAAAATGCCCAGTTCTTTTTCATTTTTTGCAAATAGTTTGATGTTATCCATATAGATTAAGTTATTGATCTTGCCTGCGATCTACTAATCTTTTGTCCGGCTGGTCTGTTCATATTCCGTTAACTATACACAGGAACAAATGTTAATCTTATAAGTAACAATCATATGGAGGTTGCAGGTTCAATTCTGATAGCAGACAAGTAACAATACATGAATACTTAAGACTTGTAACCTGAAGAAGGCTGGAGGACATATCGGCTGAAAGGTTATGAATATAATAATAAAGAGGAAGACAATAGTCCGAAAATCTTGAATGATAAAAATACCGCTACTATTCGATTCCAAGTTTGGCTTGGGCATAAAATAATCCGCAAAATTTGATATGCCATTAAACAAAGAATCCTCTTTATCTCTTTCGTTTCCCCCAATATATCCCGAAACAAAAACAATAATAAAAAACAGATACACATTAGATTCTTCAATAAAATATCTTCAGAACTGATTTCTTGTTCAGAATATTAGAAATCCTTTGGCCAAAAAAAAAAAAAAAAAAAATTGTTATACGAAATATATTCAGAATTTTTTACCCGCTGCGTTGAATTTTATGGTTTTGTTCTGTGACTTTTTTGGCACAGAAACTGTTCACAATGAACTCACAACGTGCTGCTATTTGGGGCACGTCAGATTTTGGACCATGACCTTTGACAAGTCCATAATGTTTATAATAAGGGTTATTATGATAAAACCTGACACCAAAACCCAGATTCGTTGTTTTTTGGCATAATCTTTTTAGATTATAATAATCTTTTTAGCATAACCAACAAAAATACATGAAAATGAAAAGGATAGAAACATCGTTTTCGCTCTCTTCTATGGTGAATTCGATTTGATTTTGTTGTTTTAATGGCATATCAGCATTTCTGGGCTATTTAATGCCAAAGCCACCCTTCTAGAACAGTAATGTTACGATACCAAGGAGGATGAAGGGGTTTATACTTTTCCCAAGGGTAATTTTCCGAAAGTGAACGTAATACCGTGACTGGAGTTCGAACTCGATTCTGTGGTTTAGCGCTTTAACCATTACACCACAAGGACTCGCTTCTCTGATAAATTGGAAGCTCTAAGAAAAAATGGTCTATAAATAGATGCAAACACACACACATTCATCAAACACATACAGACACAGGCAAACACAGTGTGTGTGTGTGTGTGTGTGTTAGGATTGAGTAGACAGAGTCAACGGCGCTTGGTGACTGTCAGTTTCTCGCCTTTGCGATCATTACATTGACTGACGAGAAACTGACACTTGCCAAGTGACCTTGACTTTGTGCCGACGTTCTCCTAGAAATGTTTGTGGTTTTTAAATACCCTGAATATATATATATATATATATATATATAATCAGAAGGTAATTTTCATTCAATGACTTGATGCACTTTGTCCCTTGTTCATTTTTCGTCACATGGTACAGTATTGGTCTGAAAGTGCTACTGAGTGAAATCCTCTAGAGGTTCCAGGTTCGATTCCACCTACTGGTAAGATAACAAAGAATTCTTATTATACCTTAGCAATAGTATCAGTTCAAGGTTAATTGAATTAGAACAATCTACCCGTATCTATCTATCTTGGGGTGTCCTCGTGGTGTAATGGTTAAAGCGATGAACTGCGGAATCGTAGTACGCGAGTTCGTACTCCAGGCGCGCTATTACGTTCACTTTCGGGCAAATACCCTTGGGAAAGGTATGAACCCCCTTATTCTCCCTCCAGCTATGGGTAAATAGTAGGACGGACTAGGTTCTTCAGCCTTGGTGAGGCAACTAGTCTAGGAGAAGGAAAACTCTGAATTTAAACCTGTTAAACTCCGCTTAAAAATTGACCTTGTGTCTTATCCTGCCCGAGCGGAGGGGTTGGTAAATAGTACCCGTATCTATCTAGATAAAGGGTTTAATTCGAAGTTCTATATAGGCTCCAAAGTTCGACATAATATTCCTGAGGAAGGCCGAAGGCATATCGGCCGAAACTTTGTGAGAATAACAATGAAAATGAAGACGATATTCCGAATATTCTAAGGGATAAAAATTATCAGGTTTCATCTCAGAAATTTAAGCAAATAATTTTAAAAAGTTTCAGAAAGTCTTTTCACAAAAAAAATATATCTCCAGACGAATATCTAAGCTTGAAAGTAGATGGGAACAAGAAAAAAAGAAATGATATTAAAGAAATAATTTTTTTTGTCTTTTCCATGCTGTCCACCACACACAGACTCAGACACACACAGCCTCACACACATATAGACACACACACACAGACACACACACATATTTATAAATGTGTGTGTTTGTGTGTTTATGTGTAGAAATGCATCATATAATAGATACAGCACGTCAGTAAATGTCAGATACTTGTGAGATAGATAGATAGATAGAGAGAGAGAGAGAGAGAGAGAAAGAGAAAGAGAGAGAGAGAAAGAGGTAGATAGAGAGAGAGAGAGAGAGAAAGAGAAAGAGAGAGAGAGAGAAAGAGGTAGATAGAGAGAGAGAGAAAGAGAAAGAGATAGATAGAGAGAGAGAGAGAAAGAGAAAGAGATAGATAGAGAGAGAGAGAGAAAGAGAGAGAGAGAAAGAGAGAGAGAGAAAGAGAAAGAGATAGAGAGAGAGAGAAAGAGAGAGAGAAAGAGAAAGAGAAAGATAGAGAGAGAGAGAGAAAGAGAAAGAGAGAGAAAGAGAAAGAGATAAATAGAGAGAGAGAGAATAAGAGAGAGAGAGAAAGAGAAAGAGAGAGAGAAAGAGAGAGAGAGAAAGAGAAAGAGATACAGAGAGAGAGAGAGAAAGAGAGAGAAAGAGAAAGAGATAGATAGAGAGAGAGAGAGAGAGAAAGAGAGAGAGAGAGAGAGAGAGAGAGAGGGATATGAGGTGAAGGGTGTCAGACAGGGCTCTACTGGGTCGACAGTGACACTGATTCAGTTCTCGTTGGCGACACACAAGATCTCAATACATCGGTGAATATTTTTGTGTGTTTAGTTTCATCAATGCATTTTAAAGATCCGCCCACCTGTCTTCCAAAATTTGCATTATTCTACAATGAGTTAAATGTTACATAATTAAGGAATAATTTTTTATACAGGGTGGAACGACAAAATTGTCGCCCTAGAAAAGACGACATGATTCCATTTCCGTTTAATGAAAATCGGTTTTCTTTCTTTTTTTTTTTTTTGCAGACCATCTACTAGTTGGCCAGTTGTGTACAAATCCCAAGAGCGATAGGAGCCTTCTATCATGTCTGAAAGTGACATAATGTTCAACGAGCGAGATCGGAGATGCGCCGCTGTACAACTCATGCTCTCTACCGATCCCACTTATGACAACAGGACCATTGCCAGCACCCTCAAAATGCAAATCTGGATTGCCACGAATAACAGGGATGTGCCCAGGTTGATGAAAACGAAGTTTCCGGCTACGTTTATGGTCTTTGGTGTGATTTCAAGTAAGGGCCACATCATGCCACCTCACATCTTCGAAGTCGGCTTGAAAGTCAACACCAAAGTGTACCTGGATATGCTGAAGAGTGTGCTGATCCCCTGGTGCAAGCAGGTGGCCTGCGTGTGGCAGCAGGACTCGGCGCCGACCCACAAGTCAAAAGAGAACCAGGCTTGGCTTCAGGAGTTCTACGACTTTGTGTCCTTCTCTCACGGCCCCCTCCTCCCCTGACCTGAACCCGCTGGACTACTTCGTTTGGTCATACGTCGAGAAAATCACCAACATGACATCCCACAACACCAAAGCCAACCTGATCGCCGCCATCCGCCGAGTATTCGCCGAGCTCACGCCAGCGCTTGTGGAAAAAGCATGCTCTCAGTTCCAGATCCGTATCGAGGCGCCGATTGAGGCTGAAGGCGGCTACATTGAATAGATGTCAGCTCTACTACATAATCAAGCTAGCTGAATTGATTTTTTCAATAAAAGTTTTAAAATAAAACTTTAGTGTTGTTTTCTTTAGGACGATAATTTTATCGTTTCACCTGGTATTAACCATTTTTCGTTAATTATATTTTATCATTCAGTTTGGTAAGGCTTTGTGTCATTTGGTTCAGGAAAGGATATGACAATCACCATTTGTCATAATTAACCCAAGACTAGAAAATGGTGATGGAGTGTGGATGACGTCATGCCAGAAGAGATGGTCCTGAGAATTTGAGGATTTTGAAAAGACGTCAGTTGTGTATTCGACCGTTGAGGCATGCAGTTGAGTTTTTCGGATCTCGACCGGCAGAGATGAATAGAGATCTTAAAGATCACAAGATGCGCTGCGCGTTGGGGTGGGGTTAGCATAGTATGGTTAGCATAGGCTTATAAGAATTGTATCTCTCTCCTCGTGTCAACATGGACAGAGGCCAGAAGTTAATAAACCGGTTTTTATCTGAAACAACAGAGCCGACCAGAACTTTTATTACTGTTGATCTTTATGAAAAATGATAATATAAAAAAGAAATCTTTCCGCAATTATATAACAATAGTAAATAAATGATCGATGACAAGTCAACTGTCGGCCGGAAGAGTCACATGTTTTTAATGGTGTGGGGAATGATCTTTGATGGTGTTGATGTTATATACTTCAACACCATCAAAGATCATTCCGCACACCATTAAAAACCTGTGTGACTCTTATATTATCATTTTTCATTTTGTATATCTTACCTTTCGGTTTAGTTAGGCTGAGAACCTTTCGGCTTAGTGCATGAGTTAGTTAGGTGCACACATTGAGTGCAGGTGTTCACGCACGTGCGGGGTGGATGTGTCAATCACAGATGTCACAATAAAAAAAACCCAGATTGAAAATATGACCGGGGATGTGAATGACGTCATGCCTGAAAGCGCTGGGGATTTTGAAATTTGAAAAAAAACAAACAGTTACTTGAGATTAGGCGCTAGAGGAAGGAAGTTGATTTTCGGCGCTCGCTGGGGCCAGACCAGTAGTTTACGGCGGGCTGCCGCACGTGGTGGGGTCAGATGGAAAAGTCAGCATACAAAGAAATTGTGTCTCTCTCTCTCCCCATGTCGAAAAACCTTAAACTCAAAAAGGTAATAAAAAGTTTCGTACCTGAACCAATTTCGTGTTTTTCGGATTCCTATACGCGTATGAATATTATGAACGTTTTATGCATATGAATATCTTGGTCGTATTTTTGGACCTATATATTACACTATTTCCCAGCTTCAAGTTCGAGAGGGGTCTGCATCTCTTTTAGAAGGTTTTAATGTCACCGCTCTAAATGGATGCCGATTTAATTTCTCTGTACATCTATGTTATGACCCTGGAAGGGGACAGAAAGAGAACAGAACACCACAGTTATAGTATAGGTATATATTTACAAGAACAAAGGATGGTTACAAGAACATAGGACGGTAAGCTAGTTCGTATAACCGCGCGGGGCGAGGTTAGCTTCCGGATCTAGACTGACCTCGTATTGCTGCGTCTTCCGGTATTATGGAGAGTGGTTGAGTCCATTATTAGGTTATTCTGCCACAACAACATAAGAAAAACTGAAAAAAACTAAAAGTAGTAGAGGGTGGTTAATATGTTTAGAATCTTGATGATCATGCCTCTATGAGTTTCTCAATCACAATGTTCATCCACTTCATCATTGAACACCTGCGTCACTTCTCTGGTTGACAGTTGATGATTCATATGCTTTTATCTCCCAGTCCGCGGCTTTGGGTTCGAGCAGAGTGAATATTTTACAACAGAAAGTGTCAACATTCCTCGTCCCCATCGCATGATATAAACGTGAATTCTCCGGATGACAGTCGATAAAACATTTGCTTTTTTTAATTTCCAAACCTGCAACTTTGGGTTCGAGAGGACACAATATCGACAGTCAGAGAGTGTCAACATTCTCCGTCCCAGTGCGTGCTCATTGATTTTCTGAAGACATTTAATATAACCACTAAAACTGGTTATGGTGATGGTGGTCTTGATGGTGGTGAGTAAGTTTAGAATCTTCATGACCAAGCGCATTTGCCTCACCATTAAACACCGGCATGACTTCCCCGACTGACAGTTGAAGAATCATTTGTTTTTTGTTATTTCCCACCCTGCCGCTTTGGGTTCGAGCGGAGTGAATATCGACTGTTTGAGGGTGTCAACATTTTCCGTCCCAATGCGTGCTCATTGACTTTCTAAGCACGTTTAATATATAACAAAAGCAGAAACAACTGAAGAAGGTTGTGTTGTTGTTGTTGGGAGATGTTAGCGGTGTTGAAGTGATCAGGACGATGATTAGAATCTTGATGATGACAGAGATATGGCAAAGAGAGCAGACAAACAAATTTCTCATTTTGTATTCATGTATTTTTAAGTACCAACTGACAAACGAGAATTTTGGCACTCCTAGCATCACAACATGGACGAGAGCCAACGACTTTTTAAAAAGTGAATATGATGGTTTTCAGAAGCAACGACTACAACAAAAAGAGTATATCAAGTAAAAAGAAAGAAAGAAAAATGATGAAGGAAATACCAAATAGTAATTGGCCTGTTGGTTTGGAACATGTCTTTGATAAGAATGCGGATTTTGGCGCATGTCTCTTATCAATATCAGTTTTATCATCAGATCGAATTATAATATATTGATTACCGATGTTTATCTAAGAAAAAAAAAATCAGAGGAAATGCGGAAGCTGTCTTAACAAGGACGGCCGCTCGTTCTGACATGTTCACTCTAAATGAAAAATTTACTGGCGCCTTCATAAAAGAGACTGTCCAATTATTTGGCAGACGTCTAACAAAAAAAAAAAAAAATTAAGTTTCAGTGAACATATATACGGGTGAGCCAAAATCTTATGAACAGTAACATGTGGCAAGAATAACAGCTACTGTCTCGTAACTCTACAGAACGGGATGCCCTGTGTCGGAAACTAGATTTTGATGTCAGGTTTTATTATAATAATCCCTGTGTACGAAATTAAGCTACATATGGTGGTGAGGCTCCAGTTCTGTCAAAGCTACATATGATGGTGAGGCTCCAGTTCTGTCAAAACATTTTTATTTCAAGCTATTCAGTTTAGTTAAACAGTTATAATTCAAACAGTTCAATTTAGTGTAAGTACAGTTTCAATGTCAAAAACAGTTCCATTTCAAAGAATTCATTTTAGCATTAGCACGCAGTTTAAATGTAAGTACAGTTTAATTGTCAAAAATATTTCTATTTCAGTTATTTAGTTTAGTCAAACAGTTCCATTTCGAACAATTCAGTTTAGCATAAGTATGTAATTAGTTCTATTTAACCAATAGATAAGGCCCTATCAGGTACTACCATTCCCGGCCAGAAAAGACATGGGAATAATGGCAATAAAGGGGTGCTCCGCATTCCCTAAAGCTCTTGCATCATAGGAAACTCACTATTAGACTGTTTAGTGTCATATCTGGGACACTCATTTGGGGAGGGTCTTACCCCTCTGCAGAGGTACAATCGGTGTATTCTACAGCCCCAGCCGACTGGGCAAACCTTATATACAATAGTAAATTTTTTTCATTTAAATTATTGCTTGAATATATAATTGTTTACGAAGAATTATTTTTAGTAAATTGAAAGTCTATAACAATGTGCAAACAAATTATTGTAATCTAAGAAACTGAATGAAAAATTACGAAAACGAAGGTTTGAGATGAAATGGAAATACAATACTTTCCAGCGGCGTGAAGAAGGTAACCGCTGCTAGCGGTTACTACACGGGAAAATATTCACAATAGTGTCCAATGTTTTAGACTTTTTAAAAAAAAAATTAAAGATTTTTTCAAAACATTTTGAGATTATTTTTCAAAAAATTTTGAGATTTTTTACCAAAAAATTTGAGATTTTTTAAAAAAATTTTGAGATTGTTTTCGAAAACTTTTGAGCTTTTTTTCAAAATTTTTGAGATTTTTTAAGAAAAAAATTTTGAGATTTTTTTGCAAAAATTTTGAGATTATTTTTTAAAAGAATTTTGAGAATTTTTAAAAAAATTTTGAGATTTTTTTCAAAAATTTTGAGATTATTTTAAAAAAATTTTGAGATTTTTTTCAAAAAATTTTGAAATTTTTTTCAAAAAGTTAAAAAAGTTTTTTCAAAAAATTTCAAAAAAATCTGAAAATTTTTGAGATTTTTTTCAAAAAATTTTGAGATTATTTTAAAAAAACTTTGGGATTTTTTTCAAAAAATTTTGAAAAATTTTTCAAAAACTTTTTTAAAAAAATCTGAAAATTTTTGGAGATTTTTTTCAAAAATTTTTTAGATATTTTCAAAAAATTTTGAGATTTTTTTCCAAAAAATTTTGAGATTTTTTTAAAAAAATTTGAGATTTTTTCAAAAATTTTGAAATATTTTTCAACATATTTTGAGATTTTTTTTCAAAAAATTCTGAGATTTTTTTCCAAAAAATTTTGAGATTTTTTTCAGAAAATTTTGAAAACTGTAAAACCTTTTTTTTTATTAGATAGGAATACTTGATATCATAGAACTGAGTGCAAATTATTTGTATTAGATAGGAATACTTGAAACCATATAACTGTGTAAAAATTATTTGTATTAGATAGGAATACTTCATCCTTAAATCATAATTATGGGCATTAAAAATGCCTTACGGACTACAAGTGCTTTAATCAAAGAGGTGACATCTACACATAAGAAGGTGGTCCTTTGAAACTAGTGGACAAGTTCACTTACCTTGGGAGCTGTGTCTCATCAACCGAGAAAGGCGTGACAAGCAAAGGTATGGGCAGCTATAAATAGGCTATCGGTCATATGGAAGTCAGACCTGACTGATGAAATAAAACGCAGTTTTTTCCAAGCAGCGGTTGTATAAATACTGCTATATAGATGCACCACATGGATGCTGACTAAACGTATGGAGAAAAAGCTTGACGGCAATTACACAAGAATGTTGCGAGCTGTATTGAACAAGGCCTGGAAGCAACACCTTACAAAACAGCAGCCATACGGCCACCTACCACCCATCACGAAAACTATCAAAGTTAGACGAACCAGACATGCGGGACACTGCTGGAGAAGTATGGACGAATTCATAAGTGACATAATCCTGTGGACCCTTTCACATGGACAAGCAAAGGCAGGACGACGATGTAGATTCAATATACAACAGCTCTGTGCCGATACATGATATAACCTTGAAGACTTCCCGAGAGTGATGGACGATAGGGACGGGTGGCGAGAGAGTGCCAGGGAGATCTGTGTTGGCAGCATGGCATGATGATGGTGATGGAAAACTGGGTCTTGAAATTATTATAGTTTATTTATGATTTTTTTTATTGGTGGCTTGAAACCATATAGTTGTCAGTAAACGAATAATTACTATTATATGGAAATGATCACTTGAAAACTTATGATTATTAGTAATATATAGGGATACAAAAAGTCATAAAATCACGTGTAGTTTCGAGTCGATAGGAATACCTCAGATCATATGAACCTGAATGGACATGTTGTGCCTAACTGTGGGAGTGTCCCCTATAGATAGACTCGTCCTCATGTTACATATACCAACTGAGTTCTCTTCTGCGCAGACTCGGTTCAGTCTCAGCGTGCCGTTACCAAGAGCGGTAATATTCCTGTTTGTTAAGCTGAGGAGGGGTTTCTCCTAGCTATCGTTCGTGTATGTACTATTTTTCTTCAATATATTTCTTATCACTTATTTCTGTGTCCTCTCATCATATGAACCTCCCCTATACCATAACGCTAATATGTGTTTACTTATTTCTTGCATGGTTTTATGGCATATCAACCAGTGTGGGTTATTTAATGACAAATCTCCTTTGTACCTACATATTAAATATGTTGGATTTGGTTTGGTTTGGTTTTATGTTATATCAATCATTGTAGGTTATTTAATGCAAGATCCCCTTTATACATATATATATATATATATTAAATATGTAGGATTTGATTTGGTTGGGTTTAATGGCATATCAACCATTGTAGTGTTTTATAGCCGATCTGGTGAGCTCAATAATAACAGTACAGATGTGAACGAAACACTTTCTTATAGGAATATATCTCTGCTTTTATTTTCGAAAAGGGCCGACAGTTTGATATTAGTTGAGAGATAGATGGAGACACATATACCCAGAGAGGGGACTTCTTCTTCCTATATCTTCTTCCTGGAGCCAGGGGGTGCCAACGCTTGCACCCCCTTGCAAGCCGAGACACCTCTGATCAGCTGCGTGTCCCTATCTCAACTCAGATTTTCTGCACTCTGTCCAAATCTGACCACGTGGTTCTCATCACGTAGTCTCCTTCCGATTACACGCCTGTTGTACCCGAGTTCCCTGATCATGCTGTCCTGTTTACTAATGACAACGTGACAGCTTGTCAAAACACACAGGGTCACTAGGAACGATCCGAAAATCCATGGCATATGTTATATAACAGTAGGTTATTTAATGCCAAATCCTCTTTATACATACATACATATTAAATATGTAGGATTTGGTTTGGTTGGGTTTTATGGCATATCAACCATTGTAGGTTATTTAATGCCAAATCCTCTTTATACATATATACTAAATATATATGATTTGGTTGGTTGGGTTTTATGGCATATCAACCATTGTAGGTTATTTAATGCCAAATCCTCTTTATACATATATATTAAATATATATGATTTGGTTTGGTTGGGTTTTATGGCATATCAACCATTGTAGGTTATTTAATGCCAAATCCTCTTTATACATATATATTAAATATATATGATTTGGTTAGGTTGGGTTTTATGGCATATCGACCATCGTAGGTTATTTAATCCTAAATCCTGTTGATAAATACATATTATATATATATATATATATATATATATATATATTTGTAAACACATTTTGTAGATAACATTCTTAAACGACCCTGAGTCCTTTTTTTAGAGTTAAATGGTTTTAATTATTGCAATATAAGAGTGCCTATTTAATATCAGTAATTCTTTGAACACATAGTTTGTTTTATTTGACCTATAGACATGACCCCGTTAGGTGCTACAACTCTGGGTCAGAGAGGACCTGGGATCGATTACCATTGTTATATTATTAAGGAATAGGTTTTATAGAGGCTGCATTTTTTATATTAATCCTTTTTCGTTAATTATCTTTTATCATTCAGTTTGGTTAGGCTTTGAACTATTCGAGTCTCTTAGTTCAGGGCATAGTCATTGGGTGCAGTTTTATGCTCGCGCGCAAAGGATATTACAATCACCATTGTCATAATAAACCCCAGACAGAAATGGGGCTGGAGGGTGGATGACGTCATACCCGGAAGAGATGGTCCTGAGGATTTTGAAAAAGAGTTAGTTGGAAGTTGAGATTGGACCATGGAGGCAGACAATTGAGTTTCTGCCATTAAGTTGAGAGTTGGATTTGGGCCATTGAAGATGTAGTTGGGTTTTTCGGATCTCGACCTACAGAGATCGTAAACACCACAAGATGCACCGTGCGTTGGAATGGGGTTAGCATAGTAAGAATTATGTCTCTCGCCTTGTATCGAAGAACCGAAGTCAGAAGTTAATGAAACCGTTCGTACCTGAAACAACAGAGTCCACCTGTTTTCACCTGCATGTATTTTCGTATCTGTACATCACCAAATTATGGGGGTGTTCTCGTGGTGAATGGTTAAAGCGATGGATTGCGGAATCGTAGTACGCGAGTTCGTATTCCAGTCGCGCTATTACGTTCACTTTCGGGCAAATACCCTTGGGAAAGGTATGAACCCCCTTGTCCTCCCAGCTATGGGTTAAATAGTACCACTACTGTTCTTCTAGGAGAATGGCTTTGGCATTAAATAACCTAAAAAGAGCTGATATGCCATTAAACAAAGAAACCAAACCAAACCTTGATATATCACAATCACATTCGGGCAAATACCCTTGGGAAATGTATGAACCCCCTTGTCCTCCCAGCTATGGGTTAAATAGTACCACTACTGTTCTTCTATGAAAATGGCTTTGGCATTAAATAACCTAAAAAGAGTTGCAATGCCATTAAACAAAGAAACCAAATCAAACCTTAATATGTCACAATCACTTTCAGACAAATACCCTTGGGAAAGGTATGAGCCCCCTTATCCTCCAAGCTATGGGTTAAATAGTACCACTACTGTTCTTCTAGGAGAATGGCTTTGGCATTAAATAACCTACAAAGGTTGATATGCTATTAAACAAAGAAACCAAACCAAACCTTGATATGTCACAATCACATTCGGGCAAATACCCTTGGGAAAGGTATCAACACCCTTGTCCTCCCAGCTATGGGTTAAATAGTACCACTACTGTTCTTTTGGTTAAATACCCTTGGGAAAGGTATGAACCCCCTTGTCCTCCCAGCTATGGGTTAAATAGTACCACTACTGTTCTTCTAGGAGAATGGCTTTGGCATTAAATAACCTAAAAAGAGTTGCTATGCCATTAAACAAAGAAACCAAACCAAACCATCATCAAATTATGTAACACCATGAACGTGTAGTCTACATTCCACAAATCTCCAAAGCGTGAACATCCCCATCAGATTGTTTAATGTCATATCCAGGACACTTGTTGAAAAAAGGACTTATCTTTATGCAGAGATGCCATCGGTGTATTCTACAGCCTCAGTCGGTTCGGGTTATTTCAGCTTATGATTTATTCGCATTTGATAGGACTGTGAACAACCCGCTCGGACAAATCTTAAGAAACTATGCAATCAACTAAAATAACAATGAGCAATGAAGGCGATTCGTTAACCTCTAGGCAAAGAATAACTATAGAGGGATTGACATGTCGTTAAAATCAATCGTTCAGTCAATCATGTCTTGTAATAAGATCAGGAATAAGCCAGACTAGGTTACATCTTTTTAATCTGTTGTGCGTCGAAGTTCCAGAAGAAAAGGACGATCTTACCGACTTTGATAAATACCAATTTTACCATGATCAGACGTCTGGTCCAGGACATTCTCAAAACTGTTCTGTTTATTGGATGAACGCGTTCATTTAGTGTTATTGTATATCGGCAATGGTCCTAGAATGGAAAAAATCCAGAAGACATTCAGCGTACCAATGCTGTTTCCCAGAAATGACATCTAACAATATAGCAAATTGACTCCAGCTTAATTGAAGGCCACTGAAAGTTTGTAATTTGTATTACATGAAAGAATATCTAACGAGTAAAATTAATCAGAAATTTGTTAGACTTATTGTTTGGAGGGATTTCCCCCAGGGTCGTTGCTAATGTGTTGGACTATAGCATCGTTGTAAGTGAGTTCGAACTCCAGTCACGCTATCTCTTTCTCTAAAAAACTAATACCATTAGGAAAGTTCGGAACCCTCTTATCGGTCCTGGCCTAGTCTAGTGAGGTTGCAGAATACACCGACTGTATCTCTGCAGAGGGGTAACTCTCCCAATGAGTGTCCTTGATATATCATACTAAACAATCTGATGGTGAGGTTCCAGTAATGCTAGAGCTTTGGGGAATACGGAAGACCCCTTTATTGCCATCGCTCCCAGTTCCGCTCTTGTCTGGCGTGGTTGCACCTGATAGGGTCTTATCCATGGATTAAATAGAACTAAACAGTGTACTTGTGTTAAACTGAATTGTTTGAAATAGAACTATTTATATGTATAAAAATGTACTTGGATTAAATAACTACGCGGTGCATTGAATAGGTTTCCTAACTTTTTTTGTACAGGCATTTAGAATTGTCGTCGACTCTTGAAAATTCCCTATGTCATTGCCATACATCTACTCAGATGACTGACCAATTCTTATGATTTCAGGTTCAAATGAACAGTTACAGCAGCAATTGGAATACACCCTACTAAAGTCTGATTGTCACAGCTGGTGAATTTCAAAAATGCAATCTAGACGTGAAGAAGAACGTTATGCAATAAAATTCTGTTTTAAACCTGGAAAAGATGCCACAGAAACGTATGGAACGCTTCAGACTGCTTTTGTACCATCTTGCATGAATCGTGCATCAGTTTTTAAGTGGTATAAGAGATTCAAAGAAGACAGGCAGTCTGTGATGGATGATGAGAGATGTGGGAGGAGTAAGGAAGTCAATACACCAGAGTTGCTTGGCCAAAGGATTAGGGTTAGGGTTAGTATGTTGAGGTTTTAAGGGAGTTCAGGAAGAGATTCCGTCGGAAGAGGCCAGCACTCTTCAAATCGGGTCAGTGGCATTTCCACCAGGACAATGCACCAGTCCGCAACTCCATCCTTGTCACTGACTATTTGAACAAGATGGGCATCAAGACAGTTCTTCACCGTCCCTATAGTCCAGACGTTGCTCCCTGTGACTTTTGCTTATTCCCTAAGCTCAGAGGCTCTCGTTACGAGACAATTGAGGAGATGAAAGAGGCTGTGACGAAGGGGATTGACATGCTCCCACAAGAAGACTTCCGTGGAGCCTTCCAGAAGTTGTTGGAACGGTACAACAAGTGCATTCGAGCCGGAGGAGATTACTTCGAAGGGGACTAGAGTTTCATGTGTGTACTCAATGGCCCGGGAGACCTGGGTTCAATTCCAGGTTGAGTCATACCAAAGACTCAAAAAATGGTACTTGATGCCTCCTTGGTTAACACTCAGCATTATAAGGTACGGATCAAGGGTAAAGTGGAGCAATCCAGGGAAAGGAGTAGCGCCCTCCCCTACACCTTGGTGTAGTAAGCTATCGAAAAGGGAGCCTTCGGGTCACCCTCGACTATGGTCGCCAACTTTACTTTTACTTACTATCAATAAAAGTGCCCATACGAAAAAAAGTCTGTAAACTTATTTAATGATCCTCGTATAATATTTGATAAAACCTAACCAAATCATATCGATCCTACTATGGGTTAAATAGTACCGCTACCGTTCATTTACAAAGATGGCTTTGGCATGAAATTACCCACGAAGCTTGTTATGTCATTAAAGCAAGGAAACCGAAACTGAGTTGTTGTCCAACGAAAATGTAAGGAAATATACACAACAAATGATGACATCACACAAAATTGTGCACAGTGGAAATATTGCCTGAATTTTAAGTTTTTGTAACTAAAATCCAAACAATACACAAAACAAACAGATAAGAAACCCTCTGAAAGGCATTTAAATCTGATATGAGATTCTCCTATTGAAAAGAGAGGCGCTCATGGTGCAATGGTCATCGTCGAAAATGATTCGAGTTCAAAACCTGGATGAGGCTGTTTACCTTTCACATAGCGATAATACTCTAGGGAAACGTATGTATCCAACTTTTCTAGCTCCAGCTCTTTTTAAATAGCAGTGCAGACTGGTTCCATTAACCTTGGGATTGCAACTGGTCTAGGAGAAGGAAAGCTCTACTTAGAATCGACCTTTTACAGCATCACACTCGTGGTGAGTGTTTGGATACATACATATATTCATATATATATATATATATATATATGTGTGTGTGTGTGTGTGTGTGTGTGTGTGTATACGTGTATTTCTGCTTGTGTATGGTGAGATGCTGGTGCAAATACAGTTTTTCTTTTCACATTTCTGTTCGGTTTCTTTGCATATCAACATTTTTCGGTCATTTAGTGCCAGAGCTATTCTTCTAAAAGAACATTAGTGGTACTATTTGACCCATAGCTGGAAAGATAGGGAGGGGTCATACTTGTCCGAAAGTGAACATAATTTTGCGACTGGTGTTCGAACACACGCTTACCACGATTCCGCTGTACAGCATATTCATATTTACCCAACCCCTCCGCTCGAGCAGGATATGACACAAGGTCAGTTTTAAAACGGAGTTTAACAGGTTTGAATTCAGAGTTTTCCTTCTCCTAGACTAGTTGCTTCACCAAAGCTGAAGAACCTAGTCTGCCTTCCTATTTACCCATAGCTGGAGGGAGAATAATTGGATTCATACCTTTCAGGGTATTAGTGCTATGTGAAATGCAATCAGTCGCGTCCAGGATTTGAACTTGTGTCGTCGTGTCCATTTCCTACGACGATAACCACGGCACCTCCAACGGTACAGTACAACAGTAAAGCCCATTAAAGAGGATTATTGTATCTTTACGAATGTGACATGTGTAGGGCTGAGCATATGAATTTCAGTTAGTTTATAAACTATAATGGCATATCAACCTTTGCGGGTAATTCAGTACCAAAGCTATTTTTTATAGAAGAATAATAATATTTCAGTTTAGATAAGGGATAAGGGAGTTCTTGCCTTTCGCAATGGATTTAGTCCGAAAGTGAACGTAATTGTATGAATGTTACAGCACGTTAGAAACAACGCCAAATGGAATACCTGTATGTATTTGGGATGGTTATAGAAATAGAACACGTTTCAAAATGACCTTATGTCACCTTCTGCCTAGGATGGAGGGGTCGAGTAAATACACCCTTACCCCTTACATATGAGTGTGTGTGTGTGTGTGTGTGTGTGTGTGTGTGTGTGTTTTAACCATTGCTCTTGGCGCAAGTTTTGACACACGATCAAATTTTAAGCGGAGTAAAGCTGGATTGAATATTGAGTTTTTATTCTTCTATAGTGGTTGCTTTATCTGGAGTAAAGAACCCAATCATGCTTTTCCCAAGAGAATGCAAATCGCCTCGTCTAAAATTCGAACTCGATTCTTCAATTTCATTTTCTACGACGATAACCGTAAAGCTAACTATGCTGGCATGCTTGTGCCTGTGTATTTTTAGATACTGTCGCCCCCATTTATTTGTCTATAATCACCCGGTGTGCGTAAAAAGTATCTAATTTATTGCTTTTAATAGTGCCTTGCATAACTCCTTCGAAACCCAATAATTGTATTTATTATACTAGATCTTTACACTGTTCAATGGCCAAGCCAATTTTCAAGCCATTTGTAAGGAGTCCATCTAAATGGTAAAGCTAGCTTCACTTTTCCCTTTCAGAAAAGATTTTTGCACGTTTTTTTTTCTGTTTCTCTTACGAGTAAATCCTATCTAATACCTGTCAAAAATCTAATCTCCTTAAAAAGAAATCCTGTCTAATGTATAAAGAAATACGTTATTTGCACGCCGAATATTTCGCAATTAGTGGTTTGTTTTTGATTTTGTTCTTCTTAAAAATGACGTTTATGCAACGATACACTTCCCATTATCAATCTTCTGTTTCTTAAGAGAAAAAAAAACGATTGGAAGCTATACAACTTGGAAATGAGCAAATGGGTTCTTGGAAAAAAAAGTGTCGCCATATTTTAGCGAGAATCACGAGATGAAGGAAATATCAGTCAAATACGAGGTGTGATAAAATAATTATCGTGGATAAATCTTTGTTTTTTAAAAATTCCGCCAGTTAAAGTTAAAATAAAGTCACTTGCACATTTGATTGGTTGATTAGGTTCTCTTCTATGGTATCTTTGTAGTTTTTTAATGACATGTCCTGTTTATATATATATATATATATATATATATATATATATATATATATATAGTTGGAAAACAAAAAATTTTAGATAACTTTTTAAACGAGTAAGGACTGACTTATTCGTAGACAGTTAAATAGTTTCTAGTATTTCGATCTAACACGAATAATTCTACTTGATATTAATCATTTGTCTGCACACACCGAAATAGTGTCAAGTATTTCTATCTAACACTAATAATGCTCTTTAATATCAATCATTTGTTTAAGACATTTAAATGGTTCCAAGCCCTGCTATCTAACATTAATAATTCTATTTAATATTAATCATTTGTTTGCATACAGTTAAATGGTTTCAAGTATTGCTATCTAACATTAATAATTCTATTTAATATTAATCATTTGTTTGCATACAGTTAAATGGTTTCAAGTATTGCTATCTAACATTAATAATTCTATTTAATATTAATCATTTGTTTTCAGACAATTAAATGGTTCAAAGCCCTGCCATCTAACACTAATAATGATATTTAATATTGGTCATTTGTTTGCACACACTGAAATGGTTTCAAGTATTGCTATCTAACACTAATAATTCTATTTAATATTATTCATTTATTTGCACACACTGAAATGAATTCAAGTATTGCTATCTGACACTAATAATTCTTTTTAATATTAATCATTTGTTTGCACATACTGAAATGGTTTCAAGTATTGCTATCTAACACTAATAATTCTATTTAATATTATTCATTTATTTGCACACACTGAAATGAATTCAAGTATTGCTATCTGACACTAATAATTCTTTTTAATATTAATCATTTGTTTGCACATACTGAAATGGTTTCAAGTATTGCTATCTAGCACTAATAATTCTATTTAATATTATTCATTTATTTGCACACACTGAAATGAATTCAAGTATTGCTATCTGACACTAATAATTCTTTTTAATATTAATCATTTGTTTGCACATACTGAAATGGTTTCAAGTATTGCTATCTAACACTAATAATTCTATTTAATATTATTCATTTATTTGCACACACTGAAATGAATTCAAGTATTGCTATCTGACACTAATAATTCTTTTTAATATTAATCATTTGTTTGCACACACTGAAATGGTTTCAAGTATTGCTATCTAACACTAATAATTCTATTTAATATTATTCATTTATTTGCACACACTGAAATGAATTCAAGTATTGCTATCTGACACTAATAATTCTTTTTAATATTAATCATTTGTTTGCACATACTGAAATGGTTTCAAGTATTGCTATCTAACACTAATAATTCTATTTAATATTATTCATTTATTTGCACACACTGAAATGGTTTTAAGTATTGTCCGCGCTAAAGATGACGTACCTGAACTGGGGAATAATATGGCACAATAAAGTAGTTTTCTCTTGTTTACATTTTGCCTGACTGGATACCAGAGTACACAATTCATTAAAAGAGCTTTGTATTACGCGAGTGGTAGCCGTTAAATCTTCATCAGAGTGCTCCACCCTCGGTGGGGGGAGTGTATATATATTGTCATCCACAGACCGACTGTTTCCTTGGATATATATATATATATATATATATATATATATATATATATATATATGTATGTATATTTAGGCAGCATTTCTTCGTTAATGCAAATTTCATTAAACATAATAGACATTTTATGCCTACATATTTTCTTCTGGATCCGTTCGAATTCCCGTATTACTTTTATCGTATTCGGGGGGAATTGATTTAAGTATTGTCCATAGTTTTATGTATCCCTAGTACTTTCTGCCCGACTTTGGGCCATCATCAGGGGAGAATCTATTACAAAAGTGATGTAACTTTTGTTTTAGCAAATTACTACTGTGTAAGGACGTCTATGCTGTTGGAGATTATGGCGCTTGCTTTTAAATGTAATTCTGTAAATAGTGCCAGTAGCTAAAGACATTTAAGTACGTTAGCACTGGTTTGAAAATTAATTCTATTAAGTGCTGGTTGCAGGTTTCTAATATATAGTGCTTCGAGAATCTGAAGTTTTTGTTTATTATTTTGATGTTCGAGTATTGTTGTGTTGTCGGTGAGAATTTTTCGTAGTTGTGTTGTTGGGCATGAATGTTTTTTTAAATGCTGAGCTATTGAACTTGTGTCAGAAAGGTGCATTGTAAGTCTCCTTGACAGGGTAGTTGAGGTTAAACCAACATATATATTATTATTATCAGAGATACAATCTCTTAGGGGACATTTAAATTTATATATAACGTTGGTTTTTTGCAGCATCCCAATGGCTATATATATATATATATATATATATATATATATATCCCACATTAGTTCTTCAGACACTTTGTAGTTCAGTCGGCTTGGGCTGCAGAATACCCCAACTGCATCTCTGCAGAGGGGAAACACTCCTTCAACGAGTGTTTTGATTATGACACTAAAAAATCTGATGGGTAGGTTCCAGTAATAATGGAGCTTTGGGGAATGCGGAGTACCCCTTTATTGACATCATTCCCGGGTTCACTCTGGACCGGAGGGGTAGAACCTGATAGGGTCCTATGTATGGGTGAAATAAAACTAAACTGTATACTTATTCTAAAAGGAATTGCTTGAAATAAAACTGTTTTGACATTTCAACTGCGTACTTATGTTAAAGTGAAAATTGTCCGAAAATTTAATTCGGTGTTAAATGACCCGAAAAGTGTTGATACGCCGTAAAACTAACCAACGAACCGACACTTGGAGTTTTACGCGTCACCACAGCATCCTTTTCCGTTTGATTGTGGTGACACATTAATTTTACTGTAATGGGTGATCATAATTTAATATTTTGTGAATTTTCGCTCAGTTTGTTGTAATATATATATATATATATATATATTTCTTTAAGAAAAACAAAACCGGTCACATTAGGATTATAAATTTATTTCCATCCTGTTATGGGTATTGATATGAATCAATAATACCAAAAATAACAGGACTTCTTCAGATCTAATGGATAAAATAATTCAGAATAGACACAGGAAGGAAGGGGGGAGGAGTAGAAGAGGGATGAAGAGTTTCCTCCCCATTTCACCCACTTCCGGTTTTTAGTTTTTATAACCGGTTGGAATTATTGTAAATTAAATTTTTCAAATTTTCTAAATACATTTCAACTTAAAACTCCAGATTTAATAATAATTTAGGGAAGTACATTCCTTAATAACACTACGTAAGGATACAATAATACTTATCTTAAATTAAAATCAAAATTTAAAATTAAAATTTTTAATACAAAATTTATATTGGTGATATATATATATATATATATAGTACAATTTGACTGAGACTCAAACTCAGTTAAGTAATCATAAAAAATTTATTTCGGCGGAGAATATTGCTATACTCTCCGTCTCGTCAGATGACTATATACATGCTTCTCTCTAGTCGCAGAGTAGCAAATGTGGAGTTACAGTTCGTATTCAGAAGATAAAATAAAGGAATTAAAAAATAAAGAATAAAAATTAGAAAATAAAAATAAAAAATAAAAATAAGCATAAAAATAAGAATAAAAGTGGAAATCAAATTACAAATTATTTGATTCATAGGCGTGGGCAGAAGGGGTCAAAATGTTAGGTGATAGAACGATTAAGAAACGGGAGTGGAATTAATCTACAGGTCAATCCCTTCCAATTTTGCGTTCTTGTAGGGGTTTCTTATTCTTAGCAGGTGTGATTTTCTAAATAGACTAAGATCGTATTACTAATGACTATCTCATACATGATTTACATTTATTCCTAATATGTCTGTTAATAAACTCAGCTGTTGTCATCCTAGATTATCCTCTTGTTTCAATGAGGACCGAGATAGTTAAACAAGATAAGGTGAAGACATTTTATATAGCTGTCATGTGTTTCCTAATTGACCCAAAAAAATGGTCAAGGGGAATTAACTACTCCAGAATCACAGGCCCTAATTTTTGGATTAATATTCTACGTTCATCTGGCCCTCGTCTATTTTTATCTTTCCTTGTCTCGGTGATATCCGTTATCGAGATGATCTCTATTAGTTTCTAATTCATCTTTATCATTGTCTTTACGATTACATAGGGACTGGTGTTTCAGTGGCTCTCAATATATATATATATATATATATATATATATATATCAGGGGCGGAGATGGGACTAGTGCTACTCATGCCCGGCAGGATCAATAACTCAGTCAATGTTATTCAAAATGGATTAAAAATCATCCATTAATTTCAAGCAAACATACTTAGTCTGATCTCAATTAAATTACGTATCTATTCAAGTTTCGATAACTAAGTAGCCAAAAGTTCATAAATATATCTGGGAATAATACAACGATGGTGTTTTGAACGGATGGTCTTTGTCCGGCCACCGTCAGATCCATTAAACATCCCATAAAATCGGCCCTAATGTTGAACACGCGTAATCCGTGCCCAGCACTAGACCCTTATAATAACAGTAATGTTAGCGAAATCTCGCTTTTGACTGTAGCCAATAGAAATAGCAAGTCAGAATACCGTGCTCAAAAAAATTAGCACAATGTGATAGCTGACAACTGTCTTGGGAAGAGGGAGAGGGACCGAGAGAGAGAGAGAGAGAGAGAGAGAGAGAGAAAGAGAGAGGGGGGGATAGCAGATTATAGCCGTCGCCGACGTCATCATCATCGCTATGGTAAATGTTCGTTAAACGGCGTGTTTTGATTCGTTTTTTCACTAACAGATCTCTATTTCTTTAATGAATGTTGCATATATTACATTCTGTAACTAAAATTTGTTTATTTGAATACATTTTCAACAAATAATCTTTATTTTAAGCGAAATTGAAACTACTAGCTGTGTCTGTGTATATTGTCATCAGCTTCTTTATTCTAATAAACATATTTTTCTCGTCATATTAATGAACATCACTTTTCTTCTATACTTTTGAAAGGAAAAAAAATTATCTTATCTATTGTATTAACAAGACTACAAATTATATAGTATCTTGATTGTTTACAAAAAACCACCATGCAAGGTACGTTAGTCAATCTTTGCTATAAAATGGAGAATCACGCAATAGCAACTATGATGACTTACTTAGGGTCCACGGACCACGGGTTGGGAACTGAAGTTGACAGGGGGGGGGTCACGAGTAGCAAAAATAGGCTCGAGTCGCCACTGATATATATATGTATATATATATATATATATATCTTGTCGTGATGCTAGCATGGAATTCCCCGACTCTTTCGTACTATCCGTCTCTATCTTCAATCGTATCCTGCAGGTCTTCAAGATAACATTTTGCGTCCGTACAGTGCTGTTGTAGATAAGTTCTTGTTAGTCCGTCAACACTTGCATGTCTGTATGAAGGGGTCCCTAGGAAAACGTCACTAATGAGTTCGTCCTTACTTCTCCAGCAGTGTCCCACATGTCTTGTTGGGGTAGTTTTAGAGATGGGTGGTAAGTGTCCGTACAATGTGGAATGCTGCTTTGAGGATTTGTTTAATATAGTTCGTAGCTTTCTTGTGCAGCTCCCGTTTAGCCTTTTCTCTATATGCTTTGTGAGCGTCAATATGATGCATCCTTTTAATAGAATTGACAGAAATTGCGTTTTATTTAATCGGATAGGTCTGACTTCCATATGATCAATAACCGACTGGTAGCAATCCATGTCTTCGTTTGTTGCATATTGATGTCAGAAGCCATGGGAAGCAGCATGGTGGATGTAAAATAAGGTGGAGAAACACAACGTCGGGACAACGGTAAGTAAAATAAAGTTGGCGACTGTAGTCGAGGGCGACCTGAAGGCTCCCTTTTCAGTAGCTACTACACCGATGTGTAAGGAAGGGCGCTACTCCAATCTCTGGATTGCTCCACTTTACCCTTGATACGTACCTTATAATGTTGAGGTTTAAGCAAGGAGGTATCAAATACAATTTTTGAGTCTTTGGTATGACTCGACCTGGGATTGAACCTCATTCTACCGGACAACTGGCGAACACTCTACCAACTAGGCCAATGAGCCAGTTTAGGGTCAACGGTACGCTTTTCCTAATGCTGGGTGGAATAAACCCACAGGTCAACGGCCAGGATCAAATAGTTCAGACAGGAGACTACTGCTACTCATCTATTCAGGGTGGCCGCTCTTGCTGAAATTAGAATACAGCCATCGAAAAATTACCATGGTTCTCACTCAAGCAATATATATATATATATATATATATATATATATATATATATAATTCCATGTAAGTTATACTGCTACCCCTGGGTTTCATGGAGTTTTTTTTACAAAACAACGATCATCAGGCAGTTAACAAAATGAAGTGAATCGAAAATCGAAAATATACAGTCCAAAACCGTTGGGATTTTGTTGAAATCTTTAGGTGTGATTGTTAGTGTGTGACTGTGTGAGTGTTTGTGGGTGTCTGCGTGTGGGTTTTAAGTGCGTGTTATTGTGTGTATGGGTGGGTGGCATATAGTTTTGTAAAAAACAACGTGAAACCCAGGGGTTGCAGTCTAAATTCCATGGAATTGAATATATTTATCTATCTAATATATATTTATTTATTATTATTTATTTATTATTATTATTATTATTATTATTATTATTATTATAGCTCTATCCCACATATTGAGCACTCTCCGTATTAAATTGCACTTGGTTCGACATAAACCAACAAAGTGATTTAGTGACAACCAACACTGTTATAATATATATATATATATATATATATATAACCTCAATGTTTTTCTGCGAATATGTTGATATTATTACGTAAAAGTACTCAATATTCAAAATGGAGTAGATGTGGCCTATAAGAAATCATTTTCAAATGTGTGGTGACTAGTTTCCTTGTGAAATTGATAATCACACCGGTAAGAAATTGTTACTCTTTTTATAAGACTTATATATATATATATATATATATATATATATATATATATATATATATATGTGTGTGTGTGTGTGTGTGTGTGTGCGTGTGTATGTGTGTGTGTGCGTGCATGTGTGTTAAAGAAGAAATGACCTATAAAATGAAATTATGCTAATAACTTAAAAAGAAATTGGAGTGGAAAAAAAAAAAAATTAAAGTTTTCTAGTGATGTTTCGAGGAAATATCTTCACTTTAACTGATGAAGATCCGGCCAAAAAAATTGGTGTGATGTCCTTAAAAGGAAATAAGTTCACGTGTAGTTAATATGTGTCGTTGTCTTGTTTGTGGTTTTAAAATGTGGCATCTAAGTCGTTAATACGTAGGTATATCAGCCGTCTATGTTACACGGATATGTGTGTGTGTGTGTGTGTGTGTGTGTGTGTCCGTTTAACGTCGACGTCAAACTGAAATACCATATCTTTTAAATCAGATAAAATTAAAGGATAAGGTATCTTACTTTGACGTCTATGTCACACACACACACACACACACACACACACACACACACATATATATATATATGTATATTTAGGCAGCATTTCTTCGTTAATGCAAATTTCATTAAACATAATAGACATTTTATGCCTACATATTTTCTTCTGGATCCGTTCGAATTCCCGTATTACTTTTATCGTATTCGTGGGGAATTGATTTAGGTATTGTCCATAGTTGTATGTATCCCTAGTACTTTCTGTCCGACTTTGGGCCATCATCAGGGGAGAATCTATTACAAAAGGGATGTAACTTTTGTTTTAGCAAATTACTACTGTGTAAGGACGTCTTTGCTGTTGGAGATTATGGCGCTTGCTTTTAAATGTAATTCTGTAAATAGTGCCAGTAGCTAAAGACATTTAAGTACGTTAGCACTGGTTTGAAAATTAATTCTATTAAGTGCTGGTTGCAGGTTTCTAATATATAGTGCTTCGAGAATCTGAAGTTTTTGTTTATTATTTTGATGTTCGAGTATTGTTGTGTTGTCGGTGAGAATTTTTCGTAGTTGTGTTGTTGGGCATGAATGTTTTTTTTAAATGCTGAGCTATTGAACTTGTGTCAGAAAGGTGCATATATATATATATATATATATATATATATATATATATATATATATATATATATATATATATATCCGTGTAACATAGACGTCAAAGTGAAATACCGTATCCTTTAGACAGAAATAAATACATGCATCTGAAGAGGTCACAATACCACCTGTTACCGAAATAAATTGATAATTGAATTACTAAATTGAATTCTTTTTCGTTTGATTTATATATATATATATATATAGTAGTGATACTATTTAACCTATAACAAAGGCATGAGGTGTTTCATGCCTTTCCGAAAGATATGACTTCCAGAATAAACGGTACAGTGCATCTAGAGATCGAATCTCCAACCCGTCAGCTAAAGCACGAGGGGGACTTTCCCTCTTAGGTAAGCTCACATAAAAATAATACCTCTGTTTTTATTGTATTTCTGATAAAAAAAAATATGACGCAGAACAAATTGATACTTGCTCATATCATAGCGATTGTGCAGAATTTTTCATTATTGTCAAGGGATATTACATAGACAGTTTTTTTTTTGCAGTTACTTCTGCTACAACGGAAATTCGTAGCTTTTATTTCTGTTGAACATACATATTAATATGGATTTAATTGTGCGTTTTATTGAGCAGTGTCTACGTTTTAGTGATTCAGTCGAATCGGATAATTATTTCTACATTTATTATGAATGAAGTTACAAGTGATTAGGTATCGATTTGGTATCAACTTGTTTACGAGCAACGTGTCCGTAAATAGATCTCTCATTAATAATTTCAGAAGGCATAAGAGAACTACATATATATATATATATATATATATATATGTGTGTGTGTGTGTGTGTGTGTGTGTGTGTAAATACAAAAATATGAAAAAAACCGGGTATTCTGGAGCTGAGTTTATCGATTGTTGTATTATTTGGTTTGGTTTCCTTGTTTAATGGCATACCAACCTTTGTAGGTTATTTAATGCCAAAGCTATTCTCCTAGAAAAACAGTAGCGGTACTACTTAACCCCTAGCTGGGAGGATAAAGGGGTTCATATCTTTCCCAAAGGTATTTGCCCGAAAGTGAACGTAATAGCGCGAACTGGAGATCGAACTCGCTTACTACGATTCCGCAGCCTCTCGTTTCAACCATTACACCACGAAGACACCCCTTTGTATTATTTACAACGTTAGACGTTTCTTATATATATATATATGGACGCTAACTAAGCGGCTGGAGAGGAAACTAGACGGAAATTACACAAGAATGTTGAGAGCTGTATTGAACATGTCCTGGCGACAACACCCCACGAGACACCAACTATACGGACACTTGCCCCCATCACGAAAACTATACAAGTTAGACGAACCAGACACGCGGGACACTGCTGGAGAAGCAAGGACGAGCTCATAAGCGATGTACTCCTGTGGACCCCAAACGTTGGATGTGCAAAAGCAGGACGACCAGCACGAACCTAGATACAGCAACTATGTGAGGACACAGGATGTAACGCTGAAGACCTGCCGGAGGCGATGAATGATAGGGAGAAGTGGCGAGAGAGTGTCAGGGATATCCATGCTGGCGGCGTGACATGTTAATGATGAGGATATATATATATATATATATATATATATATATATATATATATCATCATATATCCGTGCTGGTGGCATGACAAGATGATGATATATATATATATATATATAAAGCCATCATACATTTTCTAATTTAAAATCCATTTTAGAAATTAAACGAAAAATTAGGAAACTTCACATCGTTCTAATACCGTGATTAGCTTTTGGTTTCAAATCTTTGTGGTATAATCAATGTTGGAGATTTATTTTGAAGTGTACGAGGATGATTAAATAATTTTCCAGACTTTTTTCGTATGGGCATTTTATTGATAGTACATACATCGAAATCTTGTCCCCTTCCAAGTAATCTCCTCTGGCCACAATGCACTTGTACCGTTCCAAAAATTTCTGGCAGGCCCCATTGAAGTCCTCTTGTGTGAGCATGTCAATTACCTTCGTCACAGCCTCTTTCATCTCCTCAATTGTCTCATAACGACAGCCTCTGAGCTTAAGGAATAATCAAAAGTCACAGGGAGCAAGGTCTGGACTATAGGGAGGCTGAGGAACTGTCTTGATGCCCATCTTGTTCAAATAGTCTGTGACAAGGATGGAGTTGCGGACTGGTGCATTGTCCTGGTGGAAATGCTACTGACCCGATTTGAAAAGTGCTTGCCTCTTCCCTAGGAATATCTTCCTGAACTCCCTTAAAACGTCAACATAGTAACCCTAACCCTAATCCTAATCCTTTGGCCAATCTGCTCTGGTCTAAACTTATAAATACGCGAGAATTTCTACATCTGATAGTTCAGTCACAATTTCGGCCGGCATCTTTGTTGATGAAAACTGCACCCACAAAAGCAAAACCCATCTCCAAACTACTTAGGAGAAAGCAATTCACTTTAGGTTATCTAAAATAACCCTGCAACAACAGCCGAATATATTCGTATCTATTTTTCCAAAGGCACAATAATATGAATAAAGCAATTTCTTCTACTGCTAACCATATTATAGTTGTCTGCCTATCTCCTTTACTAGAGCGATGAAACTATTAAAATGTTCCAGATTGTCAAAATACAACGTTCCCTAAAAACTAGGCAATCATCTTATTACTTACACGCAACCAAATTATTCTACAAAGACCAAATTTCATTTGAACAGACTTTCTAACTTAACCCCTTTGGCTATGATATATTTTTGCACAAATAACAAAAGTAAACTTTCTTTGAACATTTTATGAAGAAATATTTGTTTGCATGTTTTCTTTTGTCACTGTTATATTTTCGTTGTCACTTTAATAAATACTGACATGATTTGAATTTTTAAGGAAAAACTATTTAGCTTGGTTACTCATTTCCAATGTTTTTGTATTATTGATATAAACTAAAAACACGCAGCCTATCATAACATCTACGAATGCTAAAATGTTACAAGATCCAATATCAGAATTAGATTTCGTCGTTATTTGTATCTATCGTCACTTATGTTTTAAGGAAGACTTTTTAATCAAAATTTTTCCCGAATAATAAACAGCTAGTTACCCCCTCAAAACACACACACACACACACACTCACACACACACACACACACACACACACACACACACAATTTTTTACATTAAGCTTCTAAAGCTTCTTAAAATTCGCACCAAATAGGTTACATTTTGAGATGAATTTCGAAAATTAATTATCTTCCAAAGATTGGAAAAAGAACGCATCTGATGGTAATAGAATATTATATTTTTTCATATAGTTTCGTCTCATATATTGGATATATTTCAGAAGATACATCCCTTATTAGCCTAGCCCTTATAATATATAAATATAAGTCCTGGCTGCAACACCCTACAAGGCACCAACTATACGGCCACCTGCCTCCCATCACGAAAACTATACAAGTTAGACGAACCAGACATGCAAGACACTGCTAGAGAAGCAACGACGAACTCATAAGAGATGTACTCTTATGGACCCCCACACATGGCCGTGCAAAGGCAGGACGACCAGCTCGAACATACATACAGCAGCTATGTGAGGATACGGGATGTAGCCCTGAGTGGATGAACGATAGGGAGAAGTGGCGAGAGAGGGTCATGGATATCCTTGCTGGCGGCACGACAAGATGATGATGATGATGATGATATATATATATATATATATATATATATATATATATGTGTAGACTCAGATATGATATATATATATATATATATATATATATATAGACTCAGATATGATATATATATATATATATAGACCCAGTCTATATATATAGACTCAGATATGATATATATATATATATATATATATATAGACTCAGTCAATATATATAGACTCAGATATGATATATATATATATATATAGACTCAGTCTATATATATAGACTCAGATATGATATATATATATATATATATATATAGACTCAGTTTATGTATATAGACTCAGATATGATATATATATATATATATATATATATATATATAGACTCAGATATGACATATATATATATATATATAGACTCAGATATGATATATATATGTATATATAGACTCAGTCTATATATATAGACTCAGATAAGATATACATATATATATTTATATATATATATATAGACTCAGATATGATATATATATATATATATATATATAGACTCAGTCCTATAAAAACTTATTTGGGCAATTAAAGTAATTCTTATAGTCGCCCGGCGGTCGATCAAAAATCACAATGCAATGTGTCTCTTCAAATATAATAAAATGAAAACTGATTCTTTTTTCAATCTAAAAGTATGCCATTGAAGATTCACAAGTTACTTAGAATGTCCTACAGTTACATTAGTGAATTCTTTGGCGCGTGACGACCGTCGAAATGTCGGGTTAAAGTCGCATCTCAAAAACATACCACAATAATCAAAAGGAATGGAATTTAGAAAAACCACCCTCCCCCCCTCTCTCTCTCTCTTCGACGACTGGTCATTGAAACATTCGTATAATTAACGCTTCCACAGTGGAGGTAAAATGTGCCAGTTGTCCAAATTTCACCAATCAGGACAATTGGTTATATATATATATATATATATATATATATATATATATAATAAAATGAAACAAAAAAAGCAATATTTACAAATAATTCAGCAATAGATAACGTCATCCTTTGAATAATCTGTTTTTTTTTTAATATTCTTATATTTACATACCGTCGTATTCATTTTTCTTGTCGTTGATATATATATATATATATATATATATATATATATATATATATATAGTACAATTTAATGGAGACTCAAACTCGGTTAAGTCGTCATAATAAATTTATTTCGGTGGAGAATATTATTGCTATAGTCTCCGTCTCGTCAGATGACTCTTTACATGCTTCCCTCCTGTCGCAAAGTAGCGAATGTGGAGTTTCAGTTCTTATTCAGAAGATAAAGCAAGGTAATTAAAAAATAAAAATTAAAAAATCAGAAAATAAAGATAAAAAAAAACGCCTCAAAACAATAAAAATAATAAAAATAAAAATAAAAATAAGAATAAGGTGGAAATCAAATTACAAATTCTTTCATTCATAGGCGTGAGCAGAGGGGGTTAACATGTTATATGTTATGTATATAATTTAGATACAACAGACGAAAAAGAAATCAATTTTGTGATTACATTATAAATTTATTTCGGTCTCGCAGATGGTATTACGAACTCATCAGATGGACAAAAAAAACCCAAAAAACACAGTTATATATTTGAATATAATACAGAAACGATTATATTTACATTGCTTCCAGCAAAAAGGCAATTAAATCTTTTATTTATTTACTAAAAAACTTACGGTGGAAATATAACTATATATGAACAGATATGATATTTATACATGCTTTTTTTTAAAATAAAATCCGTTACCTATACCTTAAGACTATGCTGAATTTAAAAACGATGACATCCACAAAATGTTTTAAAGTTACTTAGAAATCAATTAGATAAAATATTTAAAATAAAAATGAATCCAAATTTTGTTTGATTTATAGTAAATTTTAAAATTCTAATGAATAAAATACACGTAGTCAAAATATCATTATCATCATGTCGTGCCGCCAGGGTTCAATCCTAGGTTGAGTTATACCAAAGACTAAAAAAATAGTACTTGATGCTACCATGCTTAACACTCAAAATTATAAGGTATGGATCAAGGGTAAAGTGGAGTATGGAAAGGAGTAGTGCCCTCACCTACACCTCTGTGCTGTAGCCATTGAAAAGGAAGCTTTCAGGTCACTCTCAACTTCGGTCACCAACTTATATATATATATATGTGTGTGTGTGTTGTATATTGACCTCCGACCCGGCCAAACATGCCATTCCTAAGACGGCGGAAGTTGCATATTCCGTAGGTCAGTTATGGGAAGAGATTGAGTGGGTGTAAACAATAATATAACTCGGTACACCGGAAGTTCGAGGCAGTTGGAGATAAGATGCGGTAGAGAAAACCAGCACCCAGCAGAGGGGGCCCTCAGGGACTCCTGATTGAGCAGTTGGAGATCAGACTAGTTGGAGAGAAGATGCTGGAATGAGGAATATGCCCCAGAGAGGCTGGCCCCCAGGTCCCCGGCTGAGCAGCCCAAGAGAACGGGAAAGAAACACTGTTATGGCCATAAGAGTGGGGGTCAATATGTTGCAGTTCTGTTCAGTCTCCAACTCCCTCTCACTGTAAAACCTTTAGTAACCCTTTCGAACCCTTTCAATAAAGTTGTTATATGCTCATCTACAGCACCACAACGACACAATAATTAAGACGTAGTGACAAAGACAGACGCAGGAATAAACGACGCACGCAGGAAGACGCAGGAAGACTTCTTTAACAATATTTTACCTCTCACTTTATTTGCAAGGTTTCGAAAGGGTTGTTCAAGGTTTGCATGGGAGAGGGAGTTGGAGGCCGAACATAAACTGTAATATTTTGACCCCGCTGTTATGACCGTCACGTTGTGTCTTTCTCGTTCTTTAGTGCTACTCAACCGGAGGCCTAGGGCCCACTCATCAGGGCCCAAAGGCCCCTTCGGCCTGATGTGGCTTTCCCTACCACATTTCGTCTATAACTCTGTCCGATCTTCAACTCAACTGCCCCAGGCTCGTCGAACTCAACTGAATTATATGATCGTTCGACGCCCACTCGATCTTTGAAATCGAATCTTTGAAATCGATCTTTGAAATCGAATGTTTAATTTCCAATTTCCGCCCACGCGATTTCCTCTCATAACTGCCATTAGAATATATCACTTCCTTCCGGTGCATCACCTTGAATGGCATTTTTGGCCGGGTCAAAAGGTCAACACATAACAAAGTGAGAGGTATATTTTTTCTAAAGAACTGTGTCGCTCGTCTTTATTGTGTCGTTGTTATGATTCTGTATGAGTATGTGTTTGTATAATTGGTCATGGCTACACAACATATATATATATATATATATATATATAGTTTATCCGGACTGCTTTACAAATTTGGCAAATATCAGTGGATATTTGATGACTGCTTCCATTTCAAGACTGTAGTTGTATGAATAACATTGAAGTGGTCGAACGTGAAAACACAATTTTTAAGGTTAATCAACGAAAGATTTGACTCCGCACGTGTTTTTCAATGGTTTCAAATATTTTTTCTAATGTTGTTAAAGCGAGAAGATAACCAAAAAATGTAATTTTAAGTAATGAATTTTTAACATTGTAATAAGTAGCTGAGGGTTCAAATGTAGTTTAGTTCGTTGTTAAATAAATATATGGTGTGATGGTTATCGTCGAAGGAAATGGACACGGCGACACGAGTTCAAATCCTGGACGAGACTGATTGCATTTCGCATAGCACTAATACCCTTGGGAAAGGTATGAATCCAATTATTCTCCCTCAAGCTATGGGTAATAAGTAGGACAGACTAGGTTCTTCAGCCTTGGTGAGGCAACTAGTCTAGGAGAAGGAAAACTTTGAATTCAAACCTGTTAAACTCCGCTTAAAAATTGACCTTGTGTCATATCCTGCCCGAGCGGAGGGGTTGGTAAATATGGTTAAATATATATATATATATATATATATATATATATTTGTGTGAGCGCACGTGTGTGTGTATGTACGTACACATAACATTCAAACACAAACACACGCACACATACACACAGACACACACATATATATATATATATATATATATATATATATATATATATGGGGGTTGAGCACTCTGGCGAAGGAATTGTCGGCCGCCGTTAGCGTAATGCAAAGCTCTTCGAAAGAATTGAGCACTCTGGTAGCCGATAGGGTATAAAAAAAGGTAAAAAAACAAACGGCTGCTGCTGCTGTTGCTAAATAAATACCTTAAAAATTCCCTTCGCCAAAGTGGTCCGCTTTGTGGCCGAGAGGTCTGAGACTTAGCCTAACGTAAAGTTGGACGGGTTTCGATCCCGGCTTCGAGCGTCCTGCGTGTGTAGCCACACTGAAGATTTCTGATAGAACGAAACAGTCTGTCTGTGGATGACAATATATATATATATATATATATATATGATAAAATCAGTGGAAAAGTGGTCAAACTACTCACTTACAACGTAGTAGTAATATTTCGTTTGGCCAAATGAGTATAGTGTTCGCCAGTGGTCCGGGAGACCGATGTTCAAGTCCAGTTCGATTCATACCAAAGATTGAAAAAATGGTACTTGATGCCGCCTTGCTAAATATTCAGCATTATAAAGTAAAGATCGAGGGTAAAGTGGAGCAATCCAGGAAATGGAGCAGTGCCCTCCCCAACACCTTGGTGTAGTAGCTATTGAAAAGGGAGCTATCGTATCACCCTCGTCGATAGTCGCCAGCTTTACTTACTATTTAAGAAACGATTTCTTCAGACTAAAAGTGTTCATCGAAGACAATCACTATTAAGGAATATCTAAATGGAAAAAAAGAAATAAAAATCGTCCAATAAGTATAATAACATTGAGTTAGAAAAATGTTTTAGTTTTTGCTAAAATATTTTTGTTTATTTATTTATTTTTTTTTGTCGGGGGGGGGTATCCACTTATTATCATCTGGTCAGGTTTACCGAAATCTACCATTTCTCCATCTTTTTCATGTAAATATTCTCATACACATCGGCGCACATCCCTATACACATATACACTTTCTGTCTTTCACACACACACACACACACACACACACACACACACACACATATATATATATATATATATATATATATATATATATATATATATATATCAGGGGCAGAGACGGGACTAGTGCTACTCGTGCCCGGCACGACCAATAACTCGGTCAACGTTATTCAAAATGGATTAAAAATCATCCATTAATTTCAAGCAAACATACTTAGTCTGATCTCAATTAAATTACGTATCTATTCAAGTTTCGATAACTAAGTAGCCAAAAGTTCATAAATATATCTGGGAATAATACAACGATGCTGTTTTGAACGGATGGTCTTTGTCCAGCCACCCTCAGATTCATTGAACATCCCATAAAATCGGCTATAATGTTGAACACGCGTAATCCGTGCCCAGCACTAGACCCTTATAATAACAGTAATGTTAGAGAAATCCGCTTTTGCCTGTAGCCAATAGCAAGAGCAACTCTAAACACTGTGCTCAAAAATATTAGCACGTTGTGACTGCAGACAGCTGTCTTGGGAAGAGGGAGAGGGACCGAGAGAGAGAGAGAGAGAGAGAGAGAGAAAGAGAGAGGGGAGGAGAGCAGATTATAGCCGTCGCCGACGTCATCATCATCGCTATGGTAAATGTTGGTTAAACGGCGTGTTTTAATTCGTTTTTTCACTAACAGATGTCTATTTCTTTAATGAATGTTGCATATATTACATTCTGTAACTAAAATTTGTTTATTTGAATACATTTTCAACAAATAATCTTTATTTTAAGTGAAATTGAAACTACTAGCTGTGTCTGTGTATATTGTCATCAGTTTCTTTATTCTTATAAACATATTTTTCTCGTCATAGTTATGAACATCTTCTCTTTTCTTCTATACTTTTGAAAGGAAAAAATTATCTTATCTATTGTATTAACAAGACTATAAATGAAATAGTATCTTGATTGTTTACAAAAAAACACCGTGCGAGGTACGTTTGTCAATCTGTGTTATACAATGGAGAATCACGCAATAGCAACTATGATGACTTACTTTGGATCCACGGACCACGAGTTGGGAACTGAAGTTGACAGAGGGCAGGGGAGGTCACGAGTAGCAAAAATAGGCTAGAGTCGCCACTGATATATATATATATATATATATATATATATATATATATATATAGTTGGCATATGACCACAAATATAGGTTTTTATACATATATATTATACATATATATTAAATATATATAATTTGGTTTGGTTTGGTTTGGTTTTATGGCATATCAACTATTGTAGGTTATTTCATGCCAAATCCTTTTATACATGTATATATATATATATATATATATATATATATGTATTTAATTTGGTTTGGTTGGGTTTTATTACATTATCCTCTTCATATACATACATATCTATCTATCTATCTATCTATCTATCTATTTATCTATATATATATATATATATATATATATATATATATATTAATTTGGTTGGGTTTATGGTATATCAACCATCGTAGGTTTTTAATGCCTAATCCTCTTTATACATATATATTAAATATATATGAGATGGTTTGGCTGGGTTTTATGGCATATCAACCATTGTAGGTTATTTATTGTCAAATCCTCTTTATACATATATATTGAATATGATTTGGTTTAGTTGGGTTTTATAACATATCAACCAGTGTAGGTTATTTAATGCCAAATACTCTTTATACATATATATTAATTATATATAATTTTGTTGGGTTGGGTTTTATGGCATATCAATCATTATAGTTTATTTAATGTCAAATCCTCTTTATACATATATATTAAATACATATAATTTTGTTATGTTGGGTTTTTTGATATATCAACCATTGTAGGTTATTTAATGCCAAATCCTTTTCATACATATATATTAAATATATATGATTTCGTTTGGTTAGGTTTTACGGCATATCAACCATTGTAGGTTATTTAATGCCAAATCCTTTTCATACATATATTAAATATATGATTTCTAAACACATTCTCCAGATAATGTTTTAAACGAGTGTGATGTTATTTTTTTAATAAAGTTTACATGGTTTCCCATATTTCTATCAAATACGAATAATTCTATTAACAATTAATAATTTATTTGCACATAGTTTAATGTTTTCAAGTATCGCTATGTATTACTAACAATTCAATTGAACATCAGTCATTTGTTTATAAACAGGTGATTATAAAAAAAAAGTTATGTTTAAAACAATTCCGTTTAGCAGAAGTACACAATTTAAGTTTCAGACAATTCAATTCGACCCATAGGTAGTAGCCTATTACGTGCTACCGCTCTGGACAGAGTGTACCTCGGAGCGAGGACAAGGAAGGGGAGCCTCACCATCAGATTATTTAGTATCTTATCCAGGACACTCGTTGGCGAGGAGGGGTTTTACCTCTCTGTGGAGATGCGGTCGATATATTCTACAGCTCCAGCGGAATGGCCCACATATGTATAGATCACCCAGTGAGATTCAAATTCAGAGGAGCTAAATGGTCTTGCTCGTGACCCATTTCATCCCTGAAATGTAGACACATATAAGTAAATAGACAAATAATTTATGCACACCCCATATATATATATATATATATATATAATTCCTCCCTTAAAGTTGAGATAAAAAGTGGCCCTAAATGCGTAGTGGTAGGAGTTTTACTTCCCTGCAGAGGATGTGGTAGGCATAACTTAGGCCCCAACCGACTATATAGTGTACATTTAAAAAAAGAAATAATTCATTATTTTTTCCAAGTAAGGTAATCAAGTATGAGATTATTATGGAATTTTTTTATTTCAACGGCATTTCAACCCATCTAGGGTAATCTTATGCCAATAAATTAGAGAAACGCGTTTCTTGCAAGTTAATAGTTGTGTGTGTGTGTGTGTGTAGTTTTTTAAAGATGTTTTCTACATCCCTACTGTCCTTTGAAAATTAACAGTTCTTTTAAATAAGTCTATTTGATCCATAGATCAAAGTGGATCTGGGAGTAATCGCAATGTATGGGTAATCCACAAAACCCTAATATTCAGACGCAGTTTAGTGTCATACTTAGGATATCTATTTTAGGGGGCGTCTAGCCCCCTACATAATTCTAAGCCTTTCCGATTGGGTGAATGATGGTCAGACATCAGATGAAAAAATATCAATTTTAAATTTAAAAAAAAATTGAGAGATCACAAATTCTTTTATCTTAACACACCAAGATTTCTCTCCCCAACACGAGGTTTAGATTTTTAACAAATTTTTTAATTTGAACTTTTCTCTTAAGTCTTTAATATCAGATTATTATATTTTTTGTATTCGTCGTATTCAAATGAGTCGATACAATTATTTGTTAGCTGAGTTAATAAGGTCGAATGATTGGCATTATTTTATCAGGAGGTGTCTTTGTCCTTCATTTGACCTGCGAATGTATAAATGCAATCCATATTCAATCTTCATTTATCAATGTCTGAACGACGGTAGTGGTCAGATGAACTTCCTGACAGAGCCAATTCATTTTATAGAGTGAATTCTGACGTACCTTCTGACGTGGCCTTTGTTTTAGGTCTTGCACATTGAATCGATTTTGCTAAGTGGTGATTGCAATATGCTCTAATGACTCAAAACTATTCACATAAACTACCCACCTCTCACACACACGGATTGAGAAATATGTAGTCCTTCGTGCATATCACTGACGACAACAATAAAGCATTAAATCAATATAACAGACGGGACAAACACTGACATCTGACGGTGGGATTTGATATTCCTAAATAAAAATAAGAGTTTAAAGAAATCGTCAACAGAAAGTTGGGATATCGGAAAGCGTCATCTTATTGGCTCCTAAAGCAATTAACTGAGGAACAGGCGGCTTGCCGATACTTTATAGTCTTGAAAAAGGTAGCATACTGGGGTTGGTAACGAACAGAACATGATTTATTTGCATTGGAATAAACAGGGGTTAACAAATGATTGCCCCCTACTTTTCAGATAACTATCACAAATTAAAGTGACAAGCACAATATACGGCAAAATTTCTCTACCTCTCTCTCTCACACACACACACACACACACACACACACACACACACACACACACACACACACACACATATATATATATATATATATATATATATATTTGCAGTCCCAAGAAAAAATAATTTAATGATTTTGTCTTTGTCCAAGGTTGATGAAGAGATTAGATTTATGACAATGACTTTTGGTGACAAGTTTGGTTTAGCTTTGTTTGGTTTTATGGCACATCAACCATTGTAGGTTATTCAATACCAAATCCCTTTTCATACATATAAACCGTTCTATCTTAAACAATTCAGTTTAGTATAAGTACACAGGTTCAATATCAAAAACATTTCTATTTCAAACAATTCAGTTTAACATAAGCACAGTGTTCAAATGTCAAAAACAGTCCTATTTCAAACATTTCAGTTTAGCATAAGCGCACAGTTTAGTTGTATTTGACCCATAGACAAGTACCTTATCAGGTGCTACCAGTGGAAATGGGAGCAATTGCAATGAAGGTATATTCTGCATTCCCCAAAGCTCCAGTATTAATGGATACTCACCATCTGATTGTTTAGTGTCATATCCAGGACACTTATTGGGTGGGTTTTACCGCTCTGAATAGAAGCGGTCGTTATATTCTACAGTCCCAGCCGACGGGGCAAATTGGTAAAAATAGTTTTCCATCTCACCTTGTACAATATGTAATTAGAACCAAACTCTCAGATAAAAAAAAAAACAAAACTCAAACAAGCCTCGGCAGAAAAATGACCAGTTTATCTCCGACTTTTCTGACTTGGTAATATTAGTTTAAGATTTACTAATTGATCTTAATCAGTTGTACTAAATGATGTGGACCCAATTTGGGACCACGAAAAGATAACTCGAAACACGGTATAAGTTTAAGGATATATTGAAGTAACAAGATACAGAGAAAAGTGGTGGCGTAAGCTAGACTTACTTGTCAGTCGAATATCCAATCTGTACAACCGGCTGACCACCCCAACGACGAGATTACTTGGCTCTTGATTAATATAGGATTCGGAAGAATCCATCAATGGGTAGATAAGAGTCTCATAACACAAAACCAGTTGTAGCATCAAAAGGAGGTTCTTGTTTCCCAGGATAATAGCTTAATTGTTTTTTAGTTTGATCGTGGTCGTAGTTCGCACGACGTAGGAAGAACTAGCGGATGATTAAATATTACGATCAAACAGTTTGTAACTAAGAAGATCTGGAATTTTACCTTTCTTCCAACGGACCATCTGAATAATTTACTTGGGTCTTTCATCGCAGATCAAAATCATCATCATCATCATATCGCGCTGGTAGCACGGATATCCCTGACCCTCTCTCGCCACTCCTCCCTATCGTTCATCGCCATAGGTAGGTCTTCAGGACAACATCCCATATCCTCACATAGCTGCTGAATGTATGTTCGTGCTGGCCGTCCTGCTTTTGCACGGCCATGTGTGGGGGTCCATAAGAGTACATCTCTTATGAGTATGTCACCAAATTGTCTTTGTGTAGAATCTTATATAGCCAAATCAATCACAAACGTTATACAACACATTAACAAATGCATGCGGATACAAATACGCAAACGACTCCGTTGTTCAGGTACGAACGTTTATTAACTTCTGGATTTTCTTCGATACGAGGAGAGAGAGAGACACAATTCTTAAAAGTCTTTCGTAATCCTACTATGATAACAACACTCAAACGCTTGGCAAATCTCGTAGAGTTTTAGGTCTCAATTCATCTTCCCTGGTCGGGACTCAAAAAATTTAACCGTATGCCTCAACGGTCGAAACCCCAACTACTCGACTCCATGGCAGAGAACTCATTTTCTATGCCACAATGGCAGAGACAAAAATTGTCTGCCTGCCTGACCTACTACAGTCAACTCCAAACTGACTCTTTTTCAAAATCTTCTAATTTTGGGGACCATCACTTCCGGGTATGACGTCATTCACACTCCAGCCGCATTTCCTATCAGGGATTTATTTATTATGACAATTGTGATTGTCATATCCTTTGCACGTGTGCGCAAAACTGTACCCAATGCTATGCACCTGAACTAAGAGCTGAATAGTTCAAAGCCCAACCAAACTGAGTGATAAAATATAATTAACTAAAAATGATTAATATAAAAAAAATCATACCGTAATTATATAACTCGAATATTTCGGTTCGAAATTTTCCGAGTACCGAATTTTCCAGAACCAATTTGTCTTGTGAGTACCATATTGTCTGAGTAACGAATCATCCTGTACAAAATTGTCTCGTACCAAATTCTTTTGGTACCAAATCATCCTGTACTAAAATTTCCAGTACTAAATTAAACAAGTACCATATGGTCCAAGTATCAAATTTCCCCGTACGAAATCGTCTGGTATCAAATTATTTTAGGATCAAATCGTCCTGTACCATATTTTCCTGTACCAAATTAACCTAGTGACAAATTGTCCTAGTACCGTATTGTTTGGATATCGTATATTCAATAATGTTCAGCTGGAGAAAATAGGATCATGGGAGATTTTATTTAGAAGAAAACGACCGGTTCGTAGAAATCATAAAAATAGTTTGGTTTTGAAGCTGAAAACTTTCCCTAACCAACAGAGATATTGTGAAGCCTGCATCAGTTATAATTTTCGTTGAAATATAATGGGGGCATTTCTTTAAAAACGACACTATCAAATTCAACTGATTTGTAAAATCCACAGTAAGAAATTCAATACATAAAACGAGATCAATATTAGTTGATTAGCTGGTTGTCATTTAATGGCATATCAACTCTTGTGGTTTATTTAATGACAAATCTTGTTTTATATATATATATATATATATATATATATATATATATATATATATTTCCTATGTGAGTAGTTCATGGATGAATGCTTTTGTTTTTAAACGAATCGTTACAGTCTGATATGATTGTCAGATGGTGTAGTTTTAAGCGTGCGGAAGCAAAATTTGGAATATTCTAGTATAATAATAAACAACATTATAAAACAAGATTAATTTCAATTTAAACAAAATACACAACAAAATAAGAAGAGAAACACAAAACAGTTAATTTACTCAATATGACAACAATTTTTTTTCAATTAATGCATCAACACGCCTTCGAAACGATTGGCATTCCTTTAAAAAAAAATTCTTGAGACATTTTATTCCATTCCTTCTCAATAGCAGTTTTAAGCGAACCGACATTTGAATGGGGAAGTTGCATTTGTTTTGTTTTCCCTGGATTGCTCCACTTTACCCTTGATACGTACCTTATATTGCTGTGTGATAAGCAAGGAGTTATCAAGTACCATTTTTAAAGTCTTTGTTATGACGCGACCTATGATTGAGCCCAGGTTTCCTGGACCATTCGGCAAATACTCTACCCACTTGGTCAATTGAGACTAAAATACAAGAAAACTGATGACTATGCCAGAAGCCGTGCATTCGACAGATTACATAGTGTATATGATTCAAGGAAAAGAGTTAGAACATCCATGCATGAATACAAGAGCTCGAGGAAAAATTGAAAAGAGCCAAAAATGGGAAGATAAAACAACAGTACGTATATTTCAAGCAACAAATTGGTCAGATTAAATTCGAGAAGACTTAGATATTGCTAAGAAAGGGAAAGCGTAAGATGGAAACTAAATCTCATCAAATAATCACACATCATAAGGGCCAATTATATCGAAGCGAAAATTTTGGCACGATGTTGGGCATTCGTTTCTGTGAGTGTGATTGACTGTCAATCAGAAGATTCTTTTGTTTTGGCGCAAAACCCACACAAAAAGCTTGCGCGCGAAGACGAGGGTAGGAATGTCCCAGAGTGAACAGAAGAAAGCAGTGAGGAGAAGAGGGCAGTCAGCAGGAGAGAGCAATACCGAGAAGAGTCCTGATACCTTCAGGAGACTTGTTGTCACTCAGATTCCTGTGGAAACCCATTAGATAAAGCTGGTGTGAAAACCTCTGAGTATTACCTCGCAACGAGTTGATTTAATAATATCATAAATGCTGCAAGCAAAAGGTAAAAAAAAAAAGAAGATTAATAAGTTTCGGGACTTATTATGTATATAATTTATGAATTTACTTCCTATTTGGGATAAATGCCGAGTCTTATTTTTGACATTATTATCTGTTTTTTTCTACGCGTAGGTTCTTATCTTTCGTATACTAATTCGATTTTTTTTCCCACTTCCGTGTCGTCCATAAATAAGTACAGCCCCATAATTGTTAATAAGAGTTAATTTTCTTGTTTACCAAAGACTCTATATCGTTTTCCAATACATCAACTGGCTACATGAGAAAAATGAATATATATTATTTGTAACATATTTTTTCAACTAACTTAAATCTTTCCACACACACACACACACATATAATAATAATAATAATAACAAATAAATTTATATTAGATATACGTGGTGCCTTCAATAGGTTTCCCGACTTTTCTGTACGGGCGTTTAAAATTGTCATAGACACTTGAAAATTCATTATGTTATTGCTATACATCTTATGAGATGACTGACTAATTTTTATGATTTCAGGTTCAAATGAACAGCTACAGCAGCAATTAGAATACACCCTACTTAAGCCTGATTGTCACAGCTGGTGAATTTCAAAAATGCAATTTGGACGTGAGGACACTTTAGAAGAACGATATGCAATAAAATTCTGTTTTAAACTTGGAGAAAATGCCACGGAAACGTATGGATTGCTTCAGACTGCTTTTCGGCCATCTTGCATGAATCGAGCATCAGTTTGTGAGTGGCGTAAGAGATTCAAGGAAGGTAGAGAGTCTGTGAGGGATAATGAGAGATGTGGGAGGATTGGAAGTCAAACACCAGAGTTGATTGGCCAAAGGGTTAGGATTAGGGTTACTATGTTGAGGTTTTAAGGGAATTCAAGAAGAGATTCCGCCGGAAGAGGCCAGCACTCTTCAAATCGGGTCAGTGGCATTTCCGGCAGTACAATGCACCAGTCCACAACTCCATCCTTGTCACTGACTCTTTGACCAAGATGGGCATCAAGACAGCTCCTCACCCTCCCTATAGTCCAGACCTTGCTCTCCGTGACTCCGGGACTATCAATAAAAGTGCCCCTACGAAAAAAGTTTGGAAACTTTTTGAATGATCCTCGAGTATATATTTAATTCATGGAATATAGACTGTGACCCTGGGTTTCATGGAGTTTATTTACAAAACAACAATCATCAGGCAGTTAAGAAGATGGAACAAAGAAGATATTAAGTGGAGGTAGATGATGAAGAATGAGAAGAACAAGATTTTAAACCAATAAGACACTTAGGATGGGCTGTGTCCACTGAATATGACGGAGAACCTTCGTCGGATAATCCAGAAAGTCTTTTTTTTTCTCGTTGGAATTGTCCTTGCTTGGAATGTCCTGAATAGAGGAGCAGCTGCAATATTCCAGGGTCGTGGGCGAAGTGTCCATCGCAGTACACAATTCTCCATTTTTTTATAATTTTTATTTCTCCATTATTATATAATAGCTCTATCCGAGATATTGAGCACTCTCCATATTATATTGTACTCGGCTCGACACATACCCACAAAGTGATTTAGTCACAACCAACACTCTTATAATATATATATATATATATATATATATATATATATATATATATATATATATATATATGATCTATGTCGTCTTTATCAGAAATATTTTATCAAAATTTTACATAAAGAAACGATTTATAATAATTGATGATTCAATAATAATTTTACAGAAACGTACGACCTATATTTCAAGATTTAATGTGACGACGTTTCTAATTAGATTAATTCATGAAATAAAGTTTGTCAAGAGGAAATGTAATATACAGTTGCATTGATCACTAATTAGATTATTTTATTCTTCTTAACTAATATACGACGCTTTCGAGTTGAACATTATGCAATCAAAACAGATACTGAAATAAATTCTTTTCAAAACAGTTGACCTTAAACGAGTACAACCCGCGCGCGCGCACACACACACACACACACACACACATATATATATATATATATATGTGTGTGTGTGTGTGTGTGTATATATATAGTTTGATATATTTATCAATTTAAAATGCTCAATATCAGTGATAGAGCATATATATTTAAACAAAGATAGTGGAGAATACAGAGTCAACGATGCTCGATGATCTTCAGTTTCTCGCCAATGCAATCATTGGACTGTCATTGATAATTTGTCCCTGCAATTCTAATATATATATATATATATATATATATATATAAGAGATAAATATATTTAATTCAGAGAATAAAGACTGCAACCCCTTGGTTTCTTGGAGTTTTTTTGCAAAATAACAATTAGACAGTTAAGAAAATGAAATGAATCGAAAATCGAAAAAATACAGTCAGAAACCTTTGGGATATTGTAGGAATCTTTTCATGTGATTGTAAGTGTGTGAGTGTGTGTGGGTGCTTGCGTATGCTTGAGTGGGTTATAGCTGCGTATTAATGTGTGTATGTATGGGTGTAATTGAATGTACAAACGCAGCGCGTTGTTTTAACCGGATATAAATTCGTCAGTGTATCTTAATTTTTTGCTACATTATTTTATTTCTGTATGTGTAGGTGACTATAGCTAAGGAACAAAACATCATTGCATGTCGAGGTGAATGAATAAAGATTTGATTTGTAAGCCTATTTAAACGGCTATATTATGGTAGACCAGAATCACAATGGGTATCAGTAGGGATATATTGTATTACAATATAATATTATACAATATTGGTATTATATTTAGGAAAGAGAATTGGGCTAGGATATAATAATATATTGATGAAATGTTGCGTAAATATTATATATACTATAGTAATCTTTGATAGTAAGTGCCTTATGAAAATAATGAAGGGGTTGCAATAATAGTATATTTATGTACGATGATGATTATAACGGAAGACCAAAGTGTAGTCATTATAAATTTATGGAAATTGTTTAAGGAAATAGATGGCGGGTTAGGGAGGTAGGGATAATAGTTGGGCGGTTGGGAGGGTTATTTCTAATAGTTATAAGTTTTGTGTTAATGTTGTGTGATTTATACGCTATTTTAGAAAAGGGTACAGTGTACGTGATAGATAAGATGAGTGTTGGGGTCTATTTTTTTATGCTCATAAAAATGTAAATCCCAATGGTTTTTTGACTGCACTTTTTCTATTTTCGATTCATTTCGTTTTCTTAACTGCCTGATGATTGTCGTTTTGCAAAAAACACCATGAAACCCAGGGGTCGCAGAAGACCAAAGTGTTGTCATTATGAATTTAAGGAAATTGTTTAAGGAAATAGATGGTGGGTTAGCGGGTATGGGTAATAGTTGGGTGGTTGGGATGGTTATTTTTAATAACTGTTTCGTGTTAATGTTGTGTGATTTATACACTGTTATAGAGAAGGGTAGAGTATACCAGGTAGATAAGATGAATGTAGCGTGTTGGGGCCAGGCGTGTGGAGAAGGGTATGGGAGTTAATGGAGAAAGATGGTACATATATTGTGGCGGATGAAATGGTTGGTGGAAGCAAAATGGTACATGCGGTGCTTCTGTTGTTTTTTACAAATATATTTGAGGTGTTAGATGGATTATGTGTATGGATGGAAGTGCGAGAAAAGGCGTTTGTTCCTATTTACCAACCCCTCCGCTCGGGCAGGATATGACACAAGGTCAATTTTTTTTTAAGCGGAGTTTTAACAGGTTTGAATTCAGAGTATTCCTTCTCCTAGACTAGTTGCCTCACCAAGGCTGAAGAACCCAGTCTGTCCTACTATTTACCCATAGCTGGAGGGAGACTAATTGGATTCATACTCCCAAGGGTATTAGTGCTATGTGAAATGCAATGAGTTTCGTCCAGGATTTGAACTCGTGTCGCCGAGTTCATTTCCTACGACGATAACAATTACACCACGGGCACCTCCTAGAAAGGCGTTTGTTCTCGTGCCAATATTTTCAAAGAATTTCAGATTTTTTATTTAGTAGGGTGTTTTGTGATGGATAGGTTATGATGGCTAATTTTTCGTGGAGCCAAAGAAAACATTTTTTTGATGTTTTGTTTTAGCTGCTTATTTTAGTATCTCCCTGGTGATTGTTGGAGAGATGTTTGTGTCTTTTAGGGGCCCTATGTACGAGGATAAGGAGGTATTGGATGAGTAGTTTGTGTTTGTGAAAAAAAGTTCATGGTTGTAAATTCTCTGTTTTATGGTGCCCTCCATTGCACCGATGTAATGTTTGACGAAGTTGTTTTGTTTTGGCTTTGTATATAACGTTTTTATACAGGAATTTCCCTGGTAGAGGGCATGTGCTTTTGACCCTACGATTGCGTTGGTTGGAGGGGTGTGTTGTACTGTTGGTGGATGTGATTTTTTGTTGTGTTTTTGTTATTTGGGACATGTTGCTTGTGCAACTGTAGGTAACCTTAATCTTATTTACCAACCCATTCGCTCGGGCAAGATATGACACAAGGTCAATTTTTAAGAGGTGTTTAACAGGTTTGAATTCAGTGTTTTCTTTCTCCTAGACTAGTTGCCTCACCAAGGCTGAAGAACCTAGTCTGCATTACTATTTACCCATTGCTGGAGGGAGAATAATTGGATTCATACCTTTCCCCAGGGTATTAGTGCTATGTGAAATGCAATGAGTTTCGTCCAGGATTTGAACTCGTGACGCCGTGTCCATTTCCTACGACGATAACCATTACACCACGGGCACCTCCTGTAGCCAACCTTAATGTTGTTTTTGTTAAAGATTTTGGCTTGGGGGGTATTATTGAGGAAGTCCTTGCAGATTAAGTTTAGGAAGTCCTTACCTATATTGGATGTTATGCATTTATTGTGAGATGGGTTAAACCAAATAATATTCCTACTTCTGTGTTTCGATTTGTCTTTTGGGGGTATGAATTCTATTGCTTGTCTATAACCGCCGTGTTTTAATGTTTTGTCATATATGTGTCTGTGTTTGTTAAAGATATCGATGTTTGAGGAATTATATTGTATAGTCACATAATACATATGCATGCAGAAACTTATTCAACACAATAAAGACGAGCGGACACAGTTCTTTAGAAAAATATACCTCTCACTTTATTTAAAAGGGTTCGAAAGGGTTACTAAAGGTTTTTTCTGTGTGAGAGGTGAGTTGGAGACTGAACAGAACTGTAACATATTGACCCACACTCTTATGGCCATAACAGCGTTTCTTTCCCGTTCTCTTGGGCTACTCAACCGGGGGCCCAGCATCTCTGGGACATGGTCCTCATTCCAGCATCCTCTCTCCAACAGATCCGAACTTCCTGTCGCCGGCGTTATATAATAATTTGACGCCTACTTACTTCCTGCGAGCGTCACAATTTCGCACTCAATTCAACCCCTCGACAGTCAAGGTCGCCCCAGATCTGATATATTCGACCGGATTCACCTGTTATTTACACAGATGCATTTCTTCTTTTGACAGCTTGGCTGGGTCGAAAGTCAATATGCAACAGTTGCTGGATGGTCTACGGCTGATAGATTTGGGGATTTGTTTGGTAATTGAGAGTAGGTGCTATTATAGACCTCAGCAACGACAGAAATAAACTTATGCCCTTGTAATTCTAAGTGATTCTGAGGTCACCTTTTCTATGAAAGACAAAGATTCAACCTTTTGTTCATTTCTACGCTGCATTTTATTTATACACTGAGTTGAAAAATCGAATTAGTATGTCGTCAAATATCCTTGTTTTCCACACTTCTGGAGGTATTTCGTGCAGGCCTGCAGTTTTTCTGATTTTGATTTTCGTTCAGTACTTAATGAAAATCTTCTGAAAACAGTTGAAGGTTGATATCAAGTTGGCCATTAATAGTCTTTTAATTATATTTTTCGGAGATTTCAGGAGGGTTTCCTAGCACATTACTGAAATGTTCTTTCCACTTCTGAAGTCTTTCCTCTTGTTTATTGCTATGTAGAATAATGTGCCAATATCAATTAGTGTTGTTGAACACGGATCTCCAGCCAACAAACACAACTGTTGAAATGTTGTTCTGAGGCCACGTGACTAGAAAGAGCAAATAGATTAATCAAGCAGACAGAGGTCTGACGAGGTGTAATATAGAATTGTTCAGCAGTATTATTAGTTTTGCCTTAGCATTCCATATTCAGTATTTGACATTAAACGAGAGTGATCAGATTATAAAGTGTCTACCAAAATTACCCCCTAAACGAATACTATAAAATTGGCAAAGAGGAATCGTTCGGAACTTTATAATATTTAATCTAGTGACAAGTTGGGATTATTTGGGTAGGTTTAAGTCTGTAATTTTCTCTTTCTTATATGGAGTTTAGTGTTTAGACATACAAGTTTCTTCTCGAGAGTAAACTCGGCTTGATATTCAACATTTCTGTTTGGTCTGCTGTGTAAACAGAATTTATCCTTTTCGTCTTTACCTCTATGAGTATTAATGTCTTCACCGATGATTAAATGTTGTGTTTGGGAATGTGTCGGGCAAGGGAAAAAAGCTAATTATAGAAAATGATAATGTCTGTTTAATCACGGGCGTTTTTGGACTGTTGCATGAGACGATGGTTGTATAGGGGTTACCATTAAATGTAATACACACCATTCGCATTAGGATTTTGGATATGATATTTAGTGATTTTTTTTGCACGAGGACGGAGGAAAATTTCTACATTTGCAATGGCGAGATTAGTGGAGTCATTCTATGTAGATGCCGAGACAAATGTCTTACTATTACAGGATTTATGGTATTTTCGTTTTAATTCGCTCTGGTTATATCTATCTTCGGGTATGCATATAATCTGTTCTGTCTTAACCAGATACTTTGATTGTTTTATGATGATTTGGCTCGACAAAACGATTATAAAACAAATTTCGAATAAGATCTAAAACCAATAAAGTAAATGAAAGAAAAATGAATAACCTGATGAAAATTATAAAAACAAAAGTTGTTCTGTGAATATAACGATAGGCCTTATTGATTTATTCCCGGTGAATAAATTGTACAAAAATTACGAAGCTTCGAAAAACAGTTTTTTCTCTCCACGTTACGGTGACACTTAAATACAATTTCTAATAAACAAAACAGCAACTATAATTTGGCAAAAAAAAAAAAAAAAAGATAAATATTCCTCTCTAGGCACAAAAAAATAGTCGTTTCACATTTTATTGATTGGATGAACTGAGATTCTGTCCGTTAAAATCATATCACTACAAATTTGAAAGGTCCGGATATTTATAGAATCATTGTTACTTTAATAAGATTATTACAGAAATCAATCATTACCCACATCAAGGCGTGCAGATATCATGGATGCCCTTGAATCTCTCTCTCTTTCACTCTTTCTCTTGTCATCCGTCTTAATCGTCCACTGCTCTTGGTAAGTCCTGTAAACGGCATCAAGTATCCACTCAGAATTGAAGAATATAAGTTTTTGCTGGTCGGCTGACACTAATGTACGCATGTGCAGGAATCTATTGGAGAATATTGCTAATGGGTTTGTCCGCTCTTCTCCAGTACAGCCCAGCATGTCTCGCTTGGATTGTTTGTGAGATGGGAGGTAGGTGGTCGAAAATCTGCTGATTATGAGGTGTTGTTTCAAGGATTTATTCAAAACAACTTACAACATCCTATTATAGTTCACATATAGGTTTTTCTCCAAGTGTTTTGTTTGAATGAATCTTTAAGGAAAATAGTTTTACAATTAAAAGAAAAAACGAGATGTACATAATATCCCGCTGAAAAAATTATTGATGCCGGCTTCGCAGATGATCAAGCACTTCTCTTCTGTTTAGCAAGAAGCCAGTAAGTAGAACTGGTTACAGAATTACGTGATCTATATTTCAAGGTTTAATGTGTTAGCGTTTAATGAAATAAAGTTTTTAGTTAGCGTAATATACTAGCTTTGCTGGCGACGATGAACTTAGATTCAATGCGGTCGCAAGATAACATCAACAAATTAGCGGAAAAAACGGAAGTATGTAAGTTCTAATAACCAGCTACAAACAGAAAAATACGCGAGGCGAAGAAGATGTTCATACTTCCGCGTGGGACTTGAAAAGACAATATAAGGTCTGTAAATTTGGACAGAAGGTAGAGATCCACTGGTCGCTAAAGCGAAAGGAAGAGGTCCGCTAGTTTTTCAAGCGAAGGGAGAGACCCGCTGGTCACTCAAGCAGACCTGTCAGCTCCCCGTGTGCGTTCTCTGGTCGTTACACTACTTCAAAAAAAAGGGTCCCCGCCACAGAAGAAAGATATGTGCGAACTCTCTCTTACTGTATTCCTACTACACATAATCGTCGCCGTCAAAGAATAAAAATATAAATTATACTTTTTATATATCTACAGTTTTTCGGGCAATATACGACATTAGATTGGTGGTCTAAATTTCTTAGACGAAGCTTGGTGATTTTTATCATAAAGGGTTTTCGGACTATTGTCTTCATCTTTATTGTTATTTCCAAAATGTTTCGGTCGATATATCCTCCGGCCTTCTTCAGGCGTTTGTCAAACTCGGGAATCTTCACGGAACTCCGAACTACGTCTTTTATTGAATCCACGGGGGTCACCTGTTCTGATTCCGTTAGCCATAACCGGGTACAAGTGTTAAGTATTCCTGTATTGTTACTCACCCGCAGTCAGTATTGAACCTGCAACCTCCAGATGATTGTCTGCTTAGAAGCTTAGGGAAACAACGCCTATAACCGTTATGCTACGTGTCTAGCAGGACAAATGGTGCAACGGTCCGAAAAACCTTAATGACAAAAAAGATATTAGATTGGATAATGAAATAAAGTTTTTAGTTAGAGTGGTTAATGAAATAAAGTGTTTCGAAAGGAAGCCTATGATATTTTGCATAGATAAGTAATCTGATTATTTTTGTCTTGCAAGATTTTCACGAAAGTTTACGAACCTAGCTCCAGCGCCGGTTCTTTTTTGAAAATTGTTATGGTACCCAAACTGCAGACTGTAATGAACTCCTTCTGTTGTTATTAATACCGGGAGAATATTCATCCCAGAGCAAGTTCTTCCCAGCCTATCATTTTGGCAGTCAGACTGACCTTCGACACTCTGTTGTATTATACTTTGGTTAATATTCTTTATTCCACATAAACCCGAGTTGTCTGTACTAATCAACCCGTAGCTGGGGAGATAAGGAGGTTTATACTTTCTCTGAAAGTATTACTTCGAAAGCGAACGGGGTCGTCTGATTAAAGTTCAAACTCGCTCACAACGATTTCGCGGTTGAGCACGTCAAAAATCACGCCACGAGCACTCCCCCATGATAAATCTGTTGTTTTATTTTTGCCATTAAGCCTCCAGTACCTAGTCCTGACATTTACTCGAGATAAACCTAGGCTTCAAAAATTAATAATAATAATAATATTAATAATATCAATATATAATCGAA
>OY757933.1:11790076-11860076 GCA_963585895.1 Sepioteuthis lessoniana
TCAACAGACCAGAGTTGATTGGCCAAAAGGTTAGGGTTAGGGTGAAGGTTTTAAGAGAGTTCAGGAAGAGATTCCTAGGGAAGAGGCCAGCTCTCTTCAAATCGGCTCAGTGGCATTTCCACCAGGACAATGCACCAGTCCACAACTCCATCCTTGTCACCAACTATTTGACCAAGATGGGCATCAAGACAGTTCCTCAGCCTCCCTGTAGTCCAGACCAAGCTCACTATGACTTTTGCTTATTGTCTAAGCTCAGAGGCTGTCATTAAAAGACAGTTGAGGAGGGGACTTGAATTTCATGTGTGTACTATCAATAAAAGTGCCCATACGAAAAAAGTCTGGAAACTTATTTAATGATCCTTGCGCCTTTCATATTTTGACTTTATTTCTGGGTTCAACAACCATTCTGTGGGTGAAGAAATCATTGCTGAATCCACGTGAAATGGTTGCGTCTCCCAGACAAGGCGTTAAAATATATTCGTCTTTTTCGGGTAGATATGTCCATTATTCGGTATTTTTCGTCGCAGGTTGCTGGTTACTATTAGTAATTATATGGTTATTAATTATACTATTAGTAATTACATGGCTATTAATTATACTATTAGTAATCATATGGCTATTAATTATACTGTTAGTAATTACATAGCTATTAAATATACTATTAGTAATTATATGGCTATTAATTATACTATTAGTAATTACATGGCTATTAATTATACTATTAGTAATTATATGGCTATTAATTATACTATTAGTAATTATATGGCTATTAATTATACTATTAGTAATTACATGGCTATAAAATATACTATTAGTAGTTATATGGCTATTAATTATACTATTAGTAATTATATGGCTATTAAATATACTATTAGTAGTTATATGGCTATTAATTATACTATTAGTAATTATATGGCTATTAATTATACTATTAGTAATTATATGGCTATTAGTGCAAGGATAAACCAATGTGGCACTTAATACTGCTAATGGAAGGCAGCAAAAAAGATATAGTTTTTTTTTTCAGTCCAACAATCATATCTGAAAGAGAACGGGTTTCTTTCTTTGCGCGGAACGGTTCCCTTTCTTCGTGCATGCGTTGGCCCTACTTCCTGTCTCGAGCCTTTGGGTGTTTCTGTCTTTAAAAAAATACGTTAGTTTTATCTTTATTTTTCTATTCACTACATGTAGTCCAGTCTAATTCGAGTCGAGTAGACAGGGGTCGAAGACATGGGCGCAACTTAGTTCTTAGTCCCACTTGACAAGATCGGCTGCAGACCTCATTTTGGTCTGGTGGCCACCCTTGTCTGTATCCACCGTCCAACAACGAACTGCTGCTATAGAATCCCACAAAAGAAAACCGCTTTTCCCGCTTCAGCCACCCAGTACTGAAAGACACACAGCTCAGCGTCCTATCACCGTGGACTCCAATTTATTAGAGATATTTGAAAAAAACTTTTCCTTTCGCATCGACAAATCGTTTTCTTTATATTTTATCATTTTTTAAGAATTGTCAAGCTTCCTAACTTGGTTAATTACCTCTACTATTATAGGGGGGAGTCCTCGTGGTGTAATGGTTAAAGCGATTGACTGCGGAATCGTAGTACGCGAGTTCGTACTCCAGTCGCGCTATTACGTTCACTTTCGGGCAAATACCCTTGGGAAAGGTATGAACCCCCTTATCCCCCCAGCTATGGGTTAAATAGTACCACTACTGTTCCTTCTAGGAGAATGGCTTTGGCATTAAATAACCTAAAAGGAGTTGATATGCCATTAAACAAAAGAAACCAAACCATCTACTATTATACACAAAGATCCGTGTACATGTGAATGCATATACGCTGTACATAAATATGTACATAAATACTCATACAGATATTCTTTCACCTATATATTTATGTTTCATTTTTCTGAGTAGTATGGGCTCTTTTTGAAAAGAGGGAAAATAAAGATTTGTTATTGAGGTTGGGTGTTTATTTACAATCAAACTCACAATCAAAAGTCTGCATGATAAGCTTACTAACCATTAAACCACTAGAGACACCCTAAAAAATAAGCATATCTTAGATTCAGCCTCAGGTTTACAATCCAAACTAATTAACCATTGCTGTATATAAGGCATCCTAAAATTAAGAATGGGCCAAAACACCACAAATCTGCGGCATCTAATGAGGATCAAACTCTGATCAGAACGCTGAGGTAATTGATGAAACGATCAAGCTTTCTAACCATCGTATCAAGACGTTGGTTTTGGCTGATTGATTTTACGGCATGTCAACTCTTGTGTTATTTCATGCTGAAATAATCTTAATAGTTATGGGTTCTAATTAAACAAGGTTCGGTTTGGTTTCTTTGTTTAATGACACATCAACCTGCATGGGTTATTCAATGCAGAAGCCGTATTTGTAGTATTTGTATTATTTAATACATAGCTGAAGAGGTAAGGAAGGATATTAGTCCGAAAATGAACATAATTGCGCGACTAGGGTTCGAACTCGTTTACTGAGATTTTGTAGTTCGGTATTTTAGTAACTATGCCACGGGGACATTCCTTAATTTTATTAATCCGTAAATATGGTTTCAAGAAATATCACCTCCGTAAATACGAGGTGAATATGGTAGGTTTCCAGACTTTTTTCGTATGGGCACTTTTATTGATAGTAGACGCACGAAACTCTAGTCCCCTACGAAGTCACCTCCTCCGGCTGCAATACACGTGTTGTACCGTTCCAACAACTTCTGCAAGGCCCCATGAAAGTCCTCTTGTGTAAATCTCTTATGTCACTCAAAAACCTATGCTCGATTCATGCAAGATGGTCGAAAAGCAGTCTGAAGCATTCCATACGTTTCTGTGGCCTTTTTTCCAAGTTTAAAACAGGATTTTATTGCATATCTTTCTTCTAAAGTGTCAGATTGCATTTTTGAAATTAACCAGCTGTGACAATCAGGCTTTAGTAGGGTGTATTTCAATTGCTGCTGTAGCTGTTCATTAGAACCTGAAATCATAAAAATTGATCAGTCATCTCGTAAGATGTATAGCAATAAGATACTGAATTTTCAAGAGTCTACGACAATTCTAAATGCCTGTACTAAAAAGTCTTGAAACTTATTGAATGTACCTCGTACGTCTTCATGATCATTTTAAATATGTAAATATTTTTTAAAATTTTAAACTCCATGAGATAGTGGACCTGAGAGTAATTGCAACGAAGGGTTGACTTCACACTCCCTAAATCTCCAGAAACGGATCCTCACCGCTGGAAGCAATTCAATGCCAAGATACATCAATACATAGTTGGCATATTTTACCCGATGAAGATAAGTACATCAGCTAGTGCTTAAATAAGGTTTTGATCAAAATAAATGTTTGTGCTACAAAGACTCTCAACGTCCTAGAGTCATAGCTATCATGTGAGTGGATTCAAAGACTGGCTTTCCTTTGAACATTGACAGCGACTGCTAGCCTCTCAGGCAATTTGAATACCAACAAACCAGTCTGATTAAAATTCTTGAATGCTGAAAATATCTCAGGTGATGATAGGTTGTGACTGATGAACAGTAAAAAAATCTTTTAAAACAAAGATCACGTTATTCAAAAACTGAATCCGGCGGTAAAGCTACATTTCTTGAACTCTCATGACTGTGTTACCGTTACTTCCAGGTCTACTCTGATGACAGTGTTACCGTTAGGAAATGGAACACAGCGACACGAGTTCAAATCCTGGACCTGACTAATTGCATTTCACATAGCACTAATACCCTTGCGAAAGGTATGAATCCAATTATTCTCCCTTTAGCTATGGGTAAATAGTAGAACAGACTAGGTTCTTCAGCCTTGGTGGGGCAACTAGTCTAGGAGAAGGAATACTCGGAATTCAAACCTGTTAAACTCCGCTTAAAAATTGACCTAGTTTTATATCCGGCCCGAGCGGAAGGGTTGGTACATATATATATATATATATATTTTTTTTTTAAAATAATAGGACCGGACATTGGCCTAGGGGTTAGAGTGTTCGCCAATGGCCCGGGAGACCTGGGTTCAATCCCAGGTCGAGTCATACCAAAGATTCAAAAAATGGTACTTGATGCCTCCTTGCTTAGCACTCAGCATTATAAGGTACAGATCAAGGGTAAAGTAGAGCAATCCAGGGAAAGGAGTAGCGCCCTCTCCTACATCTTGGTGTAGTAGCTATCGAAAAGGGAGCCTTCGGGTTACCCTCGACTATGGTCGCCAACTTTACTTTTACTTACTATAAATCTGTCCGAAAATTATAAGTTTTGCTGATGATAAGTAAGTAAGTAAGTTGTCTCCCTTTAGTCGAGGGCAACCATAAGGCTCCCTTTTCGATAGCTACTACACTGAGGTGCAGGGGAGGGTGCTACTCCTTTCCCTGGATTGCTTCACTTTACCCTTGATACGTACCTTATATTGCTGAGTGTTAAGCAAGGCGGTATCAAGTACCATTTTTAAAGTCTTTGGTATGACGCGACCTGGGATTGAACCCAGATTTCCCGGATCATTGAATTGTATAAAAACCATTAGTGTTAGATAGGAATTTTTGAAACAATAAAACCGTGTGAAAAACAAATAAAATCCGGTGAGTGGACATGGGGGCTCTTTCAAACCAAATATGACCGATTGGGTCGTATGCTGGTCCAAAGGGCACCAAATAAACACAAGGGGTCGCCTTGGCAAATATGGGGGTTATTCTCGGGGTTGGATCTTCATACGGTTGCACCAGGGAGTTCCTTGAATAACCAGGATCAATCCACGATCCGCCCACGTTATGGTATAAAATCAGGAGAGTCGATTAGCCGTTAACTGGTTTAGTAATAAGACAGACGCCTCCGCCTAGTTACGTAAGAGAAAAAGAAAAGAAAATCTGCAACATAACAAAAAAAAACACAGCTTAGCGATAATATTAATATTTAGGGTATATTATACAAATTGTCCTTCATCAACATTTTCCACAATGCAATTTTTTCAGAATTAGACCAATTTTTATGAATTCAGGTTCAAATGAACTGCTACTGCAGCAATTTGAATACACCCCTACTAAAGCCTGATTGTCACAGCTGGTGAATTTCAAAAATGCAATCTGGACTTGAGGACACTTAAGAAGAACGATATGCAATAAAATTCTGTTTTAAACTTGGAAAAAATGTCACAGAAACATATGGAATGTTTCAGACTGCTTTTGGACTATTTTGCATAAATCGAGCATCACTTTTTGCGTGGCATAAGAGATTCAAGGAAGGAAGGTAATCTGTGAGGGATGATGAGAGGTATGGGAGGAGTAAGGAAGTCAGAACACCATAGTTGATTAGCCAAAGGGTTAGGGTTGCTATGTTGAGGTTTTAAAGGACAATGCACCAGTCCACAACTCCATCTTTGTCACACACTATTTGACCAAGATGGGCATCGAGATAGTTCCACAGCCTCCCTATAGTCCACACCTAGCTCACTATGACTTTTGCTTATTCCCTAAGCTCACAGGCTGTCATTATGAGACAATTGAGGAGATGAAAGAGGCTGCGACGAAGGTCATTGACACGCTCACACAAGAGGACTTCGATCGGGCCTTCCAGAAGTTTTAGGAACGGTACAACAAGTGTATTGCAGCTGGAAGAGATTACTTCGAAGGGGACTAGAGTTTCATGTGTGTGCTATCAATAAAAGTGCCCATACGGCAAAAGTCTGGAAACTTATCGTATATGATCGCCTTCAAGTAAATTTAATATCAGTCTGTTGAAATTCCATTTTTTTTGGTATGAAACTCTTGTTCCATTCTCTCGCAACAATTTTGTCTTTTCGGAATTTTCTTAGCTTAATTAGCGACAAACTTAAGTGCGGATAATGATAGGAAGATTGTACGGCGCTTATTTCTTAATTGGAGAGGGTCTACTTGTCCAGAGAATATTCTCAGATGAGGATATGGTGAGTGATGGACAGCGAAGATCTTTTAAAATAAAGACCTCATTATATTTCCCTTCTCCATGTTAGTTAATTAGAATACCCTCCAGGCATTTATCACACAGTGAGGAAAATAACCATCGCAGGGAGAGTTCTCGTAGTGTAGTGGCTAACGTACTGGTCTGTGACATCGTAGGTAGCGAGTTCGAACTGTGACTGTGCAATAACGTTTATTTTGGGGATAATAACTTTGGAAAAGGTATAGCATTTCTGTGTCTCCACAGGTGTGGATTAAATAGTACCACTCGTGTTCTTTGACAAGGAGAGCTTTGGCTGAAAATACACCATAAAGGTTGATATGGCATTAAACAAAAAAAAAAAAAAATAAATAAAATAAACCAGTTGACATAATGTGGGTTATTGTTTGTTTAAATTTCAAAGACCAGGCTCGTATTTTCCCTCGTAGTGTAATGGTTAAAACGCTGGACTGCGGAATCGTTGTAAGCGAGTTCAAACTCCAGTAGCGGTATTACATTCACTTTCGGGCAAATACTCTTTGGAAAGGTATAAACCCCCTTATCCTCACAGCGATGGGTTACATAATACCACTACTATTCTTCTTGGAGAATAGCTTTGGCACTAAACAACCTACAAAGGTTGATATGCCATTAAACAAAGAAACCAACTAATATTTGTGCACAGTTAAACATTTTTTCAAGCATTCTGCTGAGCATCAATAGTTTTATTTGCATACAGGTAGGGTTTCAAGTATTGCTAGGTAACACTAACAATTCATTTTAAAATCAGTCAATTATTTGTCGGGGGGGGGTGTCCTTCTGGTGTAATGGTTAAAGCGATGAACTGCCGAATCGTAGTGAGTTCGTACTCCAGTCGCGCTGTTACGTTCACTTTCGGGCAAATACCCTTGGGAACGGCATGAACCCCCCCCCTTATCCTCCCAGCTATAGGTTAAATAGTACCACTACTGTTCTTCTAGGAGATTAGCTTCGGCATTAAATAACCTACAAAGGTTGATATACCATTAAACAAAGAAACCAAACCAATTCAAATTAATTGTTTGTAACCGAACTGCAATAAAGTTATTGTAATCATTTAAGAAAATTTTAATGAAAAATAGTTTGCTGTGTTCCGATTATATATTCACAACTTTGCTCGCTAATTAGTTGACGAAGGAAGTGTCCGGCTAAATAGTCTTCTAGTGTTCCTCTTTAAAACAAATCATTTATTTATAATTATATGGTTCAAATTGATATTTGAAAGAATCTTTTGTTTACTTAGTTATGTAGTTTCACATATTATTTCTTTCTTTCTTTCTTTTTCTTCCTTTCTTTTTCTTTCTTTCTTTTCTGCCTTTCCTTTTTTCTTTTTTTTCTTTCCTTCTTTTTTTTTCTTTCTTTCTTTCCTTTTTCTTTCTTTCTTTCTTTCTTTCTTTCTTTTTTCTTTCTTTTCTTACTTTCTTTCTTACTTTCTTTCTTTCTTTCTTTTCTGCCTTTCATTTTTTCTTTCTTTCTTTCTTTCTTTCTTTCTTTCTTTCTTTCTTTCTTTCTTTTCTGCCTTTCTTTCTTTCTTTCTTCCTTTTCTGCCTTTCATTTTTCTTTCTTTCTTTCTTTTCTGCCTTTCATTTTTCTTTCTTTCATTCCTTCTTTTTCTTTCTTTTTTTCTTTCTTTCTTTCTTTCTTTCTTTCTTTCTTTTCTGCCTTTCATTTTTTCTTTCTTTCTTTCCTCCTTTTTCTTTCTTTCTTTCTTTCTTTCTTTGTTTGCCGCCTTTCATTTTTTCTTTCTTTCCTTCTTTTTCTTTCTTTTCTGCCTTTCTTTTCTTTCTTTCTTTCTTTCTTTCTTTCTTTCTTTCTTTCTTTCTAATGCGATAGCATTCTTCGTTGTTTATTTAATGCCAAATCCATAAATCCATCCTTGTGCAAGAATAGCAGTGACACTAATTAACCCATGGCTGGAGTGGATGGATAAGACGTTTCGCACCTTCCCCAAGATTATTATTCCAAAAAAGGAACATAACAGCGTGACTGGAGTTCGAAAACACTTTCTACAATATCGCAGTCTAACGAGTCAGGCACGACGCCCTATTATGTATTTCTATCAAATAGTAATGCTTTTAAAACCAGATCTATCAGACCCACATAGGGGACCCTTACAGCGACAACTACATCTAGGAGTATTTTTACAATCCTCTGAGTTACAGAACTCTGATGCAGCTATCCCATTATAATGTTACATATATGTTTAGCAACCTCTCCACATGGGCAGGATGTGACACAGGGTCAATTTAACAAGTTTGTATTAAGAGTTTTCCTTCTCCTAGACAGGTTGCCTAACCAAGGCCATACTAATTACCCATAGCTGGAGGGAGAATAAGAAAATTCATAACTTTCCCAAGGGCTTTGTAAAATGTAATCAGCTTCATCCAGGATTTGAACTCGTGTCACCATGTCCATTTCCTACACCCCTAGCACCTCCATTATAGTGTTATAACAAGAATGTGGGGGTGCTCGTGGTGTAATGATTATCGTCGTTGGAAATGGACACGGCGACACGAGTTCAAATCCTGGACGAGACTGATTGCATTTCACATAGCACTAATACCCTTGGGAAAGGTATGAATCCAATTATTCTCCCCCCAGCTATAGGTAAATAGTAGGACAGACTGGGTTCTTCAGCCTTGGTGAGGCGACTAGTCTAAGAGAAGGAAAACTCTGAATTCAAACCTGTTAAACTCCGCTTAAAAGATTGATCTTGTGTCATAGCCTGCTCGGGTGATAAATATGATAACAAGAACGTCCATTTTGGCGGAAGGAAGGCTTATTCTTTTGCTGTGGATACAGGCATAGTATCAGAGAGAGAGAGAGAGAGAGAGAGAGAGAGAGAGAGAGAGAGACAAAGGAGAGAGAGAGAGAGAGAGAGAGAGGAGGGAGTGGGGGTGCACGACGAAAGAGACAATAAGAAGCGGAAAAAGTACTGGAAATTTTATTAAAATCTGAAGATTAGCAAAATTTTGACGGTTTAAACCCCACCCCCCAAAAAACAAACAAAAACAAAAAACAAGAATCACCCTGTTGGCTGGGGGGTGTAGAATATCCCGACTACACTTCTGCAAATGGGCGAAGCCCCCCCCCGCCACTTAGATAAGTGTCCTTGCTATGACATAAAACCATTTGATGCTGACGTTCCAGTCTTGGATTTTTGATGAATAAGGAGTTCGTTTTCATTGCCATGACTCCCAGGTCCACCCTGACGCGGAGTGGTGGTACCTGTTAGGGTCGTACCTATCGGTCAAATAGAACTGTTTGATAATTCATCTTTATTTGAAACCATTTAACTGTGTGCAAACAAATAATTAATATTAAATTGAATTATTAGTATTACAAAGCAATACACTTTGTGCAAACGAATATTGAATATAATTATAAGTGTTGGATAGTAATATTCGAAACCATTTAGTATCCTTGGTAAAAGTAAACTGGCTCATTGGTCTGTGGGTAGAGTGTTCGCCAACGGCCTGGAAGACCGGGGTTCAATCTCAGGTCGAGTCATACCAAAGACTTAAAAAATGGTAATTGATACCTCCTAGCTTTACACTCAGCATATAAGGTACGTATCAAGGGCAAAGTGGAATAATCCCACGGTAAAAAATAGTGCCCTCCTCTACACTTCGGTGTAGTAGCTATTGAAAAGGGAGCCTTCGGGTCGCCCTCGTCTATAGTCGCTAAATTTACTTTTATTTACTTAGTATCCTTGGTATGATAGTCTTGGATTTAGAGGATGTGGGGAACCCCTTCATTGACAATACTCCCAGATCCACTCTGATTAGAGTTGTAGTACGTGCTAGGGTCTCATAGAACAATTTTATCATTTATTAGACTTGAAACCATTTAACTGTGTGTGCAAACAATTAATTGATATTAAATATGATTATTAACATTACACAGCAATACTTGAAACTATTTAACTGTGTGCTAGCAAATGAATTAAAGAATCATCATCCTTATCATGTCGCGCCGTCATCACGGATCTCCCTGACCCTTTCCCGCCACCATTTTCCATCGTCCATTGCTTCCAGTTGGTCTTCAAGGGTACACCCTGTATCGGCACAGAGCTATTGTATGTAGGTTCTAGCTGGTCGTCCTGCCTTTACTCGTCTATATGAAGGGGTCCACAGGAGTACGTCACTTATGAGTTCGTCCCTTCTTCTTCAGCAATGTCACGTATGTCTGGTTCGTCTAACTTTGATAGTTTTCGTGATGAGTGGTAAGTATCCGTACAGCTTCTGCTTTGTGGGGTGCTGCCTCCAGGACTGGTTCAATGTTACTCGCAGCATTCTTGTGTAGTTACCGTCAAGCTTTAATTAACAAAATTAAATTCTGTTGTAAGGGTGACTATTTCCTTTACAAGAAAGTTGGACTAATCTAACAAAAGACCTGAAAGATGTAGACTAGACCAGGTTAATGGTAGTAGCTAGTCTTGCTTACAAAGTATTCATTCAATTATCGCCAGTACTCCCATTGCAGACTCCCAAAAGGAGTTACTAAGAAAAGACAAAACTCTAACCCTGGATGAAAATGTTAATATTGGCAAAACATATGAAGCTTCCAATATTCACATTAAACAACTGAGGGCTTTGATGAATAAGAATAATATTGTGGATAATACTAATATACAAGCCATAAGAACACCAGCACGTTCTACTATGTCAAATAAATGTCTCAAATGTGGTAAAAGCCATGCTTTTCACCGTGAAGCTTGTCCAGCATTCGGATCAAAATGCAACACATGTGGTAAAGCAAAACACTGAACAGATCAACGAGTTCCATGACTGATGGATTTATTTCAGCAGTTTGTCAACCCGTCTAGGGTTATTTCATTCCTTGACGTTAGGACATTGCGTTCGGATAAAAAAAATTGTGTTGATAATCGAATGTGAATATTTTTAAACATATCTCTGACTCATTAATTGGACCCTAACGGAAAGGCCCCTTGCTTCCGCTAGGCCACCTTAGGGTGGGCGAGCTGCATTGATAACACCGAATAGCATTGGACACCTTGGTCCAGTTTAAGCTATTATCGGACATTCATGCCAGACTCACATGATATATCGAGTGAATCTATGTTCAGCTGCAGGATCGTCTGGCTCACATTGCACTAAGTGAGCCGATGACCAGCATTGTCCAGTAAAGTTTGTGCCTCGGCTCGCGCTCGAACTCCCCTTCCCTTTACCCTTACTCTAAACTAACCTCGTGTCATGGGCCTTGTGTCAAGTCCCTTCTGGTGGGAGGAAGCGACCAAAATCCCAAAACTATTTCTCCGAATCAGTGTGGGCCTGAGAGTAATGGTAATGAAGGAGTACAGCACACTCCCGCGGTTTCAACAACTGGATCCTCGTCAACAGATGTGGTTTAGTGTCATACCCACTACACTACCTTTTATTGGGGGGGGATCCTACTGCCTCTGCAGTATATAAAGTCACCTTATTCTACTCATCATAGACAAGAAAATCAATGAATTAAAACAATGGATCAAAATACCAATTGAAATAATTTATTGAACTGCCCAGAAGTATCCCTTTTCAATAGCTACTACACCGATGTGTAGGAGAGGGCGCTACTCCTTTCCCAGGATTGCTCCACTTTACCCTTGATCCTTACCTTATATTGCTGAGTGTTAAACAAGGAGGTATCAAGTACCATTTTTAAAGTCTTTGGTATGACTCGACCGGGGATCGAACCCCGGTCTCCCAGACTATTGACGAGGGTGTCCTCGTGGTGTAATAGTTAAAGCAATGAACTGCCGAATTGTAGTAAGTGAGTTCGTACTCCAGACGCGCTATTACATTCACTTCCGGGCAAAAACCTTTGGGAAAGGTATTAACCCCCTTATCCTCCCAGCTATGGGTTAAATAGTACCACTAGCTTTGGCATTAAATAACCTACAAAGGTTGATATGCCATTAGGTTTGGTTTGGTTTCTTTGTTTAATGGCATATCAACCTTCGTAGGTTATTTAATGCCAAAGCCATTCTCCTAGAAGAACATTAGTGGTGCTATTTAACCCATAGCCGGGAGGATAAGGAGGTTCATACCTTTCCCAAGGGTATTTGCCCGAAAGTGAACGTAATAGCGCGACTGGAGTTTGAACTCGCATACTACGATTCCGAAGTCCATCGCTTTATCCATTACACTACGAGGACACCCGACGATATCACATTAAACAAAGAAACCAAACCAAACAAACCCAGATCATTGGCGAACACTCTACCCTCTTGGCCAATGACCTGTTCGATATTCTTGTTTTTCATTTCAGACGACTTAATATCAGGGTTACCAACCTGAAAAAAAAATGTCTCATTAACTTCTAGACAAAGCTCACCTCAATGTCTATTCAATCGAAAGTGTTCATGCAAAGTAAATACCAATTAAGATGGATCTCATCAATGTTTGCCTTGCAGAAATTAAGAAGAAAATAAGTGTCTATCAATCCAGGTGACAGGACACAACTGACCGAGAGACTAGATAAAAGAAACACAAAAGAACTTCTTCAGGCTATCACAGTTCTTAATTCACACTGAGGCCACACACTTCAATGGTATAATCGTTGCACTAATAGTTAAATGTTATTCCGATTGTTCGAGTATCATAGATTCAGGCGATATGTTCTCTCAATTATATTCTGAAAGAAATTGTGGCTACTGATTTGTCTCATTTAGAAAAGCCTAACAGCGACTTTAATTAACATAGCCGGCGTCACGAATAGTATTTGACAACATATAATGAAGGAATTATTGAATTATAGCCAAAATATTGAATAGTAATGGAAAATCTACAAACTTTAATAGAAGTTGTTTTTTTTTTTTGCTTTAAGGCACATTGCTGGGTATTGTTCTTCATAGAGATAGACGAAGACTCGCCGTATAGTTCTCAGCTCAACCAATAATAGAATATACCCTTGCACAATTGATATTGGTATTCTTTAAATTTTCTTAAAACTGAAAAAGTTACGAGGGCGTAATGGTTAAAGTTTTCGACTGTGGCCGTGAATTAAGTGTTTCTAAGAAGAATATGCCGATACGGACACATGTGGTCGAACATAGATCTCCAGGCAAAAAAAAAAAAGACACTCAAAAACTAATGCTCGATTCATGCAAGATGGTCAAAAAGCAGTCTAAAGCATTCTATACGTTTCTGTGGCATTTTTTCCAATTTTACAACAGAACTTTATTGCATATCGTTCTTCTAAAGTGTCCTCATTGTATTTTTGAAATTCACAAGCTGTGACAATCAGACATTAGTAGGGTGTATTCCAATTGCTGCTGTAGCTGTTGATTTAAACGTGAAATCATAAAAATTGGTCAGTCATCTCATCAGATGTATAGCAATAATATACTGAATTTTCCATTGTCTACGACAATTTTAAATGCCTGCACAAGAAAAGGCTGGAAACTTTTTGAATACACTACGTAACTGTAGACCGATTTGCCTGTCAAGGCATCGGCGGATATTTGTGTTATGAATACAAATAACAAGATCATTCACTATTTTTTCTCAACATAGTGTTATTCCGTTACGTTTTTCTCTGCATGGCTTTGAAAAAAGCTTATTAATTTTGTTTACTGAATATTTCATGAAACCAGATTGTTCAGCTAATAAAGAAAAAAATGTTTTATGTCTTATCTAGTATTAATCTATTTACTGTTTCTATTATCTATTACTGCTTCTATTATCTAGTATTAATCAGTATTACTGTTTCTATTAATTGAAATGATTTTATCCAGTTTGTTTAAAATACATTTTATGAAGCCAGAATGTTTAGTTATTAAAGAAAAAAATGTCTCGTGTCTTATCTGGTATTAGTTTATTTACTGCTAAATAAAAAAATTCCTTTGATTCAAATAATTTAATCTTGTTAGTTAAATATATATTTCATGAAGCCAGAATGTTCAGCTATTAAAGAAAAATGTTTTGTGTCTTATTTGTTATAAGTTTTTTTACTGCTAAGTGAAAACTCTACCAGAACATACTGTAAGTTTACTTGGTTCATAATTTTTGCCAGGGTTAGTATAAAGAGTCTCACAAAAGTTTGTAACTTTACAGGTAACCTAATTGAAACTTTCAAAATAATTAGTGGAATTTGTCATTATGGTAGACATTTTCAAATATTTCTCCCCGAATTGGAATTAAGACAGACTTAGTCTGCTAACCAAATAATTTGTTGGTAATAGAGTTATATATCTATGGAACCAATTGCTTAATCAGATTAAAAACAGTTATAGTTTGAAAAAATTAAGATTGAATAAAATGTTTTCAAAAATAATCGAAAGAAAAAGAATCTAATATGGTTGTTTGTTTTTTATGGCTTATCAACCCTAGTAGGTTATTTAAGGCCGAATCCTATTTATAAACATATACATAATATGTGTGATTTGTTTGGGTTGGTTTGGTTTGTTGGGTTTTATGGCGTATCAACCTTTGTTGGTTATGTAACGCCGAATCCATTTTTATGTAAATAATCTGTTCTATTCAAAACAATTCAGTTTAGCAGAAGTACACAGTTTAATTGTCAAAAACATTTCTATTTCAAACTATTCAAGCAGGTATATGTAACAATTCAGTTAAGTGTAAATACAGTTTTAATGTGGAAAAGCAGTTCTATTTCAAATAATTCAGTTAATCATAAGTACGTAGTTTAAATGTAAGTACGGTTTAATTGTTAAAAAACATTTCTATTTCAAGCTATTCAGTTTACTCAAACAATTCAGAGTAGCATAAGTATGCTGTTCTATTTAACCCATAGATAGGGCCCGATCAGGTGCTACCACTCAGGGTCAGAGTGGACCTGGGAGCGATGGCAATGAAGGGGTACTCCGTATTCCCCAAAGCTCCAGCACTGCTGGAAACTCAACATCAGATTGTTTAGTGTCATATACAGGACACTCGTTGGGGGGGGGCTTATCCCTCTGCTAAGGTGCAGTCAGTGTATTTTACAGCCCCAGCCGACTGGGCAAGTGTGATTTGTAAGTGAATAGTTTGTAGATAATATAATCTTTTTTTAGACGAGCCAGAGCTTATTTGTTGGTACATAGTTAAATGGTTTCAAATATTGCTATTTAACACTCGTAATTCAATTCAACTTGTATGATTAAACTGTTCTTTTAAGCTAAAGAGTTTTAGAGGGCATATTTTGGAATTATCAGACGAATTTACGAATAGAATTTTATCTTTATATATTGTATTGATATTGGATATGTTCGGTGTAAAGATTCATTTTCAAAATAATTTTTAAGTTCATGTGAGAAAATTGGGAAAAGAGAAAATGCCCCCAAAGGCATAAAACAGTAACCACAATAACTGCTACTACTACTAGAACAACTAACAATAATAATGTAATATAATGGCCGAGGGATTTCGTTTTATATATCTTGCCTTTCGGTTTAGTTAGGCTGAGAACCTTTAGCTTAGCGCGTGGGTTAGTTAGGTGCAAACATGAGCGCAGGACGTGTCATTCAGAGATGTCAAAATAAAAACCCCAGTTAGGAAATGTGACCGCGGGATGTGAATGACGTCATGCACCGGCAGCGTGCGCGGAGGATTTTAGGGATTTGAGAAAAGTCAGTGAGTTGAGTTTTAGCGTCCGAAGAAGAAGGTTGACTTTTGGGGCTCGCCGAAGGCTTGCGGTGGGTGCCACACGTGGTTTGGGGCAGATGGAAAAGTCAGCTTAGAAAGATTGTGTATCTCCCTCCTCATGTCGAAAAACCTTTTAACTCAAAGGTAATAAAAATTTTCGTACCTGAACTTAGAAGTCGTAAGTAATTTTTGTGTTTCGGGATTCCTATGTTATCTATATATGAGTTATGCACATTCTATGTACATTTCACATATGTGTATGGGTATGGTACAATAATAATACAAACGATCTCCTAATTTTCGGCCAGATGACCAGGCCTAATAATAAACCACAAGAATAAGAACAAAAAAGAGAACTTACAAAATTGTGGACTTTATTGTTCCAGCTGACCACAGAATAAAAACTGAAAGAAAGTGAAAAAAGGATAAATACATCGACCTTACTTGGGAATTGAAAAAAAAAATGTGGAACATGTAAGTGACTTTTATACGAATGGTAATTGGTGCTCTTGGTGCAGTCATCGAAGGATTAATAAAGGGATTGGAAGTCTTGGAAATGAGCGGTCGAGTGGAGACCACCCAAACTACTGCATTGTGAAGATCGGCCCGAATACTGAGAAGAGTCCAGGAGATTTGAGGCGACTTGGTGTCACACAAACTTCGGTGAAAAACCATCAGCAAAAGTTGATGTGATAAAGTTTTTAGGAGTAGATAATTATAATAATAATGACGTATAAAATTATCTGGGATTTTGAAATACAAACGGATCACAAAATTCCGACCGGATGACCAGACATCGTACTAATTAACATAAATAAATAATCATCATCATCATGTCACGCCGCTAGCACGGATATCCCTGACCCTCTCTCGCCACTTCTCCCTATCGTTCATCACCTCTGGCAGGTCTTCAGGGCTACATCCTGTATCCTCACATAGCTGCTGTATGCATGTTCGAGCGGGTCGTCCTGCTTTTGTTTAGCCATATGTAAGCGTCCATAGGAGTACATCACGTATGAGCTCGTCCCTGCTTCTCTAGCAGTGTCCTGCATGACTAGTTCGTCTAACTATAGATAGAATAGAATAAAATAAGTAAATAAAAAAATAAAAAGGACAAAAAATAACAAAGAAAATAGAAACAATAATAAACAACCCCCCCAGATCCCGCCACCAAAAAAAAAACAAGTTATCTTATGAATTTTGATGCCCCAGATAGAAAGTGAACAGACAAACACTTAGACCTAGCCGGAGACCTAAAAAAATGCCCCCTCCAAAAAAAAAAACAACAACTTTGAAGTTCATCCTAGATACTGAGAAAAGTCCTGGAGACTTGAGGAAACTTGCTTTCATACAAACTCCAGTGAGAAATCATCAGCTAACGCTTGTGTGAAAAACTCGAAATAGAGTAACAATAATAGCAATTGATAAACTGGTAGACAAATTCACCTACCTCGGTAGCAGTGTCTCATCAACTGAAAAAGACATCGACACGCAGCTAACGAAGGCATGGACAGCTATCGACAAACTATCGGTTATATAGAAATCAGACCTGACTGATAAAATGAAACACAGTTTTTTTCCAGGCAGCAGTCGTATCGATACTGCTGTATGGATGCACTACTTGGACGCTAACTAAACGGCTGGAGAAGAAGCTAGACGACAATTACACAAGAATGCTGCAAGAAATATTGAACCTGTCCTGGAGGCAACACCCAACAAGGCACCAACTATACAGCCACCTACCCTCCCCATTACGAAAACTAAAACAAGTTAGACTAACCAGACATGCAGGACACTGCTGGAGAAACAGGGACGAACTCATAAGTGACGTACTCCATAGGACCCCCACCTATGGCCGAGCAAAAGCAGGACGACCAGCTCGAACATACATACAGCAGCTATGTGAGGATACGGGATGTAGCCCTGAAGACCTGCTAGAGGCGATGAACGATAGGGAGAAGTGGCGAGAGAGAATCAGGGATATCCGTGCTTGTGGCACGACATGATGATGATGATGATGACTTCGTAAATATCTGAGTTCAAACCAAAGAGAATTGTTGAAGACTTATAAATAAGTAAAGTTGGCCACTGTGTAACATACCGATGATACGGATATGTGAAATAGACATCATCATCATCATCATCATCATGTCGTGCTGGCAGCATGGATATCCCTGAACCTCTCTCGCCACTATTCCCCATCGTTCATCGCCTCTGGCAGGTCTTCAGGACAACATCCCGTATCCTAACATAGTTGCTGAATGTATGTTCGTGCTGGTCGTCCTACTTTTGCGCGGCCATGTGTGGGGGTCCATAAGAGTACATCACTTATGAGTTCGTCCCTGCTTCTCCAGCAGTGTCCTGCATGTCTGGTTCGTCTAACTTGAATAGTTTTCGTGATAGGAGGCAGGTGGCCGTACAGTTGGTGTCTTGTGGGGTGTTGCCGCCAGGACTTGTTCAAGATTGCTCGCAGTATTCTTGTGTAATTGCCGTCTAGCTTCTTCTCCAGCCGTTTTGTTAGAGTCCATGTAGTGCATCCATATAGCAGTATCGATGTGACTGCTGCCTGGAAGAAACTGCGTTTCATTTTATCGGTTAGGTCTGATTTCTATATAATCGATAGCCTATTGATAGCTGTCCATGCTTAGGAATCTGAAAACGCGAAATTGGTTCTGTTACAAAACTTTATTACCTTTGAGTTAAAGGTTTTTCGACATGAGGAGAGAGAGAGAGAGAGAGAGAGAGAGAGAGAGAGAGAGAGAGAGAATCTTTCTAATTGTCTTTAATTGGAATCATTTTGAGATGAGAATCATTTTGATCTGAGAATTAATTTTTTAAATTATTGCGGTGCCATGTTGCGCAGCGGATAGTGGCGTTGAGTCTCTACGGTTCCAGGTGAGCATTATCAGAAGATAGCGGTTTCAAATCCTACCCAAGCCGGCCAGAGGTTTACTTGGTCAAAAACGTGGTGCGATAGACAACAACTATGGAAGGCAGTAATTACTGGGGATACGGTTACAAGACTCAGCATTCCTATCCGAGGTTGCGGTAAATCACCTGAAGAAGGCCGGAGGTGAAATTTGGCAGAAATGTAGTGAAAGAAGAAACAACACAAAAACTACCAAGATGAGGACAAAAAGTCCGCAACAAATAAAGAAAAAAAATTAACAATCTTTCTATGCTGACTGCTTTTACATCGTCAGCTCTCAACCCAACCAACGCCCGCCGCCCGTAGCGCACAAATTCGTCTGGCCTCGCCCAGCTCTGAATCTCGACTCTCTCGTTCGAAGGCAGGAACTCAACTCTCTGCTTTTTTTCAAATCCCCAAATCCTCAGCCCACGCTTCCGGTGCATGACGTCATTCGCACCGCCTGGTCACAATTACTATCTGGGATTTTTATTTTGACATCTCTGAATGACACATGCTCTCCGCACGCGCGTGAATACCTGCGTTAATGTTGCACCTAACTAACCCATGCGCTAAGCGAAAGGTTCTCAGCCTAACTAAACCGAAAGGCAAGATATGTAAAACGAAATCCCTCGGCAATTATATTACAACTGTAGTCGAGGGTGACCCGAAAGCTCCCTTTTCAATAGCTTCAACACCAAAGTGTTGGGAAGGGCATTACTCTTTTCCTTAGATTGCTCCTTTTTACCTTTGATATGTACCTTATAATGCTGAGTGTTAAGCAAAGAGATATCAAGTAATATTTTTCTAGTCTTTGGACCTGGTATTGAACCCCAGTCTCCTTAGCCATTTTCGAACACTTCACCCAATAAGCCAATGGGCCGGTTGTAAACTGATAAAATATGTAAATATTGCTTTGTTCAGACATAATTTAGAAACTAACCACAACTTTAATCTTAAAGATTCTAAATTGTTTGTTTATATACATAATAAAATGGTTGAATATAGTATCATTTCAAACCACAATACTATCAATCAAAGACCCGGCTTTTTTGACTTATGTACTTAGTCAAATTTGCGCTAAAAAGTTTGAGAATTCATTATTCAAAGTAATTAGGCTTCATCGTTAATATATTTACATACACTACCTGTCATAAGTATTTAGTGACCCTCAAAATTATTTATTTATCATCCTAAAAGTGTTATCTTTATGAAACAAGCACCACCATATTTTTATTTAGTATACTAAATAGAAATCTTCCTGAGCCACATTAAATACAAATTTTACAAAAAGATAAAATATCACAAAAAATTATTTATATTCATCAAAATTACCCCCTTTAGCTGCTATCATTGCTTCAAAGATTCTTGGAATTCTTTTCACCAAAGATTGGAAGAGTTGCCAGAGGTGAACCTCACTTATGGGTTGTTTAGCTTTTACTTTTCAACCCACAACTGTTCAATGGGATTTAGGTCCAGTGATTATGCTAGCAAAGACATCATTTGAAGGACGTGGAATTTACAAGTAAACTTTTGATCATTATCTTGCATTAGTATATGTCCTTGACCCAACAATCAGTGCAAGAGATGAGATTGTGTGATGCTGCAGTATGCCGTGAAGCTGGGTCTGATTCAATTAGCCCTTCATTTGGTGCAAATCTCCCCCACGCATACTATAACAGAGTCTTCTCCATGCTTTACAGTTGGTGTGATTCGGACGTTGCAGTTCTTTCACCAATTCTTAGCCGCGCATTTGACAATAAATTTCGAACTTTAATTCGTCAGTCTAAAAAACTTTAATACACGAAAGGAAGTAAAGTTGGCGACCTTAGTCGAGGGTGACCCGAAGGCTCCCTTTTCGATAGCTACTACACCATAATGTAGGGGAGTGCGCTACTCCTTTCCCTACATTACTCCACTTTACCCTTGATCCCTACTTTATACTGATGAGTGTTAAGCAAGGAGGCATCAAGTACCATTTTTTGAGTGTTCGGTATAACATGACCTGGGATTGAACCTACTCTTCCCAGAGCATTGGCAAACACTCTGACCATCATGCTAATGTTCAGTACAAAGTGAAGTTGGCAGCTGTAGTCGTGGGCGACCCGAAGGCTCCCTTTTCAATAGCTACTACACTGAGGTGTAGGGAAGGGCGGTACTTCTTTCCCTGGATTGCTCCACTTTACCCTTGATATGTACCTTATATTGCTGAGTGTTAAGCAAGGCGGTATCAAGTACCATTTTAAAAGTCTTTGGTATAACTCGGCCTGGGATTGAACCCAGGTCTCCTACGCCATTGGCGAACACTCTACCCACAAGACCATTAATTACTTCTATTTTACTCTAACGGAAATTAATTATGACTCAAAATATCTATATGAGTGAGTCTCTTGAAAGTTGGTCTCGAAGAAATGACGATATTGTCACCTGATCCCGAGGAATAAAAAATGATAAACAGTCATTTATAGTTTAGTTCTCATGTTCATTCCTATGTTAATAATTCATACCAGCCATCGTCAGGAGTTTCCAAACCAGCTACCATAGGGAGAAAGCAATTTCCTTTATCAGATAAGAAAAATGAAAGAGTGTTTGGGGAGGTGCCCGTGGTGTAGTCGTTATCGTCGTAGGAATTGGACACGGCGACACGAGTTCAAATCCTGGACGAGACTGATAGCACTAATACCCTTGGGAAAGGTATGAATTATTCTCCCTCCAGCTATGGGTAAATAGTAGGACAGACTAAGTTCTTCAGCCTTGGTTAGGCAACTAGTCTAGGAGAAGGAAAACTCTGAATTCAAACCTGTTAAACTCCGCTTAAAAACTGACCTTGTGTCATATCCTGCCCGAGCGGAGGGGTTGGTAAATAGTATCAGGTAAGAAAAATTTTGTTAAAACCCCCAAACGTCAACCCTGGTAAAACACACGTTCGCTTTGTAGTAACAGAGAAATCTTACTATTAAAACTGAAAACATGAACCTTTTCATCGCTTGTCTCGATCGAAAATGAACGTACAACTGACAAACCTCAAAATTTCTGCTCATGCATGAGGGTGGTAATTTACTAAGCTTTTTGCTTAGATGTGGCACAAGGCCATATGAAAGGGGCACCCAATGAGACTCGAACTCACTCGTGTAGGTTTGCTAGTCGAGCTTGCTAACCATTACACCACCAGAGGCGCCTTGCTCATGCATGAGGGTGGCGGAGGTGGACATTACAGTCTCACTTAAGAATATATACATAGTATATCGCTATAAAACGTGAATAAACACAATTTATGTCTTTTTTTTGTGGGAGTTGTGTTTCTACAATGATTCGAGATAGAGAGACAACAAAGTCAAATATTAACCGTGGATCAAATCCCTGTTTTAAAATAACATTCAACCTATGGATGAATATATCAACGTGAAAATAACATTCAAGTAGCATCTTTTCAACGACTGTTTATTTACAGACTTTTCCTTAAAAGCGATTTTAAAAAGTGCAATTTTATCTTCGGTATATATATATATTCAATTCTTTTCCTTACTTAGCCAGATTGGTGCTGAAAGTTACAACACACACACACACACACACACACACACACACACACACATAATATATATATATATATATATATATATATATATGTGTGTGTGTGTGTGTGTGTGGGAAGGCCCAGGTTGTGATAGGTGGATAAAAACATCAGAATATAAGAGAATTAGGATAGAAAACTCTTATGAGTTTAAAACTTTATAAATATCTCTATTAAAAAAACTGATGGATAATATGTTTCTCAGCTGTTTCCCTTGCAAGAATATAATTGAAAAATAGAATCCTGATAATGGAAAATATCTTTTTGCACAAGCCTAAAAAATCAACGCAGTGTGCATCAAAATAATTGATGACATTATGGCCACTATAGCGATTTGCCTTGAGGTTTAGATTAATCAAAAATAGTTCTTATCACCATTCATACGTGCAAGGAATGCGATAAAGCAACTGTTGTTTATATATATATATATATATAAACCGCATTAACCTATATATATATATATCTTTGAGGTCTGTTTGAAAAATAGCGAGTCTGGGTGTGCTGTGTGAGCTATGGGTGAAAGAGGGATAAGGAAACTGTGTTATCGTCAAACATCGTATCTAAGGATAATATAACTATAATCTTATATATATATATATATATATATATATATATATAATGAAATTATCGATGAAAATGAGAAAAGTTTTGCAGAAAAAGTACTCAGCCTTATTACACCAGAGCCAAAATTTAAAAAAAAAAGCATAAACTCTACTTGTGTGTTAATTTAAGTTTCATGTGGTATGCACAATCATCAGACGGAGTGAGAAAAGTGGCCAGTCAATCGTTATTACATACTAGTGTAAAAGTACGTGCCAAAAGAGACGTGCACGATATACTGCACTCGGAAAAATGCATATATACACTCATGGATAAAAATATAAGACCATCCTTAAAAATGAAGAAAAATATATTGTTTACAATTTTTAAATCATCAAAATCAGATGTATGAAAGATAAGATTAAGGGACATCTAAATTTGAAATAAGAAGACATTTCTGTTCATCTTTTTTTAAAAATGTATATTAGCATTTAAGCTAAAATTTAAGATTTACTTTTGAATGGGGTGTCCTCGTGGTGTAATGGTTAAAGCGATGGACTGCGGAATCGTAGTACGCGAGTTCGTACAAGGGCAAATACCCTTGGGAAAGGTATGTACCCCCTTATTATCCCAGCTATGGGTTAAATAGTACCATAACTGTTCTTCTAGAAGAATGGCATAGGCATTAAATAACCTCCAAAGGTTGATATGCCATTAAACAAAAAAACCAACCAACCAAATCATTTATTTTTGACATAAATATTAGACCACCAATAAAAACCAAAGAAAAAATGACTTAATTCAATTGAAAATTCATTATATATAATCTACGTTATGTAAAGTATAGAGGGTGACCTTAGTCGAGGGTGACCCGAAAGCTCCACTTTACCCTTGATCCTTACCTTATAGTGCAGAATGCAAAGCAAGGTGGTATCAAGTTCCTTCCTTTTGAGTCTTTGGTATGACTCGACCTGGGATTGAACCCTGGTCTCCCGGTCCATTGGCAAACACTCTGATCATTAGACTAGTGGCCGGCAATTATAAAAGCTGCTAAAACTCTAGAGCTTGAAATACTAAAAACATAAATGGCTAAACGAACTAAATTATCTGAATTTGAGAAAAGCGAGATTACAGCTCTGAAAAGAATCAGAAAATCTCAGAGAAAAAATTCGAAGGCCTTAGGATGCAGTAAAAGCCTTATCTGCCATTACTTTAAAAGCCCCAAAAAGTATGGTACATGAAAGCCGACTGGAAGACCAGAAAAATTATCACCACAATTCAAGAGAAGAATTGTTTGCGAAGTAAAAAAGAAAACTTCGTCAGCATCAAAAATATTGAAATCTCCTTGCAGTATTAGAACAGTTAGAAGGCTTTTAAATAAGGAAAAAAATTAAGTATAAGAAAAGAATTCATCGTCCAAGGTTAACCATGAGTGCTAAAGAATGGCGAAAAGTTGTTTTCTAGGACGAAAAGAAATTCAATTTAGTCTGTCTAGATGGCTTTCAGAAGTACTGGCACGCAAAAGATTTTCCAGAAGAGAATTACTCAACAAGGCATTGTGAAGAAGGATCTCTAATAATCGGGAGGGGGGCTTCTCATCATCAGAAAACGTTAAAAATTATTCCACTCTTTGCTTCCGCAACTAGTATATATATAGTATAGATCTATCAATAAGGATGTCCAGAAAAGGAAAATAACTTTGGAATTAATGTGCTTGTGAGGTTGCTTTAATCACGGACGTAAATAGTAGGTATTTTGATGATATGTAATATAATTGCGGAGTGATTTCGTTTTGTATATCTTGCCATTCGGTTTAGTTAGGCTGAGAACCTTTCGGCTCAGTGCATGGGTTAGTTAGGGGCAAACATGAGGATAGGTGTTCACGCGTGCGCGGGGAGGATGCGTCATTCACAGATGTCAAAATAAAAATCCCAGATAGGAATTGAGACCAGGGGGGTGTGAATGACGGCATGCACCGGAAGCGTGGGCTGAGGATTTTTGGAATTCGAGAAAAAGCAGTGTGTTGAGTTCCTGCCTCCGAATGAGGGAGTTGAGATTCAGAGCTGGGCGAGGCCAGGCGAATTTGCGCGTTACGGGCGCCGTGCGTTGGATGGGTTGAGAGCTGACGATGTAAAAGCAGTCAGCATAGAAAGATTGTGTGTCTCTCTCCTCATGTCGAATAACCTTTAACTCAAAGGTGATAAAATTTCGTACCTGAACCAATTTTGTGAATGTCGTGTATTTCGGATTCCCTATGTCTATTTCACACATCCGTATCCATATTTACCAACCCCTCCGCCCGGGCAGGATATGACACAAGGTCAATTTTTAAGCGAAGTTTAACAGGTTTGAATTCAGAGTTTTCCTTCTCCTAGACTAGTTGCCTCAACAAGGCTGAAGAACCTAGTCTGCCCTACTATTTACCCATACATACATCCGTATCATGGATATGTTACAGATACAGTTATCTAAGTTCGTGTAGAGACTAATTTCTCACATTGCTTCAACAGCGAACCAACCTGAGCAGGTGTATTTGGAAGAAGCGCTAGATCATCAGTGTAGATTGCATCAGTAATAGTTTCTGTTAGATATCATTTGCCATGAGATTTATTGATGTTTGCGGAGTATAATCTAGTTAAATTATGAAAGGAAATGGTGCGAAAACCTCTGGAATTAGTTGACCATTTCACATACATTTGTAGGAAGATCTCATCTACTGAAAGTTATAGTAACATATGACTAGATAAAACGTGGAATGCTGTAGTTTGGTTGTAGACCATTTGTCAATATGGTTTCTTTGATAAAACAGAACGATGATTCTTCTAAGCTGTAGCCTTAACACTATTGCATGGCTGCACCACTTAGGAAAGACTTAGAGAAAACGCTAGAAATACACAAAGACGCAGCGTGCTTTTTTAAACAAATCCTGGACTAAACACCAGTTGTTTGGCCACTTACTTCCCATCATACAATGCTTTCAAGTATGAAAACCAAGACATTCTTGACACTGCTTCGGTAGTAAAGATGAACTCTAAAGTAATGTTCTACGGATTTCTATTCACGGACACCCTAACCTTATTTACCCAACCCCTCCGCTCGTGCAGGATATGACACAAGGTCAATTTTTAAGGGGAGTTTAACAGGTTTGAATTCAGTGTTTTCCTTCTCCTAGACTAGTTGCCTCACCAAGGCTGAAGAACACTGTCTGTCCTACTATTTACCCATAGCTGGAGGGAGAATAATTGGATTCATACCTTTCCCAAGGGTATTAGTGCTATGTGAAATGCAATTAGCCTGGTCCAGGATTTGAATTCGTGTCGCTGTGTCCATTTCCTACGACGATAACCATTACACCACGGGCACCTCCTATTCACGGACACCCTAATGTTAGTCAAATATTTTTTAAAAATCACATTCATCGGATACCATGTAGAAGACTTACTAAGAACAATAGTTGATAGGGACGGATGGCAAGTAAAAACCAAAGTAATCCGAGTTGTCTGTATGCCTTGATTAGAATTATGTAGAGGTTCATGTACAAAACTTTCTTGTCGAAGATGCGTGGTCAACCAAGTTGTTACTTTGAAATACAGACAACAGTAAATAATATGAGTCAAGTAATTATCTGTTAGACATGTCAGAAACTTGTTATTACACTGGCAAAGAGATATATTAAAGTACGGTGAATAACAGGCTTTTGTATTTGACACATTACTTGTTGCAGTGAACTGCAAACATTAGGGAATGTCACTTACAAACCGGTTTTGTTGTCATCACATCAAAAGTAGCATTCCTATTCAAATACAGATATCAAGATATAACAAGTTCAAATACTTTTTTGTCGCAGACATATTGAAAGTAACTGCTATAGCCAAACAGACACCAGGGAATGGCATGAACAGTGCTTTTTTTTCCTTCTCTCTTTTCTTTTGAGTAGACACGTCAAAACTAGATATTGCACTCAAATCCTGACAGTAGGGAATACCATATTCAAGTTTTTCTTGTAGACACATACAAATCCAGCTGTTTCACTGAAATACACACACACACCAGGGAATGCTTTGGTCAAATCATTTTTTGTAGGTCACAAGTAATGAATAACGTTTGCATTGAAATCCAGACAGCAGCGAATGTATTATTCAAATATTTTTTTTTTTTTTGTTGAAAACATAACAAATATCGAATGCCCACAAAGGAATGCATTGTTTAACATTTTTTCTTTTTGAAGACGAGCAGAAAGCAGGCAGTCTCACTGAAATTCAGATATCAGATATTTAAATCAATTTTTTGGTTAGGAAATCATTAAAGACTGCCACATTTGCGTGTCTCTCGTCGTGATGGTTAACGAGTTGTTTTAGCTGACGATCCCTCGGTATTACGTTCACTTTCGGGCTAATACCTTCGGGAAAGGTATGAGCCCAATTATCCCCGCAGCAATGGGTTGAATAGTACCACTACTTGCTTTCTACAAGGTTGGCTTTGGCAGTAAATAACCCATGGAATGTGATATGCAATTAAACAAAGAAACTTGAATCATACTACTTGTTTCAATTCTTGCTTGGTGCACATTACTCCTGATCTTAGATTATTATCATTAGATTGTTTGTGATGTCTCACATCAAACTTAAAAAAGCACACACACACACACACACATATATATATATATATATACTCACACACAAACGGATATATATATATATATATATATATATATATATTTATATTTTGTCATCCACACACAGATTGTTTTGTTCTATCAAAACTCACCAGTGTGGCTAGACAGGCTAGATTCCCGAAGCTGAGATCAAAGCCTAGCTGACTGTAACGCCAATCCAAGATTCTACCACTCAGCCACGAGGAACCCAACGCAAGCAAAGGAAATTTAAACGCTTATGTATCACATTTGTTTTTGTTTACATATACCCGCTTATATATATATATATATATATATATATATATATATATATATATAACGTGTGCCTGTGGTGTAATGGTTAATCCCAAAGATCATGGACATGAAGACCCGAATATCAAATTCTGAACGATGCTGTTCGTATTGTCTATTGCGTTAATAATCGAAGAGAAGATATATATATAGCAGAAAAGTATGTGAATAACTGGATAAAACAGCGACGTCAGAATTTGATAATTTTTTTATAACTTGAGAGAAATTTTGTTGAAAAACAAAAGTTACAAACCCTATTCTTGTCAGAAAACATACTATCATTTTGAGCGTAAATATTCTTCCATCTAGTGGGAGTAAAACATCAGTGTTTGAGTGTGTCACAATATAGGGGAGACAGTATACGTGTCTGCTAATATGTAAGTGGATGCAGCTAAAATATTCATCAGCAAGGGTAATATTCTAATAGCAGTATAAGCATATCTATGTAAACAAAGTATTTTCGTTGAAGTTAAAAGGATTAGGTGAGGCTGAAATTAAATGCACACTTGAAAGAACAGAATGTTAGATTGTTACTTCAAAGAAATAAAGTTGAATGCTTTGAGTAGATATACGGAATGAATCTATAAATCTAAAAAAATTATCTATTTTATTTATTTATTTATTTATTTTTGATTGCTGGAAGGAAAAGGTTTCTTAAATCATTTTTTGTTTTGATCCTTCAAATATTTCGCAGCAATTCAAATATTGTCGTTTGAGAAATCTGAAAACATTTTATAACAAACGCACAGGTGCCCGTGGTGTAATGGTTATCGTCGCAGGAAATGGACACGGTGACACGAGTTCAAATCCGGGACGAGAATGGTTGCATTTAACATAGCACTAATAACCTTGGGAAAGGTATGAATCCATTTATCCTCCCTCCAGCTTTGGGTAAATAGCGTGGGAGAAGAAAAACTCTGAATTCAAACTTGTAAAACTCCGCTTAAAAATTGGCCTTGTGTCATATCCTGCCCGAGCGGAGGTGTTGGGTAAATATGATAACAAATGCACAAGCACCGATTGGTCATTATATGCAATAATACAGATGCAAAAATTATAGCTTCTGGAGCCTATTTTTGACTGTAAAATTAACTTTTTTAATATGGTAATCAGTTGATTTTCAATATATATATATATATATATATATATAGGTATTATTCGGTCCAGTTAAACCAGAGTTCAGGACAAGAAAATCATTCAAAAGCTGGACATTTAAATTTTCAAAAGCTGAACATTTAAATTTTGCTGGTAGAGAGCTCAATGTAACTAATTTTACAGAGCAATAATATATGTATTAATATTTCCTTTACAAAAATTTATTATATAAAAAAAACCCATAAAAGTTAATTATCGAACTTAACAAAAAAAGAAAATAAATAAAATAAATAAAAAAAGTTAAATTACCCTAATTCCGACCGACAGTAAAATTAGAAAAATAAATACGTAAATAAAAAAACGGAAGTTTAATAAAACGAGGAGATAACTCTTCACCTCTCTTCCCCCCCCCCTCCGTGTCTGTTCTGTTTTATTTTATCCATGAGATCTGAACAAGTCCTGTTATAATTTTTCTTCGGGTTTTTGGTTTACACCAGAAACGTAAAACAGGATGGAAATAAATTTATAATCCTAAAATAACTGGTCTTTGGTTTTTTCTTTAAAGAAAGTATATATATATATATTCATATATTGATGGATATCATACAATAAATGATGTTTGTACAACAGCATTGCTTCTAACAAAGCCTTCATCAGATGATGAGTCTGGGTTCAGGCATGGTTTCGGGGCCAAAGCATCATTACCACTAGCCCAGAGCGCCCCAGCAGTATCTCACGACACCACCAGACTTTGTCAGATTGTTGTCGCTCTATGGGATTCCCATATCCACGCTAATGCAGTTAGAGCCTTATCTTGGATCTTTTCCATGTATTTCCTCTTGTCTGATGGAGGAAGTCCAAGATGAATCAAGAAAACGGAGGTTGGTTTGACAATATATATATATATATATATATATATAATTAAGGATTTAAATATTTCAATTATAAATGAAGTCATATACACGGCTGACCAATTTATATAATAAAGCAATGTTGTTTAAATTGCTACCAAGCTTAGAAATATTATGCAGCCAGTTTCTATACTTTTTCTCCGGATTTGAGGAAACTAGGGCTCAAAAATAACTTTCATCTCTGTCCCGGAACTGTCCCAAAAATTAAAATTGACTGTCTCGAAACAATTTCAAGCATGTCTTTTTTGCACTGTTATTCTTTATAGTTAGTTGAATACTGGAAAAATCGTTTAGGGAATAGTAAAGTTGTCTCCATTTAGTTGTGGGCGATCAGAAGGCTCCCTTTTCGATTGCTACTGCACCGCAGTGTAGTGGAGGGCGCTAATTCTTTCCCTGGATTTCTCCACTTTACTCTTGATACGTACCTTATATTGCTGAGTGTTAAGCAAGGTGGTATCAAGTACTATTTTTAAAGTCTTTGGTATGACGCGACATGGGATTGAACCCAGGTCTCCCGGATTTAAGTTGTAAAATTGTGTTCTCCCAGTTTTTTTCGGGGGAGGGGTTTAAGAAGAAGAAAAATCTAAGCATCCGTTAAAAAAAGGAAGCTTTTTATTTTTAAAAGAATAAAAATGAGAAAGTTTTGCGTGTTCAAGTCGTAGAAGAAAGTACAAAATTATAATGGGAGGTGGGTGTCCTCGTGGTGTAATGGTTAAAGCAATAGACTGCGGAATTGTTGTAAGCAAGTTCGTAATCCAGTCGCGTTATTACATTCACATTTGGAAAATTACCCTTGGGGAAGGTATGAGACCCCTTATCCTCCCAGCTATGGGTTAAATAGTACCATTACTGTTCTTCTCGAAGGATGACTTTGGCATTAAATAACCTACAAAGGTTGATATGCCTTTAAACAAAAAAGAAAAATTATAATATTTTTAATTAATTTCATAAGAAGTAGATAGCACTGGAAATGAAAATAATCAGCTTTCTTTTCATTGCCTATTCAAGTTCATGCCCGTGGTGTAATGGTTATCGTCGTAGGATATGGACACGGCGACACGAGTTAAAATCCTGGACGATACTGATTGCATTTCACATAGCACTAATACCCTTGGGGAAGGTATGAATCCAATTATTCTCCCTCCAGCTATGGGTAAATAGTAGGACAGACTGGGTTCTTCAGCCTTGGTGTGGCAACTAGTCTAGGAGAAGGAAAACTCTGAATTCAAACCTGTTAAACTCCACTTAAAATAAAAAAAATTGACCTTGTGTCATATCCTGCCCGAGCGGAGGGGTTGGTAAATAGAATTCAAGTTCATGTCAAAGCTTAAAAAGAGACCAAACAAAAATAAAATTTCCTTTTAATTCAAAACCAAAATAAAAAATGAAAAAAACTAAAAAAAAAACAAACCCAAGGCAAAACAAAACGAAACAAAAAAAAAACGAAAACAACAACTAAAATGATGCTGTCGTTGTTCCATAATTTATTACATAGCCATATACATGAATATGGCCATGTGCGAAATGGGTGAAATGGACATCGAATGTTGATAACGATAGAACATAGGAATCTCGGAATTCAAAAACACGTAACGACTTCTTGTTCAGATACGAAACCTTTTTATTAACTTTGAGTTAAAGGTTTCGACCTAAGGAGGAGAGACACAATCTTCTATGCTGTCTTATTCATTTGGGTCACAACTCGAGCGCCCCCCCCCATAGGGCGCAAGTTTGCCTCGCGCCTGCGAGCTCCAAAAATCGATCCTTCTCGTTTGGCGTTTAGTACCCAACTCTTTCTCTCTTCAAATTCTCACACAAACCTCCGCGCGCTTCCGGTGCGTGACGTCACCCGCACCCTGTCACCTCGGTTCGTTTCAGACTATTATAACATCTGAGTGACACTTCCATCCGCCCGCGCTCACCCACGTTAACACCTGCCTCAATGTTGCACCTAACTAACCCATGTGCTGAGCCGAAAGGTTCTCAGCCTAACTAAACTCAAAGGCACGAACCGAAATCCCTCGGCTATTTTATAACAAATTCACTGAAAAAAAACAATAAAAAAACAAACTTTTTTCATAGTGTAACATACCCATACATGAATATGTGAAATATACATAGATTGTTCATAACTCATAGATAAATAACATAGGAATCCCGAAACACGAAAAAACACTGACGACTTCTTAGTTCAGGTACGAAACTTTTTATTACCTTTGAGTCAAATGGTTTTTCGACATAAGGAAGAGAGAGGCACAATCTTTCTATGAAGACTTTTCCATCTTCCCCTCCATCACGTGCGACAACCGCCGCAAGGCCTCGGCGAGCAAGCGAAAGTCAACCTTCTTCTTCAGAGGCAGGAATTCAACTCTGACTTTTCTCAAATCCCCCAATCCTCCGGGCGCGCTTCCGGTGCATGACGTCATTCACATCCCCCTGGTCACATTTCCTATCTGGGATTTTTATTGTGACATCTCTGAATGACACATCCTCTCCGCGTGCGTGTGAACACCTGCGCGTGAACACCTGCGCTCATGTTTGCACCTAACTAACCCATGAGCTAAGCGAAAGGTCCCCAGCCTAACTAAACCGAAAGGCAAGATATATAAAACGAAATCCCTCGGCCATTATATTACAATAGATTTGGACAAATTTTAGGAAATTGTCGTTCTTTGATCGCTAAACAGTAGCTCTCTGAAACTAGTAGACAAGTTCACCTACCTAGGAAGCAGTGTCTCATCAACCGTCATCAATACACGACTAGCAAAGGCATGGGCACCTATCGATAGGATATCGGTCCTATTGAAGTCAGACCTGACCGATAAAATGAAATGCAGTTTCTTTAAAGCTGCGATCGTGTCGATACTGCTATGTGGATCCACTACATGAACGCTGACTACACGGATAGAGAAAAAGCTTGACGGCAACTACACAAGAATGCTACGAGCAATATTAAACTAGCCCTGAAGGCAACACGCCCACGAAGCACCAGCTGTACGGCCACCTACCACCCTTCACGATAACTATCCATGTTAGACTAACAAGACATGTGGGACACTGGTGGAGAAGTAGGGACAAGCTCATAAGTGATGTACTCCTATGGACCCCTTCACATGGCCGTGCAAAAGCAGGGCAGCCAGCTTAAACCTACATACAGCAGCTCTGTGAGGATACGGGGTGTAGCCCTGGGGACCTACCGGAAGCGATGAACGATAGGGAGGAGTGGCGAGAGAGGGTCATGGATATCCGTGCTGATGGCACGACAAGATGATGATGAAGATAGTTATATAGATTTTGTTTATTTTTGATTGACTATCCCGCGATGTATGTTTGACAAGAAGGTTTGGTGTCCCCAACTAATATACTTCTGTCAGGATACAGTTAATGTTAAACCTCCGGCCAAACAAGATTGTGCAATAGCCGTTCACTTCTTATTCAACAAAGCGAACTGGGTATGTCTTTTTTCTTAAGATAGAAAGTTTCCCATCAAGGTTAAAATTTGAAGGCGTTAAAGTCATTAAAAGAAAAACGATATAGTTTCATAACATATCCTTAGTGCTTCAGATGTACTTCCACAAAGGAACTGGAAAAAGTATGTCGAAAGGCAAGGATACGATTAGAATGTTCGGAAAATTACATCTGATTGAATGATAAAATTTTGATCCCAAATTAATGAATTTAAAGCATGTTTTTATCAGTCAAAATATGATCCCTGAACGTCTATGAACTTTTGTCATCGAATTACTTATGTCTGTACAATAAAAATCTAAAAGTTTTAATGCCAAGAAATCTTTCTACTTTTCCTTCGGGAGAGAATATTTTTTGGTGTCAGAATGTGTCCAGAGGCTTGAAAAAATTGTATTCACTGGGTAAGAGATTAAAAAATTATGGTGGGTGTGGCAAAAGCTCATATTTCAAGTCAGCGAGCCTCCTGGCAACATGTGGCTGTTCAGTGACATCATGGCTACATGTAACTAAGCCGTGACATCCTGGTTACACGTAGGTGAGCAATGACATCCTGGCTACATGTAGCTTAGCAGTAACATCCTGACTACATCAGTCCTATCTATGGGTCAAACTGTGTACTTATGTTTAAACTGTGTTCTTATGTTTGACTGAAGTGCCTGAAATAGAACTGTTTTGACATTACAACTGTGTACTTATGCTAAACTGAATTGTTTGAATTAGTTTGTTTTAACATTTACATTGTGTACTTACGCAAAACTGAATTGTTTGACTGGAACGGTTTTTGCACGCTAAACTTAATTGTTTGAAATAGAACTGTTTTGATATTTAAATGAGAGTAAGCTAAAACTTTACTTATACTAAAATGAATTGCTTGAAATATAACTGTTTAAATATATAAAAATGGATTCGGCATTAAATAACCTAAAATGGTTGATATGCCATTAAACCAAACCAAACTAAACCTTTTTTCGTAAATGCTTGGAAAAATGATAGAAGTGATGTGTTTTACTTTTTGCCTGAGTTCAAGCTCGGTCTTATAAAAATAAGACTATTGGCAATAACTATTTACCTTTCTATGGTACGAGCTTTCTCCACCTCGAAAACAAAACAAAAAAAAAATTGTCATATTCGAAAGGTTTGGTTTCTTTGTTTAATGGCATATCAACCTTTGTAGGTTATTTAATGCCAAAGCCATTCTCCAAGAGGAACAGTAGTGGTACTATTTAACCCATAGCTGGGAGGATAAAGGGGTTCATACCTTTCCCAAGGGTATTTGCCCGAAAGTGAACATAATATCCGTCTTACTCTGATAGTTTGTGAGATGGGATGTAAGTGTCCGTTTGTCTTATTTTGTCTTACTTGGATTGTCTTTGAGATGGGAAGTAAGTGGCCATATAGCTGTTGTTTCGTGGGGGTATTGCATCCAGGATTTGTTCAAAATAATTCGTAGCATTCTTGTATAGTTTCTCATCCAGCTTTTTCGCCATACGTTTATTAATTTCCCTAACATGCATCCACGCTGCAGTATTGACACAGACAGACTACTTTATATTCATAAATAAACAGGAATTACCACTGAATAACCCACAAGAGTTGATATGCCATAAAGCACAACCAACCAAGTGATTGGTTCAAATTAGCTGCCTCATATTTTGTATGATGAATCAAAATTCTGAGGAGGGACACAAAAACGCTCAGTGGAAAGTTGATTCGAATTTTTCGTAAGTTTCATCGCCGGTTTTATAAAAGTACATTAGCAGTAGTTATTACTTATGCAAAAACGAACAAGAAACAAGTTGAAAAACTGGATAATAAAAGCTTTTCTAGAACCTCGGCGGACAGCGATAATCAATAAACTATCTTGGTTAGTACAGCAGAAAGAAAATTTGCAAGAGAAACAACTTTTCCCTAAATAAATCATGAACTTACAACCAATAAGAATACAGGACTTGAGTCGACACAAAACGGAAATGTGTTCTTTTGAATTATTAAACCAGGCATGATTGGCTATGTAAGATTTTTCTTTTTACGTATAGGATAAGCTTTCGAAACGATATGAGCAAACATATACCAAGCTATTTAATCATCAAAGATATTACAGAACTCTTTTGCCCAGTTGCCCAGTCGGCTGGGGCTGTAGAATACACCGACTGCCTCTCTGCAGAGTGGTAAGACCCCTACCCCCAACGAGTGTCCTGGATCTGACACTAAACAATCTGATGATGAGGTTCCAGCAATGCTGGAGCTTTGGGGAATGCGGAGTACCCCTTCATTGCCATCTCTCCCAGGTCCACTCTGGCCCGGAGTGGTAGCACCTGATAAGGGTCCTATCTATGGGTTAAATAGAAGAAAACCGTGCTTCTTTCACTATACTGATTTTTGCATTTAAACTGTGTATTTATGCTAAACTGAATTGTTTAAAATAGAACTGTTTTGACATTGGAACTGCGTACTAGTGCTGAACTGAATTGCTCGAAATAGAACTGTTTTTGACATCTAAACTGTGTACTTATGCTGAACTGAATTATCTAAAATAAAACTGTCTGACATTAAAATCTGTGTATTGCCCAGTCAGCTGGGGCTGTAGAATACACTGACAGTACCTCTGCAGAGGGCTAAGACACCCCCCTAATGAGTGTCCTGATATGACACTAAACAATCTGATGGTGAGGTTCCAGCAATGCTGGAGCTTTGGGGAATGCGGAGTACCCCTTCATTGCCATCGCTCCCAGGTCCACTCTGGTCCGGAGTGGTAGCACCTGATAGGGCCCTATCTATGGGTTAAATTGAACTAACAGCATACTTATGCTAAAATTAATTGAGTAAACTGAATAGCTTGAAATAGAAACGTTTTTGACAATTAAACCGTACTTACACTTAAACTTCACATTTATGCTTAACTGAATTATTTGAAATAGAACTGTTTTTCGACATTAAAACTGTATTTACACTTAACTGAATTATTACATATAACTGCTTAAATAGTTTGAAATGGAAATGTTTTTGACAATTAAACTGTGTACTTATGCTAAACTGAATTGTTTTAAAAAGAACAGATTATTTACATAAAAATGGATTTGGCGTTAAATAACCTACAAAGGTTGATATGCCATAAAACCAAACAAACCAAACCAAACCAAACTATCTTTTGCCTAGTCGGCTGGGGGCTGTAGAATACACCGACTGCCCCTCTGTAGAGTGGTAAGACCCCCCCCAATGAGTGTTCTCGATATGACACTAAACAATCTGATGGTGATGTTCCTGTAATGCTGGAGCGTTGGGGAATGTCGAGCACTCCTTCATTGCCATTGCTTCCAGGTCCACTCTGGCACGGAATGGTAGCACCAGATAGGGCCCTATCTATGGGTTAAATAGGACTAACTGCTTATTTATGCTTAACTGAATTGTTTGAAATAGAACTCTTTGACTAAACTGAATAGCTTGATATAGAAATGTTTTTGACATATAAACTGTGTACTCATACTCATTAAACTCAACTTACATTTAAACTGCATGCTTATGCTAAACTAAATTGCTTGAAATAGAACTGTTTTTGACATATAAACTGTACTTACACGAAATTGAATTGTTTAATATAAACTGTTTTTGACATTTAACTATGTGTTAACAAAATCTATGCTCATACTAAACTGAATTAGCTGAATTAGAACTGTTTGAATAAACTGAATAACTTGAAATAGAAATGTTTTTGACATATAAACTGTGTACTCATACTAAACTAAATTGGTTGGCGTTAAAAAACCAACAAACGTTGATAGGCCATAAAACTCAACCAACCAACAACTGAATTTCTTTAGCGCTAGCCAGAGAGGGATGAGTTTATTTTAAATATAATTCTTGATTTCACTATGAAATTTATTGATTTCGTTTGGTTTGGTTTGCTTTGCTTTTAGGGCACATCATACCACTGTAGGTTATTTAATGCCATATATATATTTATATATATAAAGGGTTTTATTCCAAACAAACAGTCTAGTTTTGTATACACACAGTTAAAACTGCTCTATTTCAAACAATTCAGTTTAGTATAAGTACACAGCTTATTACTATTTGACTCTTAGACAGGATCCTATCAGGTGATAACCCTTCAAGCCAGAATGGACTTGAGAGCGATGGCAATGAAGGGGTGCTCTGTATCCCCCCCCAATGCAGCATTACTGGAACTTCATCATCAGATTGTTTAGTGTCATATCTAGGACACGCGTTGGGGAGTCTTACCCCTCTGTAGAAATGAAGTCGGTATATTCTGGGCGAGAAATATCTTGAAATTTTCAATGGAAATTTAACACAGTTGCAGGTTTTATTAAGATAATAGCAGGGAAATTTGAATACCGTATATTCTTGAACCATGCACCATTCTGAGATCTAAATTATATTCTGATATTAAGGGATCTCACCATACTTGAAATATAACACTAATAATTCAACTTAAGTGGTTTCAAGTATTTAACACAAGGAAATCTATTCAATATTACGCAGTTAAATGGTTTCAATTATAGAAAATGATCCCTTACTTCTATTTGACTCATAAATGTAGGTATTACCGCTCCTAGTCAGAGTGGGCCTGGATGTAATGGTAATGAAGTGTATCCCATATTCCCCAATAATTCAGGAGTACAGCCTCCCCATCAGGTGGTTTCATATCATAATCGGGATACTCCTGATGCAGAGTTCTTACCCCTCTGTAAAGATGTTGTCGGTATATTGTACAGCTCCTGTATACTGAACTAAAATAGTCTATAGGTAACATTATTTAAAAACCAGCCCAGTTGACTGGGTCAGTAGAACACATCGACTGCTTCTCTGCCGATGAGTAAGACTCCACCAACGAGTGTCCTGGAGATGACACTAAACAGTAATTCTGGAGTTTTGGGAAAAGTACACAACTCCATTATTGCCATCACTCCTAGGTCCACTCCGCCCTAGAATGCCAGTACCTGATAGGGTCCTATCAAATTCACTTACCTGGGAAGCAGCGTCGAATCAACCGAAAAGGACATCGACACGACGTTAACGAAAGCATGGACAGCTATCAATAGGCGATCGATTATATGGAAATCAGACCTAACCGATAAAATAAAACGCAGTTTCTTCCAGGCAGCGGTCACATCGATACTGCTATATGGGTGCACTACATGGACGCTAACAAAACGGCTGGAGAAGAAGCTAGACGGCAATTACACAAGAATGCAGCGTGCAATCTTGAACAAGTCCTGGTGGCAACACCCCACAAGACACCAACTGTACGGCCACCTGCCTCCTATCACGAAAACTATTCAAGTTAGACGAACCAGACATGCAGGGACGAACTCATAAGAGATGTACTCTTATGGACCCCCCACACATGGCCGTGCAAAAGCAGAACGACCAGCACGAACATAAATTCAGCAGCTATGTGAGGATACGGGATGTTGTCCTGAAGACCTGCCTAGGGCGATGAACGATAGGGAGGAGTGGCGGGAGAGGGTCTGGTATATCCGTGCTACAAGCGTGACATGATGATGATGATAAAGAAATTACTTGTGTAAAATTGAAATATTTGAAATAGAACTTCTTAATCATTTAATTGTGTAAATTAATACAATTGTTAGTGATAAATAACAATGCATGGAACATTTAACTGCGTGCAAACGAATGTTGAATATAATTGTTAGTGTTTCTTGAAACCATTTAATTGTTTAGAAACAACGGTAATACGAATGTGCAGAAAATTAGTTCTAATCCGTTTAAAAATTAAATAACCGACAAGCTAATCTCGTGTATATCATTTCAAATGTGTGCAAACAAATGAATGATGTTAAATTGTTGCTGTTACATATCAATAACAGAAACAATTTTAACTGTGTGCAAACAAATGATTAATAGTAAGTAGAATTGTTCGTGTTTGAAGTACTTGAAACCACTTAACTGTGTGCAAATAAATGAACTTGTGATGGTTTAAAAGTGTTATCTATAAAATGTGTTTACAAATTTGATATGTATGTAGAAAGAGAATTTGGAATTAAATAACCTACAATTGTTAATATGCCATAAAACCCAACCAAACCAAATCCTATATATTTAATATATATGCATAAAGAGGATTTGGCATTAAATAACCTACAATGGTTGATATGCCATTAAACCCAACCAAACCAAACCAAATCATATATATTTAATATATATGTATAAAGAGGATTTGGCAATAAATAACCCACAATGGTTGATATGCCATAAAACCCAAACAAACCAAATGTTATAAATCTAATATATATGTATAAAGAGGATTTGGTATTAAAAAACCTACAATGGTTGATATGCCATAAAAACCAACCAAACCAAATCCTATATATTTAATATATATGTATAAAGAGGATTTGGCATTAAATAACCTACAATGGTTGATATGCCATCAAACACAAACAAACCAAATCCTATATATTTAATATATATGTATAAAGAGGATTTGGCATTAAATAACCTCCAATGGTTGATATGCCATAAAACCCAAACAAACCAAATGTTATAAATCTAATATATATGTATAGAGAGGATTTGGCATCAAATAACCTACAATGGTTGATATGCCATAAAACCCAAACAAACCAAATCCTATATAGCCAGATGGTAGTGGTATTATTTTATCCAATGTAAGGAGTAAAAGGAGTCCATAGTTTTCTCAAGAGTATAATCCGAAAGTAGACATCATAGTTCGACTAAAGTTTAAGCTCGCTTAAACGAGTACTTCCCCTTTAATCTGTATTCATGGTACCAAGCATGGAATAAGAGCCACTTTATTTGAACAGTTCTTGGAAAAGGTACTAATTTTCTCTTTTTGTCTTCTCCAAAAAAGGCAAGAAGCAGACGATATCTTGCACCAGTTATTATGGACGCAGACTACGCAGATAGTATAGCGCTCCTGGCACCACCTCAACCGAATCCCTGCTGCATAGTCTGGTGCACACAGCTTGTAGCATTTGGCTTCTGTTTGAATGCAGACAAAACTGAGTACATGTATTTTAATCAAAAAGGAGACATCCTCAAACTAAATAGTGGTTCTCTGAGACTGGTGGACAGGTCCATGAACCTCGGTAGCAGTGTTTCATCGACTGAAAATTACATCAGTATGCGACTAGTGAAGGCATGGACTGCTGTTGGTAGGTTATCGATCAGAAGGATGCTAGACTTATCCGATAAAATAAAACGGAGTTTTTTTCTAAGCAGTGGTTGTCTCCTATATGGATGCACAACATGGACACATTCTCAGGTTTTAGAGAAAAAGCTAGACGGGAAGCACACAAAAATGCTACGAGCTATATTGAACAAATCCTGAAAGCAAATCCCATAAAATAGCAGCTGTACGGCCACCTACCTCCCATCTCTAAAACCATGCAAATAAGGCGGAAGAGACATGCTGAAGAAGTAAGGATGAACTCATAAGCGATGTTCACACAAACGTGCAAGTGTTGGAGGACCAACTAGACCTTATCTACACTAGCTCTTTACCGACATAGGATGTAGTCTAGAAGATCAGCCGGAAGTGATGGACGATAGAGGCGAATTTAGAGAGAGAGAGAGAGAGAGAGAGAGAGAGAGAGTCATGGGAATTTGTGCGAGCAGCATGACATGATAGTGTATAGTTTAGTAGCAGGAAGACTGAAATCTTCAGCACAGTACGGTAACCATCCTAGAAGAAAAGACACTGAATTCAAATTCACTATTCTCTCTTAAAAACCGACCTTGCATCGCATCTTTCCCGTTGGGGCTGGGTTCGGTAAACAGATTTCCTCTTTATATATCATATCCTCCACAAACCATCTTGTCCGTTTTTACAAGCGAGGAGAAGCGAAACAATTCAGTATATCACTGTTTCTAATTTGTTTTCACTTCGGTGTGTGAGTAGATTTAGGGCCATTCAAAGACAACAAACATATTACCAAGTCTATAATCTCTAATAATAAGCAATAAAGTCCCGCTTCATATCAGATTGATGTACATCTTTTTCTCTGTGTTTGATTAAAGGAAAACGTCCTAATCGGGGAACTAATGCTATTCACTCGCTGTGTGTAACGGTTCATGTAGCAGGAAATGAATAGTGAATAGATCTGTTAAGTTATTCACAGATGACTGAAGTAGCAAGGATCAGATTGAGAACCAGAGTTTTAAAAGAGGCAAACTTATTTCAGTCCGTTGATTTGGCATGTAAGAAAGTATATTGTTATTCGGTCAGCATTTATTCGCTTGTACTTGGAGGCGAAAAGGACCATCGATGCGTCCAATGTACGATGTTGATGGAAGAGTTTCAAGCTGATTAATTGGCCCAATGGAGAAATCTCTATCACGCCTGGTTGACAATCGACAGCTTTTATTGATACCCGTCGAAAGTAAATATCACCGGGAAATTCTCTTTCCAATTTTTTTCCCAAGCTAATCAATTGTTGTTATTATATTCTACGTGGGTAGCAACACCAGTAATAACAGATGGTCCTGATGGAAGTAAAGAGACAGCAAGTTTCTTCAGGTCTCCACCACCCTGTCAGCTGGAATAGTAAAATACTCCTACTGCAGGAGTAGGATCCTGCTCCTGATGAATTTCCAAGATAAGGAAGACTGGGATTTCTGTCGGGAAGCTTTGGGGCAAGTGATGTGACCCATTATTGCCATAACTCCCAGATCCAGAGATTCAATGCTTCTGATATTGCTAATAAATAACACTTAATAATAATCGTTTTGATTTTAGAATATTCACCAAGAAATAATAAATGCTTGATTTATTTCTTTAAGAAACTTACCCACTAGGCTGGGGCTGTAGAATACACCGACTGCACCTCTGCAGAGGGGTTAGACTCCCCAATGAGTGTCCTGGTATGACACTAAACAATCTAATGGTGAGGTTCCAGTGATGCTGGAGCTTTGGGGAATACCGAAAACTCCTTGATTGCCATTGCTCCCAGGACCACTCTGGCCCGAAGTGGTAGCACCTGATAGGACCCTATCTATGGGTTAAATAGAACTAACAGCATACTTATGCTAAACTGAATTTTTTGAGTAAACTGAATAGCTTGAAATAGAAATGTTTTTGACATTTAAACCGTACTTACATTTAAACTGCTTGCTTATGCTTTACTGAGTTATTTGAAATAGAACTGTTTTTCGACATTAAAACTGTATTTGCACTAAACTGAATTGTTATATATAACCGTACTTAAATTTAAATTGCGTGCTTATTCTAAACTGAATTGTTTGAAATGGAACTGTTTTTTGACATTGAAATAGTCATTACACTAAATTGATTTGTTTAATATAGAACTGTTTTGACATCTAACAATGAGTAAACAAAATATGTACTTATACTAAACTGAATTAGCTGATTTAGAACTGTTTGACTAAACTGAAGAGGTTGAAATAGAAATGATTTTCATAGTTAAAGTGTATTTATATTTTAACTGCGTACCTATTCTAAACTGAATTGTTTGAAATAGAACTATTTGCATGAAAATTAATTTGGCGTTAAATAATCTACAAAGGTTGATATGCGATAAAACCCAACCAATCAGCTAATTTTATGAAGCTTATCAACTTTTCTTAGATAAAAAGGTGTTAGGACTGTAGGACTGAGGTTTACTGCATTTCTGAAAATAAATTTTCTTTTCGTTATTTCAAATGACAGACATCTTAAAACAACTTTTAATCTCGGCCAGAAGACCAAAACCTATCAACAAAAAAAAAAAGAGAATTTGCGAAAATGTCAACTTCGCTGTTCCGGCTGACCACAGAATAAAACTGAAAGAAAATGAAAAAAGGATAAATACCTCGACCTTGTTAGAGAATTGAAAAAAAAACAAAAAAAATGTGGAACATGAAGGTGACAATTATACCAATCGTGATTGGTGCTTTTGGTACAGTAACTAAAGGATTATTAAAAGAACTGGAGGACTTGGAAGTTGGAGGACGAGTGGGGACCATCCAAGCAACAACATTATTGAGAACGGCCAGAATACTGAGAAGAGTTCTGGATACTTGAGGAGATTTGCTGTCACTCAAACTCTCGTGAAAAACCATCAGATAACACTGATGTGAAAAACTCTAAAGGAGTAAATAATAATAAAAAATTGTTTTTACTTCAAATATTTGAATACAACAATGTACTACCACTTCGGGTCAGAGTGGACCTGGAAGTAATGGCACTGAAAGAGTAATCAGTACTCCCCAGAACTCCTGAACTGGAGACTCATCTCTCTGTTCCATTCAGTGTAATAACCGGGACACATTGTTTGTGTGTGGGGTGCTGGTGGATGACAATGCAATCAGCGTATTCGAAGACACATTGATAAGGCGTCCTTTTGCTTTTAACTTGCAACGAGATGCAAACATGACAATATTTCTTTAGAATAATTATATATATATATATATGTGTGCGTGTGTGTGTGTGTGTGCGTAATTTTCAGACAGTTATATATAACAATTTAGTTTAGAGTAAATACAGTTTCAAAGTCAAAAACAGTTCAATTTCAAACAATACAGTTTAGCATAAGCACGCAGTTTAAATGTAAGTATAGTTTAATTGTGAAAAACATTTCTATTTAGACCTATACAGTTTAATAAAGCAGCTCTAATTCAGTTTAATATGAGTACAGATTTTGTTTACACACAGTTAAATGTCAAAAAACTTCTATGTTAAACAATTCAGTTTAGTGTAAGTACAGTTTCAATGTCAAAAACAGTTCTATTTCAAATAATTCAGTTTAGCATATGCACGCAGTTTAAATGTAATTACGGTTCAATTGTCAAAAACATTTCTACCTCAAGCTACCCACCTTATTCAAACAATTCAGCCCAGCATAAGTATACCGTTAGTTCTATTTAACCTATTGGTAGGGCACTATCAGGTGCTACCACGCCGGGCCAGAGTGAACCTGAGAACAATAGCAATAAAGGGGTACTCTACATTCCCCAAAGCTCCAGCATTACTGGGAACTCACCATCAGACTTTTTAGTGTCATATCCAGGACTCTGTTGGGGGGGATTCTTACCCCTCTGCAGAGGTGCAGTCGGTGTATTCTGCAGCCCCAGCCGACTGGGCAATGTTTTTTTAGACAAACTGGCACTCTCATTTCAGTCTTACCCTACAGATGAAATATTGTTTGCTGCATCCATTTAAATATTAGTGCATAAACATATTTTTTCCTTACATAGTAACACACCTACACAGAAATCTTTTACTTATGCAAAATTCGCTCACACACACACATACATATATACGTGGTTTCCAGAATATTTTTGTGCAGGCATTTAAAATTGTCGTAGACTCTTGAAAATTCACTATCTTATTGCTATACATCATATGAGATGACTGACTCATTTTTAGGATTTCAGGTTCAAATGAACAGCAGCAATTGGAATACGCCCTACTAAAGCCTGATTGTCACAGCTTGTGAATTTCAAAAATACAATCTGGATCTGAAGACAATTTAGAAGAACAATATGCAATAAAATACTGTTTTAAACTTGGAAAAAATGCCACAAAAACGTATGGACCGCTTCAGATTGCTTTTGGACCACCTTGGATGAATCGGGCATCAGTTTTTGAGTTTTATAAGAGATTCAAGGAAGGCAAGAAGTCTGTGAGGGATGATGAGATATGTGGGAAGAGTAAGGAAGTCACTAGACCAGAGTTGATTGGCCAAAAGGTTAGGGATACTATGTTGAGGTTTTAAGAGAGGTCAGGAAGGGATTCTGTCGTTAGAGGCAAGCACTCTTCAAATCGGGCCAGTGGCATTTCCACCGGGACAATACATCAGTCCACAACTCCATCCTTGTCACAGACTATTTGAGCAAGATGGGTATCAAGACAGTTTCTCACCCTCCCTATATTCCAGACCCTGCTCCCTGTGTCTTTTGGTTATTCCCTAAGCTCCGAAGCTGTCGTTATGAGAAAATTGAGGAGATGAAAGCGGCTGTGACGAAGGTCAGTGACACGCTCACACAAGAGGACTTCAATGGGGCCTTGCAGAAGTTGTTGGAACAGTACAGCAAGTGCATTGCAGCCAGAGAAGATTACTTCAAAGAGTACTCGAGTTTCATGGTTGTACTCTCAATAAAAGTGCCGATACGAAAAAAGTCTGGAAACTTATTTAGTGATCCCCGTATACTGAATGACCGCCGTATATTTAGTGTTGAACATTGCTAAATGCAGGACTATTAATGAGTTTCAAAGAATAAATATCAACTGGATAAAGACCATGTTTATCTTTAAATACATGGTCATACTAAATGGTCTTTGGTATGAGAGGGATTCTCTATAACAGAGTGGTTAACGTGTGGGATTCCAACAGTGAAGTAAGCGAGTTCGAATTCCAGTTGCACCATTAATTTCACTTTCCAACTAATTCCCTTGGGTAAGTTTAGAACTCTAGTATCCATCTAAATCTATGAGTTAAACACCACCATGGATGGCTTTAGCATTAAATAACCCATGGAGGTTGATATGCTATTAAAGGCATAGCCTAAAAACAAATACTTATTTATCACGCTGTGTATACTTTTAGAAAACTATAACAAACTCAATAACCTCTCCCTGTGTGAAAGATTATTCCAGAAATACTTCAATAAGGTGGGCCCTTCTAATCGTAATCAGTTTTATGGCATCAATTCGTTCTGGAGTGCAAATTACGTCGTTCCGGAATATTCATTTAATTATGTTACAATAAAAAGCCGATGATTTTAGTGCATGATTTAACATTCTACGCAGAATGTTTGTAATATAAGAATTCCCTCTGTCCCCCCACCGACAAACACTCACACACACACACACACACACATTTATATATATATATACACACGCACACACACACACACACACACACACACACACACACACACATATATATATATATATATATATATATATATATATAAAATGAAATCGGTCTATAATTACGTTTCCTTTGGTAAATATTATTCATTATCCTAAAAAATTCGTCCTCAGTCCACTTTGAAGCTGGATTTGATATTCCGTTCTCATTGAGCATATAGAAGTCCATTATTTTGATTAAACAAAGATAGAAACCTTTTCTTCCTCGACGTTAATCTTCCATTTTTTGTTTTTGCTCTGAATTAGACACCGGTGTGCTCTGCGTGGTAAAAGGGTCTTCTATGATTAAAATAGAAAAATGCGTCATAAATAAACCAAAAATAATATTTGAAAAGAAAAGACAGGATTGCTCTTTCACTCCGGTATTACAAGATAATTCCGATTTACGATAGTGTATTTAACGAGAATCTTACAGCAGAATCTTTGGGTTTGTAATTATTAGATACTTTGGGTTTTATGGATAGTAAATTCTTGTTGGGTTATATAAAGCCGAAGATGGACTCTTTTTTTTAACCAATTACGTGGTGAATTCAGTAAGTTTCCAGACTTTTTTATACAGGCATTTACCATAGTCGTAGACTCTTGAAACTTCACTATGTTATTGCTATACATTTTATGAGATGACTGGCCAATTTTTATGACTTAAGCTTCAAATGAACAGCTACAGCAGCAATTGGAATACACCCTATTAAAGCCTGATTGTCATAGCTGGTGAATTTCATAAATGCTATCTGACACTTTAGAAGAACGATATGCAATAAGATCTGTTTTAAACTTGGAAAAAATGCCACAGAAACGTATGGAATGCTTCAGACTGCTTTTCGACCATCTTGCATGAATCAAACATCAGTTTTTGAGTGGCATAAGAGATTCAAGGAGGGCAGGGAGTCTGTGAGGGATGATGAAAGGTGTGGGAGGAGTAAGGAAGTCAGAAAACCAGAGTTGGTCGGCCAAAGGGTTAGGTTTAGGGTTACTATGTTGAGGTTTTAAGGGAGTTCAGGAAGAGATGCCGTCGGAAGCGGCGAGCACTCTTCAAATCGAGTCAGTGGCATTTCCACCAAGACAATGCACCAGTCCACATCTCCATCCTTGTCACAGACTATTTGAGCAAGATGGGTATCAAGATAGTCCCCACCCTCCCAATAGACCAGACCCTGCTCCCTGTGACTTTTGGTTATTCCCTAAGCTCCGAGGCTGTCGTTATGAGACAATTGATGAGATGAAAGCGGCTGTGATGAAGGTCATCGACATGCTCACACAAAAGGACTTCCATGGGGCCTTGCAGAAGTTGTTGGAACGGTACAACAAGTGCATTGCAGCCGGAGGAGATTACTTCGAAAGGGACTAGAGTTTCATGTGTGTACTATCAATAAAAGTCCCCATACGAAAAAAGTCTGGAAACTTATCGTATACACCTCGTATTTCGACCACTCCATTCAACGAGATTATTTGGAAGGGACAAGAGTTTCATATGTGTACTATCAATAAAAGTGCCCATACGGAAAAAAGTCTGGAAACTTATTTAATGATCCTCGTTTATATTTTCAAGAGAATAATCATTTTAAAACAATTACAACATCAAATAATTGTTTTTAATACAAATAAATTTGATGGTTTTATGTATTCCTATCTAATTCTAATAATTTCAGTAGTCGATTCTAGTTTTGAATTACTTTTATATCAGTTTTCTGCATTTGATTATTATTGTTATTTATTACTCAGAGTTTTTCACATCAGCGTAAGCTGATGGTCTTTCACTGGAGATTGAGTGACTGCAAGTCTCCTCAAGTCTCCTCAAGTCTCCAGGACTCTTTTCAGTATTCTGGACGTTTTCAATACTGTTGTTGTTTGGATGGTCTCCACTCGGCTGCCAACTTCCAAATCTTCCAGGCTCTTTAATAATCCTTTAGTTACTGTGCCAAAGGCACCAATCACAATTGGTATAATTGTCACCTTCATATTCCATAGTTTTTTCAATTCTCTAGCAAGGTCAAGGTACTTTTAGTTTTATTCTGTGGTCAGCAGGGACAGCAAAGTCGACAATTTTGCAAGTTCTCTTTTTTTTGTTGATTATTATAAGATCTGGTCTTTGGGCCGAGATTAGGTGATCCGTTTGTATATCAAAGTCCCACGGGAGTTTGTGAGTGTCATTTTCTAGGACAGGTGCTGGGTTGTGCATATACCATTTTGTTGGCATTGTCAAATTTAAATTTCTTGCACATTTCCCAGTGGATCCCCTTGCCCACCCAGTCGTGTCTAGCCTTGTACTCCTTCTGTGCCAATTTGCATTATTATTATTATTATTATTATTATTATTATTATTATTATTCCTGGAGACTTTTAAGTCAGACCTGACCGATAAAATGAAACGCAGTTTCTTCATGTCGATACTGCTATATAGACGCACTACATAGACGCTAACTAAACGGATGGAGAAAAAGCTTGACGGCAACTACACAAGAATGCTGCGAGCAATTTTGAACAAGTCCTTGAAGCAACACCCCACAAAGCACCAGCTGTACGGCCACCTACCACCCATCACGAAAATGATCAAAGCTAGACGAACCAGACATGCAGGACACTGCTGGAGAAGCAGGGACGAGCTGATAAGTGATGTTCTCGTATGGACCCCTCATATGGCCGAACAAAAGCAGGACGAACAGCTCGAAACTACATACAGCAGCTCTGTGAGGATACGGGATTTAGCCCTGAGGACCTGCCTAGGGTGATGAATGATAGGGAGGAGGGTCAGGGACATCCGTGCTGGCAGTTTTTCACTGGAGTTTGAATGACAGCAAGTCTTCTCAAGCCTCCAGGACTCTTCTCAAATCTTCACTCGTCCTCTTCACTCGTCCTTCGGTGACTGTACTAAGAGCACCAATTACAATTGGTAAAATTGTCACTTTTATGTTCCACGGGGAGTTTTTCTCACCGGCGTACGCTGGTGATTTTCCACTGTAGTTTGAGAGACAAGTCTCCAGGACTCTTCTCAGTATTCTAGCGGAACTTAATAATGCTGTTGTGTGGGTGGACACTGCTTGACTTCTTATTTCCAAGTATTCAAGTACTTTTAACAATCCTTTGGTGATTGTTCTGAGTGCACCAATTATAGTTTATTTTGTCCTCTTGCAAGGTCTAAGTACTTATCTCTCTTTTCAAGTTCTTTTAATCTTATACTGTGGTCTACCGGGACGGCAAAGTCTATTTTTGGCTGGGTCCCTTATTGTTGTAGCCGGCATTATTATTTACTCCTTGAGAGTTTTTCACATCAGTTTTAGCATATGGTTTTTTAGTGGAGTTCAAGTGATAGCAAGTCTCTTCAAGTCTCCTGAAGTCTCCAGGACTCTTCTCAGTATTCTGGCATTTCCCAATAATGTTGTAATTTGAATGGTCTCCACTCGTCTATTATTATTTTACTCATTTGGAAGTTTTCACACTAGCGTTAGCTGATTGTTTTCCACTCCAGTCTTGATGACACCAAGTCTCCTCAAGTCTCCAGGACTCTTCTCAGTATTCTGGCCGTTCTCGATAATGTTGAATTTTGGATGGTCTCCACTCATCCTCTAACCTCGCAGTCCTCCAGTCCCTTTATTAATCATTGGTGACTATATTATTATTATTATTATTATTATTATTATTATTATTATAAATTTTCAGAACTAATTTCAGTTTCCCAGTAGCATTCACTCTGTCTTTATAGAAGCATTCGTGTGAGGAAAGGTATTCAAAATATCCTTTCTATCTATTCATGTTTTTGTTGCCTCTTTTTGCGTGATATTTTTTGTTACTCTCCAAAGGAAATGAGCAGTTCCGCAAAGTGCACTTTTTTTTAGTATTTCTTGCCCAGTCGGCTGGCACTGTAGAATACACTGACTGAATCTTTGCAGAAAGGTAATATTCTTCAAACGAATATCCAGTATATTACACTAAACAACCTGACAGTGAGCTTTGCGCAATGCAGAATACCCCTTCATTGCTATTGCTCCCAGGTCCACTTTGGTTCGGAGTGGTAGCACCTGATAAGGTCCTATACATGGATCAAATAGAACTAAAAGGCCTACTTATCCTTAACTGAGTTGCTTCATTTAGAACTGTTTGCCATAGAAACTGTGTAGTTATGCTAAACTGAATTGTTTGAAATAGAACTGTTTTGAAATTTAACTGTGTAAACAAAAACTATACTTATGCTAAAATTACTTGTTTGAATTAGAACTGTTTGACTAAACTGAATAACTTGAAATAGAAATGTTTTTTGACAATTAAACTGTGTACTTATACTAAACTGAATTGTTTGAAAAAGAAGTAATCATTTGTATAAAAATTAATTTGGCATTAAATAACCTTCAATGGTTGATATGCCATAAATCCAACCAACCAACCAACTTCTATCAAAGGTGTTTAAAGCTAGTGTATTTATGTGATATGGTTTACCAGACTTTTTCTGTAACAGTCGAAAATATTATTTCATTTAGAAGCATAAGATTTGTTTTAAGTCTTGTAGAAATCTTCTATAGCATAGTTTTCCAAATTAATCGGCATTTGGTTGTTTTTGTCATAATCATTTTACACCTAGCAAGTTTTTCACGCCAGTTTTAGCTGATGGTCTCTTACTGACATCTCTTTATTAATCATTGATGAAGTTTGAGTGTAAGCGAGTCCCATCTGGTCTCAAGGAGTCTTAATATTCCGGCTTATCTCAACAATGCTGTTGTTTGGATGGTTTCGATTTGTCCTTCAATGTTCAACTCTTCTATTCTCTTTCAAGTCTGTTAGGGGACGTTCTATGCACGCTAATCACAAATGGTATCACCGTCCCCTTCACGTTTACGATTTTTCAAACCAGTTTAATTTTAATTCTAATTTTAATTTTCACTGAAATCTGAGTGACAGCAACTTTCCTCAGATCTCTTGGACTCTTCAGAGTATTCTAACTGATCCCAACAGTGCTATGGGCTGAACAATCTCGATTCTTCCTCTAATGTCCGATGCCCTCCCAGTCATTTTTCCAATCCCAAAAATCCATTTTTATGTAAATAATCTGTTCTATTTAAAAGAATTCAGTTTAGCATCAGTACACAGTTTAGTTGTCAAAAACATTTCTATTTCAAACTATTCAACAGTTATATATAACAATTCAGTTTAGTGTAAGTACAGTTACAATGTCAAAAATGGTTCAATTTAAAACAATTCAGTTTAGCAAAAGCACGCAGTTTAAATGTGAGTACAGTTTAATTGTAAAAACATTTCTATTCCGAGCTATTCAGTTAAGGCAAGTGTTACGTGGGGTAGAAAATAAGAGAGATATATTTTTTATGTACATTACAAGGTGTGTTTCATTCACCCGTATTATTCCGAGACGAAGAATAAAATTGGAAAAGGAGGCGCCAAATGAACCTTTTTTAATCACGCATGATTCGAGGCTAAAGGAGGAAGAGAAAAAAAAAGACGACGGCAAGAAATGGAATTGCAAGTCAACCCCTTTCCACTTATTACCCATCTCAGCTATCCTTGAACTCTTGGAATGAACTTTGGGTGACTTTATCAACCACGTGTTCGGCCCTAAGAGTCAAGGAAGGACTTTTGGTTTTTGACTGGCAAAGTGACTATAGCAGTAGCGGTTTTGACTTCAAGGCGTCGACATTCATCCCTGGGTTCTGTTTCACTACACCCGAAATGTGACTAAGAAAAAGGACAGCAGAAAACTAACTTCTTGTGGCAAGCTTCTTCGAGAAAAAGGAAAGAAAGAAAAAAAGAGAGAACGAAAGAGAAAAAGAACGAAAGAAAAAAAAAGAGATTATTAACCAGTCCTAAACCCTCAGTGAGTGTCGTATTTCTTTTGCCTCTATGTGTCTACCATGCAAATCTGTTTGAGTTAAGATTCGTCTCGGACTTCTATATATCCATAGTAACAATAGCTTTCCATCCCCTTTTGTTCTTAAAGCCTTTTTTTATATATTCTTATTCTTCTCTAAATAAGTTGTTATTGTTGTAATAAAATTTTGTTGTTACATCTTCAAAATGTGTTGTGTTGGTTTTGTGAGTGCTTGTCGCTTATTCTGCTGTGATTTACCGCGATTCTTATATTGGAGAAATTCCCTTCCCATAGTTCACCCTTTTTTTTATCGAACCTTGAGACATTCTCGCAATTTTATATATATATATTTTTATTCTCGTTACGTGCCTGTTTTCGCAGTCCCAGTGAAAGTCGGTTTGTAACACAAGCAATTCTACTTCTGCTGATTCAGCTAGTTCCATGTGCAACAGCCCCAATTGGTACCAGCATGATAACGATGTTTCACAGCTTTTTCCAGCTCTCTAGCTAGGTCGAAGTACAGGGTGTCTCAAAATTGATGTAATTAATTTGATAATGATTTATTACTGCGACAAGCACAATGGCAGTTATTTTGGAACACACCCGGCAAAAAATGCATCGTTTGAGGTAGCGACATCATGTTAATGTTTTTTAATTGTTATTATATCAACTTCCAGGACATGCAATCTTTTTTTGAGTTTTTTGTCTCAGTAATAAATCATTATCATATTAATGGGCTGTATCTATTTTGAGAGAGTTTTAAATTTTATTACAGAATAAGTCGTGACACAAACTATTTTTCTCTCTTTTGTCTAAAGCATCAAGATCGAGGATTAATAGTTGTTATAGTATATTATGACCGGACATTGGCGTAGCGGTTAGAGTGTTCGCCAATGGCCCGGGAGACCTGGGTTCAATCTCAGGTCGAGTCATACCAAAGACTCAAAAAATGGTACTTGATGCCTCCTTGCTTAACACTCAGCATTATAAGGTACGGATCAAGGACAAAGTGGAGCAATCCTGGGAAAGGAGTAGCGCCCTTCCCTACACCTTGGTGTAGTAGCTATCGAAAAGGGAGCCTTCGGGTCACCCTCGACTATGGTCGCCAACTTTACTTATAGTATATTATTTTCAACTATGAAACACACCTGAAACAAAAAGAACACAATATTAATATTAGTAGAGTTATTTGCTGTCGCAAGGATCACGTGTACATTGAAACAGCCTGTAGTCTTCTGTCTTTCCGCTTTCTTTCATTTTCACCCTGTGGTTTACTGGAACGGAAAAATCCACAAGATAACAAGTTATTTTTGTAATGTTATATAATCAATTTTTGCTGATAACGAAAGAGGTTGTTTTTCTTTTGAGATTTTCCCTTATTATCCCTAATCAGATCTTCTCGCGTTTAACCTCCCCGATGTTGTCGCTTAAAATATCCATAGTTGTTTTTCTTCCGATTTCTTTTTTTCCCGTGGAGTAAGGGTTAAAGTGCTAGACTACAGCTTCAAAATAAGTGAGTTCGAACGCCAGTCCCACTATTACTTTCATATTTGGACTAATACTTTTGGGAAAGACACGAATCCACTTATTCCCCCAGCCAAAGGTTAAATTGTACCACTGCTATTTTACAAGCATGGGTTTGGTATTAAATAACCCATGAAGGTTGGTATGCAATTAAAAACCGAAAATGTTATTAAAAAGAGAGTTCCCGTAACGTAAAGTGATGGACTGCAGCCTTGAAGTAAGCGTGTTCGAACTCCAGTCGAGCGATTACGTTCACTTTCAGTGTTATACACCCAGGAAAATTATTAACACTTTATCCCCGCCATCTATGGTTTAAATAGTATCATTACTATTCTCTTGCAAGCATGGCTTTGGCATTAGACAATCCACTAGGGTTGATATACCATTAAACATAGAAATCAAACGAAACGCTGCTTCAATGTTGTTGTTTTTTAATCTTTTTAGTGTACTTCTTGAATCCTTGAATTCATGCTTCTACACAATCCTCAGTACTGTCAGGTACTCTTTCTACGTCTTTTCTTGATACATAGTGTCTGTTATTGTCATCTCTCGCGTGTTGAGCTGGGTGATTGATCATCAATTTTCTTGCTGTTTCGTCCATTTTTCTGAGTTGCTTCCTTTTTCATTTTAAGTGTGGTCCAGTTTATCTTACAAGGAGGGGTTCAGCCAACGTTTTTCTTTCTTTGATTAATTTTGATAAGTTTTTCTTTCATAACTGTTTATTGGATTGTGTTCGGTTCCAATATTTCAGAGTACTTGTAAATTCCTCTTTTTATAAATGTTTTAGTGCCTCTGCTGCATTGTCGGTAGATTGGAATATGTTAAATTGATGGTTGGTTGGTTGGGTTTTATGGCATATCAACCTTTGTAGGTTATTTAACGCCAAATCCATTTTTATGGAAATAAAGTAAGTAAAGTAAAGTTAGCGACCATAGTCGAGGGTGACCCGAAGGCTTCCTTTTCGATAGCTACTACACCAAGGTGTAGGGGAGGGCGCTACTCCATTCCCAGGATTACTCCACTTTACCCTTGAACCGTACCTTATAATGCTGAGTGTTAAGCAAGGTGGTATCAAGTACCATTTTTAAAGTCTTTGGTATGACTCGACCTGGGATTGAACCCAGGTCTCCCGGGCCATTGGCGAACACTCTAACCGCTGGGCCAATGTCCCGGTTTATGGAAATAATCTGTTCTATTTAAAACAATTCAGTTTAGCATGAGTACACAGCTTAATCGTCAAAAACATTTCTATTTCAAACTATTCAAGCAGTTATATATAACAATTCAGTTTAGTGTAAGTACAGCTTCAATGTCAAAAATGTTTCAATTTAAAACAATTCAGTTTAGCAAAACCTCGCAGTTTAAATGTAAGTACAGTTTAATAGTAAAAAACATTTCTATTTAGAGCTATTCAGTTAAGTCAAGCAATTCTACTTCACCTAATTCAGTTTAATAAAAGTACATATTTTGTTTATACACAGTTACATGGTGTTAAATTGATTTGGTTTGTTGGGTTTTATGGCATATCACCCTCTGTAGGTTATTCAACGCCAAATCCATTTTTATGGAAATAATCTGTTCTATTTAAAACAATTCAGTTTAGCATAAGTACACAGCTTAATTGTCAAAAACATTTCTATTTCAAACTATTCAAGCATTTATATGTAACAATTCGGTTAAGTGTAAATACAGTTTTAATGTCGAAAAACAGTTCTATTTTAAATAATTCAGTTAAGCATAAGCACGCAGTTTAAATGTAAGTACGGTTTAATTGTCAAAAACATTTCTATTTCAAGCTATTCAGTTTACTCAAACAATTCATTTTAACATAAGTATGCTGTTAGTTCTTTTTAACCCATAGATAGGGCCCTATCAGGTGCTACCACTTCGGGCCAGAGTTGACCTGGGAGCGATGGCAATGAAGGGGTACTCCGCATTCCCCAAAGCTCCAGCACTGCTGGAACCTCACCATCAGATTGTTTAGTGTCATATCAGGACACTCGTTAGGGGCGTCTTACCCCTTTGCAAAGAAGCAGTCAGTGGTGTTAAATTGAGTTTTGTGTTAAAAGGACGGACGCCTTAGTGGCTAAAAGCTAATACAGGCGTGCAGAAAATTGGAAATGAGTGACAAGTTGACAGGTTAATTAATCAGGTGGTTGTGCCACAGTGAAATGAGAAATGAGATGATCTAGACAAAATAAATAGAGGACAACAGCAGAGAATCAAAAGTACCAGGGTCAGCAGCTGGAAGGAAAATAATTTGGCGGCTGACTGGATGTCAGTTTTCAACCTCGCATAGATGTCTTTATAAAAACAGCCATGTTCAGATGTCGGAAGAAACCCGGCTAACAGTCGAAGTGAATAGGTCTCTAGTCAAGACCCCATATGTACTCATAACCCTTCGAGTCTCTCTCTCTCTCTCTCCCTCTCTGTCTTAGACTCCACATTTGTAGCAAGCCGGGGAAAGAAAGAAAATATGTTATATCTTTTTATATACAAGCGTTCTTCATTTTTTTAAATTAAGTCCAGCTACAGTGCGAAACCCGCTTAGAAGAACAGCAGAAGCAGTATACAACACCCTCCTGTTTTCTTAGTTCTATTCCTTCCATTGTCTGTTTTTTCTTCAATTTCATTGTTTGCATAATACATGTTACAACGTCAAATTCCATTCCTATAACCTGGCTACATATTCTTATTGTTTGTATCATTTTTTTTAGTTCTTTTTAGTATCTTGATACCATATATATATATAATGTGGTTTATCTTTTCATGTCACATTGTAAATTTGCAGTTCTATGTATATCAGTAGCATCACTGCTATTATAAATTATAATGGTGGGACTGAATCTCCCTGGAATATGTCTGTTTAGATTTTTATCTCTTAAAACATGGAAACATAAAAAGGAGGCCATGATGCTGAAATTTTTAAACAATGGCATCAACTGCTTTTTACTTTCTCATGGGCTCATTCGAAATTAATCTAGCAACAATGACCGACTTCTTTTTCTATCTTAGCAAGAGACAGAGATAAATATGAGCAGAATATCTCACTCCTTATCCCTTCCCCCGGATGTGCATTCTCGACCAGTAAAGACAAAAGTAAGTGCTTATCATTTTAAGCAAAAAAAAAAAAAAAAAAAAAATAGAGAAAAAAAAGCCAAAAAAAAACCTCGACAACCCCCCACCATACAAACAAAAGACAAAACAACCATAAAAACAACGAAAGGCAAAAAACGTAATTAGATTGCAAAAATGAAGAAATAAGTTGAATCCAAAAGAAACCATTCACTTTATCTGATTGAGGAGCGGGCGAAACCATTTTCTTTCTAGTGTCTCATTCCCATTCTTTGAATTTGATTAAACTGTTTTTCAATTAGGACTACAAAAAGCAGCCCTTATTTAAAACTCACTTTCAACTGCCGAGGGAGTGGAGTTTTCTTTGGAACGAAAATACTCAGAAACAGAAAAAAAAAAACGACTGGGTAACTATTAATATTCTACGGGATTGAAATATACAAGGTGTGACTGAAAATAATATGAACACTTTCAAAACACAAATCTTTCGTGTCTTGTTGGCTGTAGCAGTAGAATACGCCGAATGAACCTCTGCATAAATTAAAAAAAACCCTCCCCAACGAGTGTCCTAATGGTAAGGCTCCTGTTCTGAAAATTTGTGGAATTTGAAGTACATCATTGTCATCATTCTCAAGCTGATTCTGTCCCGGAGTGGCAGTACGTGTTGGAGTCCCATCTATGGATCAAGCTGAAATATTTACTCATTTACTGTATTGGAAATCATTTAACTGTGTGCAAACAAATGACGCCTTATTCGTTTAATGATAAAGTTTCCCGCAAACTATTCACTTAAAAATCCTGTCCATGATATTTATCTCAATCTCTCTCTCTCTCTCTCTCTATATATATATATATATGTGTGCGTGTGTGTGTTTTGGGTTTATGGTATATCCACCTTTGTAGGTTATTTAATGCCAAATCCATTTTTCTTCAAACAATTAAGTTTACCACAAGTAAACGGTTTAATTGTCAAAAACATTTCTATTTGAAGCTATTCAGTTTAGTCAAGCTGTTCTAATTCAAACAATTCAGATTATTATTAGTTTTTGTTTATACACAGTTAAATGTCAAACAGGTTCTATTACGAGCTATTCAGTTTTGCGTAAGTACAGTTTCAATATCAAAATAGTTCTATTTCAAACAATTCAATTTAGCCTAAGTGCGGACTTTGCATGTCGAAACAGTTTTATTTCAAGCAATTCTGTTTATCATATATACGCAGTTTAGTTCTATTTGACCTATAGATAAGACTGTATCAGGTGCTGCCACTCCGGGCCAGAGTTGACGTGAGATCAATGGCAATTAAGGGGTACTCCACATTCCCCAAAGCTCCATCGTTACTGGAAGCTCACTCTAAGATTTACTGTCATATCCAGGAGACTCGTAAGGGGGAATTTTACGCCTCCGCTGAGGTGCAGTCGGTGTATTCTACAATCCCAAATTTGTGTGAGGGGGTGAGTGTGTGTGTGTAAACAGGATTGAGCATTAATTAACCATTAACGGTTGATATGCCCTTAAACCCAAACAAACAAATTCATCAATTTATCTTAAACATAATGAGGATTGTCTTTAATTGGAATCATTTTGAGATGAGGCTTCTTAATATGAGAATTAATTTTTATTTATTGCGGACTTTTTTGTCCTCGTCTTGGTAGTTTTTGTGTTGTTTCTTCTTTCACTACGTTTCGGTCAAATTTCACCTCTGGCCTTCTTCAGGTGATTAACTGCAACCTTGGATAGGTATGTTGAGTCTTGTAACCGTAGCCCCAGTAATTACTGCCTTCCATAGTTGTCGATCGCATCACGTTTTTGACCAAGTAAACCTCTGGCCAGCTTGGGTAGGATTTGAAACCGCTATCTTCTGACAATGCTCACCTGGAATTGTAGAAACTCAACGCCTCTATCCGCTGCACCACGGGCCCCGAAGGGTGATCAAGGATGGATATCTTTGGTCCTATAAATCCAATTATTTGTTGTCCTTATCTAGTCTTCCATAGCCGGGTCCGTACCGAATTTTGTAAATCATCTGAAGAAGGCCAGAGGGGAAATTTGGCCGAAACGTAGTGAAAGAAGAAACAACACAAAAACTACCAAGATGAGGACAAAAAGTCCGCAATGAATAAAAATTGATTCTCATAATGAGGATTATCTACAATAGAATGATCCGCTTATATTTTCATACGACATTTCTATATCTTCTATCAGTTGGAACTGAAGGACATTTCAGACTGAATAGTTTGGAAACTAAATATTTCATTTTATAAATGAAAAATTATCAAACATTAATTTTATCGAAGTTTATCATTTTAATTGCCTTTTATGAGAACTGGGGTGTCCTTTCTGGTTTAATGGTTAAAGTGATGGACTGCGGAATCGTAGTTAGCGAGTTCGTACTCCAGTCGCGCTATAACGTTCACTTTCGGGCAAATATCCTTGGGAAAGGTATGAACCCCCTTATCCTGCCAGCAATGGGTTATATAGTACCACTACAGTTCTTCTAGGATAATAACTTTGGCATTAAATAACCTACAAAGGTTGATATGCCATTAAGCAAAAGAAACCAAATCTTTTATGAGAACTCAATCTGATTGCAAGTCTTCGACATTGACGTTAAATGCGTAAAACCACGCATAATCTTTTGGTTGGATTTGAACTCACATTCACTTGATCACAAAGACTCTTGGTTAAGTGTTTCTGTAAACAACAAGAGTACAAATACCTTTCGGTTGATAGTATCTCAAATCACACTTTTAAATCTTTCCTCTCAGTTCTATGAAAAGTACTTGATATCGACACCTGCTCTGTAATAATGGAATAGTCGTAACCGGCAACTTTCTTTGCGATATAAGCATATATATATATATATATATATATATATATATATATATATATATATATATATATATATATATATATATATATATATGTGTGTGTGTGTGTGTGTGTGTGTGTGTGTGTGTGTGTGTGTGTGTATATATATGTATATATACATACATATATACATTTTAAAAATTATATACAAGAACTGCCGCAAAAAAGAAGTTTTGCTTCCAATAAAGTCTTCATCAGATGATGATCCCGGGTTCAGGCATGGTTTCCGGGCTGAATAATCATTACCACTAACCCAGTGCGCCACAGCAGTATCTCACAATACTACTAGACTTTATTGGATAGCGTTTGATCTGTATGAATTCCATATCCGTTCAGATGCAATTACAGTCTTGTTTTATATCTTCTTTTATATATTTAAGCTCCCCAATCACGATACTACGCAAGGTGCCCAGACGACATCAGATGCTTTCAGATGACACATGGTCTGCTATTAGGTTTCTTCTCGGTGGTATTCTAAATGATTCTGCAATTTTTGACATCTCTGATTGGACAATTTCACTATATCGTTAGATTTTAAAAGATTCTTCTACATTTTTCGTCCACCTGGTAAATGTTTGTAAAGTAAATCAATATCTATTTATAATTCAAATCTGTGTATACGCAGTCTTTATTCGCTTTAATTAAAGAAAATCGATGTTACCGCTGTAGGTTTCTTGCACAGAGACCTGCAGCTTTTTATGTCACGAACGTTAAATGAATTCTTACAGGACATGTATGTTAATTTTGTGTTCAACATAGATAACCAGAGTGACGTCGAATTCTAATTAAGAAATGTTGTGTTTACTCTGGCAAATATGATAAATTTTGGTAAAATATAGTTAATTTTCCAGCAGACATGGAATAGATTTGATTTCTTTGTTCAATGCCAGACCAATTTTCGCGGGTCATGTAACGCGCTGAAAAGATATACGTGGCACATGCAATAAGTTTCCTGACTTTTTTTTTTCAGTTATTTAAAATTATCGCAGTCTCTTGAAAAATCACTATGTTATTGCTATACATCTTACGAGATTACTGACCAATTTTTAGGATTTTACTTTCAAATGGACAGCTACAGCAGCAATTGGAATACACCCTACTAAAGTCTGATTGTCATAGCTGGTGAATTTCATGAATGCAATCTGGACGTGAGGACATTTTAGAAGAACGATATGTAATGAAATTCTGTTTTAAACGTGGAAAAAATGCCACAGAAACGTATGGAATGCTTCAGATTGCTTTTTGACCTTCTTGCATAAATCGAGCATCAGTTTATGAGTGGCATAAGAGATTCAAGGAAGGCAGGGAGTCTGTGAGGGATGATGAGAGGTGTGGTAGGAGTAATGAAGTCAATACACCACAGTTGATTGACCAAAGGGTTAGGGTTAGGGTTACTATCTTTTAAGGGAGTTCAGGAAGAGATTCCGCCGGAAGAGGCCTGCACTCTTCAAATCAGGTCAGTGGCATTTCCACCAGGACAATATACCAGGCCACATCTCCATCCTTGTCACAGACTATTTGTCTAAGATGAGCATCAAGACATTTCCTCAGCCTCCAGAAGTTGCTCCCTGTGGCTTTTGGTTATTCCTGAGGCTGTCGTTATGAGACAATTGAGGAGATGAAAGAGGCTCTGACGAAGGTCATTGACACGGTCACGCAACGCGCACCTCGAGGCGTCAGCGAAGTGTATTCCAACAAAACCTAGAATTAAATATAGAGTCCCATGGGAAACGTTAGCGGTTAGAGAAAACCGAGCACACGTGAAAAACTGTCTCCAAAAGCTATAGGAAGAACCCAACAAAAACAAATGCTCTAAAAACTAAGAAAGGCACAATATCAATCAGCAGGTATATATCTAAAAGAACAGACAGAATATATACAAAGTCAGATAGATAAGATTAGAGACTCAGTGGAAGACAGGCAATCTAGGATAGCCTGGCAAACAATAAACGAAGTGAGTAGAAGGAAGAGCACAGCCAAAGCAAAATTGAAAGCTGCAAGCCAACAAGATAGAGTAAAACTGTGGAAACAGCATTTCGAAAATCTACTAGGAAACCCATCGAAAGTTACGCATGAACCAATTACAAGAATTATTTGTAAGCAATTGGACATTAAACTAGGACCGTTCACTCAAGAAGAACTCGACTAGCTTCTTAGAAAAATTAAAAAATAATAAAGCTGCAAGGCTTGACGAGATTCCCCAAGTAATATGGAAAACCAGACAATTCGATGGCATACTGCTCCGACACTGCAACGCAGTCTATGATCAAAATCCGATAGACAGATGGATGAAGGGATGCATCCTCCACTTCCCAAAAAAGGGTGACCTCGGATTAGCCAAGAACTACCAAGGTATAACATTTACATTTATAGCAGCCAAAATTTACAATGCCCTGCTAGGAAACCGCATAGAACCTAAAATTGACAACATTCTTAGGAAAAACCAAAATGGCTTCTGACGAAATAGATCCTCAACACGCAAATATTGACCATCCGTAGAATCCTTGAAGGCGTACGGGCAAAAAACCTACTGGCGACATTATTATTTGTCGACTTTACTAAGGCCTTCGATTCCATTCACAGAGGGGAGATGGAACAAATCCTACTAGCATACGGGCTACCAAAAGAAACCATAGCAGCAATAACGATTCTCTATAGAAACACCAAAGTGAAAGTACGTTCGCCGGATGGAGACACAGAATACTTCGACGTTGTAGCAGGAGTACTACAAGGGAACAAGCTAGCCCCATATCTCTTTATCATCTGTCTAGACTACGTGCTTAGAACATCGATTGATAAAATCAGAGAAAACGGCTTCAAGCTGACAAAGAAAAGAAGCAGAAGATACCCCGCAAAAACAATTACCGACACCAACTACGCCGATGACAAAGCGATACTGGAAAATACACCCAACCAAGCCGAAATACTACTGCATATTTTGGAACGAGCCGCCGCAGGCATTGGCCTCCATGTCAATGCACACAAAACTGAATATATGTGCTTTAATCAAACAGGCGACATTTCCACCCTAGAGGGGAACCTCACTGAAATTGGTAGACAAATTCACCAACCTAGGAAGCAGTGTCTCAACAACCGAAAAAAACATCGACACGCCGCTAACAAAGACATGGACTACTATCGATAAGCTATCGACCATATGGAAATTAAACCTGACCAATAAAATGAAATGCAGTTTCTTCCAGGCAGCGGTCGTGTCGATACTGCTGTATGGAAGCACTACTTGGACGCTAACAAAACGGCTGGAGAAGAAGCTATACGGCAATTACACAAGAATTGTGCGAGCAATATTGGACAAGTCCTGGGGTCAACACCTCGCAAGGCACCAACTATACGGCCACCTGCCTCTTATCACGAAAACTATCCAAGTTAGACCAACCAGGCATGCAGCACACTATTGGAGAAGCAGGGACGATCTCATAAGGGATGTACTCCTATGGACCCCACAAAAGCAAAAGCAGGACGACCAGCTCGAACATACATACAGCAGCTATGTGAAGATACGGGAAGTAGCCCTAAAGTCCTGCCAGAGGCGATGAACGATAGGGAGAAGTGGCGAGAGAGGGTCAGGGATATCCGTGCTAGCGGCATGACATGATGATGATGATGTAGGTTATTTAGTACCAAATCCTCTTTATGCATATATACTAAATATATAGGATTTGGTGTGGTTGGTTTTTACAGCATATCAACCATTGTAGGTTATTTAATGCCAAATCCTCTTTATACATATATATTAAATATATATGATTTCGTTTGGTTAGGTTTTACGGCATATCAACCATTGTAGGTTATTTAATGCCAAATACTCTTTATACATATATATTAAATGTATATGATTTGGTTTGGTTGGGTTTTATGGCATATCAACCATTGTAGGTTATTTAATGCCAAATCCTCTTTATACATATATATTAAATATATATGATTTCGTTTGGTTAGGTTTTACGGCATATCAATCATTGTAGGTTATTTAATGCCAAATCCTCTTTATACATATATATTAAATATATATGATTTGGTTTAGTTGGATTTTAAGGCATATCAGCCATTAGAGGTTATTTGTGGCTAAATCCTCTTTATTGTATAAAGAAGATTAAATATATTAAATATATAGGGTTTCGTTTGGTAGGGTTTTTGATACATTAATCATTGTAGGTTATTTAATGTCAAATTCTCTGTACACATACAAAACATATACCATTTTTAAACACGTTTGATAACTTTTTAAACGAGTCTAAGTTCATGTTTTTCATAAAGTTAATTTTTTTTCAATTAATGCTTTGTAACACTAATTATTCTATAAAAATTATCTCTTCATTTGCACACAGTTAAATGGTTTCAAGTATTCTCATGTATCACTAACAATTCAATTAAACATCAGTCATTTATTTACAAACAGTTAAATGATCAAAGTTTTATTCAGACAATTTAGTTTTGCATAAGTCATTTGTTTCCACTCAGTTTAAAAGTCAGACACTTCTATTTGACCCATAGATGGGACCCTATCAGGTGCTACCGCTTCGTGTCAGAGTGGACCAGGGAGCGAAGGCAATGAAGGTGCATTCAACATTCCCCAAAACTCCAAAGCTCCTCATCACCAACAGAATGTTTAGGATTATATCGAAGACACTTGAAGAGGGGAGTTTTGCAGAGATGTAGTCTGTGTATTCGACAGCCCCAACCGACTGGGCTGTCCAGCTTTAGGTTAAATAGTACTACAACTGCTCTTCTTCAAGGATGACTTTGGCATTAATAATCCACGAAGGTTGATATGCCATAAAACAAAGCAACGAAACGAAACCAAACACTTCCTTTATAAGTATGTCTCTTCTCTGAAGAAATTTTTTTCTCCTAGCAGGTAGATATTTTCTCACTTTGGTTGAAATTATTTTGTTTTTTATTTTTTTTTTTTAAATTTATAGCAAATTATTTCAATGTTGCTGTTATTTCTGTCGTTAAAAAGAAGAAGATCCGACTTGAATCTCAAAGAAAGCCTCTTCCAATTTCACCGGCTTGAGACTTAAAAACACTTCCATTTACGGTGATCTCAAAAGTAATTTTATTGATATTATGCAGTGCAATAAAAAACACAATAATTTCTTTCAAAGTGAGGTGATCAATAACCAGAAACATTTGAAGATTAGATTTTTTTCAAAATAAAAGAACCTGGAAAAGTAGAAAAAGGAGTAAACGATGTCGTTGCTCACCTTTCAGCCTTTTCAACATTCTACGTAGCAACTGTCTGTAATATACACGCCGATCTATTTGTAAAAACAATGTAATACATTTAATCTGCTGATGGCATGAAGAAGACATTATGTTTAATTCCATTGTTTTTCTTCATACAATTCGTCTTTTGTATCTATTATATTATTAACACAGTACGAGGTGTATACGATAAGTTTCCAGACTTTTTTTCGTATGGGCATTTAGAATTGTCGTAGACTCTTGAAAAATCACTATGTTATTGCTATACATCTTACGAGATTACTGACCAATTTTTATGATTTCAGGTTCAAAGGAACAGCTACAGCAGCAATTGGAATACACCCTACTAAAGCCTGATTGTCATAGCTGGTGAATTTCATAAATGCAATCTGACACTTTAGAAGAACGATATGCAATAAAATTGTTTTAAACGTGGAACAAATGCCACAGAAACGTATGGAATGCTTCAGACTGCTTTTCGACCATCTTGCATAAATCGAGCATCAGTTTATGAGAGGCAAAAGAGATTCAAGGATGGCAGGGAGTCTGTGAGGGATAATAAGAGGTGTGGGAGGAGTAAGGAAGTTAATATACCAGAGTTGATTGGTTAAGGTTACTATGTTGAGGTTTTAAGGGCGTTCAGGAAGATTTCTGTCCGAAGAGGCCAGCACTCTTGAAATCGGGTCAGTGGCATTTCCACCAGGACAATGCGCCAGTCCACAACTCCATCCTTGTCACAGACTATTTGACCGAGATGGGCATCAAAACAGTTCCTTACTCTCCCTATTGAGGAGATGAAAGACGCTGTGACGAAGGTCATTGACACGCTCACACAAGAGGACTTCGATGGGGCATTGCAGAAGTTGTTGGAACAGTACAACAAGAGAATTGCAGCCGGGGGAGATTACTTCGAAAGGGACTAGAATTTCATGTGTGTACTATCAATAAAAGTCCCCATACGAAAAAAGTCTGGAAACTTATCGTATACACCTCGTATTTCGACCACTCCATTCAACAATCTTTCTGAGATGCAGTATATGAATGGAAAAGGTAAGTCTCTTTCTTCCGACCTGGATTTTTATCTGGAAACTTGAAAGCATATTCCAGTTTCCAAATTATTTGTCTTAATAAAAACTATTTAAAGTTTGATTTGATTTCTTTATAAATGACATATCTATCTTCGTTGGTTATTTAATACTAAATCCATTCTTGCCGAAGAACAGCCGTGGTACTTTTTGATCCATTGTTGAGTACATGGGAAAAATACGGCGCCTTCCTGAATTTATTCTATTCAGAATTGAAACGATTCATACAAAGACTCGAACGGATCAAAAATAAAATAGGTGGAAACAAACTGGCCGCCCTATTTAATCACACACACATACTCACACACACACACACACACACACACACACACACACACACACACACACACAACACACATATATATAGTCATAAATGAATTGGCCCAGTCATATGGGGTTGTGGAATACACCGATTACTTTTTTGCAGACGGGTAAGACCCCCATCCAATGCATATCCTGGATATGACACTAAACAATCTGATGGTGACGTTCCAGTAATGCTGCAGCTTCGGGCAATGCAGAGTACCCCTTCATTGCCATCGCTCCCAAGGTCCACTCCGAGCCGGAGTAATAGCTCTTGATAGGGTCCTATTTATTCTTTTTTTTTTTCGGACAATTGCCTTCATCTTTATTGTTATTTCCACAACGTTTCGGCCGATATGTCCTTCGGCCTTCCTCAGGTGTTTGTCGAACTCGGGAACCTACATAGAACTTCGAACTACGTCCTTTATTGAATCCATGGGGGTCACCCGTTTTGATTCCGTTTGCCATAACCGGGTGCAAGTGTTAAGTATTCCTGTATTTTTACTCGCCTGCAACTTCCAGACGATTGTCTCCTGAGAAAAAAATCTGAATATGAGCACAAGTAAAAAATCATACATAATAGTATTAATCCTACTTAAATAAGAACATGAAGTTTATAAGTCCCCAAAATTCACTCTAAACTGTCCAACAGGACACATCGCGTAACGGTTATAGGTGTTGGTTTCCTATTACTTGCCTACTGTCATGATTGAACCTGCAATCTCTAGATGATTGTCTTATTAGAAGCTTATGGAACCAATGCCTATAACCGTTACGCTATGTGTCCTGCTATAGATTAAATTAAAGTTTGGGCCGTAGTCTAGACATGCCAGGTGGCTCCAAAAATGCCACGGGCCTGGTCGGCATTCAACTAAAAAATAGTGCCTCAGGCGCAAGGTGATAAATCTAGCCCCTCATAGGAGTGTTAGAGCCGCGTGATGCCAATGTTACGCCTCCGCGGCACCCGTGATACGCATCCTTAATCGACTATCATTGCAAGAGATAAGATACACCCGGCCAGATCCGGGCAGTTTTACCACAACCGGCCGAAATGTATCACGTTTAATGGATAAAACCAAAAAATTCCGACTCGTTTAAAAATTTTACTTACAAACTGATCGTTTACAAATAAATATTTCAATCCCAGCTCAAATCATGACAAAACTCAAAATATCGCTCTTGATCCTTCCTTGCTGTACACTCAGATCAAGGTGAGTGGAGCAATCCAGGGATAAAAGCAGTATGTATTAAAAAGAGAGCCCTCTAGTCGCCCTCGATTACGGTTGGCCAACTGACCGAATGTAAATATATACATCGACAGGATTTCCTATTAGATAACCCGCAAGGGTTGATATGCCATAATATACAATTAACCTATTATGTTCTAGAGAAGAATTTTTGTAATTGGAAATGAATCTACAAAAACTCTGATCAAAAAATCGTGGCGTTAACAAATATTATAGTTGCCCGTGGTGTAATGGTTATCGTCGTAGGAAATGGACACGGCGACACGAGTTCAAATCCTGGACGAGACTGATTGCATTTCACATAGCACTAATACCCTTGGGGAAGGTATGAATCCAATTTTTCTCCCTCCAGCTATGGGTAAATAGTAGGGCAGACTAGGTTCTTCAGCCTTGGTGAGGCAACTAGTCTAGGAGAAGGAAAACTCTGATTTCAAACCTGTTAAACTTCGCTTAAAAATTGACCGAGTGGAGGGGTTGGTAAATATGAATATTATAGTTGCACTTATTTTAGGACTGCTACATCTTCATATAATGGGCAGAGTGTTCGCCAGTGGCCTGAGAGCCCAGAGTTCAATCCCGAGTCGAGTTATACCAACGATTAAAAAAAAGTACTTGATACCTCCTTTCTTAACACCCAGCACAATAAGAGAGGTGTTGTATAGCCGCATACATATATATATATATATATATACAAATATAAGCGGAAAAATAGTCAGCCATAATGACGACTTCAATGAACAAACGAACACGCTTCTTTATAAAAATATTATCTCTCAACTTTATTCTCGAAAGGGTGATATTGGTTGTGCGAGAGAGACGAGCTGGAGACGGGGACAGACTGTTATTTTGACCCAAAGTTCTTCTTTCGACTATAGCAGCACTTCTTCCTCATCTTGGCTTGGTTGCTCCACCGTGGGTCAATGAGGGCCCAAAGCCCCCTCTCTCTCTCTCAATTCGGCATCTTGTATCCGACTGACTCAAGCCGTCTGTGTGCTGGTTATATTATTGTTTAACATCCACCTGCTTCCGCTGTTCTTCCGCTTATTTACACAGTTGCAGCTCTTGATAGACGGCTCGGTCGAGGGTCAATATGTTATATACGTATCGAGGGTAAAGGGCAGTAATCCTGGGAAACGAAATAGAGCCCTTCCCTACACTTCGGTGCAGTAGCTATTGAAAAGGGAACCTTCGGGTCGCCCTTGGCTACGGTGGCCAACTTTACTTGCTTCACATCTTCACATATTTTAGGTGACACATTTTCTTTACTGTTGGATTTGATGATAAATAATAGCTTATCATATCTTATGATTTTGCAACGTTTCAACAGATATCTTGGTGCCTTGAGTTTAGAAGAAAATTAAACTTGTAGAAATTGTTATCTGCACAGTTACTTGTGGAAATCATGGTATTCAATACATGTTTTTGCAATATAGTAACCCGAGTTCAAATCCTGGCCTAGGATGATGCGTTTTACTTTAGGATAATTCTCTTGGGTAAGGTGTAAATCCATCTCTTCTCCCTTCAGAAATGGGTAAATTATGGAGCAGACTAGGTTCTTTCTCCTTGGTTTGGTATGGTTTCTTTGTTTTAATGGCATATCAACCTTTGTAGGTTATTTAATGCCAAAGCTTTTCTCCAAGAAGAAAAATAGTTGTACTATTTAACCCATAGCTGGGAGGATAAGGGGGTTCATACCTTTCCCAAGGGTATTTGCTCGAAAGTGAACATAATGGCGCGACTGGAGTACGAACTCGCGTTCTACGATTCCGCAGTCCATCGCTTTACCCATTACACCACGAGGACATCCCCTAGCCTTGGTTTGGCAACCTGTCTAAGAAAAAGATAACTGAATTGAAACAAGCTTTATATCGCTATAAACTGACTTGGAATACACCGACTGCTTCTCTGCAGAGGGGTAAGACCCCCCTCCCCAAAACGAGAGTCCTGATATAGGACTCTAAACAATCTGATGTGAGGTTCCAGTAATACTGGAGCTTTCGGGAATGCAGAGTACCCCTTTATTGCCATTGCTCCCAGGTCCACTCTTGATCAGAATGGTAGTATCTAATAGGGTCCTATCTAGGGGTTAAATAGAACTAACTGCATACTCATGCTAAATTGAATTGTTTGAATTAAAATTGTTAGACTAAAGGGAATAGCGTAAAATACAAATGTTTTTGACAAACTGTGTACTTACATTTAAACTGAGTGCTTATGCTAAACGCAATTGTTTGAAATGGAACTGTTTTTGACATTGAAAATCTGCATAGACTAAACTGAATTGTTTAATATAGAACTGTTTTGGTATTTAACTGTGTGTGAACAGAATCTGTATATATACTTATACTAACCTGAATTAGAACTGTTCGAATAAACTGAATAGCTTGAAATAGAAAAGTTTTTTTCACAATTAAACTGTGTACTCATGCTAAACTGAATTGTTTGAAGTAGAACTATTTGCAAAAAAATGGATTTGTCGTTAAATAACGTACAAAGGTTGATATGCCATAAAACTCAACCAACTAAAAATTGGCCTTTTTTTACATCTTACTCGTGCGCCTGACAAAATCTTTGGGTAAATACATACATTGCATAAGGACTCATAGCGTAACGGTTATAGGTGTTGGTTCCTTAAGCTTTTAAGTAACAATCGTCCGGAGGTTGCAGGTTCAATCCTGACTGCAGTCGAGCAACAATACAGGAATACTAAACACTTGTACCCAGTTATATTTAACGGAATCAGAACAGGCAACCCCAGTGGATTCAATAAAGGACATGGTTAAAAGTTCCATGAAGGCTCATGAGTTCGGAAAGAAACACCTGAAAAAGGCTGGAGGACACTCGGGCGAAACGCTGTGAATATAACAATAAAAATGAAGACAACACTTCGAAAACCCTGAATGATAAAAAAAAAACAACAAAAAAAAACATACAATACAGTTTATAAAATGAATCTTCATAAAAAAATAAGGCATATATATG
>OY757933.1:11865076-11867576 GCA_963585895.1 Sepioteuthis lessoniana
TTTTTTTTATTAGGATCAGTGGGAGTATGTTTCTATGAATCAATGTTTTTAATATTTATTCATCTGACATATAATTGTAGTCCATTTGGTTACTGTAAAAATGTTTGATATATGATTGTTGACTGGGTGGAGTGTACAGTGTTTATTATATTGGTTAACATTTTTAATCATACGTTTAATTTGTTCATGAACAATATGGTTAGGAAAACCATTCTTGATGAGAGCCTGTTTATGTTTTCTACCTCTTTTGGCACGGGATATCAGTTTATTAATGATTGCTTTTTTATACTTGAAGGGGCTTTCACTTTTAAAGTTGAGGGTACAGGAGTTATTATTAGATGGATTTTTGTAAGTAGATTTAGTAGAGTTATTATTATTGTTAGTATCAATGAGAACATCTAAAAAAGAAAATTTTATTGTTTTTGTTTAGTTCATGAGTAAAGTTAGGAACTGATTTTTTTGGAAGGTGTCTTGTAGTATGTTGATTTCGTCAATATTATAAACAAGAAAAAGTATATCATCAACGTATCTTAGGTATATTGGAGTTTTTTTTTAATGCTATTAAATATTTTATTTTAAGTACTTAGGAAATAATTAATTATGAAAGGTTTATTAAACAATTCCCGCCGAATATCATAAAATCTATACCATAATTCAAAAGGATTAACAAAAAAAAAGTTGATGAAAAATGTCTATTATGTTCAATCAAATATATAATATAATATATATATTGTCATCGACAGACAGACTATTTCGTTGTATCACAACTCTTCAGTGTGGCTAGACACGTTGGACCGCTTAAAGCAGGGATCAAAACCGCCCAAATTTACGCTACATTCAGCATCAGGCCGCTCGGCCAACAAGCGTACCACAGTGGGGATTATACGGTATTATGTAGCAACAGCAGCAGCTGCGTTCGTTTTGTTTACATTTATACTTTACTGGATACCAGGGTGCTCAATTCCTTCGAAGAGCTTTGCATTATGCGAGGGACAGCCGAAGATTCATTCGCCAGAGTGCTCAACACCCATTGGGGAGCGTATATATATATATATATATATATATATAATGCAAAGATCAGGAAAATTTCCTTTATCACCAACTTTGGCTCAATTGATCATCACAGAAAATAACGTTAACAAACATTTACGTTAAATCAAACATAGACTCTACATTGTTATCCACAACAACATAACATAAAAACAAACATTCCTTTTTCCTACTTATCGTTAAAAATGTTATATGTAATATAGCGAACCATGTTCAGTAAAAAATAAACATCACTAACGAAAAATGTTTCCATTTAGTCATTAATACTACACAATATGTATATATATATATATATATATATATATATATATATATATATATATATATATGTTATAACAGTGTTGGTTGTCACTAAATTACTTTGTGGGTTTGTGTCGAACCAAGTGCAATATGATATGGAATATATATCAAATATATATCTATTTATTATTATTATTATTATATATATGCGTCAAGTTGGATTTGGTGAAAGCGGAAAGTCTTCAGCGTGAATGAAATGAACGCTGAACGAACATTCCCGTGTGATTACGTAATATCAGGAAACGGTTACTGTAAGCGCGTCATGACATCAACGTCCAAAAGTGAACGCGTTTTTAAAAATCAGATCCCCCTCCCAATTAGCGTTGATCCAGCTTGTTTTCGGCGTTCTTGGACACCGGAAAACAGTCGGCCTACATATCGTAGAAGGGGGATTGGATGGCAACCAAACAGGGGATTTTTTCGTTTCGTTTTTTTTTTCTCCCATCCTCAGTATGCAACATTTTGTAAATCAAATCATACATTTCATCTCGGGATTTTAAGTAGGTCTTCTCATAGAGTAAATGCGGTATTTTGGTGGATGTAGCGTGGTTGGTGAAGGCCTCGTGCCTTCCATTTTTGTACCAAATGGAAATAAAAACTGCAGTAAAAATGAAGATGAACGTACCATGTAATCTCTGCTTTTAATTGATCTGGCATATATATATAATTCTTTTAAATACCCTTTCCGGTGGCAAAAGCTGCTTGGTAACGCCAGGAGTGGCAGTACCGCCTTGAGCTACCGAAACTGTGTTAACACTCCTGGTTGGCGGCTGATGAGGGCAGGGTATCGCACGTGCTTTCACTCGTTGTGTGATGAAAGAAAAAAATATATAGTTAAACATTGGTCTCTTTGGTTAGAGATTTTAAATGCTGCAGAATTTGGTAATGGATAATTCTTGATAATATTGCTGTTGATTTTAGCCTATTCCATAAGAAATAATAGAATTTTAGTATAGTTAGTTAAGATATCAATTATCTTTTATCTAATGAAAAGTTATTAGCTGTCTACATATTTATTAGCTTAATTGCATATAGAAAAATTCTCTTTTCACCTTTTCTGGTTATGGACATCTTTATGCGCCAATCTCACTGCTAACTTGAATCTCCCCGACAATAAGGAGATGTAGATTACAGCGACTGTACCTCAGCA
>OY757933.1:11872576-11990171 GCA_963585895.1 Sepioteuthis lessoniana
ACAGAGGGTGGAAGCAAGAAGCAGACAAACAAGGATTTAGAACCGGAAAACTCAGGAAGGTGAAGTCTGGCTAACGCGAGAACTCTGCAAAAGTCCTACTGTTGCATAGCCGTATAATACATATACAACTATAGACATATACATGCGGAAACAAAATCAACAATAATGACGAACGAACACACTTCTTTAGAAAAATATACCTCTCACACTTTATTCGAAATGGCTGCGAAAGGGTTGCGAAAGGGTTATGTGTGAGAGGTGAGTTGGAGACTGAACAAACTGTAACATACTGACCCCCAGTTCATTTGCCTTTAGCAGCACATTTTTCTCGTTCTACTGGGTTGCCCCGGTTTATATAATTGTTTGTCGTCCACCTGCTTCCTGTGAGCGTCGCATCTGCACCCAATTCAACCCGTCCCCAGTCAAGGTTATACCCTGATATCTTCGACCGGTGCACCTGTTCCTTGATTGACGGCTTGGTCGAAGGTCAATACGTTACACTACTCAGCTACCAAAAATGTTGACCCATCCGGCCATCGCTCTCATTGCTCTGTATCTTCGTTCTTGACTTGCAGGACCGCACTTCCTGAGTTCGAACCCTCCGCTTTGGAGTTTCAGTCCTTACTGACCACTTCCGAGTCTTATTCCTGATTGAATAATTCTCTTCATCCTTCTCTTCTAGTTTCGTAAGTTTTTACGGGCATAGCTCTTTGTGTGGTCTTCGCGCCAAAGTAGATAATGAGGGCTCCCGGACACTTCGACGCCGGTCAAAGATGCTGGAGTTAAGACCTTCTCTTTCGCTACCCGTCCACAAACGCGAACAGAGACTCACACACATACATCCATTTATATATACATTAATGTTCATTATCGTGCAACACATGGTCCTATGAAATACGAACAATTTTTAAACAGATCTATGGGATACATAAATAGGACCTAAGAAAGTGATACCAGTTCGGGTCAGAGTGGACCTGGAATTAAGAGTAGTAAAGAGATATTCAGCAATAACCATGTCGTGCCCAGGCCACTCTTATGGCATGAAGGTTTTCGACAAAAGTTTGAAATTGAGAGTTATGGGACTTCAAAGGGTGACAATGAGCAGGAGTTCTTCAAATAACTTTACAAGCTATGTGTCTAATATGGTAGGAAGCGCTCGTGGTGCAGTGGGTATCTTTATAGCACACTGAGATTGTGACCAGTGTTCAAACGCTGCAGAAGGCTGTTTTGTATTTCTCTAAGTTTTAATATGCTTTGGAAAGGTAAGAATCTCAATATAATCTTTCCAGTAGTGATTAGATAATACGACAAACCGAACATTTTGTATTTGTTATGGCAACCAGTCGAGGAGAAAAAACTCTGAATTCAAACCTGTTAGACTGCTTAAAAATGGATCTTGTAACACATCCTGCTCTTTTGGAGGGGTCGGATAAATACACACTCCCCTTAAAAATTGACCTTGCGTCACATCCTACTCATGATGAAGGGGTTGGGTAAATACACAATCCTGCTGATAGAGGGTTTGCGTAAATGAAAAAAAGTAAAGTTGGTGACCTTAGTCGAGGGTGACTAAAGTAAAGTTGGTGACCTTAGTTGAGGGTGACTAAAGTAAAGTTGGTGACCTTAGTCGAGGCTCCCTTTTGAATAGGTACTTCACCGAGGTGAAGGGGAGGGCTCTACCCCATTCCCCGAATTGCTCCATATTATCCTTGCTCCTTACCTTATAGTGTTGAGTGCTAAGCAAGGCAGCATCAAGTACCATTTTTTGAGTCTTTGGTATGACTCGATCTGGGATTGAACTCCGGTCTCCCGGACCATTGGCAAAACATACTCTTCTAATAAATTGATCTTGTGTCACATCCGACTCCTGTTAAGCGGCTGGTAAGTACAGAGATTCTGAGAAATATGGTTTAGTTTATTTCTGCTAATGGAATAGGAATTTTCGTGGGTTAGTCAATACGACCGTTTGAGAAGAATCACAATGATAGTATTAAATCCATTTGTGGGCAGGATACATCGCTTTTACAAGGATATAAATCCTAAAGTGAACATCATGGAAGGCACTGGATTCGAACTCGTATCCTTCGAGTACGCAGTCCAGTACTGTAGCCATTACGCCGAGAGATCCTCATGAAATGCAATAAAAGTTGAAACTTACTGTTTTGTAGATGTTAAATGTACATATTACATTCGTATATAATTATTTTATTGATTACCGGGACTATTTCCTCGGCGGTGGGGTATTGAACAGAGGAATTTAAGAAAAGTATTAATGAGAGAAAAAGAAAGATTGGTCGGAAGAAGAAAAGAAGGAAATGGAAGAAATTTAGGGGCTAAATGGAAAACTAGTAAATAAAAGAAAGAGAGGAAGAATTGAAGAAAGATATAAAAAGAAAAGCAGGAAGATATAAACGAGAAATTAGAGGAAGAAAGAGAGGAAAATAGACGTAGATAAGAAGAAGAAAATTAGATTGAAAAAGGAATTAAAACAAAAAGAGAAGAACTTGCTTTGGTTGGGTTATTTAATGCCAAATCCTCTTTATATATATATATATATATATATATATATATATATATATATATATATATATATATATATATATATATGTATGTATTTTTAGGTAGCATTTCTTCGTTAATGCAAATTTCATTAAACATAATAGACATTTTATGCCTACATATTTTCTTCTGGATCCGTTCGAATTCCCGTATTACTTTTATCGTATTCGGGGGGAATTGATTTAGGTATTGTCCATAGTTGTATGTATCCCTAGTACTTTCTGCCCGACTTTGGGCCATCATCAGGGGAGAATCTATTACAAAAGTGATGTAACTTATGTTTTAGCAAATTACTACTGTGTAAGGACGTCTTTGCCGTTGAAGATTATGGCGTTTGCTTTTTTTACCGAGGGCTCGATTCATATGAAAAGCCTTGCATTACGCTAGTTGCAACCATTTACTTCTCATACAAAGAAAGCTCAACCCTACAGGGGTAGGGGAGCATATATATATATATATATATATATATATATATCATTTGGTTTGGTTTGGCTTGATGACATATCAACCATTGTGAAATCGTCTTTATACATGTATATTAAATATACAAGATTTGGTTTGGCTTGCTTTGACGGCCTATCAACCATTGTAGGTTAATTAATACCAAATCCTCTTTATACATATATATTAGATATATATGATTTGGTTTGGTTTGGTTTTACGGAATATCAACCATTGTAGGTTATTTAATGGCAAATCCTTTGCAGTCGATGTATTCTACAGCCCCCACCGACAAGGCTGGGAAAAATGAAGAATGGAGGAAAGACAGGGGAGAGTGGATGAATGAAGAGAGAGAGAGAGAGAGAGAGAGAGAGAGAGAGAGAGAGAGTGCAGGGGGGAGTTTAAGCGAAGAAAAAAAAGGGATGTTTCTGGTTTGGAAAATTAGAATAAAGAGAGAAAGACTAAAGAAATGAAACTGCTAAGTGATATACTGAGAGTTGAAGACGTTTTTTTTTTAAATTTAAATGCACAATAAAATAAATGAAGATACTGTAATTACCGGTATATATGACGGATATTTGGCATTAGAATAATTCTATGACAATTTCAAAAAATGTCCCATTCACTGGTATTAAGACGAGAGGCATATCTGGTTAGTTTGTGTTTTATGGAATATCAACCCTTGTGGGTTATTTAACGCCAAATCTCTTTTGATATATATATATCATTTGTAAGCGAAAAGTTCGTAGGTAATTTTATTTTCAGGCAAGCTGTTAGAATTCACTTGTTCGAACCAAATTAAATAACGTCATGTATCTAACACTAAAATTCTATTCAATACTAGCTGTACCCGGCCACCCGTTGCTGTGGCTCAGTTTGTTTAAATGGGGAAAAAAAGAAAATGCATATTTCTAATAAGTTTAATTTTCTAATACTTGTGGATACGCAATGTTTTTGGTAGTTCCAGTGTAGATAAAGAGATTGTCTGGATTGCCGACTCTGGAACAGGCAACATATAATTGCCCATGTGAAAAGCAATCAGTGTGTAAGTATAAGCCACACAATTCTAAAGATTGTCCCTGTGCTTTGTTGATCGTGATTGCAAATGCCAATCGAATTGGGAATTGCAATCTCTTAAATTGAAATGACATATTGCCCGGTCGGCTGGGGCTGTAGAATACACTGACTGCTTCTCTGCAGAGGAGTAAGAACCCACCCCGCCCCCCAACGATTGTCCTGGATATGACACTAAACAATCTGATGGTGAGGTTCCAGCAGTGCTGGAGCTTTGGGGAATGCGGAGTACTCCTTCATTACCATCGCTCCCTGGTCCACTCTGGCCCGGAGTGGTAGCACCTGATAGGGCCCTATCTATGGGTTAAATAGAACTAACGGCATACTTATGCTAAACTGAATTGTTTGAGTAAACTGAATAGCTTGAAATAGAAATTTTTTTGACAATTAAACCGTACTTACATTTAAACTGCGTGCTTGTTCTTAACTGAATTGTTTGAAATAGAACTGTTTTTTCGACATTAAAACTGTATTTACACATAACTGAATTGTTACCTATAACTGCAACTGTTTTTGACATTGAAACTGTATTTACACTAAACTAAATTGTTTAACATAGAACTGTTCTGACATATAACTGTGAGTAAACAAAATCTGTACTTTTACAAAACTGAATTAGCTGAAGTAGAATTACTTGACTAAACTGAATAGCTCGAAATAAGAATGTTTTTTTACAATTAAACGGTACTTACATTTAAAACTGTGTGCTTTTGCTAAACTGAATTGTTTTTAATTGAACTATTTTTGACACTGAAACTGTACTTACCCTAAACTGAATTGTTATATATAACTGAATAGCTTGAAATAAATGTTTTTGACAATTAAACTGTGTACTCATGCTAAACCGAATTGTTTTAAATAGAACTGATTATTTACATAAAAATGGATTTGGCGTTAAATAACCTATAAAGGTTGATATGCCATAAAACCAAACCAAACCAAACCAAACCAAACCTGAAATGACATATCAGTTGGAATCATAGGAATTCGCGATTGAGGACATCTTCACTTTTAAAAGGCCCTGTCAAAATTGTTGCTTCTATGATGTTGGTCATTAATTTTTTTACTGAAAGACGTGTGCCATTACAAAGCTTGGGCTGGTTGATATTTCGCAACATGATAATTGGCACACCATAAAATATTTATTAAACAACAAAATAAATGGGATATCAATAACGAAGAAAAAATTTAAGAATAAGTTTTTAGAATAAAAAGAAATTTACTTACAACTGGACCAACGAAATATAGTTTAAAGTTTATTAACGAAAGAAAACTTTTTAAGGAATGTCTTTCGTTGAAGTAAAACAAAAAAAAAGGAATGTTGAAAAAAGAAAAGGAAATATTTAGTAAACAATTCGTTCGAATAAAAAGAAATTTAAACGAAATATGGTTTAAAGTTTAGTGTCTCTGTTTAACCAAAAAAGAAATAAAAGTGTTGAAGACAGAAAAAAAAAATCCACCTGTAAAATTCTTGGAAAACAAAAGTAAGGTTTACTTTCATAATTTGCGTTCGGCTTTTCTCGGGGAAAAAACGACTTATTAAAAATATTTTTTTTAATTATTGCAACATTTTTGGATATTAAGGATATAAAAACACACCTGAATTCGAATAAAATACTCTCAGAAAATTCTAAACCAATTAAAAGAAAGAAAAGGGATTAAAGCAGAAAAAAATTCGCGTGTAAAATTCTTGGAAAACGGTTTAAGAAAAAAAACTTTTTAATGGATGTCTTTCATTGAGGAATGTTGAAAAGAGAAAAGAAAATATTTTGTAAACAATTCTTTAGAATAAAAAAAAATTACTTACTACAGAACCAACGAAATATAGTTTAAAGTTTAGTGTCTCTGTTTAAGTCAACCAAAAAGAAAGAAAAATGACAAAGCAGAAAAAATAAATCACGTGTAAAATTCCAGGAAACGGAAGTAATGTTTTCGCGTTCGGCTTTTGTCGGAGAAAAACGACTTATTAAAAATATTTTTTAATTATTGTAATATTTTTGGATAATAAGTATATAAAAACACTCCTGAATTCGAATAAAATACTCTCTGAAAATTTAAAACCAATTAGTGGTATAAAACTGGAGATTATCGGTTAGTAACAAACATTTACGTCTTTATTTATATAGATTATTGATTTATTTGTACACAGTAAGAATATTTCAAGTATTTCTATCTAACACTAAAATTCTATTTAATATTAATAATTTCTTGCATATAATTTAATGCATTCAGTATTGCTGTTTAACATTAATAATTCTATTTAGAAAATATTCTTATGTAATGTAAATAATTTGCATACATCTCTAAGGCTTCAAGTAGTAATTTACGAAGCTCTTTTGCTTCGATGCGGCACAAGGCCGAATGTGTGGGGCACCCAATGAGACTCGAAGTCACTCGTGAAGATTTGCTTAGCCTAGCTTGCTAACTCTTACACCACCAGATGTGTCTCTGTATGGTTTCAAGTAACTAATAATAAATCCTGAGTAGATGATTTAACAGTTTTATTTGACCCATAGATGGGACTCTAACAAGCACTTCTAATCTGGTACACGGGAGTAATGGCAAGAAAGAGGTACTATCCATTCTTCAACGCTCCAGAACCTGGGCCTCACCATCAGATTTATTTTAGTGTCATACAAAAAAAAAAAACACTCGGTGATGAGGGACTACGGTGGTGTCGTCGACCATCCTGAAGATTATATACTGAAGCTTGAAATCGACAAATATGAAAAGTCGAAGAGATTAAGGGATCGGTTGAATGGAAATACCTTTGCAAATCATGCGTCTTATGCAACGAGAAATATGATTTGTGCTCCACAATCAATTCTTTTAAAATAAAGGATAATGTTGAAACTGCGACAATGCACATTAATTGGTCTATTAACGACAGGATAGCCGTTTACTCTCGCCACAGAAACATACGTAATAAGGGCAAAATAGAAAGTATATGAAACAGCTCTAAAAATAGCTGGCTGTTTAACAGATTCGCTTTTACGCAAAACAATAACAAAATCGAATCTAAACTAACGGGGAACTGAAATATAATATAGTTACACCCTCTCCGGCAAAACTGTCAGAACAAATGTGCGAGAATATGTTTTCAGTTGGTGAAAAACACTTAGTGAATTCTGCAACACTTAGCTGATGGTTTCATGAAAAAACAAACAAAAAAAAAAAACGATTTTAGAATAAGTTATTTTTTCATGGGCGATATACGAGGGTCAAGCAAAAAATTCTAAGCTTCAGCTAATTTTTCTTTATTTTTCGATATAATACCTCTTGACATCAATGTATTTGGCCTATTGGTATTCAAGTATTGCAAGAAGAAATGCAGCATCTTGATTCTCCAACGAGTGTTCTGATATAACACTAAACAATCTGCAATACAGGAGCTTTGGGGAATGTGGAGTACCCCTTCATTGCCATCGCTTTCAGGTTCACTCTAGGCCTGAGTGGTTGAACCTGATAGGGTCCTTCTATGTGTCAAATAGGACTTAACTGCGTACTATTGCTAAACTGAATCATTTGAAATAGAACTGTTTTTACATTTAAAATGCGTACTAATGCTAATGACAATTAAACTACATATTGATGCTAAACGGAATTGTTTGAAATAGAACTGTTTTTGGCATTGAAACTGTTCTAACGCTAAACTGCATTGTTTGAAATAGAACTGTGTGTAAGCAAAAACTATAATTATACTAAATGAATAGCTTGAAATAGAAATGTTTTTGACAATCAATTCGTGTACTTATGCTAAACTGAATTATTTGAAATAGAACTGTTTATTTGTATTGAAATGGATTTGGTATCAAATAACCTACAAAGGTTGATATGCCATAAAAGCCAAGCAAACAAACAAACAGATATTTTTTTAGAATTTCTTTGGTTATCATACCTTCTTTTTGCAGATATTTGAGCCTCTGTTAAGTCCATTTTTTGATTTGTTACAACCCTCCCACTTTTGTATGGCCCTCACTTGCCAAACAAATTAGAGAGAAATGTGAAATAGTTTTTCCAGTTTTACAAGAAACCCAAATGTTTACCTATGGTTCATCATTCTTGGTGAGACTTAGAACCTTTTTGAATGAACCTCGTAAAGAAAATAGCTATTTAATTGAAAAAAAAAAAGCAATCATAAAGCCGGCTGCAACTACAATGATAGAGCGAAATGTCTTTTGAATGGTAACTGCCTAATAAAATATGTTGTATGAAAGGCTAAAATCCGAAAAGGACGAGGTTAATAATGATAATTTTAATGAGGATGTTAATGATGTGAATAATAATATTAATAATAATGATAATGATGACAGGATATTTATCGGTGCCACAGAGCTAAATAGGAAAAATAAAATGTAAAAAAAACTATTTTAGTTTCACCTATAACAAATACGCAAATAGTACATCGCCAACAAATTGATGGCAAAATACGAAGTACGCATGAAGTAACGGTCATCGGCGTAGAAAATAGTCCTAATTCTATTTACCCAACCCCTCCGCTCGGACAGGATATGACACAAGGTCAATTTTTAAGCGGAGTTTAACAGGTTTTAGTTCAGAGTTTTCCTTCTCCTAGACTAGTTGCCTTATCAAGAAGCTGAAGAAATCAGTCTGTCCTACTATTTACCCATAGCCGGAGGGAGAATAATTGGATTCCTACCTTTCCCAAGGGTATTAGTGCTATGTGAAATACAATCGTTCTCGTCCAGGATTTGAACTCGAGTCGCCGTGTCCATTTCCAACGGCGATAGACATTACACCACGAGCACCTCCTAAAAATAGTCCTAATGATCTGATTTTAAAACCCTGGGCGAGGCTGTTTGTATTTCTCTTTGTGTCAATGTTTTTAGCTTAAGTAGCTCCTATTTGTTAGATTTTTTAACCTTCCAATTTGCTTTCAATGTCGAACAATCGGTGAGCCATTAACCATTGGTTCTTTTGTGGTTACTCATGTAAATTTGATTGTTGTTTTTTTTTCAGTTGCTTGCAGTCAGTCACGACCCTCTTGATCTTCTATGCTCTTTTATTTGTAAAATATAGTTCTGTTATTTTTTTATTTAATCAACCTTCGTTGGCTATTTAATGCCAAAGTCAGTCACGACCCTCTTGATCTTCTATGCTCTTTTATTTGTAAAATACAGTTCTGTTTTTTTTTTTATTTAATCAACCTTCGTTGGCTATTTAATGCCAAAGTCAGTCACGACCCTCTTGATCTTCTATGCTCTTTCATTTGTAAAATATAGTTCTGTTTTTTGTTTTGTTTAATCAACCTTCGTTGACTATTTAATGCCAAAGCCATTTTAATAGAATAGTAGTGGTAACTATTTAACCCCAAAATGGGGAGAATAGGAAGTTCCTACCTTTCCCAAGTGTATTAGTGAACGTAAAAGCTCGACTAAAGTTCGAATTCGTTTACTAGAATGTCGTAGTCCACCTCGTTAGCCATTACACTACGGGAACTCCCTTAGGAAGATAATATGACATTAGTGTGGAAGCTTATAACGAGGTTGTGATTCCAGGTTCGAACATCAGCGAGAACGACACAGATCTTTGAATGACAAGCAAGATGTCACAGGTCATCTTCTTCCGGTGTCTGATTTCATTTGATCCCCAAATAAAAGTGGTGATCCAGACTCGAAAGAAAGAGGATCTAATCCCTCGACTGTTAATGTCTTTGTTATGGACTCTATTCTTCTAAAATGACGGTAAAGACTTTATAAATGAATAAAAGGGGTGCCGTTCTTACATCATTATAAATGTGGTAATATGAAATGTCAAAATGCTTACCCAGAATGGTAGTACTTGTTAGGGTCCCATCTATGGCTTGAGAGTCTGTTTAAAAATTATTTGTTTTCGATAGGGCTATTTGCAAAAAAAAAAAAAAAAAAAAAAAGAAAGAAAAAAAACGAATAAGTAGTAACTAGATAAAAATGTAAATATTATTAAAAATAGATTGATTGAATCTTTAATATAGCATGGAGTGTAAATAATTTTAAATGTTTATGACAGTTGTCGAGAAAGCGAAAACCGTTTATGTCAAATAAGTGTAATTGACAGGTGATGACCATTATCGAGAGTTGGAAGCTTGGCCGTCATTGGAAGTTTGTAAAGTCAGGTGACTAAGATCCTAGAAATTAAATTTCATATTTAGATTAGTTTGCTGTGACCAGTCGAAGTTAGTGACTTTAATTTTCTATCGATTTTCTTGGTACTCCTGACTTGTGTACGAAGTCCATTATACACAGGAAGGGAATAAAGAAAGAGCACAAAATAATATGTGGCTTTGTTGGTCATCTTAGCAAAGAACATCGAACAATGAAGGGAATGTTGGGAGAAAAAAAGGAGGTGCCCATGGTGTAATGGTTATCGTCAAAGGATATGGACACGGCGGTACGAGTTCAATTCCTGGACAAGACTGATTACATTTCACATAGCACTAATACCCTTGGGAAAGGTATGAATCCAATTACTCTCTCTCAAGCTATGGGTAAATAGTAGGGCAGACTAGGTTCTTCAGTCTAGGAGAAGGAAAAGATCTGAATTCAAATCTGTTAAACCTTATGTCATATCCTGCCCGAGCGGAGGGATTGGGTAAATAGGATCGAACAATGAAGGGAAGATAGAATGACGGGGGTATCGCGAGAATAAGATGGCGGTGATAAGCAACGATTGGTGAGAAAAGACGCGTATATATAATATAAACATACAATGTTCCTTAACCTCTCGGCTTAAAATAAACCTAGACGAAATGAGATGCCGTAAAAATCTACCAAATGAATCAATCTAAAGTATTCAAGGTGTTTGTCAATTTCTTTCCATCACTGGAAGGTAAAATAGCGATCTGTTATATAGTTGCGGAAAGATTTCTTTTTTATATTATCATTAACCGAAAAGGACATCGACACGAGGTTAACGAAAGCATGGACAGCTATCAATAGGCTATCGATTATATGGAAATCAGACCTAACCGATAAAATGAAACGCAGTTTCTTCCAGGCAGCGGTCACATCGATATTGCTATATGGATGCACTACATGGACTCTAACAAAACGGCTGGAGAAGAAGCTAGACGGCAATTACACAAGAATGCTGCGAGCAATCTTGAACAAGTCTTGGCGGCAACACCCCACAAGACACCAACTGTACGGCCACCTGCCTCCTATCACGAAAACTATTCAAGTTAGACGAACCAGACATGTAGGACACTGCTGGAGAAGCAGAGACGAACTCATAAGTGATGTTCTCTTATGGACCCCCACACATGGCCGTGCAAAAGCAGGACGACCAGCACGAACATACATTCAGCAACTATGTGAGGATACGGGATGTTGTCCTGAAGACCTACCTAGGGCGATGAACGATAGGGAAAAGTGGCGAGAGAGGGTCAGAGATATCCGTGCTACCAGCACGACATGATGATGATGATATCTTACCTTTCGGTTTAGTTAGGCTGAGAACCTTTCGGCTTAGTGCATGGGTTAGTCAGGTGCACACCACGAGTGTAGGTGTTCACGCCCGCGCGTGGGGAGGATGTGACAATCACAGATGTCACAATAAAAAACCCAGATAGGAAATGTGACCGGGGATGAATGACGTCATGCCCAGAAGAGATGGGCTGAGGATTTTGGATTTTGAAAAAAACAGTTTGTTGAGATTCGGCGCTCGAGGAAGGTAGTTGATTTTCGGAGCTCGCCGAGGCCAGACCAGTAGTTTGCAGCGGGGTGCCGCACGTGGTGGCGTCTGATGGAAAGGTCAGCATAGAAAGAAACTGTGTGTCTCTCTCTCCTCATGTCAAAAAATCTAAAACTTAAAAAGGTAATAAAAAGTTTCGTACTTGAACCAATTTCGTGTTTTTCGGATTCCTATGCTGTTGTTTTCTGGTTAGTGAAGACAAGTAGCAGTAATAATAAGACAAACCACGATATGTGAGGAAATAGTTATATTTACAGTAAAGAGTATTTACAAGAGAGAGACTGTTTGTAATAAGAATATAGGATTAGTGATAGAGTAATGATATACTTCAATAATAGGAACGGCTCTTCTGGTCTGACTCGTAGGCTTATTCTCTGATCTCTGCTACTGCCATATATGGCAGATGGAACAGCTCATTATGCTGAAAAGGTAGGTGATACCCAACATATGCGTGTAAAAATTCTATGAACATTCTATGCTTATGAACATTATGAACGTTTTATGCATGGGAATATCTTGTTCGTATTTTTGGACGTGTATATATTACAGATCTACGGTGTTGTAGTTCTCTCTGAGATTAAGTAAAAACATTTTTTCTGTATAGAATCTCTGCTACTAATTTCTTTGCGAATGGTTTCGTTTGCAGAAACTCACAATTTGAACTCATTCACTAGAATCTCTTTGAAATAATCTTCCCCATATCTAATTTGACAGCATCACATAAACAAAAATAAAAATTGAAAACAGTACATTTGACATTTGCCAGAAAGCAAAAAATATGTATTTGAAATTATATGTTACCCCAACCAAGTTATAATTGGGAAAAAGTCAAAATGTTGTATTTTGGCCTTTGACCTGACCAAAAATGCCATTCTAAGCTGATGCACCGGAAGGAAGTGACACATTCTAATGAAAGTTATGAGAGGCATCGCGTGGGCTGAAATTGGCTGATGAAATGGGACAAGGTAAAAAATTCCCATAGTACACTCATAGACTGACGCACCGGAAGAGAGTGACCTGTGAAGTGCATGACTGTTATTTCTGCTAGATGACGATCAAACATGCCATTCCAAAGATCGAGTGGGCGATCGAGTGGGCGTTGAACTATTATATAACTCAGTCAAGACAGAAGTCAAGACAAAGTTCCAGACAGTTGGAGACGGAATTATAAACGAGATGTGGTAGGGAAAGCCACACCAGGCCGAAAGGGCTTGGGGCCCTGATGAGTTGGGGTCCAGAGAAGATCCTGACAAGATGCAGTAAAGAAAGCCATCACCTAGCAGAGAGCTGGGCCGCTGGGCTTCCGGTTGGGCATCAGGAGAATAAGAAAGACACAACGCTGACGGCCATAAGAGTGGGGTCAAAATGTTGCAGTTATGTTCAGTCTCCAGCTCCCTCTCACATGCAAACATTAAGTAACCCTTTTCGAACCCTTACAGATAAAGTGAGTGGAATATTTGGTTTAAAGAAGTCTTCCTGCGTGCGTCTTTATCATTGTGTCGTTGTGAGTTATTCTACATATATATGTGCATGTATGTAGATGTGAATCTGCATATGACTATATAACAAAAACAAAACAGAACACTGGTGGAGATGATGGTATATACTGCTGATAAGACCTAATAAGGTCGAAACAACTGTCCAGTGTTTCCGTATTTCGTGCGTAAGTGTTCGCTGGATTTTCTGTTCATGGTAATTCAATTCACAATATAATTCCTCTACTTAAAAAGGAAGATACAGGAAACAAAAAAAGAAAAAGAAAAAACAAAAAAAAAAAAACAACACAAAAATATGACCGGTCGTCGTTCATCACCTGATTCTCGCGATACACCCACGTCGTTCTATCTTTTCTTCATTGTTCGATTTTCTTTGCTAAGATGACCAACAAAACCACATATTTTGTTCACTTTACTTATTTACTTCCCATGTATTATGGACTTCGTACACAAGTCAGGAGTGCCAAGAAAATCGATAGAATATTAAAGTCACTAACTTCGACTGGTCTCAACAAAATAATTTAAAGATGCAATTTAACTTCTAGGATTTTAGTCACCTGACTTTACAAACTTCCAATGACAGCCAAGCTTCCAACTCTCGATAATGGTCATCACCTGTCAATTACATTTAAGATAATCCACAGGGAATTGTGGAAGGAATTAAAATTGACCAATGTTATATACTTACACCAGAATCTATTCAAGAAAATGAAACGTATAAAATTTTCTGAGACTTTGAAATACAAACGGATCAAAAAAAAAAAAAAAAAACTACTATGAATGATTGCGTAAGAGGAAAATCGCCACAATTCTAGAAAAGCAATCACAAAAATAAACTTTCTTAAATAAAACCCTCCTAACAGGATGGGTACTAGAACTTAGTATAAAAAAACCCAGCTAATCTCAATTTTTCTGACTCATGCCTTTATTCTAGAGCAAGAGAAATAGACAAAATGCAAATGCATTAAATAAATCATAGCAAGACATATCGTTCTAGAATGCAAACAGCTACCGTTAATCAGAAAGAGATAGTTCAAGACTGAGATCTTTCAACTGAAAACCAGTGATATCATCATCATCATCATCATCATGTCGATCTCCCTGTCCCTCTCTCGCCACCCGATTCTATCGTCCATTGCTCCCGGGAGGTCTTCAAGGCTATATCCTGTATTGGCACATAACTGTTGTGTATAGTTTCTAGCTCGTCTTCCTGCCTTTGCCCGTCCATGTTAAGGGGTCCACAGGAGTATGTTGCTTATGAGTTCGTCCTTACTTCTCCAGCTGTGTCTCGCATGCATGATTCGTCTAACTTTGATAGTTTTCGTGCAGGATGGCAGGTGACCGTACAGCTGCTTTTTTTATGAAATGTTGCCTCCAGGACGTGCTCAATAATGGTCACAGCATTCTTCTGTAATTGCTTTTAAGCTTTTTCTCCACACGTTTTGTTAGCATCCATATAGTTCATCCATATAATAGTATCGACTCGACCGCTGCTTGGAAGGAACTGCATTTTATTTTATCAGTATGATCTGACTCCCATATGACAGATAGCCTATCTATAGCTGTTCATGGTTTATAAGACACTGCTTCCTAGGTAGGTGAACTTGTCCACTAGTTTCAGAGAATTACCATTTAGTGTGGAGATGTCGCCTCTTTCATTTAAGAGCGTGTATTCCGTCTAGCCTGCGATGACATGTAGGCCTATGCCAGCAGCTGATCATTCCTAACTATGTCATTGGCGTAGTCCGCGTCCGTAAAAGTTTGTGCAGGGTATCTTCTGCTTCTTTCTTTTGTCAGCTTGAAACAGTTATCTTTCATTATATCAATAAGCACGTAGTCTAGGCGGAAGTTAAACAGGTATGGGGCTAATGTGTCTCTTTGTAGCAAACTTGCTACAATATCGAAGTAGTCTGTGTCTCCATCCAGAGAGCGGACTTTTACTGCCGTGTTTTTTGTATAGCATCATTATGGCAGCGACGGTTTCTTTGTGTCGGTCGTAGGCGTGTGGTATTTGCTCCATCTTCCCTCTTTGTATGGAGTCGACAGCCTAGGAGAAGTCGAAAAATAATATTGTTGCCTCAAGGCTTTTTGCGTGTACACCTACTTGAATTCGATGAATAAGGGGGTGTCCTCGCGGTGTAATGGTTAAAGCAATGGATTTCGGAATTGTAGTACGCGAGTTCGTACTCCAGTCGCGCTATTATATTCACTTTCGGGCAAATACCCTTGGGAAAGGTATGAACCCCCTTATCCTCCCAGCTATCTGTGAAATATTACTGTTCTTCTAGGAGAATGGCTTTGGCATTGAATAACCTAAAAATAGTTGATATGCCATTAAACAAAGAAACCAAACCAACCAAACCAATTCGGTGGATAGTCAAAATTTGTGATATCGTGGATTGATTTCTCCAAAAGCCAAGAAGTGAAATGGTTTGAAGAAGATGATGCATTCGGGGGGCCGTGGGGGTATTGTCACAAAGGTAGAAAGAATTTGCCTTGCTTTTGGTCGCCGTTTTCCTTTTTTTTTTTTTTTATCACAGTCCGTCCATTCTACTGTCGCCTGGGCGTCCTAGATTATTACTCTTTTATACACATATACACGTGTTTTCTTGCGATTCATTCAGTTATTCCATTTCCTTATTTTAAGACAAATACTGTTATTTCAAGTAACAGTCGAGCCATGTAAACGGAGGTAAAAGATGCTAATATTTTTGGAATCTATTAGAGTTTGAAAATCAATGTTTGAGTAAGGTTAGAATAATTTGGGTATTTCGTATAAGACGACGAAATATTTAGAGAAAAAGACAGAGAAAAAAATTGGAAACAGAATAACTGAATGACCCTCCTCAGTTCCACCAAGCGCTAGAAAACACGTGTGTATCTGTTTAAAAGAGGAAATGTTTCGGACCGCCACGCGACAGTAGAATGGACGGACAGAAAGGGATATCATAAAGTTTCTATATAAATGAGGGTTTCACTACTAATTATAAATATATATACAAAATGATGAAATAAATATCCGCTTTTGGCATATTATAAACCTAGAAGGGTTGATATGCTGTAAAACCCAACAACCAAATGATGTCAAATGATATATAATGAGAAGAATTAGAAGTGTGTCCTCTAGGTGTAATGGTTAAAGAGATGGCCTCCAGTCCTCTAAGTGTAATGGTTAAAGAGATGGCCTCCAGTCCTCTAGGTGTAATGGTTAAAGAGATGGCCTCCAGTTAATGGTTAAAGAGATGGACTCCAGTTGCGCTATTATGTTCACTTTCGGAAAAATACCCGTAGGAAAGTTGTGAGTCTCCTTATCCTCCCAGCTATCGGTTAAATAGCATCACAACTATTCTTCAAGAAGAATGGGTTTGGTATTAAATAGCCGAAGAAGGTTGATACGAGGTGCATACGATAAGTTTCCAGACTTTTTTCATATGGGCATTTAAAATTGGTGTAGACTCTTCAAAATTCAGTATCTTATTGCTATACATCTTATGAGATGACTGACCAATTTTTATTATTTCAGGTTCAATTGAACAGCTACAGAAGCAATTGGAATACATCCTACTAAAGCCTGATTGTCACAGCTGGTGAATTTCAAAAATGCAATCTGACACTATAGAAGGACGATATGCGATAAAATTGTGTTTTAAACTTGGAAAAATGTCACAGAAACGTATGGACTGCTTTTCGATCATCTTGTATAAATCGAGCATCAGTTTTTGAGTGACATAAGAGATTCAAGGAAGGCGGGGAGTCTGTGAGGGATGATGAGAGGCGTGGGAGGAATAAGGAAGTCAATACACCAGAGTTGATTGGCTAAAGGGTTAGAGTTAGTGTTACTATGTTGAGGTTTTAAGGGAGTTCAGGAAGAGATTCCTTGGGAAGAGGCCAGCACTCTTGAAATCGGGTCAGTGGCATTTCCACCAGGACAATTCACCAGTCGACAACTCCATCCTTGTCACAGACTATTGACCAAGATAGGCAACAAGACAGTTCCCTCTCCATAGTCCAGACTTTGCTCCCTGTGACGTTTGGTTATTCCCTAAGCTCAGAGACTGTCGTTATGAGACAATTGAAGAGATGAAAAACGGTGTGACTAAGGTCATTGACACCCTCACACGAGAGGACTTCCATGGAGCCTTCCAGAAAATGTTGGAACGGTAGAACAATTGCATTGCAGCTGGAGGAGATTACTTCGAAGTGGACTAGAGTTTCATGTGTGTACTATCAATAAAAGTGCCCATACGAAAAAAGTCTGGAAACCTATCGTATGCACCTCGTATGTCGTTAAAGAAAGAAATCAATACCGAAACAGAAGAATAAGAAATTCATCAGATGAAAAATACATGGTAAAATATAGAATTATTTCAAATGAAATGATAGAAAATTCAATGAGAACAGGTTTGTGTTAATAACTTTCTCAATAAAGAGTAACAAATCCAAAACAATAAGTTGTGTGGCTTTATAAGTATTTGTGCAAGAAATAATCTGTAAAAAGTATTGGAAAGAAGAAACGTAATACATGAAAAAAAAAAAAGAAGAGATTCCGCCATTTTATTATTCAGAAATCACTGAATATACCAAATAAAAGAAATGACATTTCAGAAATTAAAAGAAGTTGAAGAGCAGAATTAAGATTCATTTTTATTACTCTCTATGAATGAATGGTGATATATATATGTATATATATATATACTTGTATGCTCTCGAGTCTAATAGTATATAGTAGCGGCCTTGATCGCTTGTGATAAAAAAGAAAACATCATCATATCCCGTTGATTAGGCTTATTTAGTTTGGTTGGGGTTTATGGCACATCAACTACTATAGGTTATTTAATGCCAAATTCATTTTTGTACATAAGTGTTCTATTTCAAACAATACAGTTTAGTATAAGTGTTTAGTTTGGTTAGGGTTTATGGCACATCAACTACTATAGGTTACTTAATGCCAAATTCATTTTTATACGTAAAAGTCCTATTTCAAACAACACAGTTTAGTATAAGTATGGCACATTTGCCGTTATTTTATTGCCTGGTTTTGTTTGGCCACGAGTTTTTCAGTTGCCTGTTGGGTTGGCAGGGGTCTTTGAGAGGAGATGTTAGTCAAGTTGGAAAGTTTAAGCAAGTACATAACGTTCAACAAAGGAAGGCCAAAATGTAAGCAAAATGGATTCATATCTTGTCTTCGACAGGTTTGGTTAGATAAGTAAAAACAGAGGACAGGTGAGAGATGACCTAATAATTCAGCAAGATATCCTGAATTTAAATAATAAAAAAATAGCGAATTTTGAAAAAGTAGTCAGTTAGCCAGTCGGTCAATTGTAAGTTAGAAGTTTGCATTCAGAGTGTTCTGTCGGGCTGAAGGGGATGTGTCTCTTTGTGTCGGTTCATAGACCCTTACAGATTCTCTCTCTCTCTTTCTCTCTTGCTTCTGTATGCAGCCTGAACATAGAACAATAAATGATTGTTAATTGTTGACGGAGAGTTCTTCTTGTTTTTGAGTTGCCAACACCTTGGCAACTTTGTTCCAACGGATCACCCCAACCGTCAGAAGTTCTGGATGGATTGTGTCATTCCTTGTCAGTAGATCTTTCAAACACAGCGTGGACACAGACCGGATTGATAAACGATCTATCCGAAAAAGTAATACGATAGCATCACATAACAATAGTTTTTTTGCTTGCACACAATTAAATGTCAGAACAGTTCTATTTCAAACAATTTAGTTTAGCAAAAGTATGCATTTTGAATATCAAAATAGTTCTATTTCTAGTAATACAGTTTAGCATAAATACACAATTTAGTTCTATTTCACCCTTAGATAAGACCCTATGAGGTTTTACCACTTCGAGCTAAAGTAAACCTTCCACAAAGCTCCATTACTGGGACCTCACCATTAGATTGCTTAGTGTCATATCCAGGACACTTGTCGGGGAGAGGGAGTTACTCCTCTGCTGAGAAGTAGTCTGTGTATTCTAGAGCCCCAGCCTACAGGCCAATGAAAAGACTGAGTCAATAAAAAACAATCGAAAAATGACATTTTGTATCTCAAAACAACTTCAAGAGCAGAATAAAGATTCTTTTTATCATTCTCTATGAATGAAAGGAGGGAAGAGTGGGGGGGGTAGAAGAGGGGAGGTAACTCTTCAGCCCTCTTCTACCCCCTCCCAGCCTTCCCTCCTGTGTCTATTCTGTATGTCATTTAATTTTTCCATTGGATCTGGAAAAGACCTGCTTTCTTTGGTGCTATTGATATTTATCAAATCCCATAACAGGAGGCAAATAAATTTATTATCCTAATGTAACCGCTTTTTGTTTTTCTTAAAGAAATATATATATATATATATATATATATATATATATATATATATATATATATAATACTATGATTATGACTACAATAGTATATAGTAGGGGTCTTGATCTATCTTAAAAAAAACAAAAAAACAAAACAAAAGCAAAACAAGAAAAAGTCCATCGTATCAAGTTGGTTGATGATGCAAGAATGAATGTATTTAAAGTTGCGGTGCATTTTATTTTTTCTTCAAATTGAACAAGAAACGATCTTTCTGTAGTTTTTCTGCTTTAAATTTAGTGAAACATTAGGGACGTTTTTAATGTTACAATAAATCTAGAGAACAATTGTTTGAATTTGAGTTTTAAACACTATCATTATACCAGTAGCATGAGCCCTTTTTGACACAGCCCAGTCGGCTGGGGCTTAGAATACGCCGACTGGATTTTGGCGGAGGGGTAAGACCACCCATTAATGTTTTGGATATGACACTAAACCTTCTGATTATAAATCAACGTTTTTTGAGAGTTTGGAAATTTGGAGTACCCCATCAATACTCCCTTATTCACTCCAATTCGGGGTAGTAGTACCTATTAAAGTTCCATTTATGGGTCAAACAGAAAGATTTAATCCTTTACTCTATGTGAAAACAACTGTCTGTGGGCAAACAAATGAGCACTTTCACGTTTAAAAATAATGTTACTTACAAACTGTTCGTGGTGTCTCCTCGTGGTGTAATGGTTAAAGCGATGGACAGCGAAGGGTAATCAAGGATGGATATCTTTGGTCCTATAAATCCAATTATTTGTTGTCCTTATCTAGTCTTCCATAGCCGGGTCCGTACCGAATTTTGTAAATCATCTGAAGAAGGCCAGAGGTGAAATTTGGCCGAAACGTAGTGAAAGAAGAAACAACACAAAAACTACCAAGATGAGGACAAAAAGTCCGCAATAAATAAAAATTGATTCTCATAATGAGGATTATCTACAATAGAATGATCCGCTTATATTTTCATACGACATTTCTATATCTTCTATCAGTTGGAACTGAAGGACATTTCAGACTGAATAGTTTGGAAACTAAATATTTCATTTTATAAATGAAAAATTATCAAACATTAATTTTATCGAAGTTTATCATTTTAATTACCTTTTATGAGAACTGGGGTGTCCTTTCTGGTTTAATGGTTAAAGTGATGGACTGCGGAATCGTAGTAAGCGAGTTTGTACACCAGTCGCGCTATTACGTTCACTTTCGGGCAAATACCCTTGTGAAAGGTATGAACCCCCATTATTCACCCAGCTATGGGTTAAGTAGTACCACAACTGTTATTCTAGGAAAATGACTTCGGCATTCAATAACCTACAATGGTTGATAAGCCATTAAACAAAGCAACTAAAACAAACAAACAATTTGATTAGGAATCATAAATATTTCATATATAAAAAGTTAGCGACCATAGTCGAGGGTGACCCGAAGGCTCCCTTTTCGATAGCTACTACACCAAGGTGTAGGGGAGGGCGCTACTCCATTCCCAGGATTGCTCCACTTTACCCTTGAACCGTACCTTATAATGCTGAGTGTTAAGCAAGGTGGTATCAAGTACCATTTTTAAAGTCTTTAATATTTCATATATATGTATACATACATATATATATATATATATATATATATATATATATATATATATATATATATATATATATATATATATTTGATTGAACTCAATTCGAAAAGATTAACAAAAAATATGTAGACAAAAAATGTCTTTTATGTTCAAGCAAATGTGTATCAATGAAGACATGCTGCATATATATATATATATATATATATATATATATATATATATATATATATATATATATATATAATGCAAACACAACATAACCAAATCAACAGAAATTGGCATTAAATAAGCTGAAAAGGGTTGATATGCTAATAAACAAAACAATCGATCAATAAATTATACGAATCATATATCCAGTGTGCGTATAAAGTCCGTGTGCACTTTAAAACATTTCTGACTTTTTAAGCATTTCTGCCAGAGAGAATCAGTAAAAAGTATTGGAAAGAAGAAACATTATAATTTTTTGTTATTTTATTATTGTTTTTAACTTTCTACTTGTTCACAGTCATTAGATATTCCCTGTTTAATACCATTTTGCAGTTCTCAAAAAATGTCAAAAGATTTATTGTGATAACTGAAATCACATTAGTTATTTAAACTTTCAAGTCTTCTAAGGAACGAGGTTTGGTTCATACATAATTGTTTACACATATCCCCATAAAAAAATCTGTTGGAGTCAAGTCTGGCGAATGTGGAGGCCAAGAAAATATTCCACCTATTCCTATCAACGTAATTCTGAAAAAAAAAAGAAGTAATTTTTAAGTTACAAAAATATCTAAAACTTTTAAATACTTCTTTTGAAACCACTTACATTGATCATCGTAAAACTTTTTTTTATAGATTCTCTCAAACACGAATACTTTTAAAGTTATATATTTTTTTTAAGTTCACACGAAAATTTGTCACATGTTTTCCTAAATGTTGTTTCAAAATTAAATTAAAAAGGTTTAATCAAGAATATAGAAGAATTGGATGGTTGGTTTACGTCATATCAAACCTTTTAGGGTCATTTAACGCTGAATTAGGTCATTTTGATAAAAATTTAAAACAATTTAGTTTAGTATGAGTACAATATTGTTTACATACAGTTAAATGTCAAAACAGTTCTATTTCAAACAATTCAGTTTAGCATACAGAAACAGTTCCATTTAAAACAATTCAGTTTAGCATACACAGTTTTTTTTTAAATTTACACACAGTGAAACCGAAAAACAGTTAATTTCAAACAATTCAGTTTAGTGTGATTACAGTTTAGTTCTATTTGACCCATAAATAGGAACCTATCTGGTGCTGCCACTCCGGGTCAGAGTGGAACTGGAAGCGATGGCAATGAATGAGTACTTCGAATTCCCCCAAACTCCAGCATTACTGAATCCTCACTATCCGATTGTTTAGCGTCCTATATTAGAACAATTGTTGGGGGAGTCGTACCTCTCGATATTGTATATTGACCTCCGACCCCGTCAAACATGCCATTCCAAAGACGGCGGAAGTGCATATTCCATTGGCGTGGGTGAGCTTGGCTGACAATATGGGACAGGGTTAAAATTCCACGGTACAGTCACAGACTGATACACCGGAAGAGAGTGACCTGTGAACAGCATGACAATTATTTCCGCACGATGACGATCAAACATGCCATTCCAAAGACGGCGGAAGTGACACATTCCGATGGCCATTTATGGGGAGATATTGAGTGGGTGATTGAACTATTATATAACTCGGTGAAAACAGGAAGTCAGTTTGTTTGGAGATCGGAGAGTTGGAGGCAAGGTGTTTTAGAGAAAGCCAGCACGCGGCAGAAGGGAGCCTCGGGACTCCCGATTGAGTTTTGGAGACCAGACCAGTTTGGAGACAAGATGCAGTAGAGAAAGCCAGCACGCAGCAGACAGCTGGGCTTTCGGGCCTCCAGGCCTCCGGTTGAGCAACCCTGCAGAACGGTAAAGAAACGCTGATGGCCATAAGAGTTGGGAGGTCAATATGTTGCAGTTCTGTTCGGTCTCCAACTCACCTCTCACACACAACCCTTTCAAATAAAGTGAGAGGTATATTTTTCTAAAAGACTGTGTCGTCATTATGATTTTGTCTGCATGCATCTGCATATGAGTATGCCACATCGACAGCAAATCAGTTGGTGTATTTTCCAGCCCCTGCTGATTGGGCACTCGTTGGTGGGGTGTCTTACCCCTCTGCAGAGATGCAGTCGGTGTATTCTGTAGCTGCAGCCAACTTGCTCCGAAGAAATACAGCAAAGCTTGAAATTTTCAGGGCGTAAATGGCGAAAATGATCTTTATTTGTTGTGATATAAAAAAGGAATGAATATTCATAATCTTGGAAGGTGACATAAAAGGTAAAAATATTTTATGTTTTCAAAGGATTGGGTAGAAAAAAAATAACATTCCAGGTTTTGAAATAAAAAACAATGAAAAGGTTTGGGTTGGTTGGGTTTTGTGGCATATCAACCTTTGTAGATTATTTAATGCCAATTCGATTTTCATACAAATAATCAGTTCTATTTCAAACAGTTCAGTTAAGTATGAGTACACAGTTTAATTGTCAAAAACATTTCTATTTCAAGCTATTCAGTTTATAAAAACAGAGCTAATTCAGTTTAGTATAAGGATAGATTTTGTTTACACACAGTTAAATGCCAAAACAGTTCTATATTAAACAATTCAGTTTATCATAAGTACAGTTTCAATGTCAAAAACAGTTCCATTTCAAACTATTCAGTTTAGTATAAGTATGCAATTTAAATTGAAGTACACAGTTTAATTGTCAAAAACATAAAAGATAAAATATTTTATGCTTTCAAAGGATTGGGTAGAAAAAATGTAACATTCCAGGTTTTGAAATAAAAAAAGACAATGAAAAGATTTGGTCTGGTTTGTTTTCATTATTTCATGACATATCAATCCTCATAGGTTATATAATTCCAAAGCCATCCTTCTAGTAGAACGTTAGTGGTACTATTTAACCCATTCCCGGCCAGAGTGGATCTAGGAGCTATAGCAGTGAAGGGGTGCTCCACATTCCCCAAAGCTCCAGTATCACTGGAGCATCAGCATCATATTGTTTAGTGTCATATCTAGGAAACTCGTTGGGTGGGGTCTTGCCCCTCTGCAGAGGTACAGTCGGTCTATTCTACAGTTCCAGCCGACTGATTAACAGTATTACTGAAACCTCTTCATCACATTGTTTAGTGTCATATCCAGGACACTTGTTAGTGGGGGGAGTCTTACTCTTCTGCAGAGATGTAGTCGGCATATTCTACAGCCCCAGCTGACTGGGCAAGTTTTGGTTTGGTTGTTTAATGGCATATCAATCTTCATAGGTTATATAATTCCAAAGCCATCCTTCTAGAAGAACATTAGTGGTACTATTCAACCCATAGCTGGAGGAATGAGGGGGTTCATGCCTTTCCTAAGAGAATTACTTCAAAAGTGAACATAATAACACAACTGAAGTTCAAAATCATTTATTACAAAGTTGCTGCCTAGCACATGAACCACTGTGCCATGGAGTCGCTCCCTCGCCCACCGGTTTAGTAATAAAAAACAATGGAAGGATTAGGACCTAAAATAAAACTACATAAAAACATAAGGGCAATGCTCTACATGACAGTTAAAAAAGCTAACTTTATAATATCTTACCAAAAGACATAAAAGATTATATTAAAAGTGAGAAAATTAATAGTATTAAAACTAAATTAGACAACTTCTTAAAAAAAATTTAGCAGATCAACTCGTCTGTGTTAATCTGCATAAAGTGGCAGAAAAAAACTCAATTTTAAAATCAAATTAAGTATAGAATGAGCTGTTGATTCAAATGTTTATTTTAAGGTAGAAGCTTTGCCTCTTACTTGTCCTTGATAGACTAAAAGATCATTTCTTGAGTGATACAATCAATAAATGGTTCTTATACAATGGAATTAGCTACGTCAATATTGTATTTGTCGCTGCCTCCCACCAGACAGGACTTGACACAAGGTCAAAAGCCCGAAGGCCGATTAAAGTGGGGATAAAGGGGAGGGAAAGGTCGGGAACGAGCCTAGACTCGAACCCTGCTGGTCTGTGATGCTCATCGACCCACTAAGTGCAATGTGGGTCAAATGAGGCAAGCAGTTTCACGAATCCAAATTTGGATCCGGGCACGTATACCGGGTTATAGCTTAAACTAGACAGTAAGGTCTTGTGCTATACATAGGGGACAAAGGTTGCAGCTCGCCCACCCGAGGATGGCCCAATCGAAGTTGGGGGCCTCTCGGCCTCGAATCTTAGCTACATCAGTATATAAGAAGGGTGCATCACTCTGAAATACTTGAAACCTCATGAGATATTATCGTATACTCATGACTATGATAGTATGTCGTTGTGATCTTGAGTTTTTGTATATAAAAAGGAAAAGTGGCTGAGACAAACTCAGTTTTAAAATCCAATTGACTATTGAATGAGCTGTTGATTCAAATGTTTATTTAAAAGTCGAAGCTTTGCCTTTTACTTGTCCTTGAGTGATACAATCAATAAACGGTTGTTATATAATGGAATAACATGAATATGCTGCATCAATATATGAGAAGGGTGCACCACTTTAAAATAATAAAAACCTCATTTTTTTGGTATAATCGTGACTACAGTAGTTTATAGTAACAACCTTCATTTCATTTGGGAGGTGCCTGTGGTGTAATGGTTATCGTCGTAGGAAATAGACACGGCGACACGAGTTCAAATCCTGGACGAGGCTGATTGCATTTCATATAGCACTAATACCCTTGGGAAAGGTATGAATCCAATTATTCTCCCTCAAGTTATGGGTAAATAGTAGGACAGACTGGGTTCTTCAGCTTTGGTGAGGCAACTAGTCTAGGAGAAGGAAAACTCTGAATTCAAACCTGTTCATCTCCGCTTAAAAAATTGACCTTGTGTTATATCCTGCCCGAGCGGAGAGGTTGGTAAATAGGAACAACCTTCATTTCTAGTAAAAAACAAAAAACAAAAACTGCATTTAAAATGTTGAATTTACTAATCTTTTTGCTTAGATATGGCATGAGGCCGCGTGAATAGGGCACCCATTGAAATGCGAACTCGTAAAGGTGAGCTAGTCTAGTTTGCTAACCAGGACATCATCTGAAGCGTCCTGCATAGAATGTTGGTGGGTATTGAATCTACACGTGCGAGAGTGAATGTGTGGAAATTTTGACAGGCAATTCATTTCCCTCCAAATTGAATAATAAATGATTTTTTAAATGTATTTTTTATTCAATATGCTAGGGTGGTTGGTTGGTAGGTTGGTTTAATGGCATATCAACCTTAGTATGTTATTTAACGCCAAATCCATTTTTATGCAAATGATCAAACAGTTCAGTCTAGCATGAGTAAACAGTTTGTCAAAAACATTTCTATTTCAAATTATTAAGTTTATTCAAACAGTTATAATTAAGCTAATTCAGTTTAGTATAAGTATAGATTTTGTTTACACAGTTAAATGTCAAAACAGTTCTATATCAAACAATTCACTTTTGTGTAAGTACAGTTTCAATCTCAAAAACAGATTCATTTCAAACAATTCAGTTTAGCATAAGGACACAGTATAAATGCAAGTACATAGTTTAATTGTGAAAAAACATTTCTATTTCAAGCTATTCAGTTTAGTCAAAGAGTTCTAATTCAAACAATTCATTTTTAGCATAAGTATGCAGTTAGTTCTCTTTGACCCATAGATAGGACCCTACCAGGGGCTACCACTCCGAGCCAGAGTGGATCTGGGAGAGATGGCAAGTAAGTGGTGGTCTGCATTCCCCGATGTTCCAGCATTACTGGAACCTCACTATTAGATTGTTCAGTGTCGTTGAGGACACTCATTGGCGGGGTCTTACCCCTCTGCAGACGTGCAGTCGGAGTGTATTCAACATCCCGAGCTGATTGGGCGATTTAAAATGTTATTAAAAGTTATAAGAAATGATATTGTACGTGTGTAAAGAATAACCCGATGTGAATAAACTTAGGAATGATATTGTACGTGTGTAAAGAATAACCCGAGGTGAATAAACTTAGGAAATGATATTGTACGTGTGTAAAGAATAACCCGAGGTGAATAAACTTAGGAAATGATATTGTACGTGTTTAAAGAATAACCCGAGGTGAATAAACTTAGGAAATGATATTGTACGTGTGTAAAGAATAACCCGATGTGAATAAACTTAGGAAATAATATTGTACGTGGGTAAAGAATAACCCGAGGTGAATAAACTTAGGAAATGATATTGTACGTGTGTAAAGAATAACCCGAGGTGAATAAACTTAGGAAATAATATTGTACGTGGGTAAAGAATAACCCGAGGTGAATAAACTTAGGAAATGATATTGTACGTGTGTAAAGAATAACCCGATGTGAATAAACTTAGGAAATAATATTGTACGTGGGTAAAGAATAACCCGAGGTGAATGAACTTAGGAAATGATATTGTACGTGTGTAAAGAATAACCCGAGGTGAATAAACTTAGGAAATGATATTGTACGTGTGTAAAGAATAACCCGAGGTGAATGAACTTAGGAAATGATATTGTACGTGTGTAAAGAATAACCCGAGGTGAATAAACTTAGGAAATGATATTGTACGTGTGTAAAGAATAACCGGTGGTGAATAAACTTAGGAATCATATTGTACGTGTTTAAAGAATAACCCGAGGTGAATAAACTTAGGAAATGATATTGTACGTGTGTAAAGAATAACCCGAGGTGAATAAACTTAGGAAATGATATTGTACGTGTGTAAAGAATAACCGGTGGTAAATAAACTTAGGAATCATATTGTACGTGTTTAAAGAATAACCCTAGGTGAATGAACTTAGGAAATGATATTGTACGTGTGTAAAGAATAACCCGAGGTGAATAAACTTAGGAAATGATATTGTACGTGTGTAAAGAATAACCCGAGGTGAATAAACTTAGGAAATGATATTGTACGTGTGTAAAGAATAACCCGAGGTGAATGAACTTAGGAAATGATATTGTACGTGTGTAAAGAATAACCCGAGGTGAATAAACTTAGGAAATGATATTGTACGTGTGTAAAGAATAACCCGAGGTGAATAAACTTAGGAAATGATATTGTACGTGTGTAAAGAATAACCCGAGGTGAATAAACTTAGGAAATGATATTGTACGTGTGTAAAGAATAACCCGAGGTGAATGAACTTAGGAAATGATATTGTACGTGTGTAAAGAATAACCCGAGGTGAATAAACTTAGGAAATGATATTGTACGTGTGTAAAGAATAACCGGTGGTAAATAAACTTAGGAATCATATTGTACGTGTTTAAAGAATAACCCTAGGTGAATAAACTTAGGAAATGATATTGTACGTGTGTAAAGAATAACCCGAGGTGAATAAACTTAGGAAATGATATTGTACGTGTGTAAAGAATAACCGGTGGTAAATAAACTTAGGAATCATATTGTACGTGTTTAAAGAATAACCCTAGGTGAATGAACTTAGGAAATGATATTGTACGTGTGTAAAGAATAACCCGAGGTGAATAAACTTAGGAAATGATATTGTACGTGTGTAAAGAATAACCGGTGGTAAATAAACTTAGGAATCATATTGTACGTGTTTAAAGAATAACCCTAGGTGAATGAACTTAGGAAATGATATTGTACGTGTGTAAAGAATAACCCGAGGTGAATAAACTTAGGAAATGATATTGTACGTGTGTAAAGAATAACCGGTGGTAAATAAACTTAGGAATCATATTGTACGTGTTTAAAGAATAACCCTAGGTGAATGAACTTAGGAAATGATATTGTACGTGTGTAAAGAATAACCCGAGGTGAATAAACTTAGGAAATGATATTGTACGTGTGTAAAGAATAACCGGTGGTGAATAAACTTAGGAAAGCTTTATTCAACTTAATACAACAAACCGCAAAAAAAAAAAAAAAAAAAAATTAAGCTAGCTTATTTTATAAGCATTTCTGGAGTCAGTCTATTAGGTTGTGGGGAATTACTTACAACAACGTGCATATCTACTTTTTGCGTCGTTGCTTCTTAAGATGTTTTTTTTCACTCTGCTGTATCGAATATGAACAATTTTCAAATAGATCTATTTGATCCATAGATGTCACTCGAACTTGTCCTACATCACCGAATCTGTGTAGATCTTGTAATAATGACATTAAAGGGGTTTGCGACACTTTCGAGATCTTCAAGGCTGGAGCCTCTTCCTCAGATGCAGGGTTATCTTGGGTACATCACAAGAAAACCTCAGGAGATAAAGTCAGCAAATTCTAATTTACCCGATGAAGCTAATAAGTTGAGCACAAGAATGATTATTTTAACAACTCAACAAATTCAGGATCTAAAGGATTGATTTCTTTGTTTAATGGCGTGTCAAACTTGTGGGTTATGTAATGCCAAAGTTACCCTTGTAGAAGACCTACAGTGATCCTATTTTTGCCCAGTCGATTGGAGTTGTAGAATACACAGACTGCTTCTCTGCAAAGGGGTTATTAGACCCCCCCTAACGAGTGTCCTGATATGACACTAGGCAATCTGATGGTTAGGTTCCAGTAATGCTTTGGGGAATGTGGAGCACCCCTTCATTGCCCGGAGTGGTAGTACCTGATAGGGCCCTATCTATGGGTCGAATATGTGTACTTATGTTATCCTGAACTGTTTGAAATAGAACCGTTTAACTAAACTGAATAGTTAGAAATAGAAAGTTTTTTTACTATTAAACTGTAATTATGCTAAACTGAATTGTTTCAAATGGGACTATTTATTTGAATAAAAATGGATTCGGCATTAAATAACCTACAACGGTTGATATGCCATGAAACCCAAAATTAACAAACCAGTGATCCTATTTAACCTCGAGCTGGTGGAGAAAACAGGGTTTATATCTTTCTCAAGGGTATTAGTCCCAAAACGAACATAATGGTACGACTGGAGTTTGAACTCGCTTACTTCAAGGCTGCAACCCATTACATCAGCCTCTATACCTTGTAGATTCTTCCAGTTTTAGCCTTTGAATTGTTAATGAAAAATCTCCTATTTAAACAGTTTAATATATATGTTATCTTCAAGTAATCAGGATACGAAATTTTAGTTCATTCAGTGTAAAAATACCTTCCGAATTTCTGAATAAATAGCTGTAATTGTCTTTATCTATAAGGAAATCGTTTTTATCGATCGTCGAACAAAGTTACGAAAATAATTTAACGACAACCCCTACCCCAACAAAATAAAACAAACAAAAACAAAACGAAAGCCTTTCATCACTGAAGCTCATAAAATAAAGGAAATTCTATCAAGTCGATATTGATATATGAAAATGATATTATTTGAAATCTTCTACAGTGATTTCCAATGTTCATTCTATATCATCAACATTAGCAACATCATCAAGTCGTGTCTGATTTCATTGAGTCTCTATAGCTATTGCTCTTGCTAGGTCCTCTTGATAGCATCCAGTGGCCCAACAGAGCTGGTTAATGTTAACTACAAAGAAGTCAACAGCGATCTTTATCTTACGCTTGGCGGAGAAGCCACGAATGTCCTCGGCCAAGATCAAACAGTTCTGTCACGAAGCAACGGCTGTTGTTCTGTAAGGATGGCGCCTATGAATGAAACAAAAATTAGTCACCGAAAGATTACCATGACTAAAAAACATTCTTTATGACAAATAGAATAATACTGCTATGAATGTATTTACCTAACCCCTCCGCACGCGTAGGATGCTAAACAAGGCCAATCTTCAAGCGGATATCCACAAGTTGAATTCAGAGTTATCCTTCTCCTAGACCGGTAGCCACACCAAAATTGAAGAGTTCAGTCTGTCTTATCAGTTATTCATAGCATAAGGAAGAATAATTGGATTTATACTTTTTCCAAGGGTATTAGCACTATATGAAATGGAGACAGCCTTATCCAGGATTTGAACTCAGGTCACCGTGTCAATTTCCGACGACCATTACCGAACTAACACCATCCTATATATTCATTTACTCAAACCCCACCACACGGGCTGGGTGTGCCATAAGTACAATATTCTTATCTAGAGTAACGCTGGTTTGAATTCAGAGTTTTTCGTTCTTTGAAAGTGGTTGCTTAATCAAGACGTAAAAAGTACAGTTTGCTCTATTTACATAGGAGAGCAAACAATTCTATTTCAAGCAATTCAGTTGAGTCAAAGAGTTCTAATTCAAAAAATTGGATTCATTCAATTCCTAAGGGCATTAACTCGAATTTAAACTCAAATAGCCTCCTTCAGGATTTAAACTCTGTCTGTAGATTACATTTTTAGACAGAAAAACATTTTGAAACTTTTAATAAAATTCAGATTTAATCAATATAAAAAAAAACTCGTTTTTACTTATATAAGTTAGCGACCACGTTGAGGGCAAACCGAAGGTTTCTTTTTCAATAGATACTACAACAAATGTAGGGGGCGTTACTCCTTTTTCTGGATTGCTCCACTTTACCCATGCTCCATATTTTATAATACTGAGTACAAAGCAAAGAGGAATCAAGTACCATGTTTTTGGTCTTTGGTACAACAGCTTCTTCCAGGCAGCAGTCGCATCGATACTGCTACATGGATGCACTACATGGACTCTAACAAAACGGCTGAAGAAGAAGCTAGACGGCAATTACACAAGAATGCTGCGAGAAATCTTGAACAAGTCCTGGCGGCAACACCCCACAAGATACTAACTGTACGGCCACCAACCTCCTATCACGAAAACTATTCAAGTTAGACGAACCAGACATGAAGGACACTGCTGGAGAAGCAGGGACGAACTCATAAGTGATGTACTCCTATGGACCCCCACACATGGCCGTGCAAAAGCAGGACGACCAGCACGAACATACATTCAGCAACTATGTGAGGATACGGGATGTTGTCCAGAAGACCTGCCTGAGGCGATGAACGATAGGGAAAAGTGGCGAGAGAGGGTCAGGGATATCCGTGCTACCAGAGCGACATGATGATGATGATGATGACGACTCGACTTAGGATTGAACTCCGATCTCCCGGGCCACTGGCAAACACTCTACCCAATAGACAAATGGTCCAACCCATCCACCGGTTGCAAGATGCGTTACAAATCAATTTTTTACATCTAGTTTCTCTGTTTAATGGCATTTCTACCATCGTAGGTTTTTAAATTCCAAAACCATCTTTGCAGAAGGATAATAATGGGGCTACATATGTTACGGGAGTTTGATTTTTAAGCGGAGCAAAATAAGTTTGAATACGAAATATTCTTGTTCTTAGATTCAATGTCCAAACCAGGTTATAGACGGCCCAATATGTTAGGTTGGTTGGTTGGTTGGTTGGTGGAATTTTATGGCATATCAACCTTTGTAGGTTATTTATATTTATCAACCCCTCCACTCGGGCAGGATATGACACAAGGTCAATTTTTTAAGCGGAGTTGAACAGGTTTGAATTCAGAGTTTTCCTTCTCCTAGACTAGTTGCCTCACCAAAGCTGAAGAACTCAGTCTGTCCTACTATTTACCCATAGCTGGATGGAGAATAATTGGATTCCTACCTTTCCCAAGGGTATTAGTGCTATGTGAAATGCAATCAGCCTCGTCCAGGATTTGAACTCGAGTCCATTTCCTACGACGATAACCATTACACCACGGGCACCTTTGTAGGTTATTTAACGTCAAATCCATCTTTAAAGAAATAATCAATTCTATTTCAAACAGTTCAGTCTAGCATGAGTACACAGTTTATCAAAAACATTTCTGTTTTAACCGTTTATTTAAACAGTTTTAATTCAGCTAATTCAGTTTAGTATCAGTATAGATATTGTTTACACAGTTAAATGTCAAAATAGTTCTATATTAAACAATCCAGTTTAGTGTCAGTATAGTTTCAATGTCAAAAACAGATTCATTTCAAACAATTCAGTTTAGCATAAATACACAGTATAAATGCAAGTAGGCAGTTTAATTGTGAAAAAAATTCTATTTCAAGCAATTCAGTTGAGTCAAAGAGTTCTAATTCAAACAATTCAGTTTAACATAAGTATGCAGTTAGTTCTATTTGACGCATAGATAGGGCTCTATCAGGCGCTACCACTCCGAGCCAGAGTGGACCTGGGAGTAATGTTAATGAAGAGGCCCTCCGCATTCCCCGAAGCTCCAGCATCACTGGAGCCTCACAATCAGATTGTTTAGTGTCATTATCAGGACACTCATTGGGCGGGGGGGGGTTGTTAACCCTCTACAGAGGTACACTCGGTGTATTCTACAGCACCCCCCCAGCCGACTGGGCAATTTAATATGTTATTAAAAGTTATAAGAACTGATATTGTACGTTCATATTTCTTCGATTCAATGTCTAAATCAGGTTATAGACAGCCCAGTCTGCACTGGGAAAGAAGAGATTGATTTGTAAGTAAACAGGCATAAAGTCGAACTCGAACAACTTCTAATTGTGTTTAATTGGAATAATTTAGAAATGAGGCTCCTTAATCTGAGGATTCAGGGGCCCGTGGTGCAGCAGTTAGAGGCGTTGAGTCTCTACGGTTCCAGGTGAGCATTGTCAGAAGATAGCGGTTTCAAATCCTACCCAAGCCGGCCAGAGATTTACTTGGTCAAAAACGTGGTGCGATAGACAACAACTATGGAAGGCAGTAATTACTGGGGATACGGTTGAAAGACTCAGCATTCCTATCCGAGGTCGCGGTAAATCACCCGAAGAAGGCCAGAGGTGAAATTTGGTCGAAACGTAGTGACGAAGAAACAACACAAAAACTACCAAGATGAGAACAAAAAGTCCGTTATTAATAAAAAAAAATTAATTCTCAGATTAAGAAGCCTCATCTCAAAATGATTCCAATTAAAGACAATTACAAATTCGGTACGGATCCGACAATGGAACCCAGATAAGGAGAACTAATAATTGGGTTTATACACCAAAAAAATCGAACCTTAATTGCCCTTCGGTTTCAATTCCTACCCAAGCCGGCCGGAGGTTTACTTAGTCAAAAACGTGGTGCGATAGACAACAACTATGGAAGGCAGTAATTACTGGCGATACGGTTACATGACTCAGCATTCCTATCCGAGGTCGCGGTTAATCACCTGAAGAAGGACAGACCTGAAATTTGGTCGAAACGTAGTGAAGAAGAAACAACACAAAAACAACCAAGATGAGGACAAAAAATCCGCAATAAATAAAAAAAGGAACAAACAACTTCGTCTGGAATTAGAACTTTGGCCCCTGCGTTTATTTTGAACAGTTGATAAAAATTCGTTTTTTGGATTCTGTAGAGTATTAAAATATGACTATAGTAAAACTGAAGTAAATAAACATGTTTTGTTTTTTTTTAAATAAAGAGATTAGTTGATTTAAAAAATATCTTTCAGTATCTTGACTAGAAAATAAATCTGGTTGCTTCATCATGAAAAAGCAATCTTCAAAGATGGAAAAGTATCTCAAAATCTTGAAATAGTTTCACTGAAAGTTCAATTACAAAAAAAAATATTGATAGTTTCGTGGATTTAGAGTAAAAAAATGTTGCTGAAAATAAAATGAAAGTTTATTCAAAGGGACAAAGTAAAAAAACAAACAAACCAAAAAACACAAAAAACGATCGAAGCAGTCGACTGAAAGAAAATTGATTTGGAAAAAAATGTATATATCAATAAAAATTCAACAAAATATAAAAAGAAAAACAAAGATATGATTAATGGTACACTATGTTGGGCAGTAACTAGTGCGTTGCATTGTAACACTTCACTGCCCTAATATTTACCCTTACATCGATATTAAACTATAAACAGAATTTTCAAAAAATGAAGAAAAGAGAAAAAAAATTATTTCGGAGTTGCTGCTTAGGTTGATGGAGAAAACTAAATATTTTTAGTATTGTAATGAAATGCTAAATAAAATACCAAAAAAGCAAGTAGCCGAAAATATATGATTTGACAGAGTTCAGCACCTCTTCCAATGTTACAAAATAAGCTTGATCTAGCAGCATCAGCCAAGGGACAAGTGATGGCAATTTTTGTGGTGACGGAGACTGGTCGAAAGATGTCAGAAATCTGAAGGGGAGATTGGTGGGGTACACTATTCTTTGTATCCCTATATATGTATATAACAACCACTCCGCATAGGCTGGATGGAACAGAAGGTCAATCTTTTAAGCAAAATTTAATAGTTTTTGCTTCTTCTAGACTGGTTGCCAAACCCAGGCTAAAGAATCCAGACTGCTCTCCTATTTACCAAAGCTTCCCTACTATTTAACATATATATATATATATATATATATAGGGGGGTGCGTGTGTGTGTGTGTGTGTGTGTGACAATACACCGCCGAGACTGTGGAAGAAAAGAAGAATAAACAGTCACGGGCTTGGGTCAGCTCCAAGCGCAAGAAGGGAGAAGTCTGTGACACTTTTGTGCATTCTGTGTTTCTGTGGGCTAAAGCGAGCGTGTACTCGAGCAAAACTCCCACAAACCATGAGTAATGCTGACTTATCTTCTCGCGTTGGTTAACCCGGAATCTGTAGGTCAGCAGGTCTTAGAAGTCACCTTTTTGACTTCTGTTAACAGGGCTCTTCTCTGACCTGCTCTCATCTCTTGACTGAACTTCTCTTCACTGCTATCTCCTGCCGATTGTCCTCGTCTGCTGACTGTGTCCTTCTCTCTTCTCTGGAACCTTCCGTTCATCGTCTTCTTCCAGTCTCGGGGGAGATCTCGTGCACAAGCCCGTTGTTTGGGTTTCGCGCCAAAACAGATAAAGGGTTCGTCTGACTGGCACCCACCCACACCCACTCAATGAATGCCCAACATCGTGTCACATATATATGCACATTTGCATGAGCATGATGTGACACTATGTCAATTGTTAATTCAACGTGTTCGAATTCAGAATTTCCCTTTTCCTAGACGGGTTTTCATAGCAAGTTTGGAAAGCAAGTTTGCCCTATTGTATACCCATAGCTGGGGGCAGAATAATCGGCTTAATACATTATCGAAAAATGTTAGCGCTATGTGAAATGCAGCCAGCCTCGTCTAGGATTTGAACTCGGGTCATCGTGTTATTTTTTGCGACAATAACCATTACATTATGAGCGCTTTCTTTAAATGTACATTAAAAAGAGAAAAGGGAGACGTATCACAACGGCTAATAATACCAATTACAACATAAAGACCGACAGAACAACGAAAATTATGAAACAGAAATGGGAAAAAAACAACTGTATGGATATTCCAAGCGACAAACTGATGAAATCTCAAACCAGAAGACCTGGACATGGCTAAAAAAAGGGAACATCTATGCGAGAAGTTGAATATCTTCTAACAGTGACACAAAACGTCGTCATATGGGCCAATTATATCAAAGCAAAAATAATATATAGAATTAATTTTTAAGGTTAGAGATAAAAATGTCAGTTCTAAAAATAGTAATCTCCAAAAACCGATACAAATAGTTTTTTTATTTATTTATTGAGGACTTTTTTGTCCTCATCTTGGGAGTTTTTGTGTTGCTTCTTCTTCCCTGCGTTATTCATCGTCTACTGTCATTTTTGGCTCATCAACATGACCTTGAATGTATTTTAGTGTTTTTTGTATGTTTTAGTCAGTGCTTTCCGAGCTTTATGGTATTCCTGCATATTGGTGTTGATTTTTTCCTTTCTTCTTTTGAGAAAAGGTGTTTTTATTTCAACTTCCCTTGTTTTTCCTTAATTATTTACAATTTCCACTCTAGCTCGACGTTTGATTTTTGGTTTGATTAGAATACACTGAACTTCTGCTTCTAAGTTTTCATATTCTTCATTTATAGAATATCTTTCAGATGTCTCCGGAGGAGTATGAAGCCTGTTTTTTTTTTTTTTTTACAGTAACTGAAACGTTATTGGATTTATCAGTTTTATCAAGTAAGGACAAGTCATATCGTAAAACTTTGTTGGTTCATCTCTTATTTCTGCATCAACAAATTTTTACAGAAACGATTCCGTGATCAGAATAATATTTTTTTCTAAAGAGGACTGAAGCAGATAAAAGAGAAAATGAATGAATAAGAATCAAGTCTACAAATTTATATTTTTTAATCAACAGTATTTTAAGGAAATTTGTCTTGTGCCATATATATGTATAAAGTACAATTAGATAAAGTTGGCTACCATTGTCGAGTGCGACTGAAAGGCTCCCTTTTCAATTGCTACTACCCTGAGGTGTAGGGGAGAGCGCTACCCCCTTCCCTGGATTACTTCACTCTTGATCCTTGCATTATGATGCTGAGTGTTAAGTAAGGAGGCATTATTTGAGTCTTTGGTATGACTCGACTTGAGATCGTTGGTGAACATTCTAAATAATAGGCCGATAGGCCGGTATATATATATATATATATATATATATATATATATATATATCTTTAAGAATAAAACAAAACCGGTCACATTAGGATTATAAATTTATTTCCATTCTTTTATGTGTTTTTGATATAAATCAAAAACACGAAAAAAATTAACAGAACTTCTTCAGATCTTATGGATAAAATAATTTAGAATAGGTGTCTATCCTGAATAATTCAGAATAGGTGTCTATTCTGAATTATTTTATCCATAAGATCGGAAGAAGTCCTGTAATTTTTTTCGTCTTTTTGATTTATATCAAAAACACATAACAGGATGGAAATAAACTTTTATCCTAATGTGACCGGTTTTGTCAGTTTCATTGAGCTCTTTACCAGGAAAATTTATATGTTCACTGTTGAATGTTTTTTTTTTTTTTGTCCTAATGGAATTACTCCCAACTCCAGTTTAACTGGACTGAATAATACACTATATATATATATATATATATATATATAGTGTATTATCATTGTGTGGATGACTATAGAGATATATATACTCCCCTACCCCCGTGGGGTTGAGTTATCTGGCGTAGAAGTAATCGTGTTGCCATTAGCGTCTATTGCAAGCCTCTTCGTAGATGAATTGAGGTCTCGGCAACCGTTGAATGGATGTATGTAAACAATATTAATTGTGATTCATAACCGTTTAAAATTTACTTCGCAGCTAATATCTCCTCGTGGCTGAATGATTAGAACCATTGGTTTGACGTTTGAGTCAACCGGGTTTCGATCCCAGCCATGGGAAGATACTGTCTAACCACACTGATGAGTTCTGATAGAACGAAACAGATCTGTCTGTGGATGACTATATATATATATTTAAATATCCAGTCAGTGTCTAAAGACAGTGGGTGTGGATTATTCTTTATATAGAATATATGAGGAAAATCATATAAATCTATGAGAGAGCTCAATGTATGGCTATTGTTAACTTGCTAACTCCACCCCCCACTCTCTCTCTTTATATATATATATATATATATATATATATATGTTAAGACATATATGTCTAAAGACCTATATAAAAGTAGCAATTGTTTTAAAAAATGCCGATATACCAGACTGACAATTAGACATTACAACAAATAATAGAAACAAACACTCACACACCCAGACATAAAAATTAAAACAATAATGTTAAATAGAATAACAAATGTACACACAAAAAAACACCCCCCACACACAGACTCAGAGAAAAAAATTAAAAAATAAAATAAAATACAAGGCAATTAAAATTCAAAACTTAAAAACACTAATCTAAACACAAAGTATGTAGGGCTTACAGCAGTATATACAGAGTGTCCCCAAAAATGTATACACTTTAAAAATAATTGTAAACGTAGTGTTTAATTAGAATTTTATTATCTTAAATGTGTAAAAATATCATTGTATTGTTTTTTCACTGCCTGTTCTCAAACCGACGCCCATTTTGATCCAGACACTGCTGACAACGCCAAGCAATGGAATCGCACACATCTTGAAACAATTTCCTTGGTATTTGGGCTCATTCATGCTCAATGGACTCTCTTAATTCAGTGACTGTTGCAGGTTTTGTAGCGTAGAGAAGACTTTGAAGATGAAGAATTTTATTTTCAGCAAGATGGGACACTCATACATTACCATAGCGATGTTAGGCCCTTCCTTGATGAGGTCTTGCCAAATAAGTGGATTGGACAAAGAGGTTTTGTTGAATATCCTCCCCGTTCACCAGACCTCACACCACTAGATTTTTTCTTAATAGCTTGAAATAGAAATATTTTTAACAATTAAACTGTGTACTTATGCAGAACTGAATTGTTTGAAAAAGGAACTGTTAATTTGTATAAAAACTGATTTGGCATTAAATAACCTACAAAGGTTGATATGCTAAAACCCAAACAAACATCATTTTGATATATATATATATATATATATATATATATATATATATATATAACGAAACATGCCTCCAAGATTACTCGAAAGAAGTGAAGATAATCATCAACCTGCTGAATTCCTGAAAAAATTGGACTGTCCACGGATATATAAAGCAGCTTTGAACATGGCTCTGTAAGCATTAAGGCAATGCAAATACTCGAACTTAAATCAGATGCCAAAGTCGACAACGGAGTAAATCTCAATTTGAGATAAATAGATCGTCTGAAGGAAACTCATGTCAGGAAAACTACCCCAGTTTACAGGGTCCTTTATTTGTCAATCCAAGGTACCCATTATGAAAGGAAATGCAACTCGAGGCAAATATCAATGATGGTTGCACGTACTCACACGTTGTAATTGATGAGGAACATCAACTCGCTGTTGAAACTGAAATAACGTTCAATGCCCAGCGTCAATATATATCATCATTTGGTCCGTTAATATAAGGAAAGTTTTCATTTTTGAATTAACGGTCCCTTTTGAGGGAAATGTAGTCAGGGTGCATCAGTGTAAGTTCGAAAATATGAAGATCTTCGTGAAGAATGTTCCAGAAATGGCTGGATAAGAAATATATTTGCTCTCGAGGTCGGATGCCAAGATTTCATTACTCAGACAAGAGGAAATACATACTTACATACATGCATCTTTCTCTCTCTCTCTCTCTCTATATATATATATATATATATATAGGGAAAGAAGTAGAGCCCTACTCTATACCTCGGTGTGGTAGCTATTGAAAAGGGACTCTTGGGTCACCATCGACTAAAGTTGCCAACTTTACTTTTTACTTATATATATATATATATATATAGGTGGTCATTCAATAAATTTCAGGAATTTTTTTTACAGGTATTTAAAATTGTCTTAGACTCTCAAAATTTCACTATGTTATTGCTATACATCTTATGAGATGACTAACCAATTTTTATGATTTCACTTTCAAATGAACACCTATAGCAGGAATTGAAATACATCCTACTAAAGCCTGATTGTCACATCTGGTGAATTTCAAAAATGCAATCTGGACGTCAGGACACTTTAGAAGAACGATATGCAATAAAATTCTGTTTTAAACTTGGAAAAAATGCCACAGAAACGTATGGAATGCTTCAGACAGATTTTGGAGCACCTTACATGAATCGAGCATGTCCTCGTGGTGTAATGGTTAAAGCGATGCACTGCGGAATCGTAGTACGCGAGTTCGTACTCCAGTCGCGCTATTACGTTCACTTTCGGGCAAATACCCTTGGGAAAGGTATGAACCCCCTTATTCTCCCTCCAGCTATGGGTAAAATAGTAGGACGGAATAGGTTCTTCAGCCTTGGTGAGGCAACTAGTCTAGGAGAAGGAAAACTCTGAATTCAAACCTGTTAAACTCCGCTTAAAAATTGACCTTGTGTCATATCCTGCCCGAGCGGAGGGGTTGGTAAATAGTACCTTACATGAATCGAGCATCAGTTTTTGAGTCACATAAGAGATTCAAGGAAGGCAGGGATGATGAGAGGTGTGGGAGGAGTAAGGAAGTCAATACACCAGAGTTGATTTGGCCAAAGGGTTAGGGTTAGGGTTACTATGTTGAGGTTTTAGGGGAGTTCAGGAAGAGATTCATAGGGAAGAGGCCAGCACTCTTCAAAGCGGGTCAGGGGCATTTCCACCAAGACAATACACCAATCCACAACTGCATCCTTGTCACAGACTATTTGACCAATATTGGCATCAAGATACTTCCTCACCCTACCTATAGTCCAGACCTTGTTCCCTGTGACTTTTGGTTATTCCCTAATCTCAGAGGCTGTCATTATGAGACAATTGAGGAGAGAAAGAGGCTGTGACAAAGGTCATTGACACGTTCACACAAGAGAACTTCTTTGGGGCCTTGCAGAAGTTGTTGGAACGGTTCAACAAGTGCATTGCAACCTGAGGAGATTACTTTGAAGGAGACTAGTGTTTCATGTGTATACTATCAATAAAAGTGACCATACGGTAAAAGTCTGAAAACTTATTTAATGATCTTCGTATATATATATATATATATATAGAGAGAGAGATAAGATTCAGATGAAGTATTTACTACAACTGCATCAACATAAATACGGTTTTCCTACTGGGTGGTGGAAAACCAGCAAAGCCTGAAGGGGTCGTGAGGTACTGCTAGGACACTCTGGGTTGTAATGTACTTTCGACCCCAAACCTAGAGTCATCCATTAATGAAAGCTTTTGTTGTATATTGACCTTCGACCAGGCCAAACATGCCATTCCAAAGAGATGCGCCGGAAGGAAGTGACACATTCCGATGGCAGTTATGAGAAGAAATCGCGTAGGTGGGCTTGGCTGACGAAATGGGACAAGGTAAAAATCTCATGGTACACTCATAGACTGATGCACCTGAAGAGAGTGACCTTTGAACTGCATGACAGTTATTTCCGCTTGATGACGATCAAACATGCCATTCTAAAGAATTGGGGTGGCGATTGAACTATTATATAACTCGGTGAGGACAGGAAATCAGGGATTTGGAGTTTAGAGAAGTCGAAGACATGATGTGGTAGGGAAAGCCACCACCCGGCAGAAGGGGCCTTTGGGACCCTCGATTGAGTTGGAGATCAGATGAGTTAGAGACAAGATGTGGTAGAGAAAGCCTGCACCCAGTGGAGTGAGCTTCACCCCCCCCCCAGGTTGAGCAGCCCAAGAGAACGAGAAAGACACAACGCTGATGTCCATAAGAGTGGGGGTCAATATATTGCAGTTCTGTTCGGTCTCCAACTCCCTCTCACAGTAAAACCTTGAGTGACCCTTTTCGAACCCTTTCAATAAAGTGAGAGGTATATTTTTAAAAGAAGTCTTCGCTCGTCCTTTATTATTGTGTCGTTATCATGCTACATGTATATGTAGATGTATATTCATGTGAGTATACAACACTTTGATGAAAACAAAGTACTTTTTGCACAACAATGTTTGTACGAGTTCATTTTCTTATATACATACATATATATATGTATATATATATATATGTGTGTGTTTGTTTTGAAAATAGATTTATTTTCTAAATTATTCATTTTACTTACAAACCTGTTTTAATTCAATGTTCATTGAACTATCTTCAGGGAGTCAGTGCCAGAACGCTTGAAACACGTGTAGGAGTAAAACAAACAATTTAAAATATAAATCTGTTTGAGGACCAATTCATCTTAAAATATCTACTTTTTTTCTTTCTTTGGATTAACAAAAAAAAAAAATTATATATATAATTCCCGTGCTGACGTAGGTTGCCGAGATGGCTGAATGATAAGATATCAATTCTACTGTAAAGTTAGGCGGGTTTCGATCCTAGCTTGAAGCATCCTGCGCGTCAAGCCACACTGAAGAGTTGTGATTGATCGAAACAGTCTGGGTGTGGATGACAATATTTACGCTCCCTTACTGCACTCAGGCAAAAGAATTAACAGCTGCCACCCGCGTAATGCAAAGTACTGCTAACAAATTAAGCACTCCGGTATCCGATTGCGCAAAATGTAAACAAACGAAAACTAATAGAAAATGTGTTATAATTCCCGAGCTGACGTAAGTCATCGGAATGGTTGAGTGGGAAGATATCAAGTCTTGCGTTAAGGTAGGTGGATCTCGATCCCAGCTTGAAGTGTCCTGTGTATCTAGCCACACTGAAGATTTGTGATAGAACGAAACAGTATGTCTGTGGATGAATATATATATATATATATATATATATTCTTTAGTAAGAGCGAATAATTAATATCTGACTTATTATTATTAATACATCAATAATTAAATACTTTACATTAGGAATATTTACTTTCCAAATTAAATATTTAAAAAATTGGTCTTATCATTTATATTATTTGATTGTACAAGCATAAATTGAAATTATTGCAGTGTTTTTCTTTCTCTTTAGATATTGTATATCAAAATATATATTACTTGTTAAAGAAAATTGAAACTTATTCCTGAATTTCAATAAAAGATAGAAAAAATCCGAAGATGTATTTACTAAGCAACTTTTTGAAAGGGGCTTAAACATATATATATATATATATATATATATACACCTCGGGAAAGACTAGTTCGACGTTTTAGCTGGGACACCGTTTGAGCAAAAGTTTAAGGGACACCACTTGATTGCAAATTCAAACTTTTTAAATCAACCTTTCAGGTTTTATTGCTGTTCTATTCGGAAATCAGAGTATATATATATATATATATATAATTACTTAGTGAGTCAGGAACTAACCTACTATAGTTTCGCCTAAGCGGCTCATCTGGGTACCTAACTCGGGATTAGGTAACCTGATGAGCCGCTTAGGCGAAACTATAGTAGGTTAGTTCCTGACTCACTAAGTAATTATCGATACTATTTTGCTCTACTTAGTATTGAGTAATTTTTGCATTGTAGCTTAGCAGCCCTAACGGTGGTTTTTTTCATTCGACCAACCAATTGCGTGTCTTTTGATTTTTTTCAATTGGTATGACAAGGTTGGCCCGTTCTTTTTTTTTCCAATATGTATATTTTTCCTCCTGAGCAGTGATTCGTTGTATATTTTCAGCTTTAAATCACTTGCTGTTTTTTTACCTTAAGGGCTATTATTTAATATATATATATATATATATATATATATATATATATACATATATATATATATATAAAGTAAATATGTAAATAAATGTTCGAAATTCATCTGATGAGCTTGAAAAAGGGAAAAAATTATTATGGAATAAATTTCTTATTTTCTTATATTTTAACCAATATATATATATATATATATATACATTATTCATTTAATTCAAATGTATTTCGTTTATAAATTATTTCAAAGTTGAAAGACGTTTTTTTTTTCATTCTTAAGGAAGCAAATATTCTTTCAACAGACATTAGGGAAATATATTTGATAAAGAAAAGAATTTAAAATGGAACGATGTTGATAAATACGAACAGTTCTCGAGGAAGATATTTGAAACGTTCGAATATTCTGATCGAAAGACTGATGACACCGTGTGAGAGGAAAACTCTAGAAAATTTACAGTTTACGCAGCTACAGGTTGTCTTGCCCTGCTTGTCATTGGAGTCTACTTGCGGATACATGGAAGATGGTATGTGTGAGGCGCAAACGCATACTTCTGCGATTGTCCTGTGCTGATATCTATCTATTAACCAATTTAAGTGTTTGTGTGTGTTTGTGTGTGTGTGTGTGCTTGTGTATTTATATTCTTAAACCACTAGTGTATCAACCAAGAACAACAATCACAGCGCCAGAATGACTGGATTAAATGATATTGTTGTATTTTGACCTTCGACCTGGCCAAAAATGCCATTCAAAGTGATGCGCCGGAAGGAAGTGACGCATTCTAATGGCAGTTATGAGAGGAAATCGCGTGGGCGGAAATTGGCTACCAAAATGGAACAAGCTAAAATTCCCATGGTACACTCATAGACTGATGCACCGGAAGAGAGTGACCTGTGAACTGCATGACAGTTATTTCCGCTTGATGACGATCAAACAAGCCATTCCAAAGATCGAGTAGGCGATTGAGTGGTCGTTGAACTATTATATAACTCGGTCAAGACAAAAAGTCAGACAGTTACAGTTGGAGTGAAGTTGCTGATATGATGTGGGAGTGAAAGCCACGCCAGGCCGAAGGGGCCCTGATGAGTTGGAGTTACAGTTGGAGATTAGACGAGTTAGAAGACAAGATGTGGTAGAGAAAACCCGGCGGAGGGGTTTTATGGTAATATCCAAATTCTTTTAGTTCAATCAATGTTCCAGCAGGTAAGTAGAACAAGTCTATCCTTAGGTTAAAAGAGATGTGAGTTGGCGTCGTACTGGAAGCTTCTTTTTCGTTCTACATACTTATTTTTGCAGCTCCCTGTTTTCTAAATACAGAAAAACTGCTCTAATGACTGGATTTCCAGTGACACAATGTAAATTTTTAAGCGGTGTAAAGCTAATTCAATATCAGTTTTCCGATACCGGGAATGTATTGTTTAAACATATTTTTATAGTTGCTCAAGCAAAAAACGTTGTTTGTTTCGGTTTTATGGCATATCAAACCCTGTTGTTTATTTAATGCCAAATCCTGTTTACAAATAGATGTATTAAATGTATTTGATTTGTATACCAATAGTTTATTGGTAACATTTTAAACTAGTCAGAGCACATTTGCTCGCACACAGTGGAACGGTTTCAAGTATTTCTATCTAACACTAATAATTCTATTTAGTACTAAATATTTGTTTCTCACAATTAAATGGTTTCAAATATCGTCATATAACACTAACAATTCAATTTAACATCAGTTTTTGCTTTGCACACAGTTAAATTGTTAAAAAATGACCCATAGTTGGGACCCAAACAGGTACTACCACTCTTGGTTAGAGTAGATCTGGGAGTAATGGAAATGAACGAATATTCCACAGTCTCCAAAACTCCAGGACTGGAGATTCACCGTCCGATGTAATTTAGAGACATACGCAGAACAAAAGCAAAACGTGTATATATATATATATATATTGGTAGATGGTGAAACCGGTGTAATATCCGTATTTTAGTTGTAGTGAAAGATTTAAAGTCTGTCTGTGTCCTCAAAAAGAAATCATCGAGGGGAACTATATATTTATTGAAGAATACTTGAGGGAGTATATGTAGTTACTCCAGTGATTTTATACCGACGTTTTGTTTGCCGATCATAAATTTATCTGTCACGTTTTTATTGCATCTATAAATACTGGAATAATATTGAAGTATGTTTTTTATCATCAGTATATTAATAAAACACGCATTTTGTTGGCATATTGGTAGATAACCGCAATTCAGTAAATACAGCCCATAATAACAAGGTGTCATACACCTAAAATCAAATGTCAGTCCAATGAGCCTGTTATTTTGTAGACCACGTTGTAACTGCCATTCATAATTGATAATTCTTTTTCGGAAGCTGGGGAGTTGTTTTTGATATTTTTCTATGTCGTTGGCCTCCTTCTTCACCTGACCAGTTTAGTTGGTTAGTAAGTTGGTTGGGTTTTATGGCATATCAACCCTTGTAGATTATTTGATGCCAAATCCTGTTTATACACACATACATACATACATGCATACTTGATGATTGCAGCATCTCCACTGATGATTGCCGTCTCAAGTTTCATGTTCCGCATCAAAAAGCCCTTCATGTGTCCTCAGGTGGCTTTGAATGCCACCAGCTGATTTACAAGGACGATGACAGACATGACACACAAAAGTCAAAGTCTTAACAGAGTTGATTGGATCTTCATGAGAAATACTGTCTTTGTGCACAACCATATACCTTTTCAGTCCAGATGAAGACCTGCAGACCTTACCGCATATAACACACACTGTGCTATCAGGTCGCTGTGGAACATTGGATGACGATTGTCTGTCAATGTCAGACTTCATATGGTTCACATTCCCTGCCTCCGAAAGAAGAATACGTCCGCACGGTTCACAGATCCAATTCGCATGGTCACATGCAAAATTCTTTAGGTACATACATACATACATACATACACACAAATATATATATATATATATATATATATATATATATTTGTTATCAAATAGTTTGTTGATAACATTATTTTCAAACAAGCCGGAGCTTTTTTTTTTTTGCACACAATTCAACTTTATTCCTTCATTTGCACGCTGGAATGACTTTAGGCTTAACCATATGTTCGACATTAATCATTTTTGTGTATTTTCTTAGACGGGTTCAAGAAAATGATAAAATATTTCTATCTGAGCCATAGATAGGATGCTAACGAGTATTACGATGAGTCAGAGTCGAACAGGGAGTAATTGCAATGAAGAGGTACTCCACATTCCCTACAAGCAGGATCACATGTATGGTCAATGAGTTGAATACGGCTGATTTGTAATCAGTGATTTGCTTCTAGACTTGTTGCCTTAGCAAGTCTAAAGAAGCCTCTATACCTATTACTCAAACAGCCTTGCCTAAGACTTGGAATCGGATCACCAATTCTGTTTTCTAAGAGGATAAATATTTCATTATTTTGTGTCCCTAATATGGAGAAATTATATTATCAAAAATATTTGATTGCCCAGTCGGCTGGGGCTGTAGAATACACCGACTGCTTCTCTGCAGAGGAGTAAGGTCCCCGCAACGAGTATCCTGAAATGACACAAACAATCTGATGGTGAAGTTCCAGCAATGCTGGAGCTTTGGGGAATGCGGAGTACCCCTTCATTGCCATCTCTCCCAGGTCCACTCTGGCCCGGAGTTGTAGCACCTGATAAGGGTCCTATCTATGGGTTAAATAGAACAAAACCGTGCTTCTTTCACTATACTAATTTTTGCATTTAAACTGCGTATTATGCTAAACTAAATTGTTTAAAATAGAACTGTTTTGACATTGGAACTGCGTACTAGTGCTGAACTGAATTGCTCGAAATAGAACTGTTTTTGACGTCTAAACTGTGTACTTATGCTGAACTGAATTATCTGAAATAAAACTGTTTGACATTTAACTCTGTGTATTGCCCAGTCAGCTGGGGCTGTAGAATACACTGACTGCACCTCTGCATAGGGGTAAGACCCCCCACTAACAAGTGTCCTGGAAATGACACTAAACAATCTGATGGTGATATTCCAGCAATGCTGGAGCTTTGGGGAATGCGGAGTACCCCTTCATTGCCATTGCTCCCAGGTCCACTCTGTCCCGGAGTGGTAGCACCTGATAAGGGTCCTATCTATGGGTTAAATAGAACTAACAGCATACTTATGCTAAAATGAATTGAGTAAACGAATAGCTTGAAATAGAAACGTTTTTGACAATTAAACCGTAATTACACTTAAACTGCGTGCTTATGCTTAACTGAATTATTTCAAATAGAACTGTTTTTCGACATTAAAACGGTATTTACACTTAACTGAAGTATTACATATAACTGCTTGAATAGTTAGAAATGGAAATGTTTTTGACAACTAAACTGTGTACTTATGCTAAACTGAACTGTTTTCAATAGAACAGATTATTTACATAAAAATGGATTTGGCGTTAAATAACCTACAAAGGTTGATATGCCATAAAACCAAACAAACAAACCAGACCAAACCAAGGTGTAGATGAGGGCGCTGCTTTTTCCCCTGGATTGCTCCACTTAGTTTTGGTTCATACTTTATTGTGCTGAATGTTAAGCAGGGAGACATTCAGTACCATTTTTTGAGTCTTTGGTATGACTCGTCTGGGATCGAATCCTAGTCTCCCGGACCATTGGCAAACACTCTATTCATTATGCCAATATATATATATATATATATAAGTTTGTTTGTTTGTCTGTCTTTTATGGCATGTCAACTCTTGTTGGTTATTTAATCCATTTTAACACATAAACAGTTCAATTTCAAACAATTCAGTTTAGCATAAGTACACAGTTTAATTGTTAAAAAACATTTCTATTTCAAGCAATTCAGTTAAGTCATACAGTTCTAATTCAAAAACTTCTGTGTAGTTTTTGTATAGATTTTGTTTATACACAGTTAGATATGAAAGCGTAAGTACAGTTTCAATGTCAAAAACAATTCTATTTCAAACAATTCAATTTAGGATACAAAAACAATTCCATTTCAAAAAATTCAATTTAATATACAAAAATGGTTCCATTTCAAACAATTCAGTTTAGCATAAGTACACAGTTTACTTCTGTTTGACTCATATATAGGGCCTTATTAGTGTTACCACTCCGGGTTAGAGTGGACCTTGGAGCGATGTTTATGAAGGAGTACTCTGCATTCCCCAAAGCTCGAGCGTTTCTGGAACCTCACCTAGATATCTCTGAATAGTTTTTACATTGTTATATGATCCTATTTACCCAACCCCTCCGCTTGGGCAGGATATGACACAAGGTCAATTTTTAAGCGGAGTTTAACAGGTTTGAATTCAGAGTTTTCCTTCTCCTAGACTAGTTGCCTCACCAAAGCTGAAGAACACAGTCTGTCCTACTATTTAACCATAGCTAGAGGGAGAATAATTGGATTCATACCTTTCCCAAGGGTATTAGTGCTATGTGAAATGCAATCAGTCTCGTCCAGGATTTGAACTCGTATCGCCGTGTCCATTTCCGACGACGATAACCATTACACCACGGGCACCTCCATTACACTGTTATATGACAACACGTATTTCTATTTGTTAGGGTGTATCCCATACTGATGGACTCGCTCTCATGTGACATATACCCGATTAAGCTCTCTTCTGTGCTGACTCAGCGAGCCATCACCAAGAACAATAATATTCATGATTGTGTTAAGCTGAGGAGGGGATTCCACCATATTCCATTCGTACATGTATGTACTATTTCTTCCCAATATATTTCTTATCACATATTTCTGAGTCATGTTATAATTTGAACCTCCCCATGACCATATACTATAATCTAATATATATATATATATATATATATATATACTAACAATTTATAAAAAAATGATAATTTTTCAATTAGGAACTTTTAATTTATAATAATCGTGTTCGCATATGTACATAGAATAGAATCCAAATCCTTGCAAATTGAAGAGGAAACGTCTTTTTTGCTCAAAGTTGTAGTATTACTTTAATAAAAAACCTCTCTATGGCAAGCAGTTTTTCTGGTTTACGGTTATATATATATATATATATATATATATATATATATATATATATATATATACCCGATTTCAAATCATTAACGAGACTGATTGTATTTCACATGGCACTAATACCCTTGGGAAACGTATGAACTTATGGACTCTTCCAATAAAGATATAAACAGATGGAATTATAGAGGTGCCGTGGTGTAATAGTTATCGTCGTATGAAATGGACACGACGACACGAGTTCAAATCCTAGACGTGACTGATTGCATTTCACATAGCATTAATACTCTTGGGAAAAGTGTGAATCCAATTATTCTCCTTCCAGCTATGGGTAAATAGTAGGGCAGACTAGGTTCTTCAACCTTGGAGGGGCAACTAGTCTAGGAGAAGGAAAACTCTGAATTCAAACCTGTTAATTTCCGCTTAAAAATTGACCTTGTGTCATATCCTGCCCGAGCGGAAGGGTTGGTAAATATATTTTTTAAATCATACAACGTGTGAAAGCACGTGCGATACCCTTCCTTCATCAGCCGCCAACCAGAGTTGATAACGCAGTTTCGGTAGCTCAAGGTGGTACTGCCCCTCCTGGCAATACCAAGCAGCTTTTGCCACCGGACAGGGTATTAAGAGAATTATATATATATATATATTCCAGATTAATTAAGAGCAGAGACTACATTGGACCTTATTTTTGATTTTTAGTGTGCAGTTTGTGATTTAAAAAGATAAGCGTTTTCTGTCTGCCGTTGATGTTATTACGCGTTTACAGTTACCGATTCTTACGTAATCCCACGTAATTCCGCTCGTATGTTTCCTCCCGCTTTTCTTCCCGGAGGACAGTCAATTCTAGGAGGACACTCTTCTTTGAATCAGACTATGCTACAATGTCCGGTTGCTTTTCTGTTTGGATAATGTGAACTAGAAATTGTAGAAATGGCTTGAGATCCGCTGAAACTTTCCAGTCACTAGCTCCGTTCAGTAGCTTCATATTGGGATTTTTTTGTTTCCACTCAGGACATTGACCTTCCTTGAGAAACTGAATTATTGGTTCCTTGGCTGTAACAGATTGCTGGTTTGCTGTCTCACATTGTGCTCTTAACAACTCTATTACCACCTCTGACATCTTCTTATGTCGCCATGTGTACATCTGAAGCGATTGTGGACATGCAGATAATACGTTGCGCAAAGTACCCCGATCACTTTTACACGACAAGCACAGGTCCGAATCGGTATATCCCCATAATTTTAGGTTGGTTGCATTTGGTAAGAGATCATAAGTAGAGCGAAAAAAGAATGATATCGCCAGTGGTTCCATTGCAATTAAGGATTTCCACGATAATTTATTGGTTCGATATCATTCCATTTTGTCCAAGCACATTGTTTGGCCTAAATAACAACACTGGCTTTTCTTTGCTCTTCCTCAAACATCCTGATTTCTTCGCTCACCATGTCTCTTTTTCCTTTTGGGCTCACTTTGGAGAATACCTTTTTGCTCGTGCTACACAGCCCAGCTTGATTGGTTTTAGTGACGCCTATGATGTCTTTGATTCGTAGGCTGCATTCCGCCTCTTGGGCGGCCTTAACGGCTGACCACTTCGAACCTGATTTTATTTCTGGATACACCTTCCAAATGATCTCGTCGGTTGAGTCCTTCATCATCATGTGAAGGCGTACTTTCCCAATTTTGAATTCTTCTGTCAGTGGGAGCTGTAGGTTTCCAGAATTGGTATATAAACCCACTTTCAAAAAACAAGGAGGAACTCCAAGCCACTTACGCAGGTATTTATTGCTATACCGTTGAATCCGTTCAACGCGAGATATCGAAATCTCGTACATCCGTAAGGACCACAAAAAACAGGTTAGTAGACCATGTTGGTAACACCAAGCCTTCATCTTTCGGGACCTCTGTACCCCTATGGCGATCAGTCAGTGGGATTGTGACTCTTTACCGGCTTCTCCCTGACTGTTGGGAACTTATCACTCCCAATTTTGAAATGGATCTCCATTCCAACAGAATGAACCAAACCCATGTATAATTTATTTAAAAAAAGATAAAAAGCCACTCCTAAAATATATAAAACTATTTTGACATTTATTTGTTTGTAAACCGGAACTATACTTATACTAAATTGAATTTTTAGGAAGGGATGATACGTCATAAAACAATACAGCCAACCAACCAACCAACCAACCAACTAACCTCTCATGCTTTAAAATTTTTCCAAAAGGTAATGGATAAATATACTAGCCGTTACTTAATTGAACACTCCATTTGGCTGATTACTTTTAAGTCAATTCGCTGACTTAAATGAAATAGCATATATATATATATATATATATATACAACAATAATAAATAAATATATATTTTGTAGGAATATTTACGCGTAATTCTAAGTGTTTGAATGAGTGAGAATCACACGTAAAGATTCCTACAAAACCCCAACGGTTTATTGATTGTATTTTTTTGATTTTCGATTCATTTCATTTTCTTAACTGCCTGATGATTATTGTTTTGCAAAAGAACTCCATGAAACCCAGGGATCGCAGTCTAAATTCTAAGAATTAAATATATACATCTAATATATATTTATTTATTATTATCATATAATAGCGCTATCCTAGATAGATATTATACTGCACTTGATTCGACAAAACCCCACAAAATGATTAAGTGACAACCAACACTTTTATAATATATATATATATATATATATATATATAAGTAAAGTTAGCGACCGTAGTCTAGGGCAACACGAAGAGTCCCTTTTCAATAGCTACTACACCGAGGTGTAAGGGAGGGCGCTACTTTATTCCCTGGATTGCGCCACTTTACCCTTGATCCTTACCTTATAATGATGAGTGTTAAGCAAGGCATCATCAAGTACAATTTTTTGAGTCTTTGGTATGACTCGACCTGGTATATATATATATATATATATATATATATATAGCATTAATTGCAAAAATGTATAAGAAATGATACTAATAAAGAAGGAACACTCCGTACTAAACAAAATCTTTTTACTTGAGCATGAGAATCTAAAAATAGATTTGAGATAGATATACAGTTAAAAGATTCTTAGACACAATATTTACCCTTCGAAATAGCACCAATATTCAATGCAAACATGGAATCTTTCTGAAGAAGAAATTTCTTAAACATATAACTAATCTAGCACGTAATAACAAAGGAGCAACTTCGTCTTCGAAAATGACAGAAGATGTTCGAAAACACCCGAACTCGGCCAACACAAACAGATATTTGAGACATTTTTTTAAAAATGTCCTACAACCATTCTTGTGACGTCTTTCTCGCCAAGAAGAAAAGACAAATATGTTTATCTCAAAATCCTTATCTGTCATTTTCAATTATTTATGGAGGTGCCCGTGTTGTAATGGTTATCGTCGCAGGATATGGACACGGCGACACGAGTTCGAATCCTGGACCTGACTGATTGCATTTCACATAACACTAATACCCTTGGGAAAGGTATGAATCCAATTATTCTCCCTCCAGCTATGGGTAAATAGTAGGGCAGACTAGGTTCTTCTGCCTTGGTGAGGCAACTAGTGTAGGAGAAGGAAAACTCTGAATTCAAACCTGTTAAACTCCGCTTAAAAATTGACCTTGTGTCATATCCTGCCCGAGCGGAGGGGTTGGTAAATATGATCAGTCATTTTCAATAAAACATGTCCACAACAAATCTGCTGCCTAAATATACAAAGTGTTTCAAAATAGATGTGACCCATTAATATGATAAGGATTTATTATTGAGACATGCTCAATGGCGGTCATTTGGAACACTTCATGTAAAAATTCATCCTTTGAGCTTGAGACATCAAATCAATGTTTCAATAAATTATTCTTATATCAGATTCTAGGACTTGCAATCTTTTTATTTTTTGTTGATATTCATGTCTCAGTAATAAATCATTAGCATATGTAGGAGGAGATATTGTGTTTTGATATTTAATTTCCATTTTGTAGTGGTATATTTAATTTGTTTTTATATGTGGTTGCGTGTTCTCACAAGTCTGAAGGTCGCCATTCATAGTGATGGGGATATTATTATCATTATCATTATCATTATTATTATTGGGTTTTTGGTTTAAGGTTTAAGTTGATTTTGTTGGTATTACGTTGGTTGCGTTGGTATTACATTGGTTGCGTTGGTAATTCGTTGGTAGCGTTGGTATTTCGTTGGTAGCGTTGGTAATTCGTTGGTAGCGTTGGTATTTCGTTGGTTGTTATCCCCCCGCTAAATGTTGATGGAAAATAAAGGTAGTGGAGAAGAACGAAGACGTCGTTAGGTTTTTGTATCAAGGTTTTAATGGCAGCATGAAGTATAGGGGTTTACACTGGTATGCTGCGAGGTCTCGTAGTAAGGAAAGAAGGTAGGAAGTTGTTAGAGTGTATCATCTAATTTGTTTTTAACTAGGATCCCTTGGTGTAGAAGAATAGACCCAAGGGGTCCATAATGGTTGATGCTGCTACTGCTATTCAGGAACAGACGTTAAGACGTCCGTTCCCGTTGAGGATTTCTGAGGGAGAGAGAGATTCAATTTTTGGTGCTGCAAGGAAATATGGTTCGGGCAGAATAGGATAGGTCATCTTGATTGGGTGAAAATGTTCGGTGACTCTAACGGTCAAATTAAATTATGTGCCAAAAAAAAAAATCAAGTTTCTTTCTGCTACACATATTAACGGGTTACATCTTTTTTGAGAGAGTTTTGAATGATTTTGTCTCTAAATAAGGAGTGACGCCAACTATTTTTTGCTTGCTTGTCCAAGGCATTGTGATCGAGGATTAAAAGTTGTTATAGTATTCTATTTTCAAATGTGAAACAAAAAAGAACACAACATTATTATTAGTAGAGTTATTAGCAGTCACATGGGTCTCGTTAATATTGAGACACCCTGTACATCATTACACACGCACATGTAGACACACGTACATATACGCATTTGTGTGTTTGTATGTGTGTTTCACGCACGTATTTTCCATTTCATTCTAAGCACTGGATAGAGTACACACCCGCATCAGTGCCCATAGGATTGGCATTATTTTTTATCATTGAATATATTCTAGATTGTTTTTGAAAAATTGACTACGGTTTCCTTAACAAGGATTTTAAAGTTCTCTTTGAGGATGTTGTGATTGAACTAATGGGTATATATATATATATATATATATATATTGTCATCCACAGACAGACTGTTTCGCTGTATCACAACTCTTCACTGTAACTAGACACGTAGGACGCTTGAAGCTGGGATCGAAACCCGTCCAACTTTACGTTTGACTTAGTATCAGACCATTTGGCAGCATTTCTTCGTCAATACAAATTTCGTTAAATATAATAAACATTTTCTGCCTACATATTTTCTTTTTGATCCTTTTGTTTTGCCATATTGGTCTTATAGTATTCGGCGGGAATTGATTGATATATTTTCCATAATTGTTTATTTCTCAACAATTTTAAAAGTTAACGCTACACACTGTAACGGCCCAGGTACTCTTCTTCTTACAAAGTAGTAATGTACATCCAAAAGTTACATCACTTTTGTCATACATCCTCCCCCGATGCTGGCGGAAATTACTTGGGAAATAAACAATTATGGAAAATATATCAATCAATTCCCGCCGAATACTATAAAATTAATACGGCGATTCGAAAGGATCAACAAAAAAATATGTAGACAGAAAATGTCTATTATGTAAAACGAAATATATATATATATATATATATATATATATCAGTGGCGACTCTAGCCTATTTTTGCTACTCGTGCCCCCCGCCCTCTGTCAACTTCAGTTCCCAACCCGTGGTCCGTGGATCCAAAGTAAGTCATCATAGTTGCTATTGCGTGATTCTCCATTGTATAGCACAGATTGACAAACGTACCTTGCATGGTGTTTTTTTTTTGTAAACAATCAAGATACTATATAATTTGTAGTCTTGTTAATACAGTAGATAAGATATTTTTTTTCTTTCAAAAGTATAGAAGAAAAGAGATGTTCATTACTATGACGAGAAAAACATGTTTATTAGGATAAAGAAACTGATGACAATATACACAGACACAGCTAGTAGTTTCAATTTCGCTTAAGATAAAGATTATTTGTTGAAAATGTATTCAAATAAACAAATTTTAGTTACAGAATGTAATATATGCAACATTCATTAAAGAAATAGAGATCTGTTAGTGAAAAAACGAATTAAAACACGCCGTTTAATCAACATTTACCATAGCGATTATGATGATGACGTCGGCGACGGCTATAATCTGCTACCCTCTCTCTCTCTTTCTCTCTCTCTCTCTCTCTCGGTCCCTCTCCCTCTTCCCAAGACAGCTGTCAGCTGTCACAACGTGCTAATATTTTTGAGCACTGTGTTTAGAGTTGCTCTTGCAATTTGCTACAGCCAAAAGCGGATTTCTCTAACATTACTGTTATTATAAGGGTCTAGTGCTCGGCACGGATTGCGCGTGTTCAACATTATAGCCGATTTTATAAGATGTTCAATGAATCTGACGGTACTATTTACCAACCCCTCCGCTCGGGAAGGATATGACACAAGGTCAATTTTTAAGCGGAGTTTAACAGGTTTGAATTCAGAGTTTTCCTTCTCCTAGACTAGTTGCCTAACCAAGGCTGAAGAACCTAGTCTGTCCTACTATTTACCCATAGCTGGTGGGAGAATAATTGGATTCATACCTTTCCCAAGGGTATTAATGCTATATGAAATGCAATCAGTCTCGTCCAGGATTTGAACTCGAGTCGCCATGTTCATTTTCTACGACGATAACGACTACACCACGGGCACCTCCCGTGAATGAATCTGACGGTGGCCGGACAAAGACCATCCGTTCAAAACAGCATCGTTGTATTATTCCCAGATATATCTATGAACTTTTGGCTACTTAGTTATCGAAACTTGAATAGATACGTAATTTAATTGAGATCAGACTAAGTATGTTTGCTTGAAATTAATGGATGATTTTTAATCCATTTTGAATAACATTGACCGAGTTATTGGTCGTGCCGGGCACGAGTAGCAGTAGTCTCGTCTCCACCCCTAATATATATATATATATATATATATATATATATATATATATATATATATATATATATATATATATATAACCTATTGAAAGTAGTCTAAGGAATAGACTAAAAGGTTATAATCCAAGGAGAATATAGAATATCCAATGGAGTACTCAATGTCAACGGCTCTCGAATATATAAATAATTTCAGCTTTTATATCTATCTAAACAAAAAGCAGAGCAAAAAGACACTCACACACACACACACACACACACACACACACACACACACATACACACACATATATATATATATATATATATATATGTGTGTGTATATTAGAATATTTGGGCAAAATTATTATTAGAAATTCTTTGAAAACATTCACGTTTGTGAACTTAAAAGACTTTAAACTTTTTTCACGTTGTATAAACGATTATGAATATTAAAACCCCAGCAGAAGATCCTGTCACCGTATTCTAATGCTCCAGAAAAGCCAGTTATTATAATTTTTAAGCATTTTAAATTGCTAGCTTTTAGCTAAACATCATAGTAATTACAAAATTATATCAGACACCTAAAAAAGAGGTAGTTATTTCGTAAGCACAAGGCTACACTATAGGAGCACTCAATTGCATCCATATTCAAAAGATTAATAAATTACCATCCTTCCCTATTTAGTCTTTCAGCTGTTGCTCACCAAGTCTGGCACATTGCTTACAATATAAACTGTTACTAAGCTGTCACCCATTTAAGTACTGGCTTTACATATCTGGCTTTACTTTGCTGATTTGTCTGGAATTTGTATAGTCTCAAATTTATTTCAAAGGAAACAACTAGAAATACATGCAGTAAATAGAAATGCAATCGGTGACCCGAGTTCGAATTCTGGACGGATCGATTTAGGTTTCATTTGATGCTAATGCCACTGAAAATGGTATGAATCAATCACTTCTTCCCCAAGCTATGGGTAAATACTTGGGGAGTGAGAAAACACTAAATTTAAAATAGGTATACTCTTAAAAAATTAATCACCTTACTCATTGGGAAGGGATCTAGTATATACTCATGTTGAGGAATTAAACATAGTCGTCTCCCTTTTAAGGGTTCATGCGCACAGCTTCCGAAAATCACTTGACCGTTGGTCATGTGATATTTCGAGAAACGAATTCTACTTTTGGTAGCTAACACCAATCAGAAAGAACCCCTGTCTTTCGTCTCCGCTTTTTGTCCAGGAGTGCATGCAATGCAAATTATCCTATGAACCTTTTCCGAGATAAGAAAAAATGTAGATTTTTAAAGTGTTTGACAATGGTCCGGGAGACCGGGGTTCAATCTCAGGTCAGGTCATACCAAGGACTATAAAATGGTACTTGATACCTCTTTGTTTATTCTTAGCAATATAAGGTACGTATCAAGGGTAAAGCGGAGCAATTCAGGGAAAAGATTAGCGCCCTCCCCAACACCTTGGTGTAGTAGCTATTGAAAAGGGGGCCTTCAGGTCGCCCCCGACTAAAGGGAGACAACTTTACTTACTTAATGTGTGTCGTTGTAGTCTAAATCGACTTGTTTTTTCCTTACCGAATTATTCTATGTTTGGTCTTCATGTAGAAAGCCTATTGCATTATAGGAATAAGCTAGTGGTAGTCTCATTGCATTCCATAAATTCCTATATTCTCATGGAATAAAATATATTGGCTTGAGTTATAAATGATTTCCGTTTTCTAAATTAATTTTTAACTGTACATTTCCAAGTTCCTATATTTTAAACGCAACTAGAAATTATCTGATTAAAGAATGCTTTCATCGGTCAGTCTTTTTTCAGCTTTGAAAAAGTGTGCATCAGAAAATTAGGATGCACACTATGATCTCATGCATCTAAAACGGTGGAACTAAAAGTGCATCTTTCACATGAAATGTTTTGGGTGTTTAAGAATAACAAAGTCGCTACAGAAGCAGTTGAAAAAATATGTATTGCTTATGGCTAAAGTGTCATTACTGACCGCCAAATCCGAAACTGGTTTTCAACGTTTCGTTCTGAAGATTCGTCATTAAGAGATGAACCCAGACGAGTACTCTCATCAGAACTCGATGAAGAAGATTTAAGAGAACACATGGAATGGATTCGGCGCAAAAGCTCTCGAAAATTTACGCTTGATCTCAACTTATCACAGCCTACAATCTGTTGTCACTTGAAAAACAAGGGAAAAGTGAACAAGCTTTGCGTTTAGCTTCCTCATATTTTTAACGAGAAGAGTAAGAACGACCACCTATTTCTACTGAGAAGTCTTTTTTAGAGGATGAGAAATAACCCGTTTATCAAGAATATTATTATATCGGTAAAAATTAGGTCTTTAATCACAATTTTTATGACAAAATGCAGTGGACTGATATGGATGATTTTCCTCAGCCTTCTCCAAAGGCGGAGCTTCATAAAAAAATGGTATCATTTATTTTGAGTTTTTAAACTGCAATTCTACTCTCAAAGCATACTCATACTCTCAGCAGATGCAACGTGTGTATAGAAATCTAGAAAAAAAATCTCCCACGATCGTCGTAAATATGATAACACAAGGTCGTATTCAAAAAGATTCGTATAAAAAATATTGAATTTAGGCTGGCGTTTTCTACCCCATCAACCATATTCACTAGACCTTGCATCAAGTGGTTTCCCTCTTTTCGTTTTCTACAAAATGCTCTGAATGACAAAAGAATTGTCAAGAAGATCAGGTGAAAATGTTTGTGGAAAACCTTTTAAGTTTGAAATCAAGTGAATGTTAATATCGGCGAATCAACAAGCTACCAGATGAATCAGAAGAGATATGTGACACGATGGGTGGCATTTGTTTCTGTGGGTGTGGGTGTGGGTGCCAGTCAGAGGATTCCTTTGTCTGTTTTGGCGCGAAACCCACACAAAGGGCTTGCGCGCAGGATTTCCTACGAGACTGGAGGAGGACGAGGGAAGGAAAGCCCCAGGGCAGAATAGAGAAGTGGACAGAACACACCAGTCCAAAGAAGTCGGGGGGGGGGAAGCTGATGGTCGAGAAAGGCAGCTGCTAGAACCTGTGGACTCAGGCCGGGTTGGCCAACGTGAGAAAATGAGTCTATTATTTGTGGCTTTGTGGGTTGTGTGTCCGTAAAGCAATGTGAAATACCCCTGGCCGGGGATGAGAAAAACCACTAGACAATTCTGATGGCCATGAGTAGTTTGGTTGGTTGAGATAGTGGGAGTCGGCCGGTGGTGTATTGTCAAAAATAATTTTAAATAATGGTGAATATACAATATACTGAAATCAATTTATTCATTACACATTCATGAATATAATTATATTTTACAAAAATGGAATTTTGTATGAATCAAACCAAGATTTGGCGACATTTTTCTGTTACAAAACATTATTTTCTACATTGCCATATCATTAACTTATGCATTTTCAAAAGTGATGAAATGTATATTCAATGCTGGGCTCGTATAAATAATTATTACATTGACATAATAAAGGACGAATAGCCATCATCATCATCATATCACAATGCCAGTACGGATCTCCCTGACCCTCTCTCACCACCTATTTCTATCGTTCATCGCTTCCGGCAGGTCTTCAAGGCTACATCCTTTATTGGCACAGAACTGTTGTATAAAGGTTCTAGCTGGTCGTCCTGCCTTTTGCTCGTCCATATGAAGAGGTCCAAAGAAGTATGTCGTTTATGAGCTCGTCCTTACTTCTCCAGCAGTGTCCTGCATGTCTAGTTCTAGTTCCTCTAACTTTTATAGTTTTTGTGATGGGTGGTAGGAGGCCGTATAGCTATAAGGAATTAATATATATGAATGACAATAACACGTTGTGACATAAACTTACAAATCTCACATTATTCTCAAAAGTGGTCAAATATTCTTTGGTGCGAGAGAGACAGACAGAGACAGAGACGAAGACAGACCGCCATATTGACCCATAACTTCTGCTTAGCCGCTCTTCAAGGCCTTACGTCCTCTCTTCCGACGAGACGTACTCAACCGGTCCTCGCCAAGCGGCCGTTTGGCCCTTTACAGTTACGGTTCTCTATCTGCCGACTCGACTAACCGCTGCAATCTGAGACTGACTCCATACTGACACTGATCGCTGCCAGCTGAGACTGACACACTAACTAGTACTGCCTGTATTTCACGTGGGAATATGCACGTTTGAAAAGGTTCGATTCTTGTTAGCATCTTCGAATTACCGCTCACCTGAGAAATCTTAGTTTAGTTAATTTCTTTAAAGGCATCTCAACTCCTTATGGATTATGAAGCCGAAATTTAGATAATTTCTAAATGTTTGATCATAATCATAACTATTTATATCTTTAACCGATCTAATGGAAAGAAAACGCTGTATTTAAACCAGCTGTATTTAGATTAATGAAATGAACTTTTGCCAGCTCCCACTTGCACCGAAGGGGCTGGGCCGATACAAAGAAGGCATGTCAAACTAATTAAAACCCTTAACATCTTCCAAAAAAGAATAAGCAATAGTGGATAATTCTTACAGCGAGTACAGTAAAATAACTTGCACATGGGACTGAAATTGGGTTTATAACTTAACTTACGGCATTTTAGGTATATTATGCTAATAAAATCTTTTTATTATGGGCTGTTCTCGCTCGTTTATGTTTACCGACCTATATGCAAAAGAAATGCGTATTCTAGTAGAATATATATATATATATATATATATATATATATATGTATATATATAACAGAAAAAAACATTCTAGTAGAATATATATATATATATATATATATATGTATATATATATATATATATATATATATATATATAACAGAAAAAAAACATTCTAGTAGAATATATATATATATATATATATATATATATAACAGAAAAAAAACATAGTTCAATCTTATTCGTGTATTTACTGATGTAATAAAAAGCGGAGATGATAAATTTATGATAGCTTTACAAAACGACAAATATAAATCACTCGTGTGTTCTACGAATATTTCCCAAGTTATTCTTCAATAAATATATAGTTTACATCTATGATTTCTATTTGAGAGCAAAAGCATCCGCCTGATTTTTTTTTTTTTTTTTGTAAAAACAAGTTTAAACAACAGATATTACGGCAATCTTACCGTATCTATCTATCTATCTATCTATCTATGGCAACTGTTAAAATTGCTTTGCAAATACATAATTAGTAGACGAAAACTCTGAATTCTAACCAACTTTTCATCGCTAAAAATTGACCTTGTCTTTCACAAAGTGCACCTTTACGGTAGTTCCTCAACTTCTATCTATCTATCTATCTATCTATGTCTATTAATATCTATCTATCTATCTATCTATCTATCTATCTATCTATCTATCTATCAGTTCACGTCAGTCTATGCATCCATGTTTATTCACATCTATCTACAGGATATCTCAAAATATATTCAAGCCATTAATATGATAACAATTTATTACTGAGACAAGCGCAATGGAGATCATTTTGAACATGTCAAGTAAAAAAATGCATCCTTTGAGCTGGAGACATGAAATTAATGTTTTTTTTTTAAATTCTTATTATGTCAGCTTCATAGACATGAAATCTTTTCTCTAGTTACTTGTCTCATTGATAAATCATTATCATGTAAATGGGTGGCATCTATTTTGAAACACTTTTGAATGCTCTTATCTCCAAATGAGGAGTGACGTAAAATAAGTGTTGATCAATAAGTTTCCAGATTCTTTTTGTACAGGTATTTAAAATTGTCATAGACTCTTGAAAATTCACTATGTTATTGCTATACATCTTATGAGATGACTGACCAATTTTTATGATTTCAGCTCCAAATAAACACCTACAGCAGTAATTGAAATACACCCTACTAAAGCCTGATTGTCACAGCTGGTGAATTTTAAAAATGCAATCTGGACGTCAGGACAATTTAGAAGAACGATATGCAATAAAATTCTGTTTTAAAATTGGAAAAAATGCCACAGAAACGTATGGAATACTTCAGACTGCTTTTCGACCATCTTACATGAATCGAGCATCAGTTTTTGAGTGGCATAAGAGATTCAAGGAATGCATGGAGTCTGTGAGGAATGATGACAGGTGTGGGAGGAGTAAGGAAGTCAATACACCTCAGTTGATTGGCCAAAGGGTTAGGGTCAGGGTTACTATGTTGAGGTTTTAAGGGAGTTCAGGAAGAGATTCCGTCAGAAGAGGCCAGCACTCTTCAAATCGGGTCAGTGGCATTTCCACCAGGACAATGCACCTGTCCACAACTCCATCCTTGTCACAGACTATTTGACCAAGATGGGCATCAAGATAGTTCCTCACCCTCCTTATAGTCCAGACCTTGCTCCCTGTGACTTTTGGTTATTCCCTAAGCTCACAGGCTGTCGTTATGAGACAATTGAGGAGATGAAAGAGGCTGTGACGAAGGTCATTGACACGCTCACACAAGAGGACTCCCATGGTGCCTCCCAGAAGTTGTTGGAACGGTACAACAAGTAGATTGCAGCCGGAGGAGATTACTTCGAAGGGGACTAGAGTTTCATGTGTATACTATTATTTAAAAGTGCCCACACGAAAAAAAGTCTGGAAACTTATTTAATGATCCTCGTATATTTCTTTTTTTTGTTCAAGGCATTGTGATCAAGGATTAATAGTTATTATAGTATACTATTTTTTAACATCTGAGACCAAAAAGAATACAACGTTATTATTGGTAAAGTTATTTGTAGTCGTATGAGTCACATGTACATTGAGACACTATCTATCTATCTATCTATCTATCCCTTTGCACGAGTAGGATGAGCCAATGTCAATATTAATCTGAGTGAAACAGATTTTAATTCAAAGATTTTTTCTATCCTCGGCCGGTTTTCATATCAAGGTGAAAGAGTTTAGTCTGCTCTGTTATTTACCCAGAGTTAACCATTACACCATCGAAACAAACACACACACACATTCTCTCTCTCTCTTTCTCTCTCTCTCTCTCTCTCTCTATATATATATATATATGTACCATAGCCAGATACGGCTATGTGTGAAACATACATCAAATGTCCATAAAGATAGAACATAGGAATCTCGAAACACGAAAAACTCTTACGACTTCTCAGTTCAGGTACGAAACCTTTTATTACCTTTGAGTTTAATGGTTCTTCGACATAAGGAGAGAGATACACATTTTTTCTATTCTGGCTTTTTCATCTGCCCCCCCCCCCATCTCGTGCAACACCTGCCCAAGGCCTCCGCGAGCAACCGAAAGTCAACCGTCTTCTCTCGAGGCAGGTCACAACTCCACTGACTTTTTCAAAATCTCCCAAAATCCTCCGCGCGCTGCCGGTGCGTGACGTCTCCCGCACTCTGTAACCCCGTTTCCCTTCTGAGCCATTGTGACATCTCTTACTGACACGTTCGCTTCGCCCGCACATGCGCGTGAACACCTGTGTTAAGGTTGCACCTAAGTAACCCATGCACTGAGCCGAAAGGTTCTCAGCCTAACTAAACCCAAAGGCATAAAACGAAATCCCTCGGCCATTATATATATATATATATATATTTGAAGAAAATTATGGATAGTAATCCGACAGTTTGTGAAGAAAAATTGACGACAAGTAATCCAAATAGAAAGGGGAGATTTACTGAGAAACAAAGTCGATACTATAGCGTTTCGGTTCTGCTGAACCATCATCAGGACTCTGAGGGGTTATATTAGTGATGTTAATTATAGATGGAGATATAAAGCGTGTAAAAATCTATAAAAATTAGGAAAAGTTGTATAACAAGAAAAGTTGGCAGTTTATGGCAAGAAAAATCGGCTGTTTGATCAATGAATCAGCGTTCGTTTTTTTTTTTTAAAATACGTCACGTGACATTAGAAACATTGTGCAGAATCCATTTTTCGTTAGTTCATCGAGAGATTCCGAACCATTCCTCGTTTTCGACGAAATTCAAATCATATAAATCTGTATTTTTTTTTCATATCAATAAAATCCTAAAATATGAATATAAGCTTCATGTCACAGACTTATGTAATCCAAGAAAATGTTGAGATGAACGAAAAACGCTGGGCATTAAGGTAGGTGTGATTTTTCTTTTGTAAAGTTGGTTATTTTTACACTTTTTATACATCTATCTATTCTTAAAATCACTAATATAACCCCTAATAGACCTAATGATGGTTCAGCAGAACCGAAACGCTATAGTGTCGAATTTGTTTCTCAATAATATATATATATATATATATATATATAGAGAGAGAGAGAGAGAATACCTAGAAGAGCAAAAATTTACTTATCTGTATTTTTTTTTGATTAGATATTGTGGTGCTGGTTGATTATTTTCAAGCCGTACGGATGTTTTTGTCCTTTCTTTTTTACAGATTTTTTCCCCCGGAATTTTTTTGTATATTATTTTTTATCTTCAAATTTCATCATTTGTTTATTTTCACGCTGTCAGTGTTATAGAAATAGGTATAAAAACAGAAATGATGTACATACTTATTGGACTGGACCACTGACCAGGGTTCAATCCCAGGTCGAGTCATACCTACGACTCGAAAAATGGTACTTGATGCCGCCTTGCATAACACTCAATATTATACAGTCTGGAGAGGGGGTAAAGTGGAGAAATCCAAGGAACACCCTACACCTACACCTCAGTGTAGTAGCTTATGAAAAGGGAGCCTTCGATTACAGTCTCCAAATTTACTCTTATACATACGCATCTTTTGTTGAAGTGTTGTTATATAATTAAGGAATGATTTTTTAAATTTTAATCATTTTTCATTGATTATATTTCATTAGTCAGGGGAGGTGCTCGTGGTGTAATGGTTATCGTCGTAGGAAATGGACACGGCGATGCGAGTTCAAATCCTGGACGAGACTGACTGCATTTCACATAGCACTAATACCCTTGGGAAAGGTATGAATCCTATTATTCTCCATAGAGCTATGGGTAAATAGTAGGGCAGACTAGGTTATTCAGTCTTGGTGGGGCAACTAGTATAGGAGAAGGAAAACTCTGAATTCAAACCTGATAAACTCCGCTTAAAAATTGACCTTGTGTCATATTCTGCCCGAGCGGAGGGGTTGGTAAATATATATATTTCATCATTCAGTTTGGTTGGGCTTTGAACTATTCGGGTTAAGAGTTCAAGTGCATAGACATTGAGTACAGTTTTACAGTTTTGTCATAATAAACCCCAGACAGGAAATGAGGCTGGAGAATGGATGGCGTCATGCCCGGAAGAGATGGTCCTGAGAATTTGAAGATTTTGAAAAAGAGAGTTGAAGGTTGACATTGGACCATGCACGCAGATAGTTGAGTTTTTGCCATACAGTTGACAGTTGAGATGTAGTTGTTTTTTTTTTTTTTTCATCTCTACAGACAGAGATCTTAAACATTGCAAGATGCGCAGTGTTATCTGGGGTCAGATAGTATGGGCAGCATAGTAAGAATTGTGGTAATTTACTAAGCTTTTTGCTTAGATGTGGCACAAGGCCATATGAAATGGGCACCCAATGAGACTCGAACTCACTCGTGTAGGTTTGCTAGTCGAGCTTGCTAACCATTACACCACCAGAGGCGCCTGCATAGTAAGAATTGTGTCTCTCTCTCCTCGTGTCGAAGAAACGAGGCCAGAAATTAATGAACCGTTCGTACGTGAACAACTGAGTCCGCCTATTTCTGTATATGTATTTGTAATTTGTATTTACATTTGTATATGTACCGTTGTTATTGATATCATTATGATTATTGTTGGTATACATGAAGTGAAGCCGTTCACAATATATATATATATATATATATATATATATATATATATATAAGTAAATAATGGAGTATAATCCGACAATATATTGAAAAAATTGATAAGGTAATCCAAGTAGGAGAAGAGATTTATTGAGAAGCAAAGTCGACGCCATAACGTTTTGGTTCTAGTAAACCATCTTCAGGGCTTCGAAAGGATGATATTAGTGATGTCAAAAATATTAAAAATATTTTTTAACCGTACTTGGGCAGATCCATTTTAAATAGCTACAATGTATTCCATCTTTAGTTAATATTTTCCACATATATCATATTTTTACACTTTCTCTTTTTCTTTTTTTCTTTCTTTTTCTCCATCCTTTTGATTCAAAATCTTTCTTGATAAATAAACGGAATATAAATTATCAATCGAATATTCCAAATAAGTCAAATGACGCAATTAAAAAAAACAAAAACAACAAACGCGGATTCAAAAAGTAAACGGTTAATTTTTTCTTGATGTACAGATTTTCTTTGTGTTTTTGTATCTTTGTATTCTTAAACATCCATCATTGATTTAACATCACTAATATCCTCCCTCACAGTCCTGACGATGGTTCATTAGAACAGAAACGCTATAGTGTCGACTTTGCTTCTCAATAAGTCTCTTCTACTTCGATTACCTTGTTATCAATTTCTCCCCCCCCTCTCTCTTAATATATATATATATATATATATACTTTCTTTGTTTACATAACTATAAAAACTCCATAGTAAATGCATCCTTAGCGTAGGAAAACTGAATTCAAACCACTTTTCTCCTCTTAAAAATTGATCTTGTGCCATATCTTGTCCATAGATTTGGGTGAATCTAGGCCTTCATTAAAAGGTGTAACTGAAATTTAAAAAAATTAAAACTTTAGTTTCAATGTAACATATTGACCTCCGACCCGGCCGAGCTGTCAAATAAGAAATGCATCTGTGTAAATAACAGGTGCATCCGGTTGATGATATCAGGGGATAACCTTGACTGTGGACGGTTTGAATTGAGTGCAGATAAGACGCTCACTGCAGCAGGTGGATGTCTAACAATTATATAACCCGGTGCTACAGGAAGTTCGAGTCAGTTGGAGATCAGAGTTTGGAGTCAGTTGTTGCAGTTCAAGGAGTGAGAACCAGGTCCCAGCTGAGGCTGGGCCCTCAGGGCACCCGTTTGAGCAGCCCAGGAGAACGAGGAAGAACTGCTGTTATAGCCAGAAGAGATGGGGGTCAATATGTTGCACTTTTGTTCAGTCTCCAACACACCTCTCACACATAACCCTTTCGTAACCCTTTCGTACCATTTCGAATAAAGTGTGGGAGGTATATTTTTCTAAAGAACTGTGTTTCATTCGTCATTATTGTGTTGACTATGTTTCTGCATGCATATGAGTATGTTACATCAATATCTTTTATCATACCCCTGTTATATTTTGACCTTCGACCCGGCCCAAAAATGCTATTCCAAGGTGATACACCGGAAGGAAGTGACACATTCCAATGGCCAGTAATCGAAAGAGATCGCGTGGGCGGATTAAGGCTTATGAGATGGGACAAGGTGAAGGTCCCATTGTGCCACTACAGTGATGCACCGGAAGAGAGTAACCTCTGAACTGCATGACAGTTATTTCCGCTTGATGACGATTAAACATTCGATTTCCAAGATCCAGTGGGCGTTGAATTATTATATAATTGAGTTGAGTTGGGTGCCAAAGCAGTTGCCAGTAGAATTCCGGCCAGTAGAGACCAGATGTGGTAAGGAAGGCCACACCCGACCGAGGGGGCCCTCGGAAAACCCCCGATGGAGTGGACCCCAACATCGCGAGAACAAGAAAGACACAACGTGACGGTCATAACAGTGGGGTCAAAATATGAAGTTTATGTTCGGTCTCCAGCACCCTCTCACACGCAAACCTTGAACAACCCTTTCGAACCCTTGCAATAAAGTGAGAGGTAAATATAATTGTAAAGAAGTCTTCCTGCGTTTTCCCTCTTGCATCTTTATCGTTGTGTCGCTGTGAATTATTCTACATATATATGTGCATGTATGTAGATGTTAATCTACATATGTGACTATATAACACCCCGTCTGACTGAAAAAAAATTGATTGTCCTGTCTTCAGTTTGATGGCGTACCTAGTGCGATAGGCCCAACCGGCTGTATCTCTTCAGAAGGATAAGACTTAACCAATGAGCGTTCTGGATATTGTACTAAATAACCTGAAGAATGCGGAGTACCTCATGATGGCTATCGCTCCCAGGTCCACTCTAGCCTGGAAAGGTGGCACTTGATAGGGTCCTATCTATGGGTCAAATAGAACTGTTTGAAATTTAACTAATGACTTATTCTTAGTGGAATTGTTTAAAATAGAACAGTTTTTACAATTAACTGTTTATAAACAATAAAAAAAACCTGTACTTATATTCGAAATAGAACTGTTTGATCATTAATCTGCGTATAAAAAAATGATTGATGTTTAATAGATTTGTTAGTGATTCATAGACGTACTTGCAACCATTCAACTTTGACTTATGCTAAACTGAATTGTTTGAAACAGAACTGTTTGATCCTTTAACTGTATGTAAACAAATGACTGATGTTTAATAGAATTGTTAGAGATACATAGGAATACTTGAAACTATTTAACTTTGTTGACAAGCTAAACTGAGTTTAAAAAAATAGAACCGTCTGATCATTGAACTGAGTGTAGACAAAAAACTACTCGTGCTAAACTGAATTGTTTGAAATAGAACTATTTTATATTTACCTGTGTATTCATATTAGATAGAAATAGGTGAAACCTTTTGATTTTTTTTCTTATTTCTCACTCACCTGTTATCTCTTTTTTCTTGTTTGTTTAAGCTGGAAGTAGATAAGGACGGAAAGGAAAACGACAGGGATACCTTGAAACTGATTTTTTTAATTTTTAGGTTTTATCACTATTTATGGTGTGGAAGGTTTTCCTGGTCCAGTAGAAATAACCGTGCTTCTCGGTCGAGGCATTTGAGGACTTTCAGGAATTATTTTTGGTACATTATGATATGCACCCCCCCAAAAAAAATCAAACGAAACCAAGTGAGAGATCAGAGAAAACGAGTTCGAATTCTAGTTGTGCTATTTCGCAAACTTTTAAACAAATATCTTTACGAAAAGTAAGAAGTATATATTTCTTTTTTTTTTGGTTATTATGACCAGAAAATCCAGTAAAAACCTACACATGGCATACGGAAACACTGGACAGATATTTCAACCTTATTTGGTCTCATCAGCAGTGTATACTGTGGAGACCACAGTATACACTGCTACTAGAGATCGAACCAGCGATCACAGATTGCAGAGCCGAAACTCCACACCTGAGCCATCAGTTCAAAAGTAACGCTAAATTAACTAGTCATGGTATTTGCGCGGCAAATTAACAAGAATTTGTCTTGTAATTTAAATCCGTACTCTTTATCTAGTGGTTGAGATCGCGGTATACACTGCTGATGAGACCTAATAAGGTCGAAACTGCTCTCCAGTGTTTCCGTACGTCGTGCGTAAGTGTTTGTCAGATTTTCTGGTCATGGTAATTCAATTCACAAAAAAGTAAGAACTCTCTTAATTTTCTTGGAATAAGCTAAATAGTACCATTGCTATTTTATCTGCTTAGATTTGGCATCAAATAGCCAAAAAAAAGTTTAAATAAGAAACAATGATCTTAAACAAGACTTATCAAGATGAAAAATATCCGCCTCATAACTCTCTAAACATTACTATGAACGATTTTAAAGCCAAAATTTCTCTAATCCTTGTTCTCTAAAAATCAAAACCCTGCGATTGGCATTTGCGAAATATTTTCCACAGGTAGAGACGAACCGAGTAAATCCAGAGTCAGCCAAAGACTACTAACACAGCAATTAGGCATGTCGGGTGGTGTAATGGTTAACTAGTTAGACTAGCAAATCATTCGGCCTTGGGCCACATCTAAGCAAAATGCTTTGTAAATTACGATTATTAGCATCGTGACGAGGAGTGAAAAGAAAGATTTCATCGGCGCTTGGTTTCTCAAACCAACTATTTTGATTAATTGGCTGATTTATTGATAGATTGATTTCAACGGCAGGCCAACCAATACAGAGTTATTCAATGCCCAGGAGTTCGGGAATCGTGCTCATTGATAGATACATATTTACATTTTTTTCTCCTGTTATTTTTTGAGAGAATTTTGCGCATGGCCCTAATAATAAAAAATTTCCATCCATGAATGGAATCCTGATTAAAAGTCAGATTCATGCTAATGAAGGGGTATAACTGTTATATAATTGTGGAATGATTTTTTTGTTAATCATTTTCGTTAATTATGTCTTATCATTCAGTTTGGTTGGGCTTTGAACTATTCGGCTCTTACTGCAGGTGCACAGACATTGAGTACAATTCACACTCGCACGCAGAGGATATGACAATCACAAATGTCATGATAAAAACCCCAGATACGAAATGGGACTGGGGTGTGAATGATGTCATGCACGGAAGCGTTGGACTGGGAATTTTGGAGATTTTTTAAAAAAAGGAGTTAGTTGAGATTTTGACTCTGGGCCGGGCAGTCCAGAAAGAGTTGAGATTTGTCTCTGGGCGAGAGCAGTCTAGGTGGGGGCTACGGGATGCCCGGCGCGTTTGTTGGGTCAGTTAGTTGAGATTTGTCTCTGGGCGAAGGCAGTCCAGCTGGGGGCTACGGGATGCCCGGCGCGTTTGTTGGGTCTGTTAGTTGAGATTTTGAATCTAGGCCGGGCAGTCCAGCTGGGAGTTGACTGAAGAACGATGTAGAAACAGTCAGCATAGTAAAAATTGTGTCTCTCTCTCCTCGTGTCGAAAAACTAAAAGTTAAGAAGCGAATAAACGATTCGTACCTGAACTAAAGAAAGTCGTCAGTGTTTCGTATTGGCCTGCGTATGTATATACTACACTCGTCATATCTCCTAAACTGGAGGCTCATAAAAAGATCCAGTTTAGTGCTTATACCCAGGGTAATATTTGGGTGGGGGTACCTCTTTGCGAGGGATCCAATCTGCGTATTCTCAGACCGACCGACAAAGTAGGGGAACGTTTTGAAGAAAAAAGATTTGTCATTAGATTTATAATTAAAATATTTACAGCCTTGTAGTTGGTAGTATCGGTTACCCGTCTGTATTAGCAGCAAATCAATTTGGACAGCTTATATTTGTCTCATACATCCACCGTTGAGACCTATTTGCATACCTCGTGCAAATGTAACCGACGATGCTTTAAAGTCAGACGTCCCCAACTAGTGTTCTTCCATTCCTTCACAAGCCTTTTATAGACGGGGGGATGGGAGGGAAACCAAATGGGGAATTTTTCCTTGTTTTCTTTCTTGTATATATATTTTTCGGGGTTTTTTCTCCCACTCCCATCACTTCATTGTACATAAATCATATTTTGTAAATAAAAATCATATACCACTTACGGGTTTTAAGTAGGCTTTATCATTGAGCAAATGTGGTATTTTGGTGTCTGCTGCGCACATGATGAGGGATGAATGGTTATATATTGTACTGTTGAATGGGTCGGCGAATGTGGCTAGCTAGGCTCCCTTTAGAATACATAGAAAAGCAAGACCGCTCCCTTCCCCTCCCCAAAAACCTTAAGGCCTTGTGCCTTCTTTGTATTTTTTACAAAGAAATAAAATTCCTTCACAAGCCTCAGTTTCATGTAAAGTGGGACTGTAGAATACGACAATTTCATCTCTGCTTTGAGATATCACCCAACAATGTGGCTATTTATTAGTCGTTAGTGGTGACTCATAAAACCTGAGGACGGGATACTGGTAGTTGAGTAGTCCTTGAACTGGGTACTAATTGGTCAAGTGTTCTGCAACACTCCACGTCGGCCATAACATTGGCTTAATGAGCGGTTGAAGAGACCCAATCTGATCAATCAACTGGTCATGTTAAGCTCAACCGTCTATCTAAATATTCTAGAAAATTCTCTTATAGCAAACATACACCTAAACCTTGTTATCTTATAATTTCTAGAAGATAAGGGATTAGAGCTAACTGTGTTGAGGGGGTGTTCGCGTGGTGTAATGGTTAAAGCGATGGACTACGGAATCGTAGAAAGCGAGTTCGTACTCCAGTCGCGCTATTACGTTCGCTTTCGGGAAAGGTATGAACCCCTGATCCTCCCAGCTATGGGTTAAATAGTACAACTACTGTTCGAGGAGAATGGCGTTGGCATTAAATAACTTACAAAAGTTGATATGGCATTAAATCAAAGAAACCAAACCACATCTAACTGTGTTGGGAGAAACAGTTAATAAAGATTTTTCTACTAGTTTGTTTGAACATATGAGGTTAATGAAAATCATTTCTGATTATATATATATCAATATATATATATATATATATATATATATATATATATATATATATATATATTCAACCCCCCTCCAGAAAAAAAACGTAACAAAACAAATAAAACAACAAAATTTGAAAATAAATATTGCACAGGGTTTGATATCTCATTAAACCGTTAACAAGCCTCTTTAAAGCACCGGCTTTGCATGTTTGGAAACAAATCTAAAAAGAAAAAAAAACATTTAATGGTAGAATGCTCATAAGATCAACAGATTCCATTTCAGATTTCACTAGATAAGGACAAAAACGCTGCCAGCCAAAAAATAAAAAAATAAAAAATAAAAAAATAAAAAATAAAAAAAAACCCTAATAACAGCAATTGGGTTAATGCAGAGTTTTTATTTTATTTCGCTGATCATTCCGGACCGTGCAATCTTCAAATCATTTCGCAAATATTTCGTCTTAAGTTCTAAAACTTTCAATTACTCATCTCATTTACCTGAAGGTTTCCAAAATCGTTGTCCAGATAATCACATACACTCATTATTCGTGTAGGGGTTGTTTTTTTCTTCTTTTCTTAAGTAAGCGTTACGACTTTGTTAGGTGATCAGCTTAAAGGCAAAACGAATACTCCATAAAGCAAATAGAAGAATTGAAGAGACAAGAGACATTTTCACCTTCTTTTCTACAATTACTATAAAAAAAAATATACTGTAGGAATGTAATATCAGGAATTCACTCTAGCAAGAGATATTGACCGTTACTATATAATTTATACAGAAGAACCGACTCACAATATTATACTCGTGCAATCAGCTCTGTCTTTGTTTCTAATAACAACTATGGAGCCTCATAATCTTCTTGCCTATTTAGTATATATTACTATTACCAGTATAGAGCCATGTGTAAGCTGTTAGCCTCGTACGAAATGGACTCGAAGATTCACGTTCAATAATCGATAACCAGCCAACCTGTTCTTCAATCTTTCTTTCCTTCTCGCTTATTCTGTCTTTTAATATTTCCAATTCCTTTTTCTTATTAGCTTATTCTCTCTTTTATTTCTTTCTTTTTTTTTTACCAATGTCTCTTTCTTTCTAGCCTATTCTATCTTTGACATTTTTATTCTCCAATCTCTCTTTCTTTCTAGCTTGTTCTTTCTTTGTTCTCCTTTTCCCAATTTCTCTTTCTTTCTAGCTTTTTGTCTCTGTTTACTTTTTTTTAGATTTTATTTTCCTCAAAATGAATTCTTAGCTCGTTCACTTTTCTCCAATTTCTCTTTCTTTCTAGCTTGTTCTTTCTTTGTTTTTCTTATTCCCAATCTTTCTTTCTTTCTTTCTAGCTTGTTCTCTTTTCTTTGTATTTTAATGAAATTTGATTGAAATTATTTTCTTTTCTTCGTAATCATGAAAACGTAGTAATAAAAAGTCTAGTTTATGAATGTAGCTTCTCATTGATTTACTCAGTGCGTTTGTAAAATTCTATTTTTAGCAGTTTCTACTACGTTTTCTTTCTTTCTTTCTTTCTTTCTTTCTTTCTTTCTTTCTTTTATTTACTTTAGGAATTCTAAACCTAAATTCTAAAACTGCCATGACCAGAAGGAAAACTCTGAATTCAAACCTGTTAAACTCCGCTTAAAAATTGACCTTGTGTCATATCCTCCCCGAGCGGAGGGTTGGTAAATAGGATAAACTGTTATGACCATCTTCGATCGTTGACCAAACCCTCGTGTTTGGTCTACCTCTCCAGTTGTTTAAGGTACACTTCAGTCGGCCGTGTTTTGGTCAGCGAGGCTCGGTCGGGTGTTGCCTCAGCACTGGAGATTTCTTCCAGCCTCAGGAAGCCGTCCCCTCAGGCTTATACCTCCTTATGGGGGGGTATTGACTGGCGCCTGAGGTGCCCCTAATAAGGGGAAATCTGACGGGGCCGAAGGTATTTATACAGAAGAACCTACTCAGAATATTATACTCGTGCAATCAGCTTTATTTCTAATAATAACTATAGAGCTTCGTAATCTTCTTGTCTATTTAGTATATATTTCTGTTACCTGTATAGAGCCATGTGTAAGCTGTTAGTCTCGTACGAAATGGACTCGAAGATTCACGTTTAATAATCGATAACCAGCCAACCTGTTCTTCAATCTTTCTTTCCCGCTTATTCTATCTTTTCTCTTTTATTTCCAGTTCTTTTTTCTTATTAGCTTCATTGCCGGAAGCGTGCGGTCTTCGGTCCGGCGACCGGACCCACAGCCTTGTGCCATAATTTTCCGGTGGTGGGACGGAAAACAAATACCTATCCATCTTCGATCCATACACAAATAATACTGCATGTTCCGGTTATGATTCTAAACTGCATTTTGTGCTGAGGCTCCTGTTTTAGAGCTATTGGGAGAGTAAAATCATCGCTAATTTACCCTTACTCCCAGGTTAAATATTTCTTGGAGTGATCATATTTGCTTGGACCCAAATAGATCTGTTTGAGATAGTATTCAAAAACTGCAGTATTACATTTGGTGCTGTGACCGGCATAGTACCACATTTAGTACTGTGCCCAAGATAACGGCCCCGACGGGGTAAAAGCATAGTATCACAAAATAGTATTCAAAATAACTTAGAATGGTGGTTTTAAATGGATCCTGGAAATATTGATATCATCAGTTACAAGAAGAGGACAGTGAACTCTCAGGCTTGAAAAATACTTTCTAATCATATAAGAATAGTTTCGGTAGTAGGATCCTTAGGAACATTGTTACACTCACATAAACCAGACGTTGTAGAAAGCTGGATAAGATGTTTCGCTGCCCATGCCCAACCAAGAAACTCTGGACAACAAAGAATATGGAGTTAAAAATGAAAAAAAAAGATTTATTTTGGGCTACAGCTTGTTGGGAACCAATGTTTTGTTTCTTTGTTTCATGGTATATCAACCTTCTTCGATAATTTATTGCCAACGACTTCCTTGTAAAATAATATTAGTGGTACTGTTTAAACCATAACTAGGAGATAAGGGGGGTTAAATGAGTGGTATCATTTTTCCAAGTTTGCATTTTTTTAACGAAATAAAGGATATCATTCACTTTATACTGAGAAAGTTCTCGAAAAAGACATGATAAGGATTGTATGAAATAAAACTATTTTGATTATGTTATGTTTTGACCTTCGACCCGGCCCCAAATAATGCTATTCCAAGGTGATGCACCAGAAGGAAGTGACACATTCCAATTGCCAGTAATCGAAAGAGATCGCGTGGGCGGATTAAGGCTTATAATATGGGACAAGGTGAAGGTCCCACTGTCCCAATACAGACTGATGCACCGGAAGAGAGTGACCTCTAGACTGCATGACAGTTATTTCCGGTTGATGACGATTAAACATTCGATTTCAAAGATCCAGTGGGCGATCGTGTGGGCGTTGAATTATTATTTAACTCAGTTGAGTTTGAGTCCAAGAAGCAGTTGCCAGTGGAATTCCAGACTGTTGGAGACGAGTTGTGGTAGAGAAGGCCACAGCCGATCGAGGGGGCCCTCGGGAACCCCGATGGAGTGGACCCCAGCATCTAAAGAACAAGATAGACACAACGTGACGGTCATAACAGTGGGGTCAAGAAATTACAGTTTATGTTCGGTCTCCAGCTCCCTCTCACATGCAACCCTTGAACAACCCTTTCGAACCCTTGCAATAAAGTGAGAGGTAAATATATTTGTAAAGAAGTCTTCCGGCTTCGTTTCTTCTTGCGTCTTCCTTCTTGCGTCTGTTTAATCATTGTGTCGTTGTGATGCTGCATGAACATGTATATGTGTATATAAGCATATTTATTATGTGAGTATATAACAATTATACTCAAACGAATAAAAAGAAACGACTTGATTATTTTATTATATGATATCACACAGTTTATATGACTATTTTCTAGTACGAAGAAAATAAGATTTTCTCTTTTTTTAATGGCATATTAATATTTATGGGTTATTTAATGGCAAAGCTTTGCTTTTAGAAGAACATTAGTGGTACTGTTTAACCCCTAACTGGAGTGATAAGGGGGTTCATACCTTTACCAACTCTATTTGACCGAAATTTGAAATAGCCTGACTGGAGTTTGAACTCTCTTTATTAGTATTAAATAGGAATACTTGAAGTCATCTAATTCTGTACAATTTTTCTTGTATTAAGTATATTTACGTGGAGCTATAATAGGTTTCAAGTGTTATATAACATATGCCATGGATTTTCGGTTCGTTCCTCGTGACGCCGTGTGCTTTGACAAGCTGTCAAGTTATGATTAGCAAACAGGTCAGCACGGTCAGGGCACTCAGATCAAACAGGTGTGCAACTGGAAGGAGACCACGTGATGAGAACCACGTCGTCAGATTTAGACCGAGTGCAGAGAATCGCAATCGAGCGAGAGACACGCTGCCGATCAGGTCGTCTCTTACGAACTTGCAAGGGGGTACAAGCGTTGGCACCCACTGCCTCCAGGAAGAAGAAATGGGAAGAGGAAATCCTCTCTCTGAGTATATGTGTCTCCATCCATCTCTCACACACCACAGAAACTTAAACCCTTTCGAGAATAAAGTGTGAGAGATATATTTTTATAAAGAAGTGCCTGCGTTCGTTCATTGAAGTTCGTAAATTGTGTTTTGATTATGTTTCCGCTTGTAAATGTATGTCACTATACAACACAAGTAAGTATTACTCAATACGAGCATTTATTTGAATCCATATAAGTAACTGTTGTTGAGGGCAGCCAGAAAGCTCCTTCTTCAACAACTACTACACCGAGGTGTTAGGGAGGGCGCTACTCCTTTCCCTGGATTGCTCCACTTTACCGTTGATACGTTCCTTATATTGCTGAGTGTTAAGCTAGGAAGTATCAAGTACCATTTTTAAGTCTTTGGTATGACGCGACCTGGGATTGAACCCAGGTCTTCCGGACCATTGGCGAACATTCTACCGACTAGCCAAATGAATCCTTGCTATCAAAATTTAAAACAATACTTTGGCAGCAAATAACCCATTGAGGTTTGATGTGCTTTTAAACTCAACTAACCAATGAATAAAAGTAATGATCCATATTTTGACATTCTTATCTATCTTCTTTTCTTTCATTAAATACTCTTTCTTTCTTTATTTCTTTACATTATTTTTTCTTTAACTTCAAAATATTTTATTTTTATTTTTTACCGTCCTATATTTATTTCTTCTTTCAAATATTTCCTATTTTTTTTATTCCTTCAAATATATTTTCCCTCAATCCTTTCTTTCTTTACTTGGACCCATATAAGTAAGTTGGCCAACCGTAGTCGAGGACGACCCCAGAGTTCCCTTTTTCATAGCTGCTGCACAGAGGTATAGTGGAGGGCGCTACTCCTTTCTTTGGATTGCTCCACTTTACTCTTCATAAGTACCTTATAATGATGAGTGTAAAGTAAGGAAGTACCATTTTTTGATATCCGTTCTTACGGGCTACTGGCGAACACTCTAACCATTATACCAAAGGTGCCCATATAATTGTTAAAAAATCACAACAAATTCATATTTACCAACCCCTCCGTTCGGGCAGGATATGACACAAGGTCAATTTTTAAGCGAAGTTTAACAGGTTTGAATTTAGAGTCTTCCTTCTCCTAGACTAGTTGCCATACCAAGACTGAAGAGCCTAGTCTGCCCTACTATTTACCCATAACTGGAGGGAGGATAATTGGATTCATACCTTTCCCCAAGAGTATTAGTGCTATGTGAAATGCAATCAGTCTCGTTCAGGATTTGAACTCGTGTCGCCGTGTCCATTTCCTACGACGATAACCATTACACCGAAACCTGAAGTCTGAAAACCCTTAATGATTATAATTATTTTTCTGCCAGAGATTTTTATACATATGTATATAAGAAAGTGGTGACGAAAATATTATTCGTTTGCTGTTTTCTCAATATTTACTTACGAACATGCAATGCTTTTATATTATTGTACATTAGTCTTTCTTTCTGTGCGACTTATACAGTTTTCTGTATTTTCAGAAGCTGCATATGATGTAGAAACAATGAAAGATCATTGAATTCTTCACTAGAAAACGATGCTCTATTTCCGAGATCTCAATGTTCAGTGATGTGTATGTTCGAAGTGACAATTGATAAGAATTATAGGTGAAGTTAGGTGAAACATTTTAAAGAAATGTCAAATAGGAACCCGTTGTGAAAGGGCATCAACATAAGCCAAAAGGTTTTCGATAGTGGATTTGACAAATAGTTTCAAACAGAGCGCAAATGCAACACCACATGCGACGACGATGTTGAATTGTACCGTGTTCTTGATAAAAGTTACTCTACATAGAATACATTGAATATGTCACCTAAAAGAGTTATGCAGGACAATTCTTGTAGATGACTGAGTCGCTTTTAAATTGCTGTTCGCTTTATCAGATATGCCAGGTCACGTGTACGAACATGTTTAGTTTGGTTTCTTCATTAAATGACTTATCAACCTTCGGAGACTATTTAATGCCACTGTCAAAGTTATCTTTTAAGAATAGCAGTTGTAGACCTATTTAATCAATATCTGGAGGAATAAGGCAGTTCATGCCTTCACAAAAGTATTAGTTCGAAAGTGAACGTAATAGCACGAACGGAGTTTGAACTCGTTATCTACGATATTGCAGTCCAACACTTTAGCCACTGAACCATGTCCACTTCCTCGTATGTGTTTTCAAATTACTAACAATTATAATTCTTAATGGGCAGTTATTGATTCATTTGCAAATGTTTGGTTTGGATAGGTTTAATGGCATACCAAATCCATTTATATATATATAAACAGTTCTATTTCAAACAATTCAGTCCATTTTTGTTTAGACACACTTAAATGTAAAAACAGTTCCATTTCAAACAATTCCGTTTCACAAAAGTACACAATTTACATGTCAAAAATAGTTCTATTCAAAACAATAGGGTTTATCGTTAGAGGTGCTACCACTCTGGGGCAGAGTAAACCTGGGAGTGATGGCAATGAAGGGGTACTCCGCATTCCCCAAAGTTTCTGCATTACTGGAAGCTCACCATTTGATTGTTTAGTGTCATTTACAGGACACTCGTCTCCTAGGTCGCGTCATACCAAAGAGTTAAAAAATGGTACTTGATACCACCTGCTTAACACTCAGCAATATAAGGTACGTATCGAGAGTAAAGTGGAGCAATCCAGGGAAAGGAGTAGCGCCTTCCCCTACACCTTGGTGTAGTAGCTATTGAAAAAGGAGCCTTCTGGTCGCTCTCGACTAAAGGGAGACAACTTTACTTACTTATATGTACCTGGAATGGGTATACAACATGTTTTCAATTCTGAAACAGCCTAGTTATCTGGGACTGTAGAATAAACTGACTGCGTCACTATAGAGTGCCATCGATATGACACTAAGCGATCTGACAGTGAGGCTCTAGTAATGCTGGAGCTTTAGGGAATGTGGAGTAACATTGCCATTGCTACTAAATCCACGTACTTACCTGAAGTAGTTGCAACTTTTAGGGTCCTATCTATGGATCAAATAGAACTGTTTGACATTTAAACTGAGGGCAAAAAATGACTTATGCTAAACTGAATTGTTTGAAATAGAACTGTTTGATCATTTAGCTGTGCGTAAAGAAATGACTGATGTTTAATTGAATTGTTACAGATTCATAGTAATACTAGGAACAATTTAATTTTATTAACTTATGCTAAATTAAATTGTTAGAAGTAGAACTGTTTTATCATTAGCTGTCCGTATCCACAAAATGTATTTACAAGCCATATATATTTAATATATATGAAATAAGAGGAGTTGGCATTAAATAACCTCCAATTGTTGAAATGCCACAAAACCCAAACAAGCCAAATCATATATATTTAATATATATGAATAAAGAGGATTTAGTATTAAATAACCTACAATGGTTGATATAACATAAAACCCAACCAAACCAAATTATATATATTTAATATTTGGCATTAAATAACCTACAAAGGTTGATATACCATCAAACCAAACCAAATTAAACTAAACCAATCAATTCCGAAGCACAACTGAAGACACCGTATTGAAGACATACAAATCTTATGATGTTATGATGCACCCATAAAAAGATTTCTTTCAAAGAGATTTTTTGCGGTGATTTCGTAAACGGTCTGTTTTGTAACAACATATGTTTCTAGCTTATTCTCATTTCATTCTATTTTTTTAGTCCTTCGAGCCTATTCACTGTTTGCTCTCTTTCTAAAGGAAATTTTGTGTTGAAACTAATTTACTTTCTTTGAATGCTTAAAAATGTAGTTGGAGAGAACCAAGTCTACTAACATATCTTTCAAATAAGTTTTCTAGGCGAACTTTTAAATCCTTCTGGTTCAATTTCTCTTTCCTTTTAGCTCTCAATTTAACAATTTGCATTTAAATCATTTTATCTAACTTTCTTTTCATTTTTCAGTCTCCCCTAATCTCACTCTCACCCATAGTGTCCTTTCCTTCTTTCTTTCTTTCTTTCTTTCTTTTACTCGAGAGATCCGCAAAGACTTTATTCACCCTATTCTCGTGAGAAGCTATGGTCTTGAAACCAGTGTGACATATAAGCTTTTCTGTCACTTGGTGTATATATATATATATATATATATATTTATTTATATTACTTCAATAAGGCATATGCGTGTAGATAGGAGGATATCTGTATGAGTATGTGTGCGTATATACGTATATATATATATATGGTTTGTTTGTTTTGTTGTCTAATGTCATATCCACCTTGGGTTATTTAATGCAAAATCCATCCTTCTAGAAGAACAGTAGTGGTATTATTTAACCCATAGCTTAAGATAGGATAAGAGGGTTCATACATTTAACCTTTAATGACTTTAAGATAGGATAAGAGGGTTCATACCTTTACCAAGGTTATTTCTCTGAAAGTGAATGTTATTGCGTAACTGCGGCTCGAACTCACTTACTGTAATTCCGTAGTTTAGCGCTTTAACCCTGAGGACATCCCCTATCCATACGGGTGTGAACATATCCACATATGTTTGTGTGGGCACAGTCGTAAGATATATATATGTACGTATGTACAGGGATACATATGTAAATTAATATTAAATACGAATAATTTCGAAAATAAGTTAAAAAGTTGGGCTGATTTTAGAAGATGATAAAAGAAAAAGAAAAAGATTTCTTGGTTGGAATTATGTAGTAATTTTAGGATATTTGTAATGAACTGAAGTCTTCAGCACTGGTACGATCAGATGTCAGCATATGGGAGTTTTATTTCTTTTATGTCTTTCGGTGCTGGGTGATTGGATGGTAAAAATCGGTTTTCTTTTCCGAAAGTCAAACCCCTATATATTCAAGGTGGCAGTTTGGCTTCATCGTAAGCATCTAGCAGTTTGTTGTTTAAAGTAAAGAAAAAGAGGTCAAAGAATTCAAGCTGGAAGTCTGTAGCAATTCGAGGTGTGTCACCTGAAACATAACGTGCAAATCACAGCTTGACGCAGAATAAGATGGAGAATTGAGCAACGTCCACGTCACCATAGTTATGTTTTTGTTCGACTTAAGCTAAAAAGACGTATCACACTCACCACCCCTAGGATTTTCTCGTGACTTCTACAGTTTTGAGCAAAAACGTGGGGAGTGGCTGTTTGCTTGCGATATTGGACGGGCTGCGAATTGGTACCGTCACATATTTGGCAGATAGAAATGCACGTTCTTTGTAGGGCACTAAATCGTATCTAGTCCCGATGCTCCATTAAGTAAACCCTTCGTTGCTATTATTACCAGGCTCGTGGTTAGCATCTGTTAGGGTCGCTTTTTAGGGGACGTATAATTGGGTGTATTTGAAATAATGTTTCAAAGAATTTTTTTAACTATATTCAGTTTTAAGGCATTGATATTGAAACCCGGTGTCGAGTGTTTTCATGTTTAAATTTATAACTACGAACAGTAACTGGGCACAAAGTTTGCTGGCAAAGAAGACTGACTTCGGCATTCAGTAACAAGGTTGACCTGTCTCTCCAAAACCAACCAACCAACCAACCAACCATTAATGATATTTTCATAAATAAAATAAAAGCATTAATGGTTGCCAGTTCTTGGTAAACATTATTAAAAGAATAGTGAGGAGGACAAGTCTTATATATAATTGATATCAACAGCATGTCAAGACATTTGGGGTTATTTTTTGCCAAGACGCTAGGGAAATGCGTACGTCAAACATTTCTGTTTCCATTTTTGGTGTAATTTTTTAAAAGGTTGATGAGTGGGTAGAGTGTTTGCCAAAGGTCTGGGAGACATGGGCTCAATCGCAGGTAGCGTCATACCAATGACTTTAAAAATGGTATTTTATACCTTCTTGCTTAGCACTCAGCAATATAAGGTACGTATCGAGGGTAAAGTGGAGCAATCCAGGGAAAAGAAGTAGCGCCCTCCCCTACACCTCGGTGTAGTAGCTATTGAAAAGGGAGCCTTCTGGTCGCTCTCGACTACGGTCGCCAATTTTACATCTTTACAAATATTCCTTGAAATACAAATAATTTGCAAACAATCACAAAAGTTCCAGAACTGGAGCCTCGCCCACAGATGCAGTTTATTGCGATACTCTGGACGCCTTTTTTGTGGTGGAAGCTGAGCCATCTGCAGGGGCTCCAGTCAGCGTATTTTAAGCCCTACAGACTGGACAAAAATATTTAACTTTTAATTTAGCTAAGAATAACAAACAACGGTATATCATGTCGCTAAATTTTATCTTTTATTAAATATTCCGAAAGTTTGGAGTTGTAGCAGAAAGAAAGAATTTCAAATTATTATTTAGTGCGGAAATTGTTTTGGCCGTTGGAGTTCAAATTTATATCTTTCGTCCAATGAGAATGACTGATACCATTCTGTCCGGGGGAGGTGACCCGGGCAACAGAAAAAGGCTGTGAATTGCTCCTTCGACCTCTTTTCGCTCCCTCCTTGCTAGCAGCAAGACAGACCGGCCAACACGAGGGAGGACATACACACACACACACACACACACTCTCTCTCTCTCTCTCTCTCTCTCTCTCTCTCTCTCTCTCTCTCCCGGGCGATTTCAGCAGCAGACACATGGACATCTCAACACGAAATAGCACATTCAACATTGTTCCTCTGCTTCCTTTAGGAAACCATTCCTTATCAATTATTTTTTCCTCCCAAATCAACTGGACCTCGAAACTTCTTGCTGAATGCTAAATTCTTGCTCAACTACTTACAACTGTTTTCTTCTTCCTGAAACTTACAGCACAAGGGTTTCTCAAGCTGTTAATAAAGCTTCCAAATTGAAAACTATCAATATCTTCGTCAACTCATTTGTTCTTCCTTTTAATATAACAAGAGCCAACAGAACTCTACAACTTCAACTGCCATTTTTGTATAAATGGTAACCATTATCTGCCCTCGTGTCATGAGGTAATGGGAAGTAGCTGGTCATTGCCATTACTCCACGTCCACTGTTCAGGGATGGTTGAACGTGTTTCAGTCCCATCTACGGGTCAAATAGAAGTTTTCAATCATTTAATAAAGATTGTTATTATAATTATTATTTAAGTCAAACGCATACAACTGAGTGTAAATTATTTGTATTACATAGGAATACTTTGTAAAAAGAATATATAATGTTAAATAACAGCACTTGAAACCATTTAACTGTGTGAAAATGAAGATTAATATTAGACGGAATTATTTGTGTTAAATGAAAATACTTGCAACCATTTAGCTGTGTGAAAACAAGCGATTAATATTTAAGAGAATTATTAGACGTAGATACTTGTCTAGCCAAACTGAAGAGGACGCTTCGAACTGGGATCGAAATCCGCCTAACTTTATGCTAAATTTAGTATCTTACCACTCAACCATGTCGGCAACGTACGTCAGCTCGGAAATTAGAACTCATTTTTTATTAGCTTTTGCTTGTTTACATTCCGCGCTATCGGATACCGGATTGAATAATTCGTTAGACGAACTTTGCATTACGCGTGTGGCAGATAAAAACTTATATATATATATATATAATTTGGCAGTAAAATTACCCTCATGGGTAGATACGCCATAAACACTTACCAACGAAGTATTTTGAAAATAACTTCTTGTTTCAGTTTTTCGGAGAATACTGTTTTCAGAATTGGTTTCTGTATCTCTAGCCTTGAAAGTTATTTTTTATTCGAAAAAAAAAAAAAAAGAATGAAGAAAAAAATGAAAAGATTGGGTAATAAAGTTAGGGTTAGTTCACTAAAAACCGGATATGTTCTTTCAGTTCGTGAAAAAAAAAAGTAAACTATCGCAGATCTCTGAAGAGGAAGTAAAGCAAAAAAAAAAAAAAAAAAAAAGAAAAAAAAAGATTCGTTGGGATACTTTAGATTCTGTCTTCACTGCGAATAATGAATAATTACTTGGATATATTGGTTTTGCCCAACTTTTTGTCTTCGTTTCGGTAATCTGCATAATACCCAGTAATGAAAGAAACAAGTATGCTAAAAGATTCAAAATGAACACGGGCTTTTAAGCTGATTAGGTGCGCGTTACTCACAGCCCTCATAGAACGTTAGCTTCTTTTTGGTAGCATTAGTTGAACAAATCTAACTGCATCCTATCAATTGGCAAAAAGAAACTAATTACGTTCATTGCTAGTCATATTTACCTGCTTTTTCTCCGTTATTACAACGACTTTCCGGATATTTGAGACTCTTAACTTATCTCCCAAGGAACATGCTATCGGTTAAAAGAAAAATAGCCTACAGAGAGCGCCTAGCATCTTTAGTCGAGAATCAGTAGGAAAAGACCTAATATAGTGTTACTGGGCAGACGCCAAGTTTTACTATTCTCACTTCTCTTTGCAACAGAAAGCAATGAAATAGCAAACTGGCGAAGAGATTTCAAACTTCAGCTAGGAGAGTGTGTTCACTCAACACTTATACTCTAGGGAAAGTCATGAACCCGTTTTCCCTGTTACGTAGCTATAGGTTAACAATAGAGCAAAGAATACTCTTTCACTTTGTTAAGACACTGCATCTTAGACAGAGAGTCCGATAAAGGAAATACAAAAAACAAGCCGGGATAGCAGTAACAGCCACCAACTACGTCATTACAAAAATGATCAACTCTTTGTGATCAAGATGAGATACTAGTGTTGTACATTGACCTTGGACCCGGGCAAACATGCCATTCCAAAGTGATGCACCGGAAGGAAGTGACACATTCCAATGGCAAGAAAGAAATCGCGTAGGCGGATTTGATTGACGAAATGGGACAAGGTAAAAGCCCATGATACACTCATAGACTAATGTACCAGAAGAGAGTGACCTCTGAACTGCATGACAGTTATTTCCGCTTGATGACGATCAAACATGCCATTCCAAAGATTGAGAGAGCGATTGAACTATTATATAACTCGGTTAAGACAGGAAGTCAGCGAGTTGGAGGACAGACGAGTTGGAGTCAAGATGTGGTAGAGAAAACCTGCACTCTGTAGAGTGGGTCCACGGGTCTCCGGTTGAGCAGCCCTGGAGAACGAGAAAGACACAACACTGATGGCCATAAGTTTGGGGGTCAATATATTGCAGTTCTGTTAGGTCTCCAACTCCCTTTCACAGTAAAACCCTTTCGAACCTTTCAAATAAAGTGAGAGGTATGTTTTTAAGAACTGAGTAGCTCGTCTTTATTCATTGCGTCAGTATGTATTCAGCATATGTATTATGTGTTTGTATAGTTAATCATGGTCATGGCTATACAACACTAGTTGGAAGTTTGGGATATGGCCGGGGTCAAGTTTTTAATTCTATATAATTAATGAAATCTCTTTCGGCAAGTATATGAGAGCCATCTTGGAGCATCTCATGGGAAGAGGGTTCACTCCTAGTTCACGCAAGTGGGAGCAGAACGTCTTCTTGCCGGACCTTCATCCCGCTCCTTGGTCTATGTGACCGAGAAAAGGAGAAGACGGAATTTTTTTGCGATCATTTCACTCACTTAATCTGTGGTTTCCCTATCTCTGCGGATTTTATTTCTGGGCTACTGAATCTGGGAAAGCATCAGGAGTGATAGATAGATAGATAAAGAGAGAGAGAGAGAGAGAGAGAGAGAGAGAGAGAGAGAGAGAGAGAGAGAGAGAGAGCTATTGCAGAAAATATGACAATCAACACGAATAAAAAATTTGATCAATAGGTTTTTGTCGGTCACTACACAAGAATGCTACGAGCAATCTTGAACAAGTCCTGGCGGCAACACCCCACAAGACACCAACTGTACGGTCACCTACCCACTATCACGAAAACTATTCAAGTTAGACGAACCAGACATGCAGGACACTGCTGGAGAAGCAGGGACGAACTCATAAGAGATGTACTCTTATGGCCGTGCAAAAGCAGGACGGCCAGCACGAACATACATTCAGCAGCTATGTGAGGATACGGGATGTTGTCCTGAAGACCTACCTAGGGCGATGAACGATAGGGAGGAGTGGCGAGAGAGGGTCAGGGATATCTGTGCTACCAGCGCGATATGATGACATATTTATCTAAAAATAATCTGATCTTTTCTTTTTACTTTGTTTTTCTTTAGATTAAAATTTATTCTCCATTATTTAGTTCATCGCTGTATCTTAAGCGGTTAAATACTGGGCAATTCTTATGTTTTAAAATTTCATATCAAAAACGTCTTCAAAATTTTTTCTTCGAAAAGAATCTTTATATTATATAACCTTTTCTTTCTTCAGTTGCCTGGCTCTTCTCTTTGTGTAATTCTCTCGTCGTCTCTTGAGACCATTTTATCTTCTCGTCATGCCCTCACCTTCTCTCATGCCCGTGGTGTAATGGTTATCGTCGTAGGAAATGGACACAGCGACACGAATTCAAATCTTGGACGAGACTGATTGCATTTCACATAGCACTAATACCCTTGGGAAAGGTATGAATCCAATAACTCTCCCTCCAGCTATGGGTAAATAGTAGGGCAGACTAGGTTCTTTAGCTTTGCTGAGGCAACTAGTCTCGGAGAAGGAAAACCCTGAATTCAAACCTGTTAAACTTCGCTTAAAAATTGACCTTGTGTCATATCCTACCCGAGCGAAAGGGTTGGGTAAATATGGTCACCTTCTACCATTTTCTCTCGTTATAACTCAATATTGTTTCAGATTCTCACTGAGATGAATTACAAGGAGAGATGAATAAGAACGAGAATTCCTCTAAATGCACATTACTCTACTGCACCAACGATAACTTTTCTCTCCCAAGTCCTCTCTGACCCGGAGTGGTAGCACCTGACAGGGTCGTATCTATGGGTCAAATAGATATGTTTGACATTTAAACAAATGACTTATGCTGAATTAAATTATTTGAAATAGAACAGTTTTTACATTCAACTCTGTGTAAACAAATAGCTGATGTTTAATTGAATTGTTAGTGATACATAGCAATACTTGGAACCATTTAACTTTGTTGACTTGTGCCATATTGAATTGTTTGAAATAGAACTTTTCGATTATTGAACTGCATATAAATAAATGACTGATATTTAATTGAATTGTTTGAGATACATAGCAATAATCGGTACCAATTAACTTTGGCATTACATAACCAACAATGGTTGATATGTCATAAAAGAAAAAAAAACACCCAAGCAAAACAAAAACATAGAAACACTACTTGCCTACTGTTATTTTAATCTCTTTGTTCAGTTTCTGAAACCGTGGATGGTTGGTTGGTTGGCGTATCAACCCTTTTCGGGTTATTTAAGGACGAATTAAGTCATTTTGATACAAGTTTCAAACATTTCACTTCTGTATAAGTACAGTATTTTGTTTACACACAGTTAAACATCAAAACAGTTCTATTTCAAAGAAATCAGTTTTGGATTATGACGCAGTTTAAATGTGAAAAACAGTTCTATTTTAAACCATTCAGTTGAGCATAAGTACATAGTTTTTTTTTGTTTACACTGAGTTAAATTGAAAAAAAAGTTAATTTCAAACAATTCAGTTTAGTGTAATTACAGTTTTGTTCTTTTTAACCCATAGGTAAGACCTCATCAAGAGTTGCCAATCCGAGACAGAGTGGACCTGGGAGCAATGGCAATGAAGGAGTACTCTGCATTCCGTAAGGCTCTAGTATTACTGGGGCCTCACCATCAGATTGTTTAGTGTCATATCCAGGATACTTGTTGGTGGGCTCTTACCCTTATGCAGAGGTACAGTCGGTGTATTTTCATCTGAAACGCTGGCTATACATGGAAATCGATAACTGACAGGGTAGATTTTTCGTTGGAAGTAACTCTTGTATTCTATGCTGTTCATTCGACTTCCATATATTCTACCATTGGCAACTTTGTTTCTCCAGCCATCAACATTTACAAAATCGTGAAACCTAGCTTCTTTTATAGGGATTCACAGACCGCCGAATTCTTAAATCCTCTTTACATCGGTGGTATTGTGGGACCAGCCCCTGCAACCAATTATGTGGCTAATCGGCCTTAGTTAACAGCTGTTTTTAATCTGGAATTTATTGTTACCCCTAGCCTCCCGGAAGATATTTAGAACTTTATCAACTCGCCTCTCTTCCTTCTATTATTTTAAAAAATAACTTATCAATCAATATTGTTATATATTGACCCTCGGCCAAGCCATCAATCAAGAGATGCACCTGTGTAAATAAGCGGAAGAACAGCAAAATAAGGTGGACATGAGACAATAATATAACCAGGTGCCCGGGGCGGTTCGAGTCAGTTGGGGACAAGATGCCGAAGTGAGAGCCAGTGGCAGGCAGAGAGCTTTGGGCTCTCATGACCCACGGTTGAGCAACCCAGCCAAGATGAGGAAGAAGTGCTGCTATTGTCAGAAGAACTTGGGGTCAATATAGCAGTCTGTCCCCGTCTCCAACTCACCTCTCACAGACAAGAAACATCACTCTTTCGAGAATAAAGTGTGAGTGATATATTTTTATTAAGAAGTGTGTCCATTCGTTCATTGAAGTTCGTCATTATTGTTGACTATGTTCCGCATATATTTGTATATGTATACGTGCAGCTGTATTATGGCTATGGTTGTGAGTATACAGCAATATGTCAGAAGGCGCTCATGGTTTAACGGTTATCTTCATAGGAAGTTGATTTGGCTGCTCGAGTTCAAATCCTGAACGGGGTTATTTGTATTTCGTATAACTTTTGGGGTAAGTGTAAATTTAACTCTTCTCCTTCTAGCTATTGGTAAATAGTAGGGCAGATTTTAAACTTGGTAAGGCAACCGGTTTAGGAGAAGTAAAATTATATTTTTAACTAGACCTAAAGAGGGATGGATTCCGCCAGGCTAATCTTGCCCAAGACACGCTATATAAGTCGCCCACCTACGCCCGAACCAAGATAAGTCTTTTTTTTTTTCTTTTGGTTTGGTTTGGTTTTATGGCATATCAACCTTTATAGGTTATTTTACGCCAAATCCATTTTTATGTAAATAATCAGTTCTATTTAAAACAATTCGGTTTAGCATGAGTACACAGTTTAATTGTCAAAAACATGTCTATTTCAAACTATTCAGTTATATATAACAATTCATTTTTGTGTAAGTACTGTATCAGTGTCAAAAATAATTCAATTTAAAACAATTCAGTTTAGCAAAAGCACACAATTTTTTTTCTATATTGATACCACTCTTACAGCGTTACAATATAAATAGTTTTGTTTGCTGTAAACAGAAACACAATATGTAATGATATTAATGTAATAAAGTATTTAATTTCTATTGATAATGTTAAGTGGAACTTTATATAAAACGACTTATTTCAAATGAATTAAATGAATTTAAGAAACGCAAATGTCAGGAATCAGAAAAAAAAAACGCTCCAAGACTTCAAGAACCGTTGTTCTTTTAGAAACGTAGAATTCTTAACAGCCTCCTGATCAGTACCGTTGACTCAAAGAGATTTGTGCAGTTGGCAGGAATTTATTTGTTTATCTATGAATACCGCCTGATTTCTTGATTCTATTTCAGTTCTTTGATATTCCCTTGCCTGCGTTTACGTAAAAAGACCCTTACTGGAGCCAAAGAATAAACGTACTTTTCCTTATCTATATTAGTTTCGACCCCAATTTATTGTGTACTTGGGATAGGCAAGTGCATGTTCTTCATTTCGCTAAGTCCTGATTACCTTGGTCTTGAGATATCCTGTATCTGAGCTTGTAAGGATTGAAGGTCACATCTTGTATTGTCTATTTCAATCAGAAAAAATAATAACAAAATGAAGCCCGTTGAACTTATAGCGCTGATAATTTTCTAGGATTTGCAAGTGGGTGCAATATATCATTCATATCTGTCATCAACTGTATACAGGTCTACATCCTAAATAATGCATCAAGTGGCGTGCTTAGCTCAACGGTTATCCTCACGAGAAAAAATAATCGGTGACCTGAGGTCAAATCCTGGACAAAACTGCGTTTCACTTCATTGTAACGACTCTGAGAAAGGAGTACATTCCACTTTTCTTCTGTCGCTGAGTGAATAGTAGGATAGACTGTGTTCGTTAGATTTGGTAAGAAAACCGGTCTTTAAGAAGAAAAATTCCAAATTTAAGCCAGTTGAATTCCGATTAAAAACTGATCCTATAAGGTGTCTCAAAATAGATGCAACCCATTAATATGATAATGATTCGTTACTGAGACAAGGAACTCCATGTCAGCATACATCCCACTTTTCTTCTGTCACTGAGTGAATAGTAGGAGAGACTGTGTCAGCATCATTGAGCTTCTGTATGGGTAGAGCGGAAGACCCTTCCTTTAGATTCTTTGCAACGATGCACGTGAAAAACCAAGTTATTGGGAACGTCTTTAGAGGGATCTTTCGGACTCCTTCCGACAGAATCTCTCACATCATCAGGATATCTTCCAGTCAATTTCCTGCTAGATCGGGGATGTTTTTTCCTTCTTGTTATGTACCCGGAGATAAATCTGGCTTTTCTGGGGCTGATTGTCAAAGTTAAACTTCCTGCAAAATTTTCCTTGCATAGTTTTGAATGATTTTGTGTCTAAATAAGTGAAGCAAAATATTTCTGCTTCTCTTATCCAAAGCACTGTGATCAAGGATTAATAGTTGTGTTGTATACTCAACACAATAAAGACGAGCGACACAGTTCTTAGAAAAATATACCTCTCACTTTATTTGAAAGGGTTGTGTGTGAGAGGGAGTTGGAGACCGAACAGAACTGCAACATATTGACCTCCCCAGCTCCTCCGGACATAGCAGTGTGTCTTTCTCGTTCTCCAGGGTTGCTCAACCGGAGGCCCAGCTCTCTGCTGGGTGCTGTTTTCCCTACAGCATCATTTCTCCAACTCTCTAATCTCCAAAACTGAATTTCCTGTGCACTGAGTTATATTATAGTTCGACGCCCACTTAATCTCTTCCCATAAATGGCCAACGGAATATGCCACTTCCGCCGTCTTTGGAATGGCATGTTTTGATCATCATCGAACGGAAATAACTGTTCACAGGTCACCCTCTTCCGGTGCATCAGTTTGTGACTGTACCGTGGGATTTTAACCATGTCCCATTTTGTCAGCCAATATCGCCCACGCCAACAGAATATGCAACTTCCGCCGTCTCTGGAATGGCATGTTTGGCCAGGTCGGTGGTCAATAGACAACAGTTGTTATAGTATACTATTTTCAAATGTGAACCAAAAAAGAACATTACATTATTATTTGTAGAGTTATCAGCAGTCACCTGAGCCCTATCTATATTTAGAGACCCTGTATAAGAAATAGCTAAGAAGTGCCCGTGGTGTAATGGTTATCGTCGTAGGAAATGGACACGGCGACACGAGTTCAAATCCTGGACGAAACTGATTGCATTTCACATAGAATCACATGAATCCAATTATTCTCCCTCCAGCTATCGGTAAATAATAGGGCAGATTAGGTTCTTCAGACTTGGTAAGGCAACTAGTCTAGGAGAAGGAAACTCTGAATTCAAACCTGTTAAAATCCGCTTAAAAATCAACCTTGCGTCATGTCCTGCCCGAGCGGAGGGGTTGGGTAAACATGATAAGTAATAGCAAAGAAGTAATACTTTAAACTCACTAGAAAACTGGAAACGGTGCCTCACCATCCGATCCATGTATATTTAGACACCTTGTAATTTATTCAATTTTACATGGGTATTATGAGTGGATCTACCTTCATCGAAGGTCAGTAAGTCAAGGTGGCTTTTTGGCAAAAGAAAATACCAGGAATTGTTCCTTTAACTGTTCAGCAAAATTTATCTGCAACTTCTGGTGATTATATATGAAAACTTGTGGTGGAATGGTTACCGTCGATAAAAATGGATATGCCGACCCGAGTTCAAATCATGGACGAGGCTGTTTGCATTTCACATTTCGCTAATACACTTGTGAAAGGTATGCATCTCATTATTCTTCCTCCAGCTATGGTTAAAGAGCAGGGAAAACCGGATTCTCTAATTCCTGTATGGAATTAAGTAGGAGGAAAATTCTGAAAACCTGTTAATCTCTATATCCTATCCTGTTCATGCAGAGGAGTTAGTATATATATATATTTTTTTTTCTTTAAGAAAAAAAAAAACTGGTCACATTAGGATTATAATTTTTGATCCTAATGTGACCGGTTTTGTTTTTTCTTAAAGAAATTATTGCTCTGTAATTTCAGTTACATTGAGCTCTTTAACAGGAAAATTTAAATGGTCACTGGTGAATGTTTTTTTTTTTTTGTCCTGATGGAATTTCTCCCAACTCCGGTTTAACTGGATCGAATAATGCACACACACACACACACACACACACACACACACATATATATATATAGAGAGAGAGAGGGAGAGGGAGAGAGAGAGAAAACCAACGAATGAACTCATAGAAAAATATTTTCTGGAAGATATCTTAATTTCAGAATTTATGAGACCAAAAAATACGGATTCTAACTCCAATGCTAAAATCCCCACCCACTAACAAAAACAACAAACAGCCCTGTCGGTTTGGCAGTAAAACACATCGACTGCTTCTCCTGTCTAACCGATGTCTAACCCTATTGGATTAGACATCGCCCGCCAACGTGTGTCCAGAATATCACATTAAAACCATTTGGAACCATTTGAATGTGTTCAAACTAATAAGTTATGCTGAACAGAAGCGTTACATAGAAATACTTTAAACTCTTTAATTGTCGATCTAAATTGAATTATTTGTATTCCATGGTAATACTTAAAAACATTTCATTGTGTACAAATGAATAAATAGTTTTGAAGGGAATAAAATAAGCAAGTAAAGTTATCTCCCTTTTGTCGAGGGCGACCAGAAGGCTCCCTTTTCAATAGCTTCTACACCGATGTGTAGGGGATGGCGCTACTCCTTTCCCAGGATTGCTCCACTTTACCCTCGATATGTACCTTATATTGCTGAGTGTTAAGCAAGGAGGTATCAAGTACCATTTTTAAAGTCTTTGGTATGACGCGACCTGGGATTGGGCCCATGTCTCCCAAACCTTTGTCAAACACTCTACCCACTCATCAACCTTTTAAAAAACTACACCAAAAATGAAAAAAAAAGCGTCTTGGCAAAAAATAACCCCAATTGCCTTGACATGCTGTTGATATCAATTATATGTAAAACTTGTCCTCCTCACTATTCTTTTAATAATGTTTACCAAGAACTGGCAACCATTAATGCTTTTATTTTGTTTATGAAAATATCATTAATGGTTGGCTGACTGGTTGGTTGGTAGGTTGCTAAGCAAGGAGGTATCAGGTACCATTTTAAAAGTCTTCGGCATGACGCGAACCGGGATTGAAACCGGGTCTTCCGGATCATTGGCGAACACTCTACCTCCAAAAATGATATTTTATTTCTCCTTGCTTAACACTCAGCTTTATAAGGTACGGCTCAAGGGTAAAGTAGGTCAATCCTGGGAAAGGAGTAGCGCCCTTGATGTAGTAGCTATCGAAAAGGTAAACCTGGGGTCACCCTTGGCAACAGTTGCCAAACTTACCTACTTATTCGAATGGAATAATTATTGTTAAATAGCAATACTTGTAACCAATTTACTCCAGCAAATAAATGATTAATATTGTATTGAATTAGTAGAGTTAGATAGCAATAATTGAAAATATTTAATTGTGTCAAAATAATAGTAATACTAGAGTGCAAACAAATTATTTCTAACTTGTTTAAAAATTAAATTACCAACAAACTATTGATTTAGAAATCGTAAGTATACCCATTTAACTGTGTGCAAACAAATGATTTATAGGATATAGAATTATTCATATTAGATAGAACTACATGAAACCGTTTATCTGTGTGCAAAATAATGAGCCAAGTCTCGTTTAAAATATTTTGAACAAAATCTGTTTAAAAATCATTTATATTTAATATATATGCATAAACCGAATTCGGCACTAAATAACTAACAATAATTGACATGCCATAAAACCAAACCAAACCAAACACCTAAGGAGTATCCTGAATATGATACTATACATTTGATGGAGAGTTTTCAGTCCTGAAGCTTTGGGGAATGTGGAGTACCCCTTTACCTCTATTACTCCTAGGTCCACTCGGACTCGAAATGGTGGCACTAAATAGGGTCCAGTCTATGATCCAATTAGACCGGTTTGACATTTAAGCTATGTTCAAACGAATTACATACATTAAAACAAATTGTTAGAAATAGAATTTTTTAACTGTGTGGAAACAAATGAGTGATGTTGAATTGTCATTGATAGATTGCAGTACCTGAAACTCTTTAACGGTGTGCGTTAATTAAATTGATAGTGTTAGATGTTGATTCCCAATTAACGCTATGTGCGAAATGGACATATAATGTTCATTACTATAGACTATATAAAGAACATTCTATGCTGTCTTATTCATTTGGTCCCCAACTCAAGCGGCCCCCATAGGGCGCACGTTCGCCTTGCGCTTGCGAGCTCCAAAAATCGATCCTTTTCGTTTGGCGTCTAGTACCCGACTCTTTCTCTCTTCAAATTCTCACACAAACCTCCGCGTGATTCCGGTGCGTGACGTCAACCGCACCCCGACACCGCGTTTCGTCTCGGACTATTATGACATCTGAGTGACACCCCCATCCGCCTGCGCGCACCCGCGTTAACACCTTCAATGTTACACCCAACCAACCCATGTGCTGAGCCGAAAGGTTCTCAGCCTAACTAAACTCAAAGGCATGAACCGAAATCCCACGGCTATTTTATGACAGATGCTTGAAACCATTTATCTGTGTGCAAATAAGACTATTGATATCCGACTGCACTTGTTATATTCTCATATGCAGTATCATAACGACACAATAAATAAACAGACGCAGGAAGACCTCTTTAGAAAAATATTTACCTCCCACTTTATTTGTAAGGGTTCGAAAGGGTTGTGTGGGGTTTTACTGTGAGAGGGAGCTGGAGACCGAACAGAAACTTCAATATTTTGACCTCCACTCTTATGGCCGGCAACGTTATCTTTTTCTCGTTCTCCTGATGCTCAACCAGAGGCCCAGAGACCCACTCTGCTGGGTGATGGCTTTCTTGACTGCATCTTATCAGTAACTTCTCTGGACCCCCAACTCAAAAGGGGGCCCCGAGCCCCTTCGGCCGGGCGTGGCTTTCACTACCACATCTCCTCTATAACTCCTTCTCCAACTCTAACTGCCACCTTACTTGACTTCTGTCTTGACTGAGTTATATAATAGTTCAACGCCCATTCAGTCGCCTACTCGATCTTTGAAATCGCATGTTTGATCGTCATCAAGCGGAAATAACTGTCATGTAGTTCACAGGTCACTCTCTACCGGTGCATCAGTCTATGAGTGTACCATGGGATTTTTTTTTACCTCGTCCCATTTCGTCAGCCAATTTCTGCCCACGCGATTTCCTCTCATAACTGCCATTAGAATGTGTCACTTCCTTCTGGTGCATCACCTTGGAATGGCATTTTTGGCCGGGTCGAAGGCCAAAATACAACACACTACTAGTGCTGACAAATGATTAATATTTAATAGCGTTATGTTCGTATATTTGGAACTATTAATCTGTGGGCAAACAATAGTAATAATCGTGTGCAATACAACTAAATTTTATCTCATTTCTAAAGGTTTTTGACTTACAAATCATATGTACAACCATGGAACGAGCCGCCACAGGCATTGGCCTCCATGTCAATGCACACAAAACTGAATATATGTACTATAATCAAACAGGTGACATTTCCACACAAGAGGGAACCTCTCTGAAACTGGTAGACAAATTCACCTACCTAGGAAGCAGTGTCTCATCAACCGAAAAAAACATCGACATGCGGCAAACGAAGGCATAGACAGCTATCGATAGGCTATCGATCATATGGAAATCAGACCTGACCGATAAAATGAAACGCAGTTTCTTCCTGGCAGCGGTCGTGTTAATACTATTGCATGGATGCACTACTTGGACGCTAACTAAACAGCTGGAGAAGAAGCTAGACGGCAATTACACAAGAAGGTTGCGAGCAATATTGAATGAGTCCTGGTGGCAACACCCCACAAAGCACCAACTATACGACCACGTGCCTCCCCTCACGAAAACTATCCAAGTTAGACGAACCAGACACGCAGGACACTGCTGGAGAAGCAGAGGCGAGCTCATAAGTGATATACTCTATGGACCCCCACATATGGCCGAGCAAAAGCAGGACGACCAACTAGAACATACATACAGCAGCTATGTGAGGATACGGGATGTAGCCCTGAAAACCTGCCAGAGGCGATGAACGATAGGGAAAAGTGACGAGAGAGGGTCAGGGTTATCCGTGCTAGCGTCACGACATGATGATGATGATGATGATGATGATGATGATGATGATGATAACCATTTAACTGTATTTGAACAAATGAGCTCTTGTTTGTTTAAAAACGGTTGGGGTGTTTCCCCTACATATGGACTCGCCCTTATGTGACATATACCGGCTAAGCTCTCTTCAGCGCAGTCTCGGCGAGCCGTTACCAAGGACGGTAATATTCAAGATTGTTAAGCTGAGGTGGGGTTTCTCTCAGCTATCGTTTATGTATGTAGTATTTTCTTTCAATATATTTCTTATCACTCATTTCCGAGTAATGTTATCATTTGAACCTCCTCTTGACCATAACAAAAATGTTATGTACAAACTATGCATTTATAAAGAATATATTATATGTATAAAGAGAATTTGGTATTAACTGACGTACAATGGTTGATAATCCATCAAACCAAACAAAACGAAATCATATATATTTGATATATATGTATAGAGAGGATTTGGCATTAAATAACCAACAATGGTTGATATACCATAAAACCCAACCAAAACAAAGGATATATATTCAATGTATATGTATAAAGAGGATTTGGCATCAACTGACGTACAATGGTTGATAAGCCATGAAACCAAACCAAACCAAATCATATATATTTAACATATATGTATAAAGAGGATTTGGCATTATATAACCTACAATGGTTGATATGCCGTAAAACCCAACTAAAATGAATTATATATATTTAATATATATGTATAAAGAGGATTTGGCATTAAATAACCTATAATGGTTGATAAGCCATAAAACCAAACCAAACCTAACCAAATCATAAATATTTAATATATATGTATAAAGAATATTTGGCATTGAACAACCTACAATTGTCGATATTCCATAAAACCCCACCAAACCAAATCATATATATATATATATATATATATATATATATATATATATATATATATATATATATATATATATAATCAGGATTTAGCATTAAATAGCCTACAAGAATAAAAAAGCCAAATGAAACCATTCTAAAACATTGGCAACTTGCCATTTTAAAATCGTAAAAGTAACATTTCTCGAAATTTTTCTACTAAAACGAATGATATAAACTTATTTCGGTATAAGTAAATGTAGAAAAAGGGGTTCCAACATAATTTTCATAATTTGGAGGCCCCCGTGATGTGGTTAACATCAATAAATATGGACACAATATTCCGAGTTCAAATCTTGGACAAGGCTGTTTGCATTTTCTAAACGCTAATACCTTAGGAAAAGTATGGATCACTATCTTATTTCCCGGGCTATGAGTAAACAATAGGGCTTACTGGGCCCCTTAACCTTAGAGAAGGAAGACTCTTATTTCAAATCTGTTTAACTTCGCTTAAAAAATGATGAGGTGTCTCATTTTCTCCTTGGTGGGGAGTTGGGTCAGTACATATTAGTGAAGATAACGGTACATCAGTGAAGACCAAAATATCTTTACTCACCTTCACAGCCCGTCGAAATTTGATGTAATTTTATGATTTAGCAGTTTAATAAATTTCTGTCCACGTGTAAGACGACATAGAATTTTAAAAAAAATTCCGTATATACAGAATCATTGCAGCCATTTATTTTACTGGAAACAAAACATTCAACCAAGGTGGCCTTTTTGTCACATACTGCGAAAAAAAAGAAAAAAGAAGAAGAAGAAGAAGAAGAAGAAGAAGAAGAAGAAGAAGAAGAAGAAGAAGAAGAAGAAGAAACAGGAAATATAGGAAATTCTTCAAATCCAATTTCCATTCACATTATTACAGGTATAGCTCGAAACAAAAAGAAACACACACACACACACACACACACACACACACACACACACACACACACACAGACACACACACACACACACACGCACACGCACACACATGCACACGCGCAGGAATGTGTGCACAGGAACACTCAAATACATACATACATACGTACATACATACATACACACATACATACATCTATGCACACACAAACACACATACACACTGCCAGAAAAGCCAGGAAATTCTTCAGATCTTATTAGCATTCAGATTTTTCCAAGTATATCGGCAGAGATAATTAAACACACGCACACGCTCACACACATGCGCGCATATGCCACACAACATAGATACACATATAATCGTATACATCATCTTTGTAACTTACAGAAGCAGCATTAAATGATTAATATTTTTTTTATTTTATTTTAAAGCACTTCTTATCCTTTGTGTTCTCATATTAAATGTGTTCATATTCATAAGAAAGATATACATTAATCTTCTCATGTATGGATATTAAGTATTCTATTGAGAGGTCGTTCACTTTATCGCGAAAAACTATAAACAAAACGTTCAGAATAAATAAAAAAAGTTTATCTAGGCTTTGGAAACAATAAGAGAGAGAGAGAGAGAGAGAGGATATATCTCTTCTGCCGGTGTCTCTCTGAAAACGTATTCTGTACTTGTTATCAAATGTTATTCACTGCGATTGATATTCTGTCAAGAAGTAAGTATCTAATTAAACAATGTCTCTAACAAATATATAAACATAGCGTTTATTTTTTCCGCTAACTTAGTGATGAACACAAAGGAATTAAAAAAGAATTGTCACCTTCAATAAAATAAAATAGAATGATAAATAGAATTAAAAAAACAATAAAATAAAAAAAAAATTGTCGCCTTCAAAAAATAAAATGATAAATAAAATTTTAAAAAGAATAAAAAAAATAAAAAATTGTCTCCTTTAAAAAAATAGAATAAAATTTAATTCGTCATCTTATGTCATCAAATATAACTGATTTATTGATTTTAACGGCATGTTAAACCATCAACGGCTATTTCATACTTAGTGGAATTACGTCCATTGTACGTTTTTGGATATTTTTAAAAAGAATTTATTGCACACAGTTATATAATATCAAGTATTACGATCAAATAAAAATATTTTTCTCGCAGTTGCTTGTTTTAAGTATTCTTATCTTATTTTTTCTTTAGTATCTTGCTAGTCTCTCTCTCTCTCTCTCTCTCTCTCTCTCTCTCTCTCTCTCTCTAATATCTCTCCAGTTGCTCTCGGATCTGTAGTACCTCTCTTCTGTCAAAGGTCTCTATCTGGCGTTTCTAGTGTCCTTCTCCACAATCTCTCTGTCTCTCTCTCTGTCTCTCTCTCTTGTCTATCTAATATCTCTCCAGGTGCTTTCGGGTCTGTAGTATCTCTCTTCTGTAAAATGTTTCTCTCTAGTATTTTTAGTTTCCCTCTCTGCAGTCACTCTCTCTCTCTCTCTCTCTCTCTCTCTCTCTCGTGTATCTAATATCTCTCTAGTTGCTCTCGGATCTGTAGTATCTCTAGTTCCTCAAACGTCTCTCTCTAGTAATTCTTGTGTCCTTCTCAGCTCTCTCTCTCTCTCTCTCTCTCTCTCTCTCTCCCTCTCTCTTGTCTATCTAATATCTCTCCAGTTGCTCCCGGATCTATAGTATCTCTAGTTCGTCAAATGTCTCTCTCTAGTAATTCTAGTGTCCTTCTCAGCTCTCTCTCTCTCTCTCTCTCTCTCTCTCTCTCTCTCTCTCTCTCTCTTGTCTATCTAATATCTCTCCAGTTGCTCCCGGATCTATAGTATCTCTAGTTCGTCAAAGGTCTCTCTCTAGTAATTCTTGTGTCCTTCTCAATTCTCTCTCTCCTCTTTTCTCTCCGTCTTTCTCTATTGTTTTTTTTAAACATCTCTCCAATTGCTGTCAGATCTATAGTATCTCTAGTCTGTCAAAGGTCTCTCTCTAGTATTTCTAATGTTCCTCTCTATAGTAGTGTTCGCCAATGGCCAAGGAGACCTGGGTTCAATCCCGGGTCGAGTCATACCAAAGTCTCAAAAAATGGTACTTGATGCTAACTTGGTTAACACTCAGCATTATAAGGTAAGAATCAAGGGTAAAGTGAGTAGTAGCTATGTGTAGTAGCTATCGAAAAGGGAGTCTTCGGGTCACCCTCGACTAAGGTTGCCGACAACACTTCTCGTCTGACTTATATATTTTTCTTTGCTTTTTTAATATCTTATATGATATTAGTCATATAAATTATTTCCCTCTTCACAAACGTTGGCATTGGGTTCCATTGTTCGTTATTTGTGTATTCGCATCTCTCTCGAGCCTATCTCTCAAGCATCTCTCTCTCGCTCTCTCTCTTTCTCTCTCTAGTCTCTCTGGCGCATTTCTCATAAGTCTTTCAAGCGTCTCTTTCTCCAGTCTTTCAACGTCTCTCTATTATCTCTCGCGTCTGTCTCTTTCTTGTCGTTCTAGAGTCTTTCTCATTCTCTATAGTTTTGCTAACGTCTCTATTTCTCTATTGTCCTTCTATCCTTTTTCGTGTCTAGTTTCTTTGTCTGTTTCTTTGTCAAGTTTCTCTAGCGTATCTCTCTCTAGTCACTGTAACCTCTCTCTGATTCTCTCTAGTCTCTATCGCGTCTCTATTTCTCTTTAATCTCTCAACCGTTTTTCTCTACTCTTTCTAGCGTTTCTTTCTCTAGTCTTTCAACTGTCTCTCTTCAATATCACTTGCGTCTCTCTCTAGTTACTGTAACGTCTCTCTGATTCTCTCTAGTCTCTATCGCGTCTCTATTTCTCTCTAATCTCTCAACCGCTTTCCTCTCCTCTACTCTTTCTAGCATCTCTTTCTCTAGACTTTCAACTGTCTCTCTTTAATATCACTTGCGTCTCTCTCTAGTCACTGTAACGTCTCTCTGATTGTCTCTAGTTTCTATCGCGTCTCTATTTCTCTCTAATCTCTCAACTGCTTTCCTCCACTCTTTCTAGCGTCTCTTTCTCTAGTCTTTCAACTGTCTCTCTTTAATATCACTTGCGTCTCTCTCTAGTCACTGTAACGTCTCTCTGATTGTCTCTAGTCTCTATCGCGTCTCTATTTCTCTCTAATCTCTCAACCGTTTTTCTCTACTCTTTCTAGCGTTTCTTTCTCTAGTCTTTCAACTCTCTCTTTCTAGTATCTCTAGCGTTCCTCTTTCTCTAGTCTATATAGTCTCTCAAGCGTCTCTCTCATCCTGTCTAGTCTTTCTCTAGCGTCTTTATTTCACTTTTGTCTTTGTAGATTCCTTCTCTCTAGGCTCTTTAACGTCTCTCCCTCTTTCTCTCTCGAGTTATTTGATTCTATCGCTGACCGCTTTGACCCTGCTACTTTTATTTTTTATTTTTTTTCTTTTCTGATTTAAAAAAAAAAAAACCATTACAACTTCCGTCTTCACAAAGATCGGCGCAATATTTTATTTCTCATTCTTTGTGATTTCTTTCCTATCTTCACCAACATGACGGCTTTAAATTTGTTTGTCGTTTGAACCTGACCGTATTTATCTCCCGTCTACTTTCACAACCCCCTCAAATCTTATTTCTTTGTAGTTTTACACCTTAAACACGTTTTTTTTCTTCCTCTCCATTGTAACATCTTATATCTTGTCTCAACACACGATTTTTTCTTTGTCACTGAACACGAGATATCGATTCTCACAATTCTTTTGAGAGATGTTAAAGGAAAAACTTACATTTAAAAACAATATATAGAAAATCTTAGCCGGTGAATGAGACGAAGTTAAAATGGACGGATTGGGCCTTCAGATTGTACAGGGAACTAACGCGATATTCTCACGTCTTAAAATAACGATTAATTCAACCAGCTGATCAGGCAAATTGGCTTAGCGTCTCTCTCTAGTCACTGTAACGTCTCTCTGATTCTCTCTCGCGTCTCTATTTCTCTTTAATCTCTCAACTGTTTTCATCTACTCTTTCCAGCGTCTCTTTCTCTAGTCTTTTAACTATCTCTTTTGAATACCTGTAGCGTCTCTCTCTCTCTCGTCACTGTAACGTCTCTCTGATTCTCGTGTCTCTCCCGCGTCTCTATTTCTCTCTAATCTCTCAACCGTTTTCCTCAACTCTTTCTAACATCTCTTTTTCTAGTCTTTCAACTGTCTCTTTTTAATACCTCTAGCATATCTCTCTCTCTCTAGTCACTGTAACGTCTCTCTGATTCTCTCTAGTCTCTCTCGTGTCTCTATTTCTCTCTAATCTTAAAATAACGATTAATTCAACCAGCTGATCTGGCAAATTGGCAAAACCAGTTGCGCGCTATTCCACAACTGGTCATGAGCCGATTATTTTCGGCAGAATGAATTTTTGATAACCACTGTTAGCCCGATATTTCAGGCTGGGTAGTATTGTACTATTTCAGCCTTTGTTTTTTGTACTGGGTTTAGTTGTTGGTAGCGAGGGGGAAGTTTGTTGTTAGCGAGGATAGGTGGTGTAACGTATGTGTGTTTACGTTGTGTTGTTTCCTCGCTTAGTGTTGTTAGTCCCCTCGCTAAGGTCTGTAAGAAATAAAAGGTAGAATGAAGAGGAAGTAAGATGGCGATAGTCGAAATATATTTTTATGAATAGGTTTTTATTTGCAGCATCGAATATTTGATTTGCTTTTCGTGCTGCAAGACTCGTGAAGGGTTGTGAGTATTGAGACGAAATTGAGTTATGAGAAGTTGAGATGGCAGCGTGTGTCGTCGGGCGTGAAGGATTGTGTTTTGGAGTCACCATGGTTTTTGTCCGTCTGGTGGAGAGGCGTGCGTTGGTCTCCATTAACGTGTCCCAGAGGTGAATTGAGAGCTAACGTGTCGAGAGCGGGATTACGCTCAGATCAACATAGCAAATTTTGGGGCGACATAAAGTTGTGCATGTGCGAGGCATGTTGAATGTATCTAATTTATATTCAACTGGAATTCCTTGTAAGGGACCCATAAATAAGATGGATTTCCTCGTGTGTCCATGCTGCTGCTGCTGCTATTCTAGAGCTGCAGTGAGATGTCTGCATTGGGCGGCATTGTCCAGCTAAAAAGCATCGCTATTGAAGAACGGCTAGTGTGACGTCTGCACTGGGCGGCGTTCTTCAACCAAAGAGGGGGGTGTTTGGCAGCTTACCCGATTTGCTAGTTGGAAATGAAGGTCCGGGCTGAATAGGAGTAGTCATCCTGATTGGGTGAAATTAAGTGTCGAATTAAATTTGCGCGCCAAACCAAAATACGAAATTTTCCCCTTCTCTTCACTATGCATCGTACGGGTAGTATTTCGAGCTGATAGTTTATTTTCTTTGATGAAGGGCATATTAACCATCGTTGTTTATTTAATACGAAAGCAATTCATTTAGATTCTAGAGTGGTTCTCAAAGTGGGCGGTACCGTCCCCTGGGGGGCGATATGAACTTTCAGAGGGGCGCTGGTGAGTAAACAGAATGGTGGGGGCGTTGGAATTGTGTAGGGGGCGTTAGAGCAGTTACAGCAAAATGTTACGTTGGTGTTGGTAGAAAGGCTGGAAAAACGGGGCGATTTAATTAAGCGTCCCCCAGTCGCTGCAACTAGACGTACGTAGTATTTGTAGTATTTGTCGCTGCCTCCCACCAGACACGACTTGACACAAGGTCAAAAGCCCGAAGGCCAATTAAAGTGGGGATAAAGGGGAGGGGAAGGTCGGGATGGAGCCGAGACTCGAACCCTGCTTGTCAGTGCTGCTCATCGGCTCACTTAGTGCAATGTGAGCCTGATGAGGCAAGCAGTTTCACGAACCCAAATGTGGGTCCGGGCACGTATGCCAGTTAACGGCTTAAACTAGACGCTTGGTCTAGTGCCGTACAAAGGGGACAAAAGTGCAGCTCGCCCACCCGAAGGTTGCCCAGCCGAAACTGGGGGCCTATTCGGCCCCGAGTCTGCTCTTGGTTTCGAGCGCCCATCCGGCACGAATGCCAGACGGCCCAGCTAAAAAGCCGGGGAGCACGCCCTGCAACTAGACGTACGTGTCAAATCCATATCCAGAACTCTCTTCGTAAGGGACAATTTTCCCCTGGTCACCGCTTTCCCCTATGTTTACTTCCTGTTCTCGCTTCGACGTTAAACTTTCTACTCCGTTACTTTTATTTCTCATTTCTTCTCCCCTTCTTAAATTCTCTTTCGCGTTGCCTTAAGCTCTGTTTTTTATACTCTTCAAACTGTTTGTGATTGAAGACTCAACCAATTTTTATGGCGTTTAACATTACCGTCGTTCTGGTGTTCGTTGGAAGAGGTGGGGAGAGCTGGCATTTTGGTCCGGCGGTGTGGTGGCAAAAAAAAGTTTGAAAACCACTGGTTGAGAAGAACAGTAGTGGTACTATCTAAGCAGGGAGGATAAAGGGGTTCATAGCTTTTCTCGTGGTTATTTGTTAGTGAACGTAATTGCGGGATTTGAGACCAATCTCGCTTTCTACGTTAGCCTCGATGCAGAGATTTCAAAATAATTGACTTTCAACGCTTTGTAAAAAAATCTCAAAACTTTTTTGAAAAAACTCTCAAACTTAAAAAAAAAAAGACCAAACTTTTTGAAAAAATTCTCAAAATCTTTTGAAAAAAAATCCAAAAATTTTTTGAATAAAATCTCAAAATCTATTGAAAATAATCTCAAAATTTTTGGAAAAAATCTCCAAATCTTTTTGAAAGAACTCTCAAACTTTTTGGAAAAAAAATTACAAAACTTTTTGAAAAAAATCTCGAAATGTTTGGAAAAAATCTAAAAATCTTTTGAAAAAAATCTCAAAACTTGTTGAATAAAATCTCAAAATCTTTTGAAAAAAATTTCAAATGTTTTTGAAGAAAATCTCAAAAACTTTTTAAAAAATTTCAAATATTTTAGAAAAAAATCTCAAAATTTTTTGAAAAAATCTCAAAACTTTTTCGAAAAAAATCTGAAAAGTTTTGGAAAAAAATCTCAAAATCTTTGTGAGAAAAATCTCAAACTTTTTCGAAAAGAATCTCAAAACTTTTTGAAAAAAATCCCAAAACTTTTCAAAAAATATCTCAAAATTTTTTGAAAAAAATCTCATAATTATTGGAAAAAATCTCAAAATCTTTTTGAAAAAACTCTCAAACATTTTTGAAAAAAAATCTCAAACTTTTTCGAAAAAAATCTCAAAACTTTTGAAAAAAATCGCGAAATCTTTTGAAAAAAATCTCAAAATCATTTGAATAAAATCTGAAAATCTTTCGAAAAAAATTTCTAAAATTTTCGAAAAATATCTCAAAATTTTTTGAAAAAAATTTCAAACAATTTTGAAAAAAATTTTAAAATCTTTTGAAAAAAAGTTCAAAATATTAGAAAAAATCTAAAAACTTTTTGAAAAAAATCTCAAAACTTTTTCGAAAAAAATCTCAAAATTTTTGGAAAAAAATCTCAAACATTTTCGAAAAAAATCTCAAAACTTTTTGAAAAAATCTCAAAATTTCAGAAAAAAATCTCAAAATTTTTGGAAAAAAATCTCAAAACTTTTTCGAAAACAATCTAAAAACTTTTTGAAAAAAATCTCAAAATCTTTTGAAAATAATTTCAAAAATATGAGAAAAAACTCTTAAAATTTTTTTGAGAAAAATCTCAAAACTTTTCGAAAAAAATCTCAAACTTTTTTGAAAAAAAACTTAAAATCTTTTGAAAAAAATTTCAAAAATGTTAGGAAAAAATCTCAAAACTTTTTGAAAAAAATCTCAAAATTTTTTGAAAAATATCTCAAAATTTTTTGAAAAAAATCTCAAAACTTTTGGAAAAAAATCTCAAAACTTTTGGAAAAAAATCTCAAAACTTTTGGGAAAAAATCTCAAAATCTAAGAAAAAAATTTTTCAAAAACTTGATCAACTTTTTAGGAAAAAATTGAGGAAAATTTTCAAAAACTTGATCAACTTTTTAGGAAAAAATTGTAGAAATTTTTCAAAAACTTGATCAACTTTTTAGGAAAAACTGAAGAAAATTTTCTAAAAACTTGATCAACTTTTTAGTAAAAAATCGAAGAAATTTTTCAAAAACTTGATCAACTTTTTAGGAAAAAATTGAGGAAAATTTTCATAACTTGATCAACTTTTTAGGAAAAAATAGAAGAAATTTTTCAAAATCTTGATCATGTTTTTAGGAAAAAATTGAAGAAAATTTTCTAAAAACTTGATCATCTTTTGCGGAAAAAATTGAAGAAATTTTTCAAAAACTTGATCATGTTTTTAGGAAAAAATTGAAGAAATTTTTCAAAAACTTGATCATCTTTTGCGGAAAAAATTCAAGAAATTTTTCAAAAAATCGAACAAATTTTTGGAAAAAATTGAAATTTTTCAAAAACTTGATCAACTTTTTAGGAAAAAATAGAGGAAAATTTTCTAAAAACTTGATCAACTTTTGCGGAAAAGATTGAAGAAATTTTTCAAAAACTTGATCAACTTTTTAGGAAAAAAGAGAAGAAATTTTTCAAAAACTAGATCAACTTTTCATGAAAAAATAGAGGAAAATTTTCAAAAAACTTGATCAACTTTTGCAGAAAAGATTGAAGAAATTTTTCAAAAACTTGATCAACTTTTATGGAAAAAATTGAAGAAACTTTTCAAAAACTTGATCAACTTTTTAGGAAAAAATAGAGGAAAATTTTGTAAAAATTTGATCAACTTTTGCGGAAAAGATTGAAGAAATTTTTCAAAAACTTGATCAACTTTTTAGGAAAAAATTGAAGAAATTTTTCAAAAACTTGATCAACTTTTTAGGAAAAAATAGAGGAAAATTTTCTAAAAACTTGATCAACTTTTTAGGAAAAAATTGAAGAAATTTTTCAAAAATTTGATCAACTTTTTTGGAAAAAATAGAGGAAAATTTTCTAAAAACTTGATCAACTTTTGCGGAAAAGATTGAAGAAATTTTTCAAAAACTTGATCAACTTTTTAAGAAAAATTGAGTAAAATTTTCAAAAACTTGATCAACTTCTTACGAAAAAATTGAAGAAATTTTTCAAAAACTTGATCAACTTTTTAAGAAAAAATTGAGTAAAATTTTCAAAAAACTTGATCAATTTTTTAGGAAAAAATTGAAGAAATTTTTCAAAAACTTGATCAACTTTTTAAGAAAAAATAGAGGAAAATTTTCTAAAAACTTGATCAATTTTTGCGGAAAAGATTGAAGAAATTTTTCAAAAACTTGATCAAATTTTAGGAAAAAATTGAAGAAATTTTTCAAAAACTTGATCAACTTTTTAAGAAAAAATTGAGTAAAATTTTCAAAAACTTGATCAACTTTTTAGGAAAAAATTGAAGAAATTTTTCAAAAACTTGATCAACTTTTTAAGAAAAAATTGAGTAAAATTTTCAAAAACTTGATCAACTTTTTAGGAAAAAATTGAAGAAATTTTTCAAAAACTTGATCAACTTTTTAGGAAAAAATAGAGGAAAATTTTCTAAAATCTTGATCAACTTTTGCGGAATAGATTGAAGAAATTTTTTAAAAACTTGAACAACTTTTTAGGAAAAAATTGAAGAAATTTTTTAAAAGCTTGATCAACGTTTTTAGGAAAAAATAGAGGAAAATTTTCTAAAAACTTGATCAACCTTTGTGGAAAAGATTGAAGAAATTTTTCAAAAACTTGATCAACTATTTAAGAAAAAATTGAGTAAAATTTTCAAAAAACTTGATCAACTTTTGGGGAAAAAATTGAAGAAATTTTTCAGGAAAAAATTGAAGAAATTTTTCAAAAACTTGATCAACTTTTTAGAAAAAAATTGAAGAAATTTTTTAAAAACGTGATCAACTTTTTAGGAAAAGATAGAGTAAAATTTTCTAAAAACTTGATCAACCTTTGCGGAAAAAATTGAAGAAATTTTTCAAAAACTTGATCAACTTTTTAGGAAAAAATAGAGGAAAATTTTCTAAAAACTTGATCAACTTTTGCGGAAAAGATTGAAGAAATTTTTCAAAAACTTGATCAACTTTTTAGGAAAAAATTGAGTAAAATTTTCAAAAACTTGATCAACTTTTTAGGAAAAAATTGAAGAAATTTTTCAAAAACTTGATCAACTTTTTAGGAAAAAATTGAGGAAAATTTTCTAAAATCTTGATCAACTTTTGCGGAAAAGATTGAAGAAATTTTTTAAAAACTTGATCAACTTTTTAGGAAAAAATTGAAGAAATTTTTCAAAAACTTGATCAACATTTTAGGAAAAAATAGAGGAAAATTTTCTAAAAACTTGATCAACTTTTTAGGAAAAAATTGAAGAAACTTTTCAAAAATTTGATCAACTTTTTTGGAAAAAATAGAGGAAGATTTTCTAAAAACTTGATCAACTTTTGCGGAAAAGATTGAAGAAATTTTTCAAAAACTTGATCAACTTTTTAAGAAAAATTGAGTAAAATTTTCAAAAACTTGATCATTTTCTTACGAAAAAATTGAAGAAATTTTTCAAAAACTTGATCAACTTTTTAGGAAAAAATAGAGGAAAATTTTCTAAAAACTTGATCAACTTTTGCGGAAAAGATTGAAGAAATTTTTCAAAAACTTGATCAACTTTTTAAGAAAAATTGAGTAAAATTTTCAAAAACTTGATCAACTTCTTACGAAAAAATTGAAGAAATTTTTCAAAAACTTGATCAACTTTTTAGGAAAAAATAGAGGAAAATTTTCTAAAATCTTGATCAACTTTTCTTTCGATTGAAGAAATTTTTTAAAAACTTGATCAATTTTTAGGAAAAAATTGAAGAAATTTTTCAAAAACTTCATCAACTTTTTAGGAAAAAATAGAGGAAAATTTTCTAAAAACTTGATGAACTTTTGCGGAAAAGATTGAAGAAATTTTTCAAAAACCTGATCAACTTTTTAAGAAAAAATTGAGTAAAATTTTCAAAAACTTGATCAATTTTTTAGGAAAAAATTGAAGAAATTTTTCAAAAACTTGATCAACTTTTTAAGAAAAAATAGAGGAAAATTTTCTAAAAACTTGATCAATTTTTGCGGAAAAGATTGAAGAAATTTTTCAAAAACTTGATCAAATTTTAGGAAAAAATTGAAGAAATTTTTCAAAAACTTGATCAACTTTTTAAGAAAAAATTGAGTAAAATTTTCAAAAACTTGATCAACTTTTTAGGAAAAAATTGAAGAAATTTTTCAAAAACTTGATCAACTTTTTAGGAAAAAATAGAGGAAAATTTTCTAAAATCTTGATCAACTTTTGCGGAATAGATTGAAGAAATTTTTTAAAAACTTGAACAACTTTTTAGGAAAAAATTGAAGAAATTTTTTAAAAGCTTGATCAACGTTTTTAGGAAAAAATAGAGGAAAATTTTCTAAAAACTTGATCAACCTTTGTGGAAAAGATTGAAGAAATTTTTCAAAAACTTGATCAACTATTTAAGAAAAAATTGAGTAAAATTTTCAAAAAACTTGATCAACTTTTGGGAAAAAAATTGAAGAAATTTTTCAGGAAAAAATTGAAGAAATTTTTCAAAAACTTGATCAACTTTTTAGAAAAAAATTGAAGAAATTTTTTAAAAACGTGATCAACTTTTTAGGAAAAGATAGAGGAAAATTTTCTAAAAACTTGATCAACCTTTGCGGAAAAAATTGAAGAAATTTTTCAAAAACTTGATCAACTTGTTAGGAAAAAATAGAGGAAAATTTTCTAAAAACTTGATCAACTTTTGCGGAAAAGATTGAAGAAATTTTTCAAAAACTTGATCAACTTTTTAGGAAAAAATTGAGTAAAATTTTCAAAAACTTGATCAACTTTTTAGGAAAAAATTGAAGAAATTTTTCAAAAACTTGATCAACTTTTTAGGAAAAAATTGAGGAAAATTTTCTAAAATCTTGATCAACTTTTGCGGAAAAGATTGAAGAAATTTTTTAAAAACTTGATCAACTTTTTAGGAAAAAATTGAAGAAATTTTTCAAAAACTTGATCAACTTTTTAAGAAAAATTGAGTAAAATTTTCAAAAACTTGATCATTTTCTTACGAAAAAATTGAAGAAATTTTTCAAAAACTTGATCAACTTTTTAGGAAAAAATAGAGGAAAATTTTCTAAAAACTTGATCAACTTTTGCCGAAAAGATTGAAGAAATTTTTCAAAAACTTGATCAACTTTTTAAGAAAAAATTGAGTAAAATTTTCAAAAACTTGATCAACTTTTTAGGAAAAAATAGAGGAAAATTTTCTAAAATCTTGATCAACTTTTGCGGAATAGATTGAAGAAATTTTTTAAAAACTTGAACAACTTTTTAGGAAAAAATTGAAGAAAGAATTGAAGAAATCTCAAAACTTTTGAAAAAAATCGCGAAATCTTTTGAAAAAAATCTCAAAATCATTTGAATAAAATCTGAAAATCTTTCGAAAAAAATTTCTAAAATTTTCGAAAAATATCTCAAAATTTTTTGAAAAAAATTTCAAACAATTTTGAAAAAAATTTTAAAATCTTTTGAAAAAAAGTTCAAAATATTAGAAAAAATCTAAAAACTTTTTGAAAAAAATCTCAAAACTTTTTCGAAAAAAATCTCAAAATTTTTGGAAAAAAATCTCAAACATTTTCGAAAAAAATCTCAAAACTTTTTGAAAAAATCTCAAAATTTCAGAAAAAAATCTCAAAATTTTTGGAAAAAAATCTCAAAACTTTTTCGAAAACAATCTAAAAACTTTTTGAAAAAAATCTCAAAATCTTTTGAAAATAATTTCAAAAATATGAGAAAAAACTCTTAAAATTTTTTTGAGAAAAATCTCAAAACTTTTCGAAAAAAATCTCAAACTTTTTTGAAAAAAAACTTAAAATCTTTTGAAAAAAATTTCAAAAATGTTAGGAAAAAATCTCAAAACTTTTTGAAAAAAATCTCAAAATTTTTTGAAAAATATCTCAAAATTTTTTGAAAAAAATCTCAAAACTTTTGGAAAAAAATCTCAAAACTTTTGGAAAAAAATCTCAAAACTTTTGGGAAAAAATCTCAAAATCTAAGAAAAAAATTTTTCAAAAACTTGATCAACTTTTTAGGAAAAAATTGAGGAAAATTTTCAAAAACTTGATCAACTTTTTAGGAAAAAATTGTAGAAATTTTTCAAAAACTTGATCAACTTTTTAGGAAAAACTGAAGAAAATTTTCTAAAAACTTGATCAACTTTTTAGTAAAAAATCGAAGAAATTTTTCAAAAACTTGATCAACTTTTTAGGAAAAAATTGAGGAAAATTTTCATAACTTGATCAACTTTTTAGGAAAAAATAGAAGAAATTTTTCAAAATCTTGATCATGTTTTTAGGAAAAAATTGAAGAAAATTTTCTAAAAACTTGATCATCTTTTGCGGAAAAAATTGAAGAAATTTTTCAAAAACTTGATCATGTTTTTAGGAAAAAATTGAAGAAATTTTTCAAAAACTTGATCATCTTTTGCGGAAAAAATTCAAGAAATTTTTCAAAAAATCGAACAAATTTTTGGAAAAAATTGAAATTTTTCAAAAACTTGATCAACTTTTTAGGAAAAAATAGAGGAAAATTTTCTAAAAACTTGATCAACTTTTGCGGAAAAGATTGAAGAAATTTTTCAAAAACTTGATCAACTTTTTAGGAAAAAAGAGAAGAAATTTTTCAAAAACTAGATCAACTTTTCATGAAAAAATAGAGGAAAATTTTCAAAAAACTTGATCAACTTTTGCAGAAAAGATTGAAGAAATTTTTCAAAAACTTGATCAACTTTTATGGAAAAAATTGAAGAAACTTTTCAAAAACTTGATCAACTTTTTAGGAAAAAATAGAGGAAAATTTTGTAAAAATTTGATCAACTTTTGCGGAAAAGATTGAAGAAATTTTTCAAAAACTTGATCAACTTTTTAGGAAAAAATTGAAGAAATTTTTCAAAAACTTGATCAACTTTTTAGGAAAAAATAGAGGAAAATTTTCTAAAAACTTGATCAACTTTTTAGGAAAAAATTGAAGAAATTTTTCAAAAATTTGATCAACTTTTTTGGAAAAAATAGAGGAAAATTTTCTAAAAACTTGATCAACTTTTGCGGAAAAGATTGAAGAAATTTTTCAAAAACTTGATCAACTTTTTAAGAAAAATTGAGTAAAATTTTCAAAAACTTGATCAACTTCTTACGAAAAAATTGAAGAAATTTTTCAAAAACTTGATCAACTTTTTAAGAAAAAATTGAGTAAAATTTTCAAAAAACTTGATCAATTTTTTAGGAAAAAATTGAAGAAATTTTTCAAAAACTTGATCAACTTTTTAAGAAAAAATAGAGGAAAATTTTCTAAAAACTTGATCAATTTTTGCGGAAAAGATTGAAGAAATTTTTCAAAAACTTGATCAAATTTTAGGAAAAAATTGAAGAAATTTTTCAAAAACTTGATCAACTTTTTAAGAAAAAATTGAGTAAAATTTTCAAAAACTTGATCAACTTTTTAGGAAAAAATTGAAGAAATTTTTCAAAAACTTGATCAACTTTTTAAGAAAAAATTGAGTAAAATTTTCAAAAACTTGATCAACTTTTTAGGAAAAAATTGAAGAAATTTTTCAAAAACTTGATCAACTTTTTAGGAAAAAATAGAGGAAAATTTTCTAAAATCTTGATCAACTTTTGCGGAATAGATTGAAGAAATTTTTTAAAAACTTGAACAACTTTTTAGGAAAAAATTGAAGAAATTTTTTAAAAGCTTGATCAACGTTTTTAGGAAAAAATAGAGGAAAATTTTCTAAAAACTTGATCAACCTTTGTGGAAAAGATTGAAGAAATTTTTCAAAAACTTGATCAACTATTTAAGAAAAAATTGAGTAAAATTTTCAAAAAACTTGATCAACTTTTGGGGAAAAAATTGAAGAAATTTTTCAGGAAAAAATTGAAGAAATTTTTCAAAAACTTGATCAACTTTTTAGAAAAAAATTGAAGAAATTTTTTAAAAACGTGATCAACTTTTTAGGAAAAGATAGAGTAAAATTTTCTAAAAACTTGATCAACCTTTGCGGAAAAAATTGAAGAAATTTTTCAAAAACTTGATCAACTTTTTAGGAAAAAATAGAGGAAAATTTTCTAAAAACTTGATCAACTTTTGCGGAAAAGATTGAAGAAATTTTTCAAAAACTTGATCAACTTTTTAGGAAAAAATTGAGTAAAATTTTCAAAAACTTGATCAACTTTTTAGGAAAAAATTGAAGAAATTTTTCAAAAACTTGATCAACTTTTTAGGAAAAAATTGAGGAAAATTTTCTAAAATCTTGATCAACTTTTGCGGAAAAGATTGAAGAAATTTTTTAAAAACTTGATCAACTTTTTAGGAAAAAATTGAAGAAATTTTTCAAAAACTTGATCAACATTTTAGGAAAAAATAGAGGAAAATTTTCTAAAAACTTGATCAACTTTTTAGGAAAAAATTGAAGAAACTTTTCAAAAATTTGATCAACTTTTTTGGAAAAAATAGAGGAAGATTTTCTAAAAACTTGATCAACTTTTGCGGAAAAGATTGAAGAAATTTTTCAAAAACTTGATCAACTTTTTAAGAAAAATTGAGTAAAATTTTCAAAAACTTGATCATTTTCTTACGAAAAAATTGAAGAAATTTTTCAAAAACTTGATCAACTTTTTAGGAAAAAATAGAGGAAAATTTTCTAAAAACTTGATCAACTTTTGCGGAAAAGATTGAAGAAATTTTTCAAAAACTTGATCAACTTTTTAAGAAAAATTGAGTAAAATTTTCAAAAACTTGATCAACTTCTTACGAAAAAATTGAAGAAATTTTTCAAAAACTTGATCAACTTTTTAGGAAAAAATAGAGGAAAATTTTCTAAAATCTTGATCAACTTTTCTTTCGATTGAAGAAATTTTTTAAAAACTTGATCAATTTTTAGGAAAAAATTGAAGAAATTTTTCAAAAACTTCATCAACTTTTTAGGAAAAAATAGAGGAAAATTTTCTAAAAACTTGATGAACTTTTGCGGAAAAGATTGAAGAAATTTTTCAAAAACCTGATCAACTTTTTAAGAAAAAATTGAGTAAAATTTTCAAAAACTTGATCAATTTTTTAGGAAAAAATTGAAGAAATTTTTCAAAAACTTGATCAACTTTTTAAGAAAAAATAGAGGAAAATTTTCTAAAAACTTGATCAATTTTTGCGGAAAAGATTGAAGAAATTTTTCAAAAACTTGATCAAATTTTAGGAAAAAATTGAAGAAATTTTTCAAAAACTTGATCAACTTTTTAAGAAAAAATTGAGTAAAATTTTCAAAAACTTGATCAACTTTTTAGGAAAAAATTGAAGAAATTTTTCAAAAACTTGATCAACTTTTTAGGAAAAAATAGAGGAAAATTTTCTAAAATCTTGATCAACTTTTGCGGAATAGATTGAAGAAATTTTTTAAAAACTTGAACAACTTTTTAGGAAAAAATTGAAGAAATTTTTTAAAAGCTTGATCAACGTTTTTAGGAAAAAATAGAGGAAAATTTTCTAAAAACTTGATCAACCTTTGTGGAAAAGATTGAAGAAATTTTTCAAAAACTTGATCAACTATTTAAGAAAAAATTGAGTAAAATTTTCAAAAAACTTGATCAACTTTTGGGAAAAAATTGAAGAAATTTTCAGGAAAAAATTGAAGAAATTTTCAAAAACTTGATCAACTTTTTAGAAAAAAATTGAAGAAATTTTTTAAAAACGTGATCAACTTTTTAGGAAAAGATAGAGGAAAATTTTCTAAAAACTTGATCAACCTTTGCGGAAAAAATGAAGAAATTTTTCAAAAACTTGATCAACTTGTTAGGAAAAAATAGAGGAAAATTTTCTAAAACTTGATCAACTTTTGCGGAAAAGATTGAAGAAATTTTTCAAAACTTGATCAACTTTTTAGGAAAAAATTGAGTAAAATTTTCAAAAACTTGATCAACTTTTTAGGAAAAAATTGAAGAAATTTTTCAAAAACTTGATCAACTTTTTAGGAAAAATTGAGGAAAATTTTCTAAAATCTTGATCAACTTTTGCGGAAAAGATTGAAGAAATTTTTTAAAAACTTGATCAACTTTTTAGGAAAAAATTGAAGAAATTTTTCAAAACTTGATCAACTTTTTAAGAAAAATTGAGTAAAATTTTCAAAAACTTGATCATTTTCTTACGAAAAAATTGAAGAAATTTTTCAAAACTTGATCAACTTTTTAGGAAAAAATAGAGGAAAATTTTCTAAAACTTGATCAACTTTTGCCGAAAAGATTGAAGAAATTTTTCAAAACTTGATCAACTTTTTAAGAAAAAATTGAGTAAAATTTCAAAAACTTGATCAACTTTTTAGGAAAAAATAGAGGAAAATTTTCTAAAATCTTGATCAACTTTTGCGGAATAGATTGAAGAAATTTTTTAAAAACTTGAACAACTTTTTAGGAAAAATTGAAGAAATTTTCAAAGCTTGATCAACGTTTTTAGGAAAAAATAGAGGAAAATTTTCTAAAAACTTGATCAACCTTTGTGGAAAAGATTGAAGAAATTTTTCGAAACCTGATCAACTATTTAAGAAAAAATTGAGTAAAATTTTCAAAAATTGATGCAAGAAATTTCTTCAATCTTTTCCGCAGAAGTTGATCAAGTTTTTATAAAATTTTACTCTATTTTTTCCTAAAAAGTTGATAAAGTTTTTGAAAAATTTCTTCAATTTTTTCCTAAAAAGTTGATCAAGTTTTTGAA
>OY757933.1:11995371-12180371 GCA_963585895.1 Sepioteuthis lessoniana
AGAGGGGGATATAGATGTGGGTTTAAGTGATGGTTGTAAGGGGTTATTTGCGTATTGTTGTGTGTGGACGTATGAGTGATATTTAGTAAAATGTCTATGAAGGTAAATACGCCGCGCTGTAAATTTATATATATAATATATATATAATATATATAATAATATAATATATATATAATATATATAAAAAACCCATCGACAAAACGGCTAACGAAGGCATGGACAGCTATCGATAGGCTATCGACCATATGGAAATCAGACCTGACCGATAAAATGAAACGCTGTTTCTACCAGCCAGCGGTCTTATCGATACTGCTGTATGGATGCACTGCTTGGACGCTAACTAAACGGCTGGAGAAGCTAGACAGCAATTACACAAGAATGTTGCGAGCAATATTGAACGAGTCTTGCGGCAACACCCACAAGGCACCAACTATACGGCTACCTTCCTCCATTACGAAAACTATCCAAGTTAGACGAACCAGACATTCAGGACACTACTGGAGAAGCAAGGACGAGCTCATAAGTGATGTACTCCAATAGACCCCCACATATGGCCGAGTAAAAGCGGGACGACCAGCTCGAACTTACGTACAGCAGCTATGTGAGGATACGGGATGTAGCCCTGAAGATCTGCCGGAGGCGATGAACGATAGGCAGAATTGGCGAGAGTGGGTCAGGGATATCAGTGCTAGCGGCACGACACGATGACGATGATGATGATTATATATATACATGTATATGCATGTAAACACAAATAAGAGAGAGAGAGAGAGAGAGAGAGGACACTAGAACAAACTTCTTTATCGTTAACATATAACCAGCGCGTTTCTTTGCTTTGCATAAAATTTCCAACAAAGGTTGATATGCCATGGAACACAAACCAACGACAGCATTCTGTGTTCTTCGTTGTAACGTATAATTCAACGTTATCTTTTTCAAAAGTGGACGAATGTGACAAGTCGTAATAAGTGGTAGGTTGCCTGAAACTATATCAAAGAACAATTAGCCATGGTCAGTGTAGTAGACATATATATATATATATATATATATATATATATATGTGTGTGTGTATAAAATGAAAAGGAAAGATGTGATGTGTACGTACTTTTCAATGGAAGGGTAACTGAATTAACAGGCATTAATATAAATTTTGATTTTAAAATTTCAATTTTACATTTTGAATTTAATTTAACATAAGTATTACTGCATCCTTACGTAAGGTTATTAACGAGTGTTGTACTTCCCTAAATTATTATTAAATCTGGAGTTTTAAATTGAAATGTATTTAGTATTTAAAAATTAAAAAAAAAAAATTTACTATGATTCCAACAGGTAATGAAACAAAAAAAAACGGAAGTGAGCGAAATGGGGAGAAAACTCTTCACCCCTCTTCTTCCCCCCCACCCTTCCTTCCTGCATCCATTCTGAATTATTTTATCCATTAGATCTGAAGTCCTGGTTTTTTTGTGTTATTGATTCATATCAATACCCATAACAGGATGGAAATAAATTTATTATCCAAATGTGACCGGTTTTTGTTTTTCTTAAAGAAATTATTGCTCTGTGATGTCAGATACATTGAGCATATCCTGTTTCATCAGAGACATTAAATCTAATGAAGACTATAAGTCATCATCATCATCATCATGTCATGCCGCTATCACGGATATCCCTGACCCTCTCTCGCCACTTCTCCCAAACGTTGATCGCCTCTGGCAGGTCTTCAGAGCGACATTCCGTATCCTCACATAGCTGCTGTATGTATATTCTACCTGGTCGTCCTGCTTTTGCTTGGCCACATGTGGGGGTCCATAGGAGTGCATCACTTATGAGCTCGTCTCTGCTTCTTTGCGTGTCTGATTCGTCTAACTTTGATAGTTTTCATGATGGGAGACAGGTGGCCGTATAGTTGGTGCTTTGTGGGGTGTTGACTCTGGGACTTGTTCAATATTGCTCGCAACATTCTTGTGTAATTGCTGTCTAGCTTCTCCAGCCGTTTAGTTAGCATCCAAGTGCTGCATCCGCACAGCAGTATCGACACGACCACTGCCTGGAAGAAACAACGTTTCATTTTATCGGTCAGGTCTGATTTCCATATGATCGATAGCTTATCGATAGCTGTCCATGCCTTCGTTAGCCGCGTGTCGATATCTTTTTCTGTTGACGAGACACTGCTTCCAAGGTAGGTGAATTTGTCTACTTGTTTCAGAGAGGTTCCGTCTAGTGTGGAAATGTCACCTGCTTCATTAAAGCACATATATTCAGTTTTGTGTGCATTGACATGGAGGCCAATGCCTGCGGCGGCTCGTTCCAAACTATGCAGTTGTGTTTCAGCTTGGTTGGGCATATTTGCCAATATCGCTATTTCATCGGCGTAGTCGGTGTCGGTAATTGTTTTCCGTGGTACCTTCTTTTTTTTGTTAGCTCGAAGCCGTTTTCTCTGATAAGAAAAAAAAAGAAAAGAAAATGGGAAAAATCCTCTATAGTATGGCAATTTTGAGTGAATAAATGTCTTAATTTGCTTAAAACTTTTGCTATTTTTTATTATCCATTCTTATTTTCATGTAATTTAATATCTGTCAAGTAGGGTTAAATCTGATTGAACAGTGGACATTATTTTTTGTGGTTTGTTTTGGAAATGACAGCGGATTCTGATAATCTGCAGAATTTTTTACAATGTATATGTTTGTATAGAGAGACTTGAAAAAGATTAAAAGAGTGTTTGAGATTTAACATGTGGTTTAGTTTAATTGATCGTTTGTTTTCGAAGATTCTTTTTTTTAAGATTGCGTTTGGTTTCACTTATATAATATTTGTCACGATCTTTGCATGGAATAGAATATATGCCTGCTTGAGAAGTGGTGGCGTTGTTGGTTGGTTTCGAAAATCGAAGCTCACAAACAATCAAAATGTAGAAAAACGGTATACACTGCTAATGTTTCCTAATAAGGTCGAAACAGCTGTCCAGTGATTCCGTATGTCGCGCGCAAGTGTTCGCCGGATTTTCTGGTCATGTTAATTCAATTCATAATATAATTCCTCTACTTAAGAAAGGAAAAAATGTAGATCTACGTCCTTGCCCTTGAGGTAGTAATAATTACACGGATGCGCATTTCTAATCCTTTGGGAAGACGTAGCCCTGGAGATGACCGTGTCCTCTGCAAAGAGTACGGATATAACTTGCAAGACACATTCAGGTCAATTGGCAGCACAATGACCATGAATAGTTAATTTGGCATCACTGATGTGTGATATGGACTGTGGCTCAGTTGTAGAGTTTCAACTCTGCAATCTCTGGTCGTTGGTTCAATCTCCAGTGGTGGAGATCATGGTATACACTGCTGGGGAGGCCTAATAAGGTCGAAACAGCTGTCCAGTGTTTCCGTATGTCGTGCGTAAGTGTTCACTGGATTTTCTGGTCATGGTAATTCAATTCGCAATATAATTCCTCTACTTAAAAAAGAAAAAAGTAGAACTTAAAAAATGTTTCCGATAGCCTATCGACAGCAGTGCATGCCTTTGCTTGTCGCGTATTGATGTCTGTCTCGGTTGATGAGACACTGCTTCCTTGGTAGGTGAACTTGTCTACTAGTTCCAGAGGGCTACCGTTTAGTGTGGAGATATCCCCTGTTTGATTAAATTACATGTATTCCGTTTTGTATGCATTGACATGGAGGCCAATGCCTGCAGTGATTCATTCCAGACTATTTTGGAGTGTTTTCGCTTGGGCGGGTGTGTTTGCCAGTAGCGCTTTGTCATCAGCGTAGTCGGAGTCGGTATTTTTTTTGCGGAGTACCTTCTGCTTTGTTCCTTTATTTCCTTGAAACCATTTTCTTTGATTTCATCAATGTCTGAAACCGTTTTCTTTGATTTTATCAATGTCTGGAGAAATTCTTGAATAAAGAATGAAATATTACACATAAACCCTTTGTAAGTGTCTGATTGATTCATCTTTCAACTTATTTTATCATCTTGTCAGATTCACTACAATCTCTCATTTCACTATATATATATATATATATATATACTATTGTGATTCTCCGTTTGTCGAGCCTTTTATTTAACCTGTATCAATTTGAATGCAAACGTTATTCTCTTATCATTCAGAGTTTTTGGACTATTGTCTTCATTTTTTTTTGCTATATTTACGACGTTTTGGCCGATATGACCACTGGCCTTCTTCCGGTGTATCATGTCGAACTCGGGAGTGTACATGGAACTTTGAACAACGTCTTTTATGTAATCTATGGGGTCACTTGCTCTGATTCTGTTCATCATAACCTGCAGGACACTTAGCGACACGGTTATAGTCGTTGGTTTCCTAAGCTTCTAAAGAGACAATGCTCGGGGGGTTGCAGGTTCAATCCTGACTGCAGACGAGTAACAATGCAGATATACTTAACTCCTGTACCCTGTTAGGTTTAACGGAATCAGAGCTAGTGTAGTAAATACAAGACATGGTTCGAAGTTCCGTGTAGGCTCCCGAGTTAGACAAGAAACACCTGAAGAAGACTAGAGGACATATCGACCGAAACGTTATGAATATAGCAATAAAGAGGAAGACAATAGCCCGAAAACCCTGAATGATGAAAATCATCCAACTTCATCTAAAATATTCAGACAACTATTATTTTGTTTGGTTTCGTTTGGCTGGATGTAGTTTCTTTCTTTAATGGCATATGAACTTTCGTGGGTGATTAAATGCCAAAGCCATCCTTGTAGTAAAACAGTCATGGTACTATTTAACCGCTAGCGAGGGAATAAGGGTTTCATGCTTTTCTCAAAGGTATTAGTCAGAAAGTGAACGTAATCATATTTACCAACCCCTCCGCTCGGGCAGGATATGAGAAAGGTCAATTTTTTTAAGCGGAGTTTAACAGGTTTGAATTCAGAGTTTTCCTTCTCCTAGACTAGTTGCCTCACCAAGAAGCTGAAGAACCTAGTCTGTCCTACTATTTACCCGTAGCTGGAGGGAGAATAATTGGATTCATACCTTTCCCAAGGGTATTAGTGCAATGTGAAATGCAATCAGTCTCGTCCAGAAAGTGGACGTAATAGAGAGGTTAGAGATCAAAATCGCTTTTTGCGATATCATACTCCAACACGTTACACACTACGCCACGCAGACCCCCAGTTTTGCTATTTATATTTTGCCGAATCGTCAACCATCAAAGCGAAAATACTCGTTGACATTATAACCTGTGTATGCTACTTGAGAGTGGAACCTTTTGTTGTGAAGAATAATTCTTAAGCGGGAGAATAAAGCGGTAAAAAACGTTAAATCATGCGACTGAAAAATTTAAACAATTCTTAACCATTTTAAACTCTCTCTCTCTCTCTCTCTCTCTCTCTCTCTCTCTCTCTCTCTCTGTCTCTTTATGTCTCTCTCCTATTTTTCCCTAAGCCAGTGGCTGATTTTTCGGCTTCCATTCATGTATCCACCACGCCCTTCCTACACAACCAAGCTGCGCATTTTATCTTTTGTCGTGCAGGAATTCACGGTTTGTAGGAATGAAAAGCCTTCTTCATATTCTGATTTCAGAAGGAGGAATAGAAAGAGGGAGATTTCAAGCCAAAAGCCATTCGAAGCTGTGATTATTGTTTAAAAGTTCAATGACTGCGATTACCTTATTGATTTATTTATTTTTGTAAGCCATTGCTCCATTCAAATATAACCAATATTCATATTTCCTTCCTTTTCCTTTTTGTATTTAGTTCAAAATCTATCTATCTATCTATCTATCTATCTATCTATGTCTGTTCATATCTATCTATCTCAGTCTGTTCATATCTATCTATCTATCTATCTATCTATCTATCTATCTATCTATCTCAGTCTGTTCATATCTATCTCAGTCTGTTCGTATCTATCTATCTATCTATCTATCTATCTCAGTCTGTTCATATCTATCTATTTATATATCTGTCTATTTATCTATCTATCTATCTCAGTCTGTTCATATCTGTTCATATCTATCTATCTATCTATCTATCTATCTATCTATCTATCTATCTATCTATGTCTGTTCATACCTATCTATCTCAGTCTATCTATCTATCTATCTATCTATCTCAGTCTGTTCATATCTATCTATCTATCTATCTATCTATCTATCTATCTATCTATCACAGTCTGTTCATATCTATCTATCTATCTATCTATCTATCTATCTATCTATCTCAGTTTGTTCATATCTATCTATCTATCTATCTATCTATCTATCTATCTTAGTCTGTTCATATCTATCTATCTATCTATCTATCTATCTATCTATCTATCTATCTTAGTCTGTTCATATCTATCTATCTATCTATCTATCTATTAAGAATCCCTCTGATGTAGCGGCTAACCTGCTGGTTTATGACATCGTAGTGAGTGTATACCAAAACCTGCCACAGAATTGTGTTTACTTTCAGAGTAATATGCTTGGGAATCGTATGACCCCTCTTATTATTCTTACTGTGAGTTAAATAGTATCTCTATCATTCTTCTACAAGAATGGCTCTCGAGTTAAAATAACCAGCAAGGTTATACCAAACAAAGCCGAACTAAATTCCCCCCCCTCTATTTTTAACAGAGGATTTAAGAATGTCTTTATTTATCGATTGATATCAATATATGTATGTGTGTATGTCTGTGTATGTGTTTCAAAATAGTTATAACGATAATAATAATACTTTCCTAGAGTACTAATGAGCTATGTAACATGAGGTTGACAATGATACCAATCCACTGGGAACTGTGTAATAAATTTAAATTTGACCATACGAACAAATGGTATATGTACAACCCAGCATCTGTCCGGGAAAATGAGACGCACAAACTCCTCAGGGATTTTGACGTACAAGCTGATCATCTAATCTTGGCTAGACAACCGGACCTTATAATAATCAACAACAACAACAACAACAACAACAACAAAAAAGAGCACTTGAAGAATTGTGGACTTTACTGTGCCGGCTGACCACAAAGTAACATTAAAAGAAAGGGAAAAAAAAGGAAAAATACATCGACCTTACTCGGGATTGAAAAAACTGTGGAATATGAAAGTGACGTTAATACCAGTTGTTGGGCACCTCTGGTGGTGTAACGGTTAGCAAGCGAGACTAGCAAACCTACACAAGTGAGTTCGAGTCTCATTGGGCGCCCCATTCATTTGGCCTTATGCCACATCGAAGCAAAGAGCTTCGTAAATTACTTAATACCAGTTGTAATTGGTGCTCATGGTACAGTCACCAAAGTATTTGTAAAAGGACTGGAGGACTTGGAAATAAGTGGACGAGTGGAGACGATCCAAGCTACAGCATTGTTGCGATCGGCCAGAATACTGAGAAGAGTCCTGGAGACTTGAGGAGACTTACTGTCACTCAGACTTCAGTGAAAAACCATCGGCTATTGCTGATGTGAAAAGCTCTAATGAGTGAAAAAAAATAATAGTAATGGAATGACAAGTCAAAACAAAAAGCACTCAAAACTTTATGGGTATTACATATAGAAATCAAAAACTTTTCCTGATACTAGAGGTTCCTGAATGACATCAGATAGACAGCAAAATGGAGTAGATAACGAAGTTAATATATTCCCGCTTAAATATTTTCATTTAAATGTTTTACTGTTTGTCACCAGACGTAAAGTCATGTGGTACGTTTATTTTAAAAATTGTGTCGCTGTTTAAAAAGGTGTCAGTTGATATTAACAGGTCATGTGATAAAGACTTTTTTTGTCTCTTTCATGAATCAGAACATACACCAACCATAACTTATTATCTAAACATACAACGTAGATAAAAATGAAATAATGGCGTATCTTTAGTAATAAAGTCGTTGGTTTTATTTGGTTTCTTTGTTTAATAGCGTGTCAACCATCGTGTGTTATTTAATGCTAAATCCATCCTTGTTCTGTATCCCGACCTCTATTGGTTTCCATCAGTTGGGGTACTACTAAACCCATTGCTGGAAGGGATAAGGGATTATAAAAAAGTATATTAAGAAAAGGTAAGCCGAAAGGTATATTGATTATAAGAATAGTAGAATATATCTGAAAGAAAAATTGTGTATTCTGGAATATACCGGAAATGATAAATTGCTAAACAAAAAATAAACTTAATTCTTTATAAAGAGAAAGGACAGATTCTTCATTTAGAGCCTAGGGAAACTGTAATTTGATTGTGAGCAAAAGTGTCGAGTAGTCAGATTTGATCTTACTCAGAGAGACGAGATATTATAAACAGAAGTTCTGTCATTTTGACGAGTAGTATACTATTAATAATAGTAGAATATTAGTCTAGAAAGTGATGGGACTTTTTTTTCAGATTGGAACCGTTTTGCAAAGAAATGGAAATAGAGAAACATAATAAAGGATGATTGTCCAGGTTTGATTTGAGTTTCTGCAGATCGATAAATAGAAGAATGGATGAATTTGTATGTTTGTAAACATCTTGAAACCAATAGATATCTGGAAAAAGCGTAAGGGATGAGTTCATGGGTTTGATTTAAGCTTCCGCACACAAATAGAGGTCGATATACAGAATAGGGAATGAGTTTCCAGGTTTGATTCAAGCTTTTGGAAACCAATAGAGGTCGAGATACAGAATAGGAAATGAGTTTCCCAGGTTTGATTTAAGCTTTTGGAAACCAATAGAGGTCGAGATACAGAATAGGAAATGAGTTTCCCAGGTTTGATTTAAGCTTTTGGAAACCAATAGAGGTCGAGATACAGAATAGGAAATGAGTTTCCCAGGTTTGATTCAAGCTTTTGGAAACCAATAGAGGTCGAGATACAGAATAGGAAATGAGTTTCCCAGGTTTGATTCAAGCTTTTGGAAACCAATAGAGGTCGAGATACAGAATAGGAAATGAGTTTCCCAGGTTTGATTTAAGCTTTTGGAAACCAATAGAGGTCGAGATACAGAATAGGAAATGAGTTTCCCAGGTTTGATTTAAGCTTTGGAAACCAATAGAGGTCGAGATACAGAATAGGAAATGATTTTCCAGGTTTGATTTAAGCTTTTGGAAACCAATAGAGGTCGAGATACAGAATAGGGAATGAGTTTCCAGGTTTGATTCAAGCTTTTGGAAACCAATAGAGGTCGAGATACAGAATAGGAAATGAGTTTCCAGGGTTGATTCAAGCTTTTGGAAACCAATAGAGGTCGGGATACAGAACAAGGGAAGGATTTATAGGTTTAATTTAAACTTCTGCACATCAATAGCTTTTTGTATCTCAGTAAATAGAGCAGTTGTTATTTTCAACCAGTCTTGTTCGAATCGAAAGAAGGATTTGAGGTCTATCATCATTATAATTATTTTCGATCTGTCTTATTCTGTAAATGTCACTGATTGAAAGCCTGTTTGAATTGCGAAAAAATGTAGTTGAAATTAATGATTATTCTCAAAGGTCGAGTCATACGAAAAACTTAAAAAATGGTACTTGATGCTGCCTTTCTTAACACTCAACATTATAAGGTATGGATCAAGGGTAAAGTGGAACAATTCAGTGAATGGAGCAGCGCTTTCCCCTGCACCTCGGTGTAGTAAATATTGAAAAGGGAGCCTTTGTGTCACCCTCGACGATGGTTGCTAACTTTCCATTTTTCTTATAATAATAATTATAATCTTTATGGCAATCAAAGTAGTTATTTTCTATACACTATTAATATATTCGATACTGTCTATATTGTTTTATATGATCTGTATTGTTGGACGCTAACATTGCTGCCACCACCAAAAGACTGAAATATTTTCTTCCATACAAAGAACAAATCGTTAAAATCAACTACTCATCAATGTCAATAACTATTTCATTGATTTCTAAAATCAATAATTGTTTGTCTGTGTGTCATGTGAATAAACATAATACCCTGTGACGAATTCCTCAATAAATACGGTCGAAACCAATGTCTCTCCAATTTCCAGTTGACAACTATGCAATTTTCTTGAATCTATATCTACATATATATGAGGATGAGAAAAAAACCTCATACTTTTTTCTTTAGAGCATGAATAATTACTGACATAGGAACATATATCATACATCAAAAGGAATGTTATATAACATATGACATGGATTTTCGGTTCATACCTAGTGACCCGTGTGCTTTAACTAGCTGTCACGTTGTCATTAGTAAACAGGGAGATGACAGTGCGTCGGGGCAGCCCGGTCGAGATGGTGTGCAACCGGAAGGAGACCACGGGATATGAGAACCACGCAGTCAAATTTAGACAGAGTCCAGTCAGAGAATCGAGAATCGAGCCTGAGAGAGGCAGCCGATCAGAAGCGTCTCGGACGTCTCAGACGATACGGCTTGCACGGGGGTTCAAGAGTTGGCACCCCCTGGCTACCGGAAGAAGATATGGGACAAGAAGTTCCCTCTCTGAGTATATGTCTCTCAAACTAACAACAAACTGTGTGCCCCTTTCGAGAATAAAATGAGATATATATTTTTATATATTCCTCGTTCCTCGTTTTTCATAAAGGCACAACTGAGCATACAACAGGAAGTTAGTCTTCTGGGGATCACCTCTCTACTTCTTAACATAGTCACCTTTTCTCTCAATTGCAATGTTTCACTTTCGAATGAGAGCAGATATCCTTGCTTCGTAAACTTTTGTTGACTGTTCTTTGAGCCACTTCCTCACTGCAGTTTTTACTTCCTCGTCACTGGCAAATTTGCTGCTAATACCCTCTTTCATGAGTCCGAAGAGATGATTGTCTGAAGGTACTAAATCGATAATGTTCTCCTTCTGAATGACAATGGTCGACCACACACAAACATTCGAACAAGGGAAACAATCACCTCTTTGGGTAGACAACTTTACTGCATCCTCCATACTCACCAGATTTTGTGCCTTAAACGATAATAGGCTGAAAAGTTAATATAATAACGTCAGAGTGATAGTCAATATTCTAAAAATGTAATCTAAACAGTCTCTTTCTGGATTTGAACTTGGTTCACTCCACCCATTAAGACCATCACGGCGTGCGCTTCAACAAAAGTGTATTACGTAAGCTTACAAATAATTCTGGAATCTTTGGCATAGAAGTTCTTTGTGAACTTTGAATTGATTTGTAATTAAAACAGTTTTAAGACACCCGAAAAATTTAAAACTTGGTTGACATTGAGTAATTCGAAAAGATAGCCGATTGCTATGGTAGAAAAACCAATAAAATATCAAACTATATTTTTTATTCATTTTTTTTTTCATTTTTATTTCAGAGAATACCAAATTAGAGATACCGATACGTTTAATCATCATGAATTGTCAAAATTAATTCCAAGATTCACCGCATTCCCGCCTTGAAAATCCGAGATTTTTTTTCTCACTAGAATGAAATACGCGTTCGATTGCAAGTAATAATTATTTTTACTAAAGGAGACAGACAATTGGTACGTGTTAAATTGAACAAGTGATATTAAATATCAATTGACTCTTATTTTAATTCGTGTAATTTATTCTGTGATTGCGCAACGTATGGAAAGATATTAAAGAAAAAAAATTCGAGCTTACTATTAAAGAGTGGGGAAAAGATATTCACTATTAAAAGCGAATATTTAGTCGTGAAATTATAAAAGTTGTAATGATAATTACCCAGTGTCTGAATTTTCTGGTCTGATTTACAGAATGAAGTAAAATCATTATATGGGAAATTTCCATCAAATAATTTTAACTGTGTATCGTAAATTTATTCGAGCCATTCTTCCTTTTTCCTTTACAACCCCCCCTCTCTCTCTCTCTCTCTCGCTCTCACACACACAGACACACACACACACACACACACACACACACACACACATATGTATATATATACATATATATATATATATATATATATATGTCCTGGAGGAGGCAGTTTGCATTTAACATAGGGTTAGTAACTTTGGGGAAAGATAGGGATCCCATTATTCCCACTCAAGCTATGGGTAGATAGTATGGCAGACTAAGCTTTTTCAAAATGGTATGGCAACCAGTCTTGGAGAAGGTAAATTCTGAATTTAAAAATGTTATACTCCGTGTAAAGATTGACCTTGTGTTGCATTCTACTCGTGGACAGAGGCTAGGAATGTATATATATATATATATATATATATATATATATATATATATATATATATATATATATATATTGAGGAACTGAACCAATGCTATACAACCACAGCAACACCGATATAAGTAATGTACGGTCAATAAAGTGAACTTTGCTGAAAAGTAATCATAGTCAGCCTATTAACTCCTAGATGTCCCATGTGTGCGTATATATATATATATGTGGGTGCGTGTGTGTGTGTGTGTGTTTGCATATATATATATATATATACGTACATATATTTGTTAAACTTTTTGCTATATCTGTAAATAAAGAGTGCTAAATATCGGCGGTAGGGCATATTGATATTTATGTTTGAATACCGTAACGAGAGTGTAAATACTGTGCGTACATTATTCAAAATATCATATATATATATATATATATATACGTGGAACCTTTAATAAGTCTCCAGATTTTTTGAACAGGTATATAAAATTGTCGTAGACTCTTGAAAATTCACTATGTTATTGCTATACATCTTATGACATGACTGATCAATTTTTATGATTTCAGGTTCGAATAAACACCTACAGCAGCAATCGGAATACGCCCTACTAAAGCCTGATTGTCACAGCTGGTGAATTTCAAAAATGCAATCTGGACGTCAGGACACTTTAGAAGAACGACATGCAATAAAATTCTGTCTTAAACTTGGAAAAAATGCCACAGAAACGTATGGAATGCTTCAGGCTGCTTTTGGAGCATCCTGCATGAATCGAGCATCAGTTTTTGAGTGGCATAATAGATTCAAAGAAGGCACGGAGTCTGTGGGGGATGATATAAGGCGTGAGAGGAGTAAAAATGTCAATATACACGTGTTGATTGGCCAAAGGGTTAAAGTTAGGCTTACTATGTTGAGGTTTTAAGAGGTTTCAGGAAGAGGTTCCGTCGGAAGAGGCCAGCACGCTTGAAATAGGGTTAGTGGCATTTTCGCCTGGACATTGCACCAGTCCACAACTCCATCCTTGTCACAGAATTTTTGACCAAGATGGGTATCAAGACAGTTCCTCACCTCTTCCTATAGTCCAGACCCTATTCCTTGTGACTTTTGGTTATTTCTCGAAGCTCAGAGGCTGTCATTATGAGACAATTGAGGAGATGAAAGAGGCTGTGAGGAAGGTAGGTCATTGGCACGTTCACACAAGAGGATTTCCATGGGGCCTTGAAGGAGTTGTTGGAACGGTACAGCAAGTACATTGCAGCTGGAGGAGATTACTTCGAAGGGGACTAGAGTTTCATGTGTGTACTATCAATAAAAGTACCCATACGAAAAAACGTCTAGAAACTTATTTAATGATCATCGTATATTCTGTGGCACGTGTAAAATTTTAAAATGGCTTTAGAAAACATGTTTTCATTGGTAAAGTGACCACTAGAAAAAATAAAAAATTAAAAAAAAGAACCCAACAAAAAACAAAAAAAATTCCTAACCCACATTATACCAGACTTTTTTTTATGCCTGAAATATATATATATATATATATATATATATATATATATAAAAGTGAGGTTGGTAACCGTAGTCGAGTGCGACCCGAAGGTTCTTTTTTCAAAAGGTATAGGGGACTCCTTTCCATGGATTGCTCCACTTTTCCCTTGATCCATACCTTAAAATGGTGAGTATCAACCAAGGAGGTATCAAGTACCAATTTTTTGAGTCTTTGGAATGACTTGAACCGGAATTTAACCACCTAGATCATTGGCGGACATTCTAACCATTATGCCAATATATATATATATATATATATATATATACTAGCGAACAAAAAGTTTAGGATTACTGGCAAAATGAATAAAACTTCATATCTTTAATGAAATAAATTTGTTTTGCCAAGTTTGTACGCAATTATGGAATGATCTAAATCAAAATGAATATAAAATAATTATAATTTTTGTTAAAACACACACACATATATAAATATATATATTTCTGTAATATATTAACGTAACCTGCGGGTGTGAATATGGCGGATGTTGCTGACAGATAGATTGATAAGACCGGTGTGATCACCGAAATGTCATCACGTCCACAGGTGCTGTGTATCAGAGGATGTTGACGCAACTACATCCGCTCAAGGATAATATCTACAAGGTGATTGTCGAAATGTCACCATGCCCACAGGTGCTGTGAATTCGGTAGATGTTGAAAACAGGTGTATCCGGTCAAAGATATCGGAAAATCACCTGAACGGTGGGCGTGGTCGAATTTGGTGATAGTGGCAGATGCGTATGCCCACAGAACCAGGCTTGGGCAAGTAGCCAATGGGAAGCAGACAACATAACCAATGGAAAGCAAAGAAGTGAGACGTGGGCGTTACCATAACACTGGTTTACAAAGAAATTGAGGCAATCACAAAAAGACCCGTTTTTACCTAATTTGAGGGTGTTGAATTCAAATTTGAAATCCGTTTTTACTCATCACCTCTAGTTTTTTAGATATGCATAGTGTGAATTTTGTGCATATACGATACATAAAGGGGTATATGAATTCAGGGGTAATTCTAATATTGTGAGACTTATAGCTTATTTTTTAGTTTTTATGCACTAAATGTAAGTGATAGCATTACATTACATTATATATATATATATATATATATATATATATATATATAGTTATATATTAAGACGGATTTTGACAGTTAAGGCAGCAGGTCTCAATCCACAGTCATTGGAAGAGGTTGTCTCGCTGGCGGTGCAGGAGGTTGGTGTCCTTCATCTTTTGGGTTACTAAATATTAGTATTACATTTTCAAATGCACATTTAGTTTTCAACTTTGCTTTCAACTTTGCAGTCCTGATGATTTGGAGAGAACCGCGAAACCACGTAGATGATTGTTATTTTTATTTTTTATTTAGGACAAAAGATCAAATATACCAACGTTCGATCTGCTATGAGACCCGTTCCCCATTCAGATGATCTTCCTGTACCCACACCTCCAGTAAATAAGTATCTTCTTTCCTCATCAGACGAAGAAATGCCTTCAAAGGAGGATTCTGCCGAGTCAGTATCTTTGTAAGATATTGAGTCTACATATTCAGGAACAAGTGGCAAGGAGCCACATTTGATCACGCAAGAAGACCTGAATAATCTTGCTCTTGATTTGTATCTGTCAAAACAGCAGTCAGAGCTCTGGGCATCTCGGCTTAAACTGTGGAACCTATTCCAGGAAGATGTAAGGATCACCAGTTTCAGGAATCGAAAAAAAGACCTTGCTTCCTTTTTCGACATGGAAAACAAATTTTGCTACTGCACAAACATACCTGGCTTGTTTACGTCCCTTGGTTTGCCACATAATCCTTCAGACTGGCGTCTTTTCATAGACTCTTCGAAGCGAAGTCCCAAGGGTGTTCTTCTGCACAACGGGAATAAATATCCCAGCATTCCCATTGCACACTCTGTCCATCTAAAGGAGTCCTATGACAATATGGAGCTTTTTTAGAAGCTATTAAGTACAGCGAGTAGCAATGGAGTCTGTGTGGGGACCTCATGGTCATTGGTCTTCTTATGGGTATGTAAGCGGGCTTCATAGAGTACTGTTGTTTTCTCTGTCTCTGGGATAGTCGAGCTGTATCCCAGCATTACAAGCAGAAAGACTGGGGGTCTAGAAGCACTTTTGTTCCTGGCAAACACAGCCTCAAGGAGAATCCTCTGGTGGACATGAATAAGGTGCTTCTTCCACCTCTTCACATCAAGCTTGGTTTGATGAAGAATTTCGTGAAGGCGTTGCACAAAAATGGTGCTGCCTTCCAACACTTGTCTACTCAGTTCCGAGGTCTTAGTGCTGCTAAGCTCAAAGGGGGCATCTTTGTCGGACCTCAGATCCGAGAAGTGCTGAAGGATACTGGTTTTGAGGAGCTTCTTAACTTGAAGGAACTGAGAGCATGGGAAGCATTCAAGTCAGTCTGTAGTGGCTTCCTTGGTAACACATGCGTACCAGATTACCAAACCTGTATTGAGAAGTTGCTAAAGTCTCACGAGGATATGGGGTGCCGAATGTCACTCAAGGTTCATTTTCTCCATTCCTACCTCAACTTCTTTCCGCCAAACATTGGAGCAGTGAGTGATGAGCATGGAGAAAGATTCCACCCAGACATTACGAAGATGGAGAGCTACTATCACGGCAAATGGAACCCCGGCATGATGGGAGACTTCTGCTGGATGCTCTTGCGTGACATCCCAGAGGCAAAATACTCCAGATTTTCTTAGAAAGCACACTTTTGACTGTTGTGGTAACTATGAATTGTGTAATTGTGTCATCCAAGTATATTGATTCAATCAGTGTTCTTTATCTATCCTGTTTTATCTGTTATAAGCTGCTGCAACTCTTGAAATATGCACATATATTCTCTGTTTATACTAAAATGAGACTATTAAAAAGCTAGAAAACTAGAGGTGATAGAGCAAAACTATTTATAAATTTGAATTCAGCACACCCAAATAAACAAAAAACACCTATCCCCATTCTTGCCTCAGACCAAAAATTTATTTTTGTAAACCAGTGTAGTTAACGAAAAAGAGGAATTACTGCAGTTCACGTGAGAGTTGTAGACTATGTAAATTCCCGAATTTCGGCTAAAGTCAGTTGTTCACTGGCTCTTCTATTTCCCGTGTGTGCGAACTCTCTGCGATTACTTTTCTGCTTCACTCAAGTATCATCGCCAAAAATAAATATATAATCGTATATTTTTATATACATACGTGTTCCTTGATGTTAATAACGACACAGTATACTATATAACATTTCATCAAAGAATTCACTAAGAGTATTTATTCCTGCTGAAGAAATTTCTGGCACCTTTTCAAGTAACTTGTTAAGATATGTTCGTAAAAAGGAGGGAAATATATTAACTACTCTTTCTTTTCTCTGTGTTGTTCACTTTAAACTTTAGAGTCTTTCTTTTCTCTGTGTTGTTCACTTTAAACTTTGGAGTCTTTCTTTTCTCTGTGTTGTTCACTTTAAACTTTGGAGTCTTTCTTTTCTCTGTGTTGTTCACTTTAAACTTTAGAGTCTTTCTTTTCTCTGTGTTGTTCACTTTAAACTTTAGAGTCTTTCTTTTCTCTGTGTTGTTCACTTTAAACTTTAGAGTCTTTCTTTTCTCTGTGTTGTTCACTTTAAACTTTAGAGTCTTTCTTTTCTCTGTGTTGTTCACTTTAAACTTTGGAGTCTTTCTTTTCTCTGTGTTGTTCACTTTAAACTTTAGAGTCTTTCTTTTCTCTGTGTTGTTCACTTTAAACTTTGGAGTCTTTCTTTTCTCTGTGTTGTTCACTTTAAACTTTAGAGTCTTTCTTTTCTCTGTGTTGTTCACTTTAAACTTTGGAGTCTTTCTTTTCTCTGTGTTGTTCACTTTAAACTTTAGAGTCTTTCTTTTCTCTGTGTTGTTCACTTTAAACTTTAGAGTCTTTCTTTTCTCTGTGTTGTTCACTTTAAACTTTAGAGTCTTTCTTTTCTCTGTGTTGTTCACTTTAAACTTTGGAGTCTTTCTTTTCTCTGTGTTGTTCACTTTAAACTTTAGAGTCTTTCTTTTCTCTGTGTTGTTCACTTTAAACTTTAGAGTCTTTCTTTTCTCTGTGTTGTTCACTTTAAACTTTAGAGTCTTTCTTTTCTCTGTGTTGTTCACTTTAAACTTTAGAGTCTTTCTTTTCTCTGTGTTGTTCACTTTAAACTTTAGAGTCTTTCTTTTCTCTGTGTTGTTCACTTTAAACTTTAGAGTCTTTCTTTTCTCTGTTTTGTTCACTTTAAACTTTAGAGTCTTTCTTTTCTCTGTGTTGTTCACTTTAAACTTTAGAGTCTTTCTTTTCTCTGTGTTGTTCACTTTAAACTTTAGAGTCTTTCTTTTCTCTGTGTTGTTCACTTTAAACTTTAGAGTTTTTCTTTTCTCTGTGTTGTTCACTTTAAACTTTAGAGTCCTTCTTTTCTCTGTGTTGTTCACTTTAAACTTTAGAGTCTTTCTTTTCTCTGTGTTGTTCACTTTAAACTTTAGAGTCTTTCTTTTCTCTGTGTTGTTCACTTTAAACTTTAGAGTCTTTCTTTTCTCTGTGTTGTTCACTTTAAACTTTAGAGTCTTTCTTTTCTCTGTGTTGTTCACATTAAACTTTAGAGTCTTTCTTTTCTCTATGTTGTTCACTTTAAACTTTAGAGTCTTTCTTTTCTCTGTGTTGTTCACTTTAAACTTTAGAGTCTTTCTTTTCTCTGTGTTGTTCACTTTAAACTTTAGAGTCTTTCTTTTCTCTGTGTTGTTCACTTTAAACTTTGGAGTCTTTCTTTTCTCTGTGTTGTTCACTTTAAACTTTAGAGTCTTTCTTTTCTCTGTGTTGTTCACTTTAAACTTTAGAGTCTTTCTTTTCTCTGTGTTGTTCACTTTAAACTTTAGAGTCTTTCTTTTCTCTGTGTTGTTCACTTTAAACTTTGGAGTCTTTCTTTTCTCTGTGTTGTTCACTTTAAACTTTGGAGTCTTTCTTTTCTCTGTGTTGTTCACTTTAAACTTTAGAGTCTTTCTTTTCTCTGTGTTGTTCACTTTAAACTTTAGAGTCTTTCTTTTCTCTGTGTTGTTAATAACGAAATTAGACTTTATTATAAACTTAAAGTAACAACTCAAAGTGGTCCCAAACGTTTGCTTGATAGTGTATATATATATATATATATATATATATATATATATATATATATATATATATATATATATTAGCATGTTTCATTAAATAGTAAAGACACATTTTGTCTGTATAATTTAATTAAGATCCTTTCGAGTTTCCTGATAAGTGTCTTGGTTTCAGGCTGGTTCTTGCTGATATTATAGTGGCGCTCATATTTTACACATAATTTCTAATATGAATATGGTCTGGTCGGCTGGGGCTGCATCTCTGCAGAGGGATAAAACTCCCCCCTCAACGAGTGTCCGTGATATGAAACTAAACATGGATAAATTTACCAAAATTGTCCCAAACACTTTAAGGCATTTCATAGGCCATCATCAGGGGTTGCTTGCACGTGTAATTATAGTGGTGTTTTCAATTAATATTTTGGGAATAGAATGGGTTTTAAGATGTTAGTCTATGGAGGTAGCACCATTTAGGTTCATTGTAAGTCTTCTTGAAAGAGTTGTAGAGGTAAGACCAACATACGCACTATTTTCTTTGGACACACAATCTCCCAAGGGATATTTGAACATATATACGAGGTTGGTCCTATCAAGGAGTTCAGTTGAGGGGGAATAGTTATTAGAAATAATTAGATAGGAAGTTTTAAATTTGTTATTGTATATGATAAGTCTAACGTCGTATATATGTTCAAATAGCATACACATATTTCAGAATTAGATATTAAAATATACTTAAGAAATATACATTTTTTTAAAACAAAAGTACTGACGAAATCAGCAAGGCTATTTTCACGATTGAAGTTAAGTTCAAAGAATTCAGGATTTTAATGATTTGAATTTTCTCTCAAATGAGACTATTCCACTCGCATTTCACATTAGTACTTAATTCTAAGTATTCATTTCGCTTCTACATTATATATATATATATATATATATATATATATGTAATATCACAGGTTATATCATATATGTAATATATATCATAGGTTATATCATATATGTAATATATATGTAATATATATATATATATCATAGGTTATATCATATATGTAATATATATGTAATATCATAGGTTCAAAAATATACGACCAAGATGTGAAACAGACACAAATAGACATGTGAAATAGACACAGGGATCCGAAAAACACTCGAAATTGGTTCAGGTTCGAAACTTTTATTCACCTTTTTGAGTTTAAATGTTTTTCGACATGAGGAGAGAGAGAGAGAGACACAATTTTTTCAACAAACGCGTGGCATATTTCGTAGACTTAAACTGGTCTCGCCTCGGCGAGACCTAAAATCGATTACCTTCCTCTAGACTTGAATCTCAACTCACTGACTCAACCGACCCGCGGGCATCCCGTAGACCCCAACTGGTCTCGCCTCTGTGAGCTCCGAAAGTCAACTCTCTTGTTAGGAGTTTAAATCTCAAGTAACTTTTTTTTTTCAAATTCCAAAATCCTCAGCTCTTCCGGGCATGACGTCATTCACGTCCCCGATCTATTTTTATTGTGACATCTCTGATTGTCACATCCGCCTCGCGCTCGCGAGAACACCTGCGTTCAATGTGTGCACCTAACTGACCCATGCACTAAGCAAATGGTTTCTCAGCCTAACTAAACCAAAAGGCAAGATATATAAAACGAAATCCCACCACAATTATATTACATATATATATATATGTGTGTGTGTGTGCATGTGTGTGTGTGTTTGTGTGTGTGTGGTGAACATTCCTTCCCAATCTCGCCTTTTGTTGTAACATAGACTGCTCAAAATTATAAAAAGATTCTTGTTTTACTAACAACTCATCTGTGTTGAATATATCCTGAATACGTTCTGTTCTGCTTCGCGTCGTTTATCTACTACAATATGACAAATAAAAAAGAAGAAATGTTTTAAAACTATCTTTACTTATATATATATATATATACATATATATATATATAATTTGTGAGAGATCACTAGCATCTATTATTCTCATCTTCTTTTTCTTTTTATCTTATATATATATATATATATATAGTTTGATTTGTTGTCTTTATTTTAATGGCATATCGAACTTTGTGGGTTATTCAAATTAAAAGTCACTCCTGTAAAAGAATAGTAATGGTACTATTTACCCAATAGTTACGGAAGTGGGTCTTTATATATATATATATATATATATATATACATATATATATATATATATATATATATATATATCAGAGGTAACTTTAGGTCATCAATGTTAAAAGCGCTCATATTCTACACATAATTTCGAATATGAATATGGTCTGGTCGGCTGGGGCTGTAGAATACACCGACTGCATCTCTGCAGAGGGATAAAACTCCCCCCTCAACGAGTGTCCGTGATATGAAACTAAACAATCAGATGATAGGGCTCTATTAATGCTGGAGCTGGTACTGACTTTTGCTTTTTTTTTTTTTTTTTTTTTTTTTTTGCTGTATTGGGACTTTTCCTAGGCTTTTTATTTATTATTATTTTTTTTTTTAAATCTTGGACTTTAACTAAGTTAAAACTTAAGAAAACTTAAACCAAAATTACCCCCCCTTTTTTTTTGCATACACATGGGAAGCAGCATGATGTACGTAAAAGTATTTGAATAAACCCATGGACGACCAAACTCAATACCTAAACGGGTCCTGGATGTGAGTTTGACGACTTTACGCTCAGGATCGTTAGTTCGACCGGGGAACTACTGCTGCTCCTCTATAAGAGTGGCTTCTATAGAAGAGAATAAAACAGCCATCGAAAGATAACCATGACCCACACTCAAACCGCATACACAAACCGCATCGCTCTTCGCGCAGGTAAAAAAGGGGCGCGTCCTGCTGAGGCCCTGGCCTCAGTGTTCGAAAAAACAGCTACAGAACTCAAACAATCAAAACTACTAAAATGCAAGCAAACACTACAAATAGCCACATTTAACGTAAGAAGCTTAAATAGAATAGGACAACTCCCAGAGCTAATCGCATCGGCCGAAGAACATAAGATAGACATAATATGCATACAAGAACACAGATACACGCACACCGAAGATATCAAATATCACGAAACTGGCAATGGCTGGTCGCTCGCCACTGTATCCGTATGGAAAAACTCTGTCAACCCCGCAGTAGGAGGGGTAGGATTACTTATAGGACCTAGAGCATCAAAAACGCTTAATAACGTTGAGAAAATACAACCTAGAATGATGGCAGCTACATTTAACGGAAACCCCAGAGCAACAATCATCTCATGCTACAGCCCCACCAATGTTAGTGAAGAAACTGAACTAGTCACCTTCTACGATGAGTTTTCCTCATTAGTGCGTAGCATCCCGAAACACAACATGTTAGTCATTGGCGGAGACATGAATGCCCAAATCGGGAAAAACGGAAACAACAAATACAGCCTCCACAACACGTCAAACAGGAATGGGCAACATCTAACAGATTTCATGATAGAAAATAGATTAGCATGCCTCAATACAAACTACCAAAAAAGAGAGGGCAAACTATGGATATACACGTACGCAAACAATACTAAAGCTCAGATAGACTACGTCCTTATAAACAAGAAATGGAAAAATAGTGCATTGAATTGCGAGGCATACTCCTCTTTTGAGGGTGTGTCCACCGATCACCGAATAGTCACGGCGAAAATACGGTTAAGCCTACGAAAAAACGCCAAACAAACAGCGACCACCAAATACTATGACTGGGCCCTATTGAACAACAAAGATATAAGAGATAAATACGTATTAGAATTAAGAAACAGATTCGAAACACTACGAGAAAAGATGGAAAAAAGTACACCAAACGACGAATATGAAAATTTCGTCAATGCACACCTCGAGGCAGCAGCAAAATACATTCCAACAAAAAGTAAAACTAAATATAGAGTCCCTTGGGAAACTTTAGCGGTGAGAGAAAAACGTGCACTAATGAAAACAGCCTCCAAAAACTATCGAAAAAACCCAACAAACACAAATGCCTTAAAACTAAAAACGGCAAAATATCAATTAGCAGGCATATATATAAAGGAACAGACAGAATACATTCAAAATCAGATAGATAAGATTAGAGACTCGGTGGAAGATAGACAATCTAGAATAGCCTGGCAAATAATAAACGAAGTGAGCAGAAGAAAGAACACAGCCAAAGCAAAACTTAAAGCAGCAAACCAACAAGAAAGAATAAAACTGTGGAAACAGCACTTCGAAAACTTACTTGGAAACCCACCAAAAATAACACATGAACCAATCACCAGAAAAATTAGCAAACAATTAGACATTAAACTAGGACCGTTCACACAAGAAGAACTCGACTCGGTTCTCAGAAAAATTGAAAATAGGAAAGCTGCAGGGCTGGACGAAATTCCCCCGGAAGTATGGAAGACCAGACAATTCGACGACATACTGCTCCGCCACTGCAACGCAGTATACAATCAAAATCCGATAGATAGATGGATGAAGGGATGCATACTCCCCTTCCCTAAAAAGGGGGACCTCGGAATAGCCAAAAACTACCGAGGTATAACACTTACATCCATAACTGCCAAAATCTACAATGCCCTACTACGAAACCGAATAGAACCCAAAATCGACAACATACTTAGAAAAAACCAAAATGGCTTCCGAAGAAATAGATCCACGACCTCACAAATATTAACCATCCGCAGAATCCTTGAAGGTGTACGGGCAAAGAACCTACAAGCGACATTAATATTTGTCGACTTTACCAAGGCTTTCGATTCCATTCACAGAGGAAAGATGGAACAAATCCTACTAGCGTACGGCATACCTAAAGAAACCGTAGCGGCAATAACGATTCTCTATAGAAACACTAAAGTAAAAGTACGATCACCGGATGGAGACACAGAATACTTTGATATTGTAGCAGGAGTACTACAAGGGGACACGCTGGCCCCGTACCTCTTTATCATTTGTCTAGACTACGTACTTAGAACATCGATTGACAAAATCAAAGAGAATGGCTTCGAACTGACGAAGAAAAGAAGCAGAAGGTACCCCGCAACAACAATTACCGACGCCGACTACGCCGATGACATAGCGATACTGGCAAATACACCTGACCAAGCCGAAACACTTTTGCATAGTTTAGAACGAGCAGCAGCAAGCATAGGCCTCTATGTTAATGCACACAAAACGGAATATATGTGCTATAACCAAACGGGGGACATCTCCACTCTAGAAGGTACCCCTCTTAAACTAGTAGACAAATTCACGTACCTAGGAAGCAGCGTCAAATCAACCGAAAAGGACATCGAAACGAGGTTAACGAAAGCATGGACAGCTATCAATAGGCTATCGATTATATGGAAATCAGACCTAATCGATAAAATGAAACGCAGTTTCTTCCAGGCAGCGGTCACATCGATACTGCTATATGGATGCACTACATGGACGCTAACAAAACGGCTGGAGAAGAAGCTAGATGGCAATTACACAAGAATGCTGCGTGCAATCCTCAACAAGTCCTGGCAGCAACACCCCACAAGACACCAACTGTACGGCCACCTGCCCCCTATCACGAAAACTATTCAAGTTAGACGAACCAGACATGCAGGACACTGCTGGAGAAGCAGAGATGAACTCATAAGAGATATACTCTTATGGATCCCCACACATGGCCGCGCAAAAGCAGGACGACCAGCACGAACGTACATTCAGCAGCTATGTGAGGATACGGGATGTTGTCCTGAAGACCTACCTAGGGCGATGAACGATAGGGAGGAGTGGCGAGAGAGGGTCAGGGATGTCCGTGCTACCAGCGCGATATGATGAATGCTGGAGCTTTGGAGAATGTATTGCACCCCTACATTGCCATCGCTGCCAGTTCCACTCTTGTTTGGAGTAGTAGCACTTGATAGGGTCTTATCTATGGGTTAAATAGGATCAAGCAGTGTACTTATGCTAAATTGAATTCTTTAAAATAGAACTGCTTTTTCATTTAACAGTGTATAAACCAAATACTGTACTTGTACTGAACAGAATTGTTTGAAATAGAACTGTTTTTGACGTTTAAACTGTTTACTTATGCTAAACTGAGGTGTTTGAAATCGAACTGCTTGTATGTATAAAAATGGATTTGGCATTAAATAACCTTCAATAGTTGATATGCCATAAACTCAAACCAAACTAAACAATATTTATAATGTCGAATATGAAAAGAGTTTTAGCATACGAGTATGTATTTTTATCCATATAATTAAATTTCGGGCTCTGTGTAAGCTTGTCTTGCTGATATTTGACAACTGACCATTCTATACAAGCCATAATAATTTTTTTTCCTCTTTACGTTTTTTTTTTCGAAACAAATGTCTTTGAAACGGTTTCAGTCGCTTTGATGTTTGATATAATATCTGGATTAGATCTACATACGCACGTGCGCGTGTGCACAAACGCACGAGCATGAGCGCTCACATGCATAAGCACATTCATATACACACACATAAACACGTATACTCACGATCACACACATAAACCCATCTTCATTACCATGCAGTTTTAACAGTTGTTTTTTTTTTCATGTCGATTTTTGGAATGTTAATGAGCGAATTTTAAAAATGAGTGGGTTCTACAGCTCAGGGGCCTCTAACAGGTGACTCTCCGACCATATGCGGCCCTCGAAGTCCATTCACTCAACTTTAAAAATTTCTTCTTTACATTTTGATGTTGAATGTGAACAATTACAACTATTGATTGAACTCATTCATCTTCAGATGGATAATCTTCCAACCTTATTACCCAAAACAGGCATGTGAGAGAGTCTGTTTGGCACAACAGATCGCTGCGAACAGTTGTTCTCTAAATTAAAGCATGCTAAGGATCTTCTGTCGTAGAAATTGTCAAATCATTGTCAAATCAGTGCTCTTTTGTCTACTAATTTATTAAACCCTGATATTGGAAATTATCGTGATAGCAAACAATATCAAATCTCTAATTGATAAATTATAGTTCTCTGTTTGCGGGGTTAACACGCCCCAAAAAGGGTGTCCTGAGTTTGACAATAAAACTGCATTTGATGCCAAAACTCTAGAGCTCTTAGAAGTGTTGAGTACCCCTTCATTGTCATTACTTCCAGATCCACTCCAATCCACTCCATAATTATCTTTTAGTGCACCATTTATGGGTTAAAAAGAACTCTTAGAAATTATTAATATTCGATATGACATTGCCATTGCTCTCAGGTCCACTCTGGCCCGGAGTAGTAGCACCTGATAGGGCCCTATCTATGGATTAAATAGAAGTAAACAACATACTTATGCGAAATTGAAGTTTTTGAATTGGAACTATTTTACTAAAATGAATAGCTTGAAATAGAAATGTTTTTGACAATTAAACTGGACTTACGCAAAACTGAATTGTTTAATATAGAACTGTTTTGACATCTAACTGTGTGTAAAGATAATCTATACTTATACTAAACTGAATTAGCTGAATCAGAACAGTTTGACTAAACTGAATAGTTTGAAATAGAAGCATTTTTGAGAATTACACTTTGTACTCATGCTAAATTGAATTGTTTGAAATAGAATTGAATATTTGCATAAAAATGGATTTGGCATTAAATAACTTGCAAAAGTTGATATGCCATAAAATCAAAACAACCAACCAAACAACCATTTAAGATCGAAGGTCGGGCCCTTTTAGATTAAGTTTTGCGAACCTCAGTCTGAAAAGATTCACTAGCAGCAAGTGTTAAATTTTATAGAAGCTCCTTTGTATCTTGTTGACTTTCCGTATTTTATTCATATTTTTTTTTTTAGAAACGTCAGATTTTTATTAACTATTTTCCAATCAGCTAACGAAGCGGCTGAAGAAGAAACTCGACGGCAATTAAACAAGAATGTTGAGAGCAATATTGAACAAGTCCTGGCGACAACATCCCACAAGACACCAACTATACGGCCATTTGCCTCCCATCACGAAAACTATACAAGTTAGACGAACCAGACACGCAGGACACTGCTGGAGAAGCAAGGACGAACTCATCAGTGATGTACTCCTATGGACCCCTGCATATGGCCAAGCAAAAGCAGGACGACCAGCTCGAGCATACATACAGCAGCTATGTGAGGATACGGGATGTAGCCCTGAAGAACTACCAAAAGCGATGAATGATAGGGAGAAGTGGCGAGAGAGGGTCAGGGATATCCGTGCTGGCGGCACGACATGATGATGATAATGATGATGATGATTTTCCAATTAAATTCTTACCTGAGGTTAAAAGCATGGGATGTTTGCACAGAATTTTGTTTATCGATCTTTCGAAAAACATTTCATTTCTTAACATTAATAGAAAAATGTATCATCACAAGATTTAAAATACATGATACAATAACAGCGATACCGAAGATTTGTTTGGTTTGGTTTTAAGGCACATGAACCATTGTAGGTCATTACTACAAAATTCATTTTTATACATTCCTATAAACAGTTCTATTTCAAACAATTTAGTTTAGTACAAGTATAGTTTTTTTGTTTACACACAGTTCCAATGTCAAAAACAGTTCTATTTTAAGCTAATCAGTTTAGCATAAATACAGTTTAAACATAAAAAAACAGTTCTATTTCAAACTATTAAGTTTAGAATAAGTACACAGTTTAGTTCTATTTGACCCATAAATAAGACCTTATCAGGCGCTACCAGTCCCGGCCAGAGTGGACCTGGGAGCGATGGCATTGAAGTGCTACTCCACTTCAGCATTACTGGAGCCACACCATCAAATTGTTTAGTGTCTTATCCAAGACACTCATTGGGGGAGGTCTTACCCCTCTGCAGAGATGCAGTCGGTGTATTCTACTGCCCCTACCGACTGGGTAAGATAACGAAGAGAGAATCAATCTAGAATTTTCGGTAAAATGCAACAATAATAAGATGGAATAAAACTAGAAATAATATCATTGTAATCATGAAGAGTGTATTTAATGAGAGTTCTGGAATAAAAAGCAACAATAAGATGATGGAATAAAGTAATTATAAAATAAACAGTGGCGACTTGTTTGTAGGCACTGTGAAATTGCCGTACCCCAAATTTTACCGATATATACCCAGTAATTATTTTCTTCGTTAAAAATGTTATTACTATCATTAATAATCCTCAAACTTAATGACAATGGGCAACTACTCATTTCTAAAAAAAAATGCTACATATGAAACTGTATACTCCACCGTTCCTTGATAACGAACTTCCATTGAAATGAGAGTGAATTAATTACTTTAATTTCCACTGTCATTACTTGTTACCTGACTTCTTCAAGCAGATTGTCAAAATTGAAAAAAAAAAAAAAAATAATAATGAGAAAAATCGTATTCAGCATAAATGAGAAGATTTTTAAAATGAGAGTTGACACGGTAATTGGTCGAGCGCCAAGGTCATAATTTGATATTTGAGCAAGCCAGCACAGACAAAAGGCTACTGGAACTATTTTAATTGATCATCTTAAATCTTGCTTCTTTTTTGTGTTAAAGAGAAATAAATTATTTGATAAAATCATTAATTCGCGTTCTGGACAAATGTATTGCATGTCGTCTGCTTTGAACAAATAAATTATTCGCCATTTTTTCTCAGTGTAACAATTATCGGACAAATGTAAAACTACGGAGTTTATTTTAGCTTTTTTATTTATTTATTTTTATTTTTTTATTTTTTAAGAATTTCTTGGTTTGAATTATTTGATATGGGTGTGAATGTATCAGTACTTTTAGCCGATTCCTCAAATTCCATTGACTGTGTGAAAATTGTAATGGCTCTAATTTATTCCATCCACTTCTTATCAATTCTTAAAAATCTTTCACTTATTTTTCTTGTAAAGATATTCAACACTTTTAGATAGTGATTGATCTTAACGGCAGGTAAAACTGTCTGGGATTATCTTATGCTTAGAGATTAGGGAATGTCGTTTATTGTATGTACATATTTTATATTTTTTCTGTTGTTTTTTAAGAGTTTCTTTTTATTTTGATCACGGCCCAACCGAATAAAATAATTTGAAAACCAGATAGGACAATAATGGGTACTACTCCTCCTGGTCTGAGTGGATCTAGAAGTAATGGCAACGAAGCAGTATCCCACACTCTCCAGATCACCCGAGAGGAAGATTTGCCATCAGATTAAGTTTAGTATCATACCTAAGATACCCCATTTTAGTGGGTATCCTTCCCCTCGGTAGAGGATTTAATCAGCATATCCTAAACTCCGCTAATCGGCGTAAATTGGATTATAGTAGAATTCCCAATCTATTCTAATGATGAAGTAATTTTAATTCTTTAGACACAGCATTAAGTCAAAATTGTTCAAAATTGCTCGCACCCCACAAAGCCCCAACTGTACGGACACCTACCTCCCATTACGAAAACTATCAAAGTTAGACGAAACAGACATGCAGGATATTGCTGGAGAAGCAGGGACGAGCTCATAAGTGATGTTCTCCTCTGGACCCCATCATATGGGCGAACAAAAGCAGGACGTCCAGCTCTAAAATACATACAGGAGCTCTGTGAGGATACGGGATGTACCCCTGAGGACCTGCCAGAAGCGATGAACCAAAGGGAAGAGTGACGAGAGAGGGTCAGGGATATCCGTGCTGGCGGCACGACATGGTGATGAGGATGATTAAGTTAAGTTTTCGGGGCCAGGAGAGGAAGGCCCCGAAACGGTGCACATTCTCTCTGATGATCCTATGATTATCAGGAAAAAAAGAAGTAAAGATACCCCGCACAAACAATTACCGACGCGGACTACGCCGTTGACTTAGCGATTCTGGCAAATACACCCACCCAAACCAAAACCCTGTTACAAAGTCTGGAACGAGCAGCTGCAGGCATAGGCCTCCATATCAACGCAGACAAGACGGAATACATGTGCTTTAATCAAAGAGGCGACATCTACACACTAAACGGTAGTTCTCTGAAACTAGTAGACAAGTTCAACTACCTAGAAAGCAGTGTCTCATCAACCGAGACAGACATCAACACGCGACTAGCAAAGGCATGGATAGCTATCGATAGCCTATCTGTCATATGGAAATCAGACCTGACCAATAAAATAAAACGCAGATTTTTTCCAAGAAGCGGTCGTGTCGATATTGCTGTATGGATGCACTACATGGACGCAAACTAAACGTAGGGAGAAAAAGCTTGATGGCAACTACACAAGAAACCTGCGAGCAATATTGAACTAGTCCTGGAAGCAGCACACCACAAAGAAGCAGCTATACGGCCACTCACCACCAATCACGAAAACCATCCAAGTTAGACGAACCAGACATGCGGTACACTGCTGGAGAAGTAAAGACGCACTCGTAAGCGATGTACTCTTGTGAACCCTTTCACATTGACAAGCAAAGGTAAGACAACGACCTAGAACCTGCATGCAACTGCTCTGTGCGATACAAGATGTTGCCTTGAAGACCTACCGGAAGAGATAGACGATAGAGAAGGATCCTATTTACCCAACCCCACCACTCGGGCAGGATATGACACAAGGTCAATTTTTAAGTTTAACTGGTTTAAAGTCAGTTTTCCTTCTCCTAGACTAGTTGCCTCACCTAGGCTGAAGAACTCAGTCTGTCCTAGTATTTACCCATAGCTGGAGGGAGAATAATTGGATTCATACCTTTCCCAAGGGTATTAGTGCTGTGTGAAATGCAATCAGTCTCGTCCAGGTTTTGAACTCGCGTCGCCGTGTTCATTTCCTACAACGACCACCATTGCATCACGGGCATAGACGATAGAGAAGGATGGTGGGAGAGGGTGAGGGATATCCCTACAGGTAGTGCGACATGATAATGATGATGATGATATCTATCTTCATCCACAGACATACTGTTTTGTTGTATTAAAACTCATCAGTGTGGCTAGACACACGAAATACCTCAAGCTTGGATCGAAACCCTGATGACATAACTTTACTGCCATCAGCAGTCTCAACGTAAACGAGGTAATTTTAAAGTATATGTATTAATTTTACTTTTTTTTACATTTACGCCAACGGAGACCGGAGTAATCAGTTTGTTAGAAAAGCTTTGGATTACACGAGTGGTGAACGTTGATTCCTTCGTGAGAGTGCTCAACCCTAGAGGTGGGAGGAGCATATATACAGACGGTTTTGTTATATAACAACTTATCAGAGTGGCTATCCAGGCGAGATATTTAGCCGATAACGTTAATGTAGAAAGATATTCATATAAAATTCCATCACAAGTGGCGAGAGAAAGTCAGGGATATCCGAGCTAGCGGCACGACATGATGATGATGATGAAAAACGTGTATTATAACTATTGCGCAATTACTTCTGAAAAGAACGTTGGCTCTGGGGTAAGATGTAGGACTGATGTAAAGTCAGCAGGGTTTCAATCCCAGCTTGAAGAAACTCACGTGTCTTGCTGCATTGAAGATTTGTGATAACAACAAAATGTATCTGTCTGTGGATGACTATATATATATATGTGTGTGTGTGTATAAGCATATAACAAGTTAGAATTAAAGCAACATTCAAAATTGAGAGAAATAGATAACTATTTATGTTCAGTTGCCGATGATTTGTTAATTTCAAAATTTTTGAGTATGTTTTAGTTTCATATTTAATGCGCAGTAATCGACAACACCCTTAGGAAAAACCAAAATGGATTCCGAAGAAATAGATCCACGACCTCACAAATATTAACCATCAGTAGAATCCTTGAAGGCGTACAGGCAAAATCCTACAAGCGACATTACTATTTGTCGACTTTACCAAAACCTTCGATTCCATTCACAGAGGGAAAATGGAACAAATCCTACTAGCATACGGTCTGTCAAAAGAAACCGTAGCAGCAATAACGATTCTCTACAGAAACACCAAAGTGAACGTACGTTCACCAGATGGAGACACAGAATACTTCGACATTGTAGCAAGAATACTACAAGGGGACACGCTAGCCCCATACATCTTTATCATATGTCTAGACTACGTGCTTAGAACTTCGATTGATAAAATCAGAGAAAACGGCTTCGAGCTAAAAAAGAAAAGAAGCAGAAGGTACCCCGCAAAAACAATTACCGACACCGACTACGCCAATGATACTGGCGAATACACCCAACCAAGCCAAAACACTACTGCATAGTTATGAACGAGCCGCCACAAGCATTGGCCTCCATGTCAATGCACACAAAACCGAATATATGTGCTATAATCAAACAGGTGACATTTCCACACTAGATGGAACCTCTTTGAAACAGGTAGACAAATTTACCTAATTAGGAAGCAGCGTCTCATCAACCGAAAAAGCCATCGACAAACGGCTAACGAAGGCATGGACAGCTATCGATAGGCTATCGATCATATGGAAATCAGACCTCACCGATAAAATGAAACGCAGTTTCTTCCAGGCAGCGGTCGTGGACCAGCTTGAACATATATAGAGCAGCTATGTGAGGATACGGGATGTAGCTCTGAAGACCTGCCAGAGGCGATGAATGATAGGGAGAAGTGGCGAGAGAGGGTCAGGGAGATGATGATGATGATGATGAATGACGTGTATTGTAACTATTGCGCGATTACTTCTGAATCAATTTAAAAGAAGTGGAGATGTTGATTCACTGTGAATTGTGCAATCTGCTCAATATTTTGCCTGCTGATAAATGGAATATTCACAGAGTGGAATTTTCCGACGAAAAGAAGATCCTTTAATTCTCTGGACCTTTGGGAAACAAATATATCATCCAATCCAGACAAGAAGACCAGACTTAATTTTAATTAATTAGAAATGAAATTTTTATTTTGTAGTATGTATCTTTCCAGAGGATCACTTAGGGGGAAGAAAAGAAAACGAAAATATAGACAAATACTTCGATCTTAACAAAGTTGAAAAGCTGAGTAAGGTGAGGGTGGTGGTTCTCTTGGACAAGCCCTCAAAGAAGATGAAATTGTTGATAGCATTATAAACGAATGCGACAAACTGTCCCAAAAAGAGTACAGGATTACGTATGACTGAATGGGAAAGATCATCCCCTGGGAATTGTGAAAGACATTAAAATGTGTCCATTCTAAGAAGTATGTGCAAAAATCAGTATCCATCCAAGAAATAAAACAGATCCCCAAATATTGGTAAGATAACCAGACCTAGTGTTAATTAACAAGGGAAAAAAGCGCTTTTCATCAAGGGAAATTTATTGTACTATCTGACGATCGAGTGAAAAGATATACCAAGAGTTGAACCTTGCCAGAGAGTTAAAGCAGCCGTGGAACATGGGTGCCACAGTGATACCAATTATATTTAGCGAACTTGGAATAAGTCTAAAAGCTTGTGAAGGAGATGGGAGAGATTGAAAATTAGGAGAAGAATCAGCACCATATAGACCATAGCAGTGTTAAGATCGGCCATAACACTGAGAAGAGTCCTGGAAACCTGAGGAGATCTGCTGTCATTACGACTCCAATGAAAGACCACCAGATAAAACTGGTGGGAAAAAAAGAAGAAAACTCCCGAACATAAAAGTGACAGTGGCACCCATTGTAACTGGTGCACTCGGTACAGTCACCAAAGATTTGGAGGACTTGGAAATAAGAGGAAGAGTGGAGACTATCTAAATTACATCATTGTTGAGATCAGCCATGATACTAAGAAGAATTCTGGAAACTTGAGGAGACTTGCTGTCACACCGACTCCAGTGGAAAACCACCAGTTAACGCTGGTGTGAAAAATACTCGAATGAGTAAAATGACTGTTGTGGTCTTCCGATAAGACCGGTGGAAGAACAACTCAAACAACGGGTGAAAGGTAGACGTTATAGGATTAGCAGAAAAAGGAAGTCATACAAAGGAAGTACTAGCCGTTCTCGGCTTGCAGTCCGTCTGTCAAATGTCTCGTTAGAAACGAGAAATTGTCCAGATTGCATTTATGAAATTCACCAGCTATGACAATCAGATTTTAGTAGGGTGTATTCCAATTGCTGCTGTAGCTGTTCATTTTAACCTGAAATCATAAAAATTAGTCAGTCATCTGATAAGATGTATAGCAATAACATACTGAATTTTCAAGAGCCTACGACAATTTCAAATGCCTGTATAAAAAAGTCTGGTAACTTATTGAAGGCACTTCATATATATATATATATATATATATATATATATATATATATCCTCATTAATCTCAACAAGTAATGATAGATATCTATAAATATATTTTTTCAAAGTTTGACTCAAGTGTTATAGGTTGACCAATCTATTTTCATGGAATATCACTAAATCTCCATTATTTTCAGTATATACCTACCAAAAATCAAAAATTCATCAACATCATATATGAGGTCATCATTTAAATTTTTCAGCTAAAGATCTTTTTAGCCCATCCTCTTATATACGTACTGCAGTAAAAACAGGAAAAAATACAAAAAAAAATGAACATAAAAAAGACTTTAAAACTGGTAACACAACAAACCTTTTAGTTTCTCATAATATCTTAACTAACCATACTTTCGATTTTCAAAAATCTGCCATTTTTGCCTTCATTAATGACACAAATAAAAGAAGAAAAATTGAAGCATGTTCCATAGCATACCACAAAATAATACCACAACGACAAGGTCTTTTTTTTAAATATCACGATATATAAGAAAAATAATTTTAAAAGAATTCAAAATCCACCTTAAAGATTGCCTCCCCTTTCTCTAAATATTTAAAGCAATAAAACGTCACAAATCCGTTCCTCAAACCACAAAACGCCATTTCCTTTTTTTAAAAAAAGTTCCATCCCATGACATGACGCAATTTGAACATATCAACAAGTATTCGTTTTTTTTCACATAGCAACCCCACTAAAAAGAACAAGCCCAAAAAGCAAACGTTAGATATTGGCATATCATTAAAAAAATATACACAGGATGTTGGCATATATAAAAATATCCAGCGAATGTATATAGTAGAATATGAAAAATATACCAACGTTTTAAATTTAAGATATTTTTTAAAGATTTTTAAACACAAAAGTAAGCAAAAAGTTGGCGACAGTAATCGAGGGTGACCCGAAGGCTCTCTTTTCGATAGCTATTACACCAAGGTGTAGGAGAGGGCGCTACTCCTTTTGTAAATGTTACAATATTATTCATATTTAGATATATTTATTGTCTAGATAATTTTCATATATATATGTATATATATACAGAGTGGAATGATAAAATTATCGTCTTCAAGAAAACAACACTACAGCTTTATTTTAAAACTTTTATTGAAAAGATCAATATAGGGAATTTGATTATGTAGTAGAGCCGACATCTATTCAATGTAGCCGCCTTCAGCCTCAATCACCGCCTCGATACGGATCCGGAACTGGGAGCATGCCTTTTCCACAAGCGCCGGCGGGAGCTCGGCGGATAGCAGCGATCAGGCTGGCTTTGGTGTTCTCGAAGGTCATGTTGGTGATGTTCCCGACGTATGACCAAACGAAGTAGTCCAGCGGATTCAGGTCGGGGGAGGAGGGGGGCCAGTGAGAGAAGGGTACAAAGTCGTAGCACTCTTTCTGAAGCCAAGCCTGTGTCTGCCACCGGCCACCTGATTGCACCAGGGGATCACCACACTCTTCAGCTCATCCAGGTACACCTTGGTGTTGACTTTCAAGCCGACTTCGAAGATATGAGGTGGCATGATGTGGCCCTCACTTGAAACCCCACCAAAACCATAACCATTGCCCGAAACTTTGTTTTTATCGCCCTGGGCACGTCCCTGTTATTCGTGGCAATCCAGATTTGCATTTTGAGGGTGCTGGCAATGGTCCTGTTGTCATAACTTGGATCGGTAGAGACCATGAGTTGTACAGCGGCGCATTTCCGATCTCGCTCGTTAAACATTGTGTCACTTTCAGACATGATAGAAGGCTTCTATCGCTCTTGGGATTTGTACACAACTGGCCAACTTGTAGATGGTCTGCAAAAAAAAAAAAAAAGAAAAAAAAAAGAAGGAAAACCGGTTTTCATTAAACGAAAATGGAACCATGTCGTCTTTTCTTGGGTGACAATTTTATCGTTCCACCTCCTATAAATGAAAATATATGGCTTGGGTGATCAGATGGATATTATTTTATTGTTTTTTGTTTTATTTTTTCATTTGATGGTTGGTTGGTTGGTTGGTTTATTTTACAGCGTATCAACCCTTTTCGGGTCATTTAACACCAAATCAAATTTCAAATAATTCAATTTTGTATAAGCATAGTTTTATTAAATGTCAAATATCAAAATGATTCTATTTCAAACAATTCAGTTGAGCATAAGAACATTTTCAATATCAAAAACAGTTCTATTTGAAACGGTTCAGTATCGTGTCATACCAAAGATTTTAAAAATGGTACTTGATATCACCTTGCTTAACACTCAGCAATATAAGGTACGTATCAAGGTTAAAGTGGAGCAATCCTGGGAAAAGAGTAGCGCCCTCCCTACACCTCGGTGTTGTAGCTATTGAAAAGGGAGCCTTCTGGTCGCCCTCGACTACGGTCGCCAACTTTACTTTGTACTTAATACAGTTTTATGGTCAAAAACAGATCTATTTCAAACAATTTAGTTTAGCATGAGCACACAGTTTAGTTCTATTTGACCTATAGATTGGACCCTATCCGGGTCATAGTGGACCTGGAGGCGATGGAAATGAAGGAGTACTCCGCATTCCCCAAAGCTCCAGCATTGCTACAGCCTCTCCATCAGATTTACTACATACACTTGCTAGAAAGTAACAAAAAAAAACATAGTTACTTTTCTCGTGTTTAGCTAACGAAAGATGATGCTCAAAAAAGGTAGCAGCCTAACTCTGTACTACTCTAATGGAAATTTACTAAGCTTTTTGCTTAGATGTGGCACAAGGCCGTATGAAAGGGGCACCCAATGAGACTCTGTACTACTCTAATGGTCTATTTACGTTCATGTTTGCTGTAGCGGAAAAGTGTAACACCATGAAACCGATTTGCTACCTTCTATCAATATTTTAAAAAAAATTGATTTCCCGTTGGAATTCTTTACAAAGCCTAGCCCCTGTTTTAAATTGTCAGTGAGAGATTTTCTGTAGGATTTTGATACTCCTAGCTCTTCTCCAATTATCCCCACGTCAAATTCTTTTTAAAATATTGTTGCTGCCAATACAGCTAAAAATCAATGCTCTTTACTTGAATCGTCTGAAGTTTAGAAAATTACTACACCCTGTACAACGAATCATTGACGTGTTTGTCGTTCGTCTTTTATCATTCGATGAATCAGTTCACCACAAGAGATTTAAGGAAAAAGATGGGCAAAACAACAATGCATATCCGTTCCTGTCAAATGGTGGTTTGCATGAATAGAGAAGGGAAAAAAAAACGGATCATTTTGCACGTGGCAAAATATAGGTATTAACTTGAGGCGATAGCGAAATGAAAATCAGTTTACGCAAACATCCATCATAATGAAAAGGCTCTCAGTAGAAAAGACATGAAATGGGGGATTTACATGCTGAGAACAAAATATGATATCAGTTTCGGGGGGGGGGCTCTTACAGCTTTGCACTTCCATGAGTAATAGGCAAAATTGCATTAATTATGTTGTCATAAAGATCAAAGTTAAAATTTGTAGCCTTGAAAGTTGGGAATTTATGTTCAAAAGATTTGAAAGAATAAAAAACAAAATAATATAGAAAATCAAGAAAGAAATTATTGCTCAAATCTAATCATGTTAGAGGATGCAGCATCTAAAATTACGAATATATATGACCCTACTAATATCATGAGTTTAAATCTATCTATCTATCTATCTATCTATCTATCTATGTATCCATCTATCTATCTATATATATATATATATATATATATGTCTGTCCAACTCTTTCTTTCTTTCTTTCTTTCTTTCTTTCTTTCTTTCTTTCTTTCTCAGTCCATATCTATCTATCTATCTATCTATCTATCTATGTCCGTCCAACCCTTTCTTTCTTTCTTTCTTTCTTTCTTTCTTTCTTTCTTTCTTTCTCAGTCCACATCTATCTATCTAGCTAGCTATCTATCTATCCAACTCTTTCTTTCTTTCCTTCTTGGTCCATATCTATCTATCTATCTATCTATCTATCTATCTATCTATCTATGTCCAAGTCTTTCTTTCTTTCTTTCTTTCTCAGTCCACATCTATCTATCTATCTAGCTATCTATCTATCCAACTCTTTCTTTCTTTCCTTCTTGGTCCATATCTATCTATCTATCTATCTATCTATCTATCTATCTATCTATGTCCAAGTCTTTCTTTCTTTCTTTCTTTCTTTCTTTCTTTCTTTCTTTCTTTCTCAGTCCATATCTATCTATCTATCTATCTATCTATCTATCTATCTATCTATCTATCTATCTATCTATGTCCAAGTCTTTCTTTCTTTCTTTCTTTCTCAGTCCACATCTATCTATCTATCTAGCTATCTATCTATCCAACTCTTTCTTTCTTTCCTTCTTGGTCCATATCTATCTATCTATTTATCTATCTATCTATCTATCTATCTATCTATCTATCTATCTATCTATCTATGTCCAAGTCTTTCTTTCTTTCTTTCTTTCTTTCTTTCTTTCTTTCTTTCTTTCTCAGTCCATATCTATCTATCTATCTATCTATCTATCTATCTATCTATCTATCTATCTGCGCCTGTTGGTTTGTAACCGAATTATTTAGGAAAAAAACAAAAAAACAATTACTTTAACGTAAACCATTCCAAGATATTTTTCTTTAGCTTTTTTTGGTGATGGAAGCCAAAATGATTTTAAGTCTACCCGGTTACTGGTTGCAGGATTAACGTCATTTTTCGGGTATCTTAATTTTTCTGATTTTACTCAATCTATTACAGTTATCTTCCTTTATTCTGATCTTTAGAAGTTAAGTAAAATCCGAAAACCTTCATGAATGGGAAAATATTAATATTTCTGCTAAAGAATGTCCTCAGAAGAATTGAATCTTAAAAAACAAACTCAAAAAACATGTAAATACGTCTAGTTTTCTTCGGGGTGTCCTCGTGGTGTAATGGTTAAAGCGATGGACTGCGGAATCGTAGTAAGCGAGTTCGTACTCCAGCTGCGTTATTACGTCCACTTTGGGACAAATGTCCTTGGGAAAGGTATGAAACCTCTTATCCTCCCAGTTATTGGTTAAATAGTACCACTATTGTTCTTCTAGGTGAAAGGGGGTGTCCTCGTGGTGTAATGGTTAAATCGATGGACTGCAGAACCGTAGTTGGCGAGTTCGTATTCCAGTCGCGCTATTACATTCACTTTCGGTCAAAGACCCTTGGGAAAGGTAAGAAACCACTTATTCTCCAAGCTATATGTTAAATTGTACCACTTTGCGACAAATGCCCTTGGGAAAGGTATGAACCCCCCTTATCCTCCCAGCTATATGTTAAATTGTACCACTATTGTTCTTTTAAGAGAATGGCTTCGGCATTAAATCTTCTACAAAGGTTGATATGCCATTAAATAAAGAAACCAAATCAAAGTATAACAGTGTATGATTTTGTTTATATTTTTAGAATTATTTGATTCCATATAATCCCCTCTCCCTCTCTCTTTATATATATATATGTTTCAGTCAAATGAGCAAAAAACGGAATGCACTAACGAATTCAATGGAACTTTCAAATATAAATTCATTTTTATTATGATCAAATTTTGAAAGCTAATCAAATTTCGGCAATGATTAACCCATAACATTTGATATGCCGTTTGCCAAATATTTAATGACATAACTCTATTCAAGTTTGAAGGATTCGGTTTGATTTGTTGTCATTTTTAATAGCCGTTTATTTGTCGCTGCCTCCCACCAGACACGACTTGACACAAGGTCAAAAGCCCGAAGGCCGATTAAAGTGGGGATAAAGGGGAGGGGAAGGTCGGGAAGGAGCCGAGACTCGAACCCTGCTAGTCATTGACCCACTAAGTGCAATGTGCATCTAATGAGTCAAGCCGTTTCACGGACCTAAATCTAGGTCCGGGCACGTATGCCAGCATATAGCTTGAACTAGACCGTTAGGTCTAGTGCTATACAAGGCGTGCAAACGGATCTGAAAAAGCAGCTCGCCCACCCGAAAGTTTGCCCAGCCGAAGCTGGGGGCCTATTCGGCCCCGAGTCTGCTCTTGGTTTCGAGCACCCATCCGGCACGAATGCCAGACGGCCCAGCCAAAAGGCCGGGGGGTAGCCCTATTTTTAATAGCCTTAGTATTTGTCGCTGCCTCCCACCAGACACGACTTGACACAAGGTCAAAAGCCCGAAGGCCAATTAAAGTGGGGATAAAGGGGAGGGGAAGGTCGGGAAGGAGCCGAGACTCGAACCCTGCTTGTCAGTGCTGCTCATCGGCTCACTTAGTGCAATGTGAGCCTGATGAGGCAAGCGGTTTCACGAACCCAAATGTGGGTCTGGGCACGTATGCCAGTTTACGGCTTAAACTAGACGCTTGGTCTAGTGCCGTACAAAGGGGACAAAAGTGCAGCTCGCCCACCCGAAGGTTGCCCAGCCGAAGCTGGGGGCCTATTCGGCCCCGAGTCTGCTCTTGGTTTCGAGCACCCATCCGGCACGAATGCCAGACGGCCCAGCCAAAAGGCCGGGGGGTAGCCCTATTTTTAATAGCCTTACAACAGACATTATAGCAAGATCTAAATAATTTTGGATATACCCCAGATTCAAAAAATACTAAGTTTACATAAATAGAAATAATTTTAAAAACACATAGCTTTTTAAAAAATTATTGAATGAACCTTATATATATATATATATATATATATATATATATATATATATATATATATATATTATAACATAGTTGGTTATAACTATCTCACTTCGTGGTTTTTTTTTTTTTTTTGTGGCAGTCCAAATTCGAAATAATTTGGATAATGCCCATTGTATGTGATATAGCTATTATATAATAATAATAAGTAAATATATATTAGTTTTTATATATAAGTTGTAAAGTTGTCTCCCTTTAGTCGAGAGCGACCAGAAGGCTCCCTTTTCAATAGCTACAACACTGAGGTGTAGGGGAGGGTGCTACTCCTTTCCCTTAATTGCTCCACTTTATCCTTGATATGTACCTTATATTCCTGAGTGTGAAGCAAGGAGATATCAAGTACCATTTTAAAAGTCTAACGTAGTAATTTACTAAGCTTTATGTTTAGATGTGGCACAAGGCCATATGAAAGGGGCACCCTATGAGACTCGAACTCATTCGTGTAGGTTTGCTAGTCGAGCTTGCTAACCATTACACCACCAAAGGCGCTTTCTTTGGTATGACGTGACCTGGTATTGATCCAGGTCTCCCGGACCATTGGCGAACACTCTACCCATTAGGCCAATGAGCCGATTGTTTTTATATATAATTGATATTTAATAGCATGGAATATATTCCATGCTATTAAATATATATAAAAAAATAATATATATATTTACTTATTTTATATATGTATATTTTTTTCATTTCTTCTTTCTCAAAACCTCTCACCGCTTATATTTCTGTTTTTCTCACGGAAATTAATCAACCTCTGTCTGATCAAATCTCTGATTGAACCTAATTCGCCTGATGGCACCTAGCCTTGAACATCTACCCAGATGGTTACAGTCAAAACCATTAAATTCTATTACCATCACTTAAACCTATATGTATTTCCCTCCCTTTTCTTTTCTAGTCTGTCTGTTATCTTAAGGCACTTTATACCTTTTTCCATTTTCACCATTATTTTATCTATTTCCTCTATTGCTAGAATATTGAAAAACACACTAAAAATTTAATCTGAAAAGGTTCTTTGAATAAAGAACGAAATATTACCTCTAAACCCTTTGAAAGTGTTTGATTTATCCACCTTTTCTACTTATTTTTATTGTTTGACTTACCAAAATCTGCCATTTCTCTCTCTCTCTCTCTCTCTATATATATATATATATATATGCTCAGGGGTTGAAAAATAAGGTATCTTGTTTGGAAAAAAGAAAATACGACCTATACTCAGCGCATTTATTATACAAATCGATATTTACTATATACAAATCAATATTGCATATTCAATTAATGAAAATAATCTGTTTTATATACTAAAAATGTGTTAATTTTTGCGCAAATAATATAGAAAGTTTTCAGTATCTGTGATAGAGCTATATAATAATAATAATAATAATAATAATAATAATAATAATAATAATAATATTGTCGACCTTTCTGTCCCGGCTGACCACAGAATAAAACTGAAAGAATGGGAAAAGAGAGATTTGTACCTCAACCTTGCTAGAGAATTAAAAACCTATGGAACATGAAGGTGACAATTATACCAATTGTGATTGGTGATTTTGGCACGGTAACTAAAGGTTTATGGAAGATTTGAAATTTGGCGGCCGAGTGGAGACCATCCAAACAACAGCATTATTGAAAACGGCCAGAATACTGAGAAGAGTCCTGGAGACTTGAGGAGACTTACTGTCACTCAATCTCTAATGAAAGACCATCAGCTTACGCTGATGTGAAAAACTCTAATGAGTAAATATATATCATTTCTATATAGTTATCCACTGACAGATATGTTTCATTCAATCAGAACTCATCAGTGTGGCTAGACATATTAGCTTCCCGTAGGCGGGATCGAAACACGGTTGACGAAAACGCCAACCCAAGCTTCTAACCCTTCAACCACGAGGAGCTAGTAACATCGAAGTAAATTTTAAACGGTTATGAATCACAATTACTATTGTTTACATACATCCGTTTAACGGCTACCGAGACCTCAATTCATATATGAAGAGGCTTGCAATAAACGCTAATGGCAACACGATTACTTCATTCGCTGGAGAACTCAACCTTCCGGGGGTAGGAGAGTATTTATCTCTATAGTCATCTACAGACAGATCTGTTTCGTTCTATCAGAACTCATCAGTGTGGCTAGACAGACTAGATTCCCGAAGCTGGGATCGAAACCCAGTTGACTCAAACGCGAATCCAAGATTCTATCGCTCAGCCACTCATCACGAACAAACCAGCGCAAGCGAAGGAAATTTAAACAGTTATGAATCACAATTGTTATTGTTTACATATATCCGCTTAACGGCTACTGAGTGCTCGATTCATATGAAGAGCCTTGCATATACGCTAATGGCAACACAATTACTTCATTCGCTAGAGAGCTCAAACCTACAGAGGTAGGGGAACATGGAATTTAGTTCGACACCAACCGACAAAATGACTTAGTAACAACCAACACTGTTATAATAATAATATAATAATGATAATAATACACACACACACACAGACACACACACACATATATATATATATATATATAAATTCATTTTCATTTCCTCTTTCTTAAAACCTCTCCCGCTTATATTTCTCTTTTTCTCACTGAAATTAATCTTTCCTTTTCTGTCTCTTATCTTTAGATTCTTTCTTTCCCTTTTCTTTCTTTTCTTTTTACATTTTCACCATTATTTCATCGGTTTTCTCTATTGCTAAAATGTTGAAAAACTAAAAAAAAAAAAAAAAAATTAGTCTGAATAAGTTCTTCCTTGAATAAAGAACGAAACATTACCACTACACAATTTGTAAGTATTTGATTTATCCATCTTTTCTACTTATCTTTATCATTTGACTTACCAAAATCCACCATTTCTCCATATATATATATATATATATATACTCAGGGGTTGAAAAATTAGGTATCCTGTTAGGATGAATGCATTTAATTTCATCGTCGCTTCCTCATCATCATCATGTCGTGTCGCTAGCACGGATATCCCTGACCCTCTCTCGCCACTTCTCCCCATCATTCATCGCCTCCGGTAGGTCTTCAGGGCTACATCTTGTATCCTCACATAGCTGCTGTATGTATGTTCGAGCTGGTTGTCCTGCTTTTGCTCGGCCATATGTGGGGGTCCATAGGAGTACATCACTTCTTCAGCAGTGTCATGCATGTCTGGTTCGTCTAACTTGGATAGTTTTCGTGATGGGAGGCAGGTGGCCGTATAGTTGGTGCCTTGTGGGGTGTTGCAGCAAGGAATTGTTCAATATTTCTCGCAACATTCTTTTGTAATGGCCGTCAAACCTCTTCTCCAGCCGTTTAGTTAGCGCCCAAGTAGTGCATCCATGCAGCAGTATCGACACGACCGCTGCCTGGAAGATAATCAAACAGGCGACATTTCCACACTAGACGGAACCTCTCTGAAACTGGTAAAAAAATTCACTCACCTAGGAAGCAGTGTCTCATCAACCGAAAAAGACATCGACACGCGGCTAACGAAGGCATGGACAGCTATCGATCATATGAAAATCAGACCTGACCTGACCGATAAAATGAAATGCAGTTTCTTCTAGGCAGAAACATCACTTAATTATTCTAAATAGAACGAAAATATTGTTTAGTTAGACATTTTCGTACTAATATTACAATGTTTCTCTTTCTGATCTAATTTTAGCTGCATTCACTTACATAATAGCGCATAAATATGCTTTCTCTTCTACGGAGTGGCAGACTCACACAAAGATATTTTACACACATAAAATATGTAAAATAGATTTAGAAAATATTAACTGACACATTGAATGCATGAACTCTTTTATTTAATGTAAATATTGCTAAATATTTATGCTCAAACAAAGATTATCTTTTTTTACAAGAAAAGACTTTGTAACTTTTGTTTCTCAACAAACTTTTCACTCGAATCTTGTAAATAATTTTTTATCTTTGTAGATCGGTGTTTTATTCAATCATTTGCACACTTATCCACTATCCTTGTAATAACAATCAAACTATTTGCTTTTGTTATTCATAAAAGCCTCAAGTCGAGAGCGACACTCTTTCACACTTTGGCATAAAGCATCAATTTCCTGACAAAGTCTTATGTCCTCGGTAAGGGCATGAAATATATAAGACAATCACGAGTTAAAAGAGAACTATGATTATTTTATATTACTGTAAAAACAACTATTACAAAGTCACTATTGAAGCTATTTGCTTTGGATTCCCTGAGTAGATTATAGTCAACTGTTATATCCATTTTACCAACCCCTCCGCTCGGACAGTATATGACACAAGGTCAGTTTCTAAGTGGGGTTTAAAGAGTTAGTATGAGATATTCCCTTTGATAAGATCATTGCATTCACTAAAACCTGAAACATGTTTGCATTCCTGTAAAAATGATTCACCGAAGATATTTTGTAAATATTTTTAAAGCAAATAAAAGGAATCTTCGGCCTTTTTAAAACAAAAGTTTGACACAAAACTACTGCATATATCTGTATTACATATTTACAAACCCCTCCGCTAGGGCAGGATATGACACAAGGTCAATTTCTAAGCGGGGTTTAACGAGTTTAAATTCAGAGTTTTCCTTCTCCTACACTAGTTGCCTCACCAAAGCTGAAGAACCTAGACTGTCCTACTATTTACCCATAGCTGGAGGGAGAATAAGCGGATTCTCACCTTTTCCAAGGGAATTAATCCTATGTGAAATGCAATCACTCACGTCCAGGATTTGATATCGTGTCGCCGTGTCCATTTCCTACGACGATAACTATTACACCACGGGTAACTCCATAATTACAACTGTTATATCTTTATTGGAAGAGTCCATCGTGTATTGAAATAGGAAGGATACCACAACCCAAAGCCAAACAGAAGAATTGAATCGTTGATGAAGGTGTTGCAAAGCTTTTTCCTCAGTGCTCCCTCAAACTTTTCCCAATGCTCAGTTTTCCAGTATTGCTTTAAAACTATTAGTGCTCCTAGTCAGTGAAATTGTCAAAAATTTACATTTCAAGAGTTTATGCATTCAATGTGTCAGTTAACATTGTCTAAATATGCTTGCCCAGTCGGCTGGGGCTGTAGAATACACTGACTGCACCTTTGCAGAGGGGTAAGACCCCCCTAACGAGTGTCCTGGATATGACATTTAACAGTCTGCTGGTGAGGTTCCAGCAGTGCTCGAGATTTGGGGAATGTGGAGTACCCCTTCATTGCCATTGCTCCCAGGTCCACTCTGGCCCGGAGTGGTAGCACCTGATAGGGCCCTATCTATGGGTTGAATAGAACTAACAGCATACTTATGCTAAACTGAATTGTTTGAGTAAACTGAATAGCTTGAAATAGAAATGTTTTTGACAAACCGTACTTACATTTAAACTGCGTGCTTATGCTTAACTGAATTATTTGAAATAGAACTGTTTTTCAACATTAAAACTGTATTCACACTTAACTGAATTATTACATATAACTGCTTGAATATTTTGAAATAGAAATGTTTTGACAATTAAACTGTGTACTTATGATAAACTGAATTATTCATATAGAACAGATTATTTACATAAAAATGGATTTGGCGTTAAATAACCTACAAAGGTTGATATGCCGTAAAACCCAATCAACCAAACCAAACCAAACCATCTAAATCTGTTTTATATATTTTGTGTGTGTAAAAAATATTTGTGTGAGAATGCCACTCCGTAGAAGAGAAAGTATATTTATGCGCTAATATGTAAATTGCACTTGACCTCCAAAACATTCATTTACATAAAAAGCATTAACAGTTACGAAAAAGTATACATATAGCAAAAAGCCGGCTGAAACTCAAACAGACGCAGACTATGCAGATTATCTTGTGCTTCTTGCAAACACACCAACCAAAGCCGAATTCCAACTGCATAGCCCAGAAAACTGTAGGATACACCGATTGCCTCTATACTGAGATGTAAGACTTCCCCTTCTAGTGTCCTGGATATGACACCAAACAATGGTGAGGTTCTGGTAATGCTGGAGCTTTGAGGAATGCGCAGTACCCCTTTACTGACAATCCCTTGTCCACTCTGACCCAGAATGGTAGCACCTGATAGGGTCCTATCAAGAGGCCAAATAGAATTAAACTGTGTACTTATTCTAAACTGAATTGTTAGAAACTGTTTTCTGAAATTTAAACTGTGTACTCATTCTAAACTGAAATGTTTGAAATAGAATTGTTTTTGATTTTGAACCTTTGTACTTATGCTAAACTGAATTGATTGAAATAGAACCGTTTATTCTGGGAAAGGAGAAGTGCCCTCCCCTACACTTCAGTGTTGTAGCTATTGAAAAGGGAGCCTTCTGATCTCCCTTGACTCCGGTCGCCAACTCTACTTACTTTTAATAATAACCTACAATGGTTGATATGCCATAAAATCAAACCAAACCGAACCTACTGCATTGCCTGGAGCAGGCAGCAGGAAGCATTGGCCTCAAAGTGGACGCACACTAAATGGAGTATATCTGTTAAAACGAGAAGTAGCCATCTTTACTCTAAGTGATAGTCCTCTGAAATTACCAGAGAAGTTCACGTACTTCGGCAGCAGTGTCTCATCTACAGAAAATGTCATCAATATGTGCCTAGCAAATGCATGGACTGCTATAGACAGGCTCTCGATTATATAGAAGACTGATCTATCCGATAAAATAAAGCAGGATTCCTTTTATGTTGTGGCTGAGTCAGTACTATTGAATAAATGCACTAAATTGACGCGAACAAAACTCATATAGAAAAAGCTAGATGGGAACTACAAAAGAATGTTACGAGCTATCATGAATTAATCCTGGAAGCAACACCCCACGAAACAACATCTCTACAGCCACTTACCTCCCATCTTAAAAATCATTCAAGTAAGACAAACAAGATATGCAGGACGCTACTGGAGAATCAAAGACGAATTCATCAGTGACGTTCTTCTAGGCATCCCTACAACTTGCAGGTCAACTAGGTCTTCTAGGCATCCCTACATCTTGCAGGTCAACTAAAACTGACACGTCCATACGTGTCAGTTTTAGTTGACCTGCAAGAACTTACTTAGATCAACTCTTTGCGGACACTGGATGTTAACTGAAAGACCTGTCAGGAGCGATGGATGATAGGGACATATGGAAAGAGAGCATCTGGGAAATCCATGCTGGCAGCGTGATGTGATGATGATGATGAAGATTAATTTAGTTATGATAAGTATATTACTATGATCAATGATACGGAAAATATAAAAACTAAAGCTAATTCAATGTAAGTTAAAGTTGTTGGCGACTGTAGTTGAGGGCGACCATAAGGCTCCCTTTTCAAAAGCTACTACACCGAGGTGTAGGGGAGTGCGCTACTCCTTTCTCTGGACTGCTTCACTTTACCCTTGATACGTACCTTATATTGCTGAGTGCTAAGCAAGGAGGTATCAAGTACCATTTTTAAAGTCTTTGGTATGACTCGACCTGGGATTGAACCCCGGTCTCCCGTCAACATTTATGGGATACTTACTGTATGCGTGTTTTTATGCCGCTCTGCATATAATAAAGTTGAGAAGCGTTCAATATATAAAGCGAGTGGTAAAAAATATATTCCATTTTTAATAATATCACATTTCTAATAATATTAATATTTAAATAATTATGGTAACTATAGTTTCATGCACAAACTTCAGGTAATGACTTCTGACGTCATCGTCACAGAATCCCCGCGAAGAATCAGTTTTCTGTATCCCATCCCAGAATTTATAAATTAGGCGTCAAAAAATAAATGAATCAGTAAACTATATACCCAGAAAATTGCCGACCAACGTAAAATTTTTTTAAATCTTAAAAAAAAAACATTAAAATTCAGTTAATTGAAAAGAGCAACAAAAGATGACGATAATACATCTTTCAGACGGGATGTTTTAATCCTCTCCGCTGTTGTATGAGATGAATTACGAGGATCATTAAATAAGTTACCAGACTTTTTTCGTACGGGCACTTTTATTGATAGTACAAACATAAAACTCTAGACCCCTTCGAAGTAATTTCCCCTAGCTACAATGCACTTGTTGCACCGTTCCAACAACTTCTGGAAGACCCCATGGAAGTCCTCTTGTGTGAGCGTGTCAATGACCTTCGTCACTACCTCTTTCATCTCCTCAATTGTCTCAAAACGAGAGCCTGTGAGCTTAGGAAATAACCAAAAGTCACAAAGAGCAAAGTATTGGCTCTAGGGAGGCTGAGGAACTGTCTTGGTGCCCATCTTGGTCAAATAGTATGTGACAAGGATGGAGTTGTGGACTTGTGTATTGTCCTGGTGGAAATGCCACTGACCCGATTTGAAGAGAGCTGGCCTCTTCCCTAGGAATCTCTTCCTGAACTCCCTTAAAACCTCAACATAGTTACCCTAACCCTAACCCTTTGGCCAATCAACTCTGGTATATTGACTTCCTTACTGTTCCCACACCTCTCATCATCCCTCACAGACTCCCCGCCTTCCTTGAATCTCTTATGCCACTCAAACAGTGATGCTCGATTCATGCAAGATGGTCGAAAAGCACTCTGAAGCATTCCATACGTTGTTTCTGTGGCAGCATTTTTTCCAAGTTTAAAACAGAATTTTATTGCATATTGTTCTTCTAAACTGTCCTCACGTCCAGATTGCATTTTTGAAATTCACAAGCCATGACAATCAGGATTTAGTAGGGTGTATTCAAATTGCTGCTGTAGCTGTTCATTTTAACCTGAAATCATAAGAATTGATCAGTCATCTCATAAGATGTATAGCCATAACATACTGAATTTTCAAGAGACTACGACAATTTTAAATGCCAGTACAAAAAATGTCTGGAAACCTGTTGTATTCACCAGGTAAATGTCCATTGGAAGGCAAGTGTACCATTAACAACATTATTTACCAATATAAAGGTGAAAAAAATATGATATACATCGCTGACACCGAAAGACTGAAAAAAAGATTTTACAATCATACAACGTCTTTCAACATAAAAATACTATTGTATTATGGGAGGGACACATATTTAAAGACAGCAAGTAGAGTGAAGATGAATGAATATGACGATGATAGTCTCTTAAATTAATGTTACTATTTCCTCATCAATAAAATAAAAAAGAAAAGGTGCTCTTCCGCCAGAACTTGTCAGTCTCAAATGGCCAAGATATAAACTGACAGAATACAAAGGTGAAAGGATAGAATCAGTTGATGGTGGGTAGGAACGTCAAACGCATTTAAGAAAACTGATGTTGAGGACCCGATACTGATTACTTAGTCGTTGATCGCCAGTCTATAACTTTCTGACTGACAAGCAGTTTGAATCACATCCAACAACTAAGTACGAATATGGAACTGACGAGATGCTTGAAAGAATAATTTAATTTCTTAATGTTTCCAGACAGAAAATAACCCTAAATTTGGCAATGCTTTTCCTGTCTTTTAAGGAAATCCTGTTGAGATCATTGTATAATCAACTTATGTAGAAAACAGAATCTATCTATCTATCTATCTATCTATCTATCTATATATATATATATATGTGTGTGTGTGTGTGTGTGTGTGTGTGTTTGTACGTGTGTATGCGTATATATATATATATATATATATATATATATATATATATATATATATATGTGTGTGTGTATACTCTAATCTGGTTATATCGAAAACGGATGATCACTGTATATATATATATATATATATATATATATACATACGCGTTAACACTCACATACAGACAGAGAAATGTCTTATCACCAATATTGAGCACTTTTCCTTCCTAACTATAGCAAACAATATATATATATATATATATATATATATATATATATATATATATCGATTATAAAATAAAATGGGACGGGCTAATGGCTCACTACTCCGGGTTTCACGTTTGCGAACTTCAAGTCGTTAGATTATTATATTTTATTTCATTTTATAGATGAAATATAGTAAAAATATTCTGCATTTTTCAAGATAGAGCATTGCATTTTACTGATCGCTTTGACGATAAAGCTTTTATATATATATATATATATATATATATATATATATATATATATATATATATATATATATATATATATATATACATACATGTGTGTGTGTCAGTGTGTGACTCTATGTGTGTGCGTGTGTGTGTGAAGAGGCCAAGAGGTTTACATGTGGTGTCTAGGAATGAATATTGTGAAATAAGTTTGGAAAACATTTTTTGAGCATTTTAACCGCCGAACTCGGGAGCCCAAATGGAACTTCGAAACGTACCTCTTATTTAATCCACATTCTACAGCTCCTGCCAACTTGCTAATAAGCACAGTTATTCGTAGAAAGAGGAATTTGTGTGGTATGTTAAAAGTGAATTTTCAAATCCATTCTGGCCAAAAAAATCTAGTGGGTCTGGATACCAACTATCTAATGCTAGACAGTAGAAGACAGATAATAAAAGTAAACACGTCTAAGGGAAATTTAGACATAACGTCCTGATACAAACCGTCACAAATAATTATTTTAACTTTCATAGGTTTTATTTTATTTTCATGTCTTGAATTGTTGATCGAGATAAATTTTGCTGAAAAATTTTCATCATAATGTTAAACGAAGAAAAAAAAACAAGGTAAGTTATTTCGGGCCTATGAAAATCAGCCCTCAAATATTAACAAAAACTTTATAATATGATTCACGTAAATTGACTTTTGGCTGAAATAATTGAAAAAATTCCTGCAAAAATCTTTGATGTGGTTTACTCCTCTTAAAATAAGAAATACCCTACTTTGAGGTGTAGAAGTCGAATTTTAAAATCTAAAACAATCTCTTCAAAAGTAAGGGGGCATCTTTACGGCAAAACTAAAATTGTAAAAACAGAGATCCAAGAAAACGTCAATTAATGGAACAATGTTCCAAACAATCAATATGCATCAATTGTTTAATCTAAAACTGTTTTGTGCTCATACGAAAAATGTCTGGAAACTTATTGAATGATCCTCGTAAAAACATAATTAGGCAAATCCCAAAAGCGGTAAATTTAAGAATAGGTAAACTATCTGCAAATGAAAAGATTTTCAAAGAGAGTAGTAAGAGATATATAAATGCCCTTACAAATAGTGGTTTTAATGAGGATTTTAGGTATTTAAATGAAAATATTACAAATGAAATTACTAAAGAAAATAATAATTACGATCAAAATAATAAAAATAGGTAAAGGAAAATTATATGGTTTAACCCCCCTTTTTGTAAACTAGCAAATATAGATGTAGGTAAATATGTTTTGATACTGATACATAAACATGTTAAACAAGATAATATATTACATAAAATATTTAATAGGAAAACCTTGAAAATAAGTTATTCTTGCACAAAAAATATTTCTCAAATAATAAATAGTCATAATAATGAATTAATTAATAAATTTCGTAACCGAGTAAATAATAATAATAATAATAATAATAATAATAATAATAATAATAATAATAATAATAGTAAAAAAATAGAATGTAACTGTAAATCTCGAAGTGATTGTCCAATGAATGGTTTGTGTAATTCAGATAACGTAGTATATCAAGCTATTATTTATCCAAAAGAGAACATAAATGATAACAAATATTATATTGGCATTTCATCTACTAATTTTAAAATTAGGTATGGAAATCATAAATTTTCCTTCTCCCATTAGCATAAAAAAAATCAAACATTATTGGGGATTAAAAGTTAAAGGGTTAACCCCGGAAATACAATGGTCCATATTGAAAAGATCTTCTACCCGAAAATCTTTCGATAGTAGGTGCAACCTGTGTCTTGTAGAAAAAATCCACATTTTGCTTTTTCCTGAGCCAAAAAAAATTATTAAATAAGAGAAATGAACTCATAGCTAGGTGTATACATAGGGCTACATTTAAACTATAAATAATTAACAAAATTTTTCTATAACAACACAGAGCTAATTTTGAGAATAAATAAAATAAATTGTTAGATAGAAAATTGTGAAAAAGAATATAATACATACGTACTACACATAAAAAGTGGAACGAATTAATGCTTTCTAAATAATTTTGAAATGTTAAAATATAGTAAATAAATTAAATATTTGCTTTAATTTTAATATATATCTAATACTGTACCTTTACTTGAATTTTTTATTTAAAGTTTAAATCTTAGTCAATAAAAAATCTGTAAGTTAGGTCTAAATATAAATTTTTAAAAAACCTTTTAAAAAAAACAATATTTACTACACTGCTAACCGAAAGTTAAATTTAAAACGGAAGTGGGCTAAGTGAAGAGGTAAATCCTCATCCCTCTTCGACTCCCTCCCACCTCTTCGACTTCCTCATACTATCTCCTCCCACTACCATGTGTCTATTGAATTTTTTTATCCAAAATGATCTGATGAAGTCCTGTGACTTTTTTCGTGTTTTTGAAAACTTCAAAAATGCGTAACAGGATTGAAATAAATTTATAATCCTATGTGACCGGTTTCGTTGTTTTTCTTAAAGTATATATATATATATATATATATATATATATATATATATATATATATATATGTATATATATATGTATATATATATATGTATATATATGTATATGTATATATATATATGTATATATATATATATATATGTATATATATATATGTATGTATATATATTTATGTATATATATATATGCATATATATATGTATATATATGTATATATGTATGTATATATATATATATATATGTATATATATGTATATATATATGTATATATGTATATGTATATATATATGTATATATATATATATATGTATATATATATGTATATATATATATATGTATATATATGTATGTATATATATATATGTATGTATATATATATATATATATATATATATATATAAGTCACGCTGACAAAAAGAATTTCTCTGGCTTTCACTGTATCCATGCATACCTATAATCACTCGCTCCTTACAGGTTCTCTAAACTGCATCAGGTGTCCGTACACAGCTGTTGTAAATAAGTTCTTGCTTGTCAGCTCACAACGTAACGTCTGTGTGTAGCGGTTCATTGAATAATATAATTTATAAGTCCATCTCTGCTTCTCCAGCAGTGACCTGCATCCCTTGTTCATCTTACTTGAATGTTTTTTTAGAGCGGAGATAAAGGGCCTTAAAGTTGTTCTTTCATGGGGTGTGTCTTCTAGCATTCCTTCAAAATAGCTCGTAGCATTCTTGTGTAGTTCCCGTCAATCTTTTTATCTACGCATTTATTTAACGTTCATTTGGTGCATCCATTCAGTAGTATTGACATAGCTAGTTTCATTAAAGCATTCTTAGTCTAACAAAGGATGTGATTTTTTTAATTGTTAATATTCTGATTCACTCGTATGATATTTATCCCGTACATCGAATGGTAAACATTTAAAACTGAAACATTAGCCAAAAAATATTCTTCACTTGTTGGATTTCTTATCATGTTAAAGTGTTGGGGGGTGTAATCCCTAAAGTACTAGACCGCGGCCCAGAAGTGAGTTCGAACTCCTTTTGATCTTTTAGGCTCTCTTTCAGATTTATACACTTGGGAAAGGTATGAGCCTCCTTTACATCCCAACTCTAGTTAAAAAGTGTCACTACTCTCATTCTACCAGGATTGCTTTGGCATTAAATTACCCACGAAGGTTGGTTGGTCATTTTATAAAGAAACAGAAACCATCTTTATATTATAAACAAACAACATTAAAAAACAATCCAAACATTTTACGACATTCCTCATCCTGACCTTGAGGAAACGATATTCCAAAAAATATATATTAGAAGCAATCGTTTACGAAAACTAAAGCTGAAAAAAAAAACGTAATTTGAAAATTTGATTTTCCTTTCCAATAAGTGTTCGCCATAATGATAAGTATTTATTGAGAGATAATAAGAAAATGTTATTCCTTCCGCCTTCTTGCTTTCGACTGTGAGTTTTCTTTGCAATTCAAACATTTGGTTAATCTCACGAAGGAAACACCAGCTGGCGTCTAATTCAAGGTTACACTAGTTGTTTTTCCGCTTAAAAACAATTCCTTTCAAATTCTTGTAGATAGATGAATCAGATCTATCTTAACATCATTATATTATATTATATTTGTCTCCGTCTCCCATTATTATATAATTACGGAATGATTTCTTTATATTAATCATTTTTCGTCAATTATATTTTATCATTCAGTTTGGTTGGGCTTTGAACTATTCGGCTCTTAGTTCAGGTGCACAGACATTGGGTACAGTTTTACACCCGCGCGCAAAGGATATAACAATTGTCATAACAAACCCTAGATAGGAAATGTGGCTGAAGTGTGAATGATGTCATGTCCTAAAGTGAAGGTCCGGAGAATTTGAAGATTTTGAAAAAAAGAGTTGGGAGTTGACTATGGGTCATGTAGACAAACAGTTGGGTTGTCTGCCATTGAGGCAGACAGTTGAAGTTGAGTTCCGACCATGATGTTGAGAAGTTGGTGTCTGACTATGATGTTGAGAAGTTGGAGTCTGACCATGATGTTGAGAAGTTAGGTCCGGTCATGGCGTTGGGAAATTGAGATTAGACCACGAGATGTGCCGAATATTGGGGATGGTTAGCATAGCAAGAATTGTGTCTCTCTCTTCGTGTCGAAGAACTGAAGTCAGAAATTAATAAAAGGTTCTTACGTGAAGAACGGAGTCCCGCTTGTGTATTTGTATCGTGTGGCTTGCATATGTACATATGTAGTATACAACACCATCACAGAGGACTTGATGCTAGGTCTGTTTCATGGCGGAGAGTTTAGGGAAGCAGGAGGTCGGGCACGAGCCGAGACTCATGCCTTGATGGACTTATACTCGTCATCGGCTCACTTAGTGCAATATGAGCCAGCTAAACCGGCTCACTCTATGTAACATGACTCAAGCAGGTGTGGTTGTTCATGTCTTAAACTAGAACTGAGTTGTCTTGAGGTATGCTTTGTTTGTCGAGGATTTCATCACCAACCCAAGGGTGGTCCGTCCGGAACCGGGGACCATTCGGCCTCGAATCTATCATTGACCTTGATACCACATCCAGCATGAATGCAAGACGGCACAGCCTAGTGAGTAGAGTGCTCGCCAATGGTCCGGTTCAATCCCAGGCCGCGTCATACCAAAGAATTTAAAAATGGTACTTGATACCTCCTTGCGTAACACTCAGCAATATAAGGTACGTATCAAGGGTAAAGTGGAGCAATCCAGGAAAAGGAGTAGCGCCCTCCCTTACACCTCGGTGTTGTAGTTATTGAAAAGGGAGCCTTCTGGTCGCCCTCGACAACAGTCAACAACTTTACTTTTTATTAATCTGCTAGATTATACAGTAGCAGCCATAAGTTAAGACACGGAACAACAAATATTTAAATGATTTTTACTTGAAAAAATTTGCATGTATTTTTACGAAATTTTCCCAAAATATACTTGGAACATAAATGTATGTATTACATATAAAGTTTTCAATTTGTTTTACAGTTAAATAATTGGGAACAATATATATATATATATATATATATATATATATACATTTTGCCATCGTCCAAAGTTAAGGAACGCAGTTGAATTATAGTAATTTAGATAATTTTAAACAACTTTATAACCACAAAGTTTCATCTATAGTCAACTGCCATACTTTGTTGTCTCTATAAAGCAAGTAATTGTTTAACTCGAGTAGAACAAAAGCTCATTTAAGCAAATCATAAAGAAAGCAAATCGTATTCTGAAATTGCTGGCTTCGTATGAAGTTCAAAAAGTGTTGTTTATTGTGTAATCAGTTGATTTAAATCAACTGACGGGACACTTGAACCAAAACTGACGGGACACTTGAACCAAAACCGAAAACTAGCTGGCCTCCTATGACTCCCAAACGGGAAGATCGGATGATTGTTAAAATGTCTTTAAAAGACCGTTTCGATACAGCAACGTCTACTTCTTGTGCATTTTGTGAGCAAACAGGAAAGCCAATCTCTCGAAAACTGTTTCTCGCTGGTTGAATAAGGAAAAAATAGTCGCCCGGATCCCATGTCAAAAACATTCAATTTTAAAGAAAAATTAAAAGGTTCATCTGGATTTCGCCTTAGAGCATATCATGTGGACAGAGCAACAATATAATATGGTTCACTTTAGTGATTAATCTAAATTCAACTTGTTTGGATCTGATGGTAAGAGGTTTGTATGTCGTAAAAATGGTGAACGCTTATCTCCTCAATGTGGTAAAAAAACTGTGAAATTTGGAGAGGGAGCGTAATGGTGTGGGCGATTATTTCTTCAGCGAGAGTAGGACTCTTTGTTCGTTCTCCCGGTAATATTAATGCCAGTGTTTATAAGGTACTTTTTCGTCGGCAAACTCTATCTCATTTACGCAAAAGAACAGTTGAAACTCCAATATCTACGCAAGACAACGCGCCTTGCCACAAAGCTAAAACTGTGTTTAGTTTTCTTGAATAGGAATGAATAGTTGTTATGAAGTGGCCACCACAAAGTACAGATATGAATCATATAGAGAGTGTATGGAAAATCATAGGGGAGAAAGCTTAGAACAGAACTCTGGAAAATATTGGTAATTTGTGGGTTTTTTGGAAGAAGAATAGGAAAGTATTACTATGACCTTTTGTAAGAAGTTAATTGGCTTATTGCAAAGATGCAATGAGGTAATTCAATGTAAAGGAAAATTCTTAAAATATTGGATTTTTCTTTTATTTATATATTGATCAAACATGGATTTTTGATGTGTTCCTAAACATTGACCAAGTCAAAATGTATATATTTTTTTTCAGTTGACTACCAATTTACTGTAAAAGAAAATTTAGAAAACTTTATATGTAATAAATGCGTAAATGTTCCAAGTATATTTTATGAAAATTTCATAAACGCACAAACAAATCTTTTCAAGAAAAATCATTTGAATATTAGTTGTTCCCTTCCTTCACTTATGACCACCCACATATATATATATATACAAAAGCAAAATTGGCTACTGAAGTCGAAGGCGACGCGAAAGCCCCCTTTTTCTAGAGGAAGGCGCTACTCTTTTCCTTGGATTGCTCCATTTTACCCTTGATGCGTACCTTATAATGCTGAGTGTTAAGCAAGGAAGTATCAAGTACTACCTTTGGGGTCTTTGTTATGACTCGACCTGGGATTGATCTCCCGGGCCATTAGTGAACATTCTATCCATTAGGCCAATGGGAACATGAAATCTGGAAGATTAAAACTAAGATGATACTCACCGAGCTTTCTATCTATCTATCTATCTGATTCGTTGTTTTTTTATGTTGCTAATTTAATTACAAATCCTGCTTATACATATAGACTATATATAGGATTTGTAAAGCACAAGTTTGTATGTAACATTTTTAAAGTCAGAGCTCATTTATTTTTATACAGTTGAATCGTTTCAAGTATTCCTATCTATCTTTAATAATTCAATTTAATACTAATCATTTGTTTGCACACTAGGGTAGGTCGATTTTGGAACTGTAAAAAGAATGACGCGGTGAAAGTTGCAAAATAACACCAGAAATTACCCCACGAAATATTTTTTTCAAAATTTTGTACTTTTTTGCGAAATCGCATTTAAAGACATAATATTTTGTGATTTTTGTCGTGATATCGGTGACGCTGGAAACCTGTATCCATAAAATTAAAACTGAGACTAAAGGAAAATTAGATTATAAAATTCATTAAATAATTGATATTTTTAAGTTTATTATCCATTTTCATATTATGTTTAATTAAATGAGCCAAAACAAAAACAAAATACATTAAGATATATAGTTTAAAATACAAATAACGACTTACTAAACCTCGTTTTATTTACCGGATATTTTTTCGGCTTTCACCGGTGGTAAATATCTCTACGTCGTACTTCGGTTTGTTTATGTTTTTTACCCTTATAATTAAAGCAAATATATATATTTCGCAAAGTAGACATACTATTAAAATATTTAAACATTTTATAATTATTGTAATTTATTTATATTTTAAAATTTAGTGTTTTTTTAAGTGAAAAGTCGGTTTACGAGTTAATTTTGGAACTAAACAGTACAATACTGTTGTTTAGTAAGTAAACATTATTACTTTTTTTAAAATGAATTTCGAAATTTATTTTCAATTTTTTAAAAACATCTTCGTGTATTTTCAGACAATATATATATATATATATATATATATATATATATATATATATATATATATATATATATATTCTTTTTACAGATTTTTGATTAAAAATTGCACGAAAAAACACTGGAGTTTCCACTCGAAATACAGGTGCAATTAAATTTTCAGGTTTACCATCACCATTGGATAAAACTGAGACAGGAACTTGTCGACAAATAACTCAATACAGCTATTTTTTAATGAACACTTATCCCCACCTTCCTTGTTTTGGTATTTCTAAATTAATAGCAAAGGACGTGATAGATATTTGGAAGGCTGTCAACCCTCGTTTGCCTTTGTTAAAAGAAATTAGTGTTGTCAACAAGCTGAAAATTCTATGCTTTCAGAAGGCAAAGCAAATAAGTAGGAAACATCTACCTGCTGCCCAAACAAAATTCTGGAAGGAAAAGTTTGATACATTTTTTGATATATCATCATGTTCGTGCAACCTGCCAATTTTAAGTTGTGACAATATTAATGTCAAATGCACCAAAAAAATTACCAGACTAAGCACATCATCTGCACTTGTCCTCTGACAAAAAAGCCAACAAAAAAGTATGAAGATATCCCTACCAATAGCTTCAACATTATATGTTCAGGGTGATTCTTCCCATTCTTACTCATCTTCTCCAAGTGATGAAACAGAGGATTATAAACAGCTAGATAGTCCTCTCCAAGTGCTTTATAACCTCACAAAAATTCCTAGGTATACTCTTGAGTTAGTTAGGGGTGATATATTTTCTAATCTTGGAGCCAGCCTTGCTCTTGGATTTGAGGGCTATTGGCCTTTTTATCCCTAATATAGATATAAAGAATATCTATATGGATAAATGTAAAATAGAGCAAAGGCTGAAGTGAAAACAAATGCCTATGAAAAGCAAAATGAAAATGTGGAGAATCTTCTTTGTATAGGAATTGATGGGAGGAAAAAGACACACTACACTACAAGGAATCAGTGGAGGAAAATGGAAGTAAAATTCTGAAAAAAGCCAAAGGACCTAATGCCACTTGACAATCACAAAGGAGACACCAAATGAGAGTATATATTTGACTCACAGGGTTCTTCCTGATATTGGTGCAACTGGTACACTATTAAGGCTGTCCTTGTTGACAACACGAATGCAAATACAGGCTGTGAAGGTGGACTTGTTACACTTTTAGAAAAAAAAATAAAAAGAAATCTTCACACAATTGGTTGCTCCTTACATCAAAATGAACTTCCATTTAGAGCTCTATTCAAACATTTAGATGGCACCACAAAAAGCCACACTACATTCAATGGTCAATTGGGTAAATTATGTGCAAATGATTGCCATAATTTACCCCCAAAATCTCTTTCAGCTGTTGAGAATCCCCTGGATTTTCATTTTGGAATGAAAGACATGGATAGCCTTAGTAGTGACCAAAGACTACTCTATGAATATACAGTTGGTATTTCTAGAGGTAAGGTGGACCCTAGATTTGCATCGTGGAAAATTGGTCCATTAAACCTGGCAAGGTGGTTAACTTTGGCCATCTGACTCATGTGCCTATGGACTCGTGGGGCATATCCACAGAATCTTTCGACCAAACTATATAGTTTGATAAATTTTATTGTGAATGTTTATGCTATTTGTTGGTTTGATATAAAAAAAAGTAACAAGTTCCATCACCAGCAAATTTATATTTACAATATGATTGACAGGATACGAAAGAAACCAATTGAGGTTCAAAGGATTACATTAAAAAATCTCCAGTATAATGCCTAGGCATTACTTCTGGAGAATGTTTTATTTTCAATGGTGAAATTTGATGAACCTGAAGTGAGAGAAGAGGGTATAAAAAGAATTTTGGCCATTAGGTACATTTATATTTATTCATACAAAACTGGTTGAAGTACTTGTGCCAATTTATTGAAACATTTTAAAGATTACATCTGATTTCACCAAATATTATTAAAGCAGAACAAATTGCATTTAAAAATTAAACTCAAATTATTTTTTATATTCTTTCAGAAGAGGGAAGCCAGTCAAGAAAAGATTTTAAAAGATCCCAATATCAACTTTAAAGTTGTGCACTGGACTGATTTAATTGATTTTGTCAGTAAATGGAGTCTGTGAGCCACCACTCACACTAGACTTTTCTGACGATGAATTACAGAATTCATTGTTAACTGGTGAAAAGATTAACTTGCCAGATTTTCCTTCACTTTCCCAAGGTGTGGAACGGGCAGTTAAGTTAGTAACAGAGACTTCTCAATCCGTGTATGGCTTTGAAGCAAGGCACTAGCACATACTTGCAAAAGTTTTGTGCCAACAATTGAGACCAGCGTTTTCATCTAAGGGCTCATATATGGAACTATTTGATTCCATATATTAAAAATTATTAAACAATTATTTGTTTTTCCATATTTGTTTATTTGTTGTATTTCAATTCATATCAGGAAAAAGTTTTTTTTCAATATATTTGAATATTACTGCTTGAATAATAGCATTTTAGATTTGACACAGGTAAAGCAGGGTGGGGTAGGGGTTCAATTTTCAGTTTGAAGTTTTGTTATAATTTATTTATTATATTTCCATAAAATAAAAAAAGATTTCCTAATTTAAATACTGAAATTGTTTGGTTTTGACATCAATATTTAGGCCAAATTTGGCAAAATCGAGGACTTTTCAGTACGTGTTTATTCAAAATCTTTCATGCCAAATTAGCAAAAAGCCGTTGAAGATTCAGATCTAATTTTTGGTATGAGTATTTAATAGGTATATACACAACTTTCAGTGAATTATTCTTTTTGATATTTAAAAAGAAGTGAAAAATCAACCTACCCTATTGCACACAGTTAAATGGTTTCAAGTATGGTAAATGATTAAACAGTTCTATTTGACCGATAGATGGGCCCAAAACAGCTACTAACACTCAATATCTACGTTAAGACAATGTAAACACAGAATCAGCGGTGCTTGTTAGCAGTCAGTTTCTCGGCTACGCGTTCGTTGTTGGTCTGACGAATGCCCTAGTGAAAAATAGCTAATTATCAAGCACCACTATCCTAGCTTATATACATACATATATATATATAATTTGTTTACCCATGTTTTGTTTGTCTTACTTGGACGTTTTGTGAGATGGGAGGTAAGGGGCTGTACAGCAATTGTTTTGTAGGATGTTGTGTCCAGGATTTGTTGAAAACAGCACGCAGCATTCTTGGGCAGATTCTATTTAGCTTTTTTAAATGCTTTGTTAGAATCCAAGTGGTGCAGCCATATAATTGTACAGATTTAGCTACGGCTCGAAAGAATTCGTGTTTCATTTTACAAGAAAAATCAGATTCTCATATGGTCAAGAACCTATTGACAATTGTCTACTGAGTTGTTAGAAACGGTAAATATTGGTAAATATTTTTGCTGTAACGAAATGTTGATTTTTCAACATAATCTCCTTTAATTTTAATTAACTTAATCCAATGCTACTAATAAAGCTACTGACAGAATTTCAAAAAAATTAAATATGTCGAAGGTAAAATATATATTTGATTAAATTGGATTATATATCTTGTCTACCGGGCCATTGGTATAATGAGCAGAGTGTTTGCTAATGGTCCGGGACACCAGGGTTCAATCCAAGGTCGAGTCATACCAAAGACTCAAAAATGGTACTTGATGCCGTCTTGCCTAACACTCAGCCTTATAAGTTAAGGATCAAGGGTAAAGTGGAGCAATCCAGGGAATGGAGTGACGTCCTCCTCTACACCTCCGTGTAGTAGCTAATGAAAAGGGAGCCTTCGGGTCACTCTTGACTAAGGTCACAAACTTTACTTTTACTATATATCCTGTTTAAAATTTAAACTTGTTAGTGGGGCTTAGACTACGCTGACTTCATCATCTGCTGAAGGGTAAGGCTACTTGCTGTAAGTAGTTTTCTGACTGGGACACTAAAGTGTATCTGATAGTGAGCCTCCGGATGACACCTTCGAAGCCATTACTCTCGGACTTGGAGTTAAATTTCCATCTTTGGGTCAAATAGGTCTATTTTAAAAACTATTTGAATTAGATTGGAATTTTTCAAACCATATAGTTAACTGCTATTTAAATGCATTATTGGTTATGTGAAGGTAAAATTATATTTTAACCATTACTATTGTTGGTTATAGAAAGCATATTACTCCTTGCAAATCATTAGCGCTAGATAAGAATACTTGAAACCATATAAATGCTTTTAAATTATTAGGCTTAGATAAGAATACTTGAAACTACATAATTGCTTTCCAATTATTTGGGTTAGATAAAAATACTTGAAACCATATAAATGCTTTCAAATTATTATGGTTAGATAAGAATACTTGAAACCATATAAATGCTTTCAAATTATTAGGGTTAGATAAGAATACTTGAAATCATATAAATGCTTTAGAATTATTTTGGTTAGATAAGAATACTTGAAACCATATAAATGCTTTCAAATTATTAGGGTTAGATAAGAATACTTGAAACCATATAAATACATTCAAATTATTAGGGTTAGATAAGAATACTTGAAACCACATTAATACTTTCGAATTATTAGGCTTAGATAAGAATACTTGAAACCATATAAATACTTTCCAATTATTAGGGTTAGATAAGAATACTTGAAACCACATTAATACTTTCAAATTATTAGGGTTAGATAAGAATGCTTGAAACCATATAAATGCTTTCCAATTATTAGGCTTAGATAAGAATATTTGAAACTATATAATTGCTTTCCAATTATTTGGGTTAGGTAAGAATACTTGAAACCATATAAATATTTTCAAATTATTATGGTTAGATAAGAATACTTGAAACCATATAAATACTTTCAAATTATTATGGTTAGATAAGAATACTTGAAACCATATAAATACTTTCCAATTATTAGGGTTAGATAAGAATACTTGAAACCATATAAATACTTTCCAATTATTAGTGTTAGATAAGAATACTTGAAACCATATAATTACTTTCAAATTGTTTAGGCTAGATAAGAATACTTGAAACTATATAATTGCTTCCAACTTATTAGGCTTAGATAAGAATACTTGAAACCATATAAATGCTTTCAAATTATTAGTGTTTGATAAGAATACTTGAAACTATATAATTGCTTTCAAATTATTTGGCTTAGATAAGAATACTTGAAATCATGCAATTGCTTGCAAATTATTAGGGTTAAACAAGAATACGTGAAGCCATATAAATGCTTTCAAATTATTAGTATTAGATAGGAATACTTGATATCATTTATCTGTTCAAACAAATGATTTTAATGAAAAAATGAAATTTTTAAAAGTGCCGTAGAACTTTGAAAATATACTTATACTTATAATGAAAAGTACTAACGAAACAAATTGCAGCATTAAAATAACCCATAAGGAGTTGTTATGCCATAAAACAAATAAAACAAAACAAGCCAAACTTACTTATAATCATCATCCTCCTTTATAAAACTGATGTCAAATGGAAATATATGATGAATAAATTAGGCTTATTTAAAAACCAAAAGGAAAAAGAAAAAAAGAAATAAAAAAAATCGAAGCTATTTTTCACTTGACCGTCGAAAATGAATTGCAACCAAGAAAATACATCAGGGTTTGATCTTGAATAAATCTAAACTTAATTTTTTTTCAATAATGATTTTCTTAAATTATATCCATGGGGAAATAATTTTTTCGAGAATATCAACATCCCAAAAGCCTTTTCTGTTTTGTACTTTGATTAAAAATAGTCTTTCTCAATTGTTTATTCTTTTAGGGAAAAAAATGAGGCTTTTTTATTCAAATTTCTTGACAATTAATTTTTATTTCAACATCGGGGAAATATGCAACATATTATTCAGCAGATTGGATGCGCTGATTATTTTCTAACCGGAATTTCGAATGTTGTAAAGGTTATTGTTTTAAATACGAACACAAGCGATCAAGTTCAAATCCCGGCCGAAGCTGCACGTTTCACTTTGAGCTAATCATATTTACCCAACCCCTCCGCTCGGGCAGGATATGACACAAGATCAATTTTTTAAGCGGAGTTTAATAGGTTTGAATTCAAAGTTTCCCTTCTCCTACATTAGTTGCCTCACCAAGGCTGAAGAACCTAGTCTGCCCTACTATTTACCCATAGCTGGAGGGAGAATAATTGGATTCATACCATTCCCAAGGGTATTAGTGCTATGTGAAATGCAATCAGTCCAGGATTTGAACTCGTGTCGCCGTGTCAAATTCCTGCGACGATAACCATTACACCACGGGCACCTTCAATTTTATTTTGAGCAAATACCTTTCGAAAAGGTATGCATTCATCTCTTGTTATCTCAGTTATTGGTAAATAGTTGGGCAGACAGGACTTTTTATACTTAATAAAAGAAGAAAAGTGTGGATTGGTCTCACTGACTGGACAAAAAGCTGAACAATTCAGAGTGAACTTTTGTGACTTATAAGTCCCAAAAATACAGTCTTATTTGTCCAGCAGGACACATGGCGTAACGGTTATAGGTGTTGGTTCCGTAAGCTTCTAAGGAGACAATCATCTGGAGGCTACAGGTTCAATCCTGACTACATGCGAGTAACAATACAGGAATACTTAACACTTGTACCCGGAATCAGAACAGGTGACCCCAGTGGATCCAATAAAGGTCGTAGTTTGTAGTTCCGTGAAGGTTCCCGAGTTCGACAAACACCTGAAGAAGGACATATCGGCCGAAGCGTTATGGAAATAATGACAATAGTCCGAAAACCCTTAATGATAAAAATTATCAAGTCTCGTTCCAGATATTTAGACAACAAATTTTCGTTTGTTGGTTAGTGTTTTACGACATATCAAACATTGTAGGTTATTTAATGCCAAATCCTCCTTATGTACGTATTATTTGTAGGCGAATAGATGGTAAGTATTTTTAAACAAGCTATTACAGATCGTTTTTGCACACAGCTAAATGGTTTCAACTATTCCCATTTAACACTAATAATTCTACTTACCAAAAATTCCGATACAATAAGAATTGTAATATAATGGGCGAGGAATTTCGTTTTATATATCTTGCCTTTGGGTTTAGTTAGGGTGAGAACATTTCGGCTCAGTGCATGGGTTAGTTTGGTGCAAATACGAGCGCACGGGGAGGATGTGTCATTCAATGATGTCAAAGTAAAAATTCCAGATAGAAATTTGACCAGGGGATGTGAATGATGTCATGCACCGGATTTTAGGGATTTTGAAAAAAGTCAGATAGTTGAGTTCTGCCTCGGAGGAAGAAGGTTAACCTTCGCTCGTTCGCCGAGGCCTTGTGGCAGGTGTCGCACGTGGTTTGGGGGAGATGGAAAAGTCATTATAGAAAGATGGTATCTCGCTCCTTATGTCGAAAAACCTTTTAACTCAAAGGTATTAAAAAGTTTCGTACCTCAACTAAGAAGTTGTAAGTGTTTTTCGTGTTTCGGGATTCCTATGTTCTATGTATATATGTTATGAACATTCTATGTACGTTTCACATATCCGTATCATGGGTATGTTACAAAATGATTTGCGTACAACTATATGGTCTAAAAAAAAACTAACAAGTATTAGTCACTTATAAATGATTGAATAGTTCTGTTTGGCCACTAGTTAGGTCCTTAACAGGCATTACCACTCCAAGTCAGGGTAGACGTAGGAGTAATATCAATGAAGGAGTACTTTACATGTAAAACAATTGGTCAAGTTGAATATTTAAATGACTGATGTTTAATTAATTATCTAGTGTTACAAATTGATGCTTGAAACCATTTAACTATATCCATATAAAACGATTTATGTTAGATATCAATAATTGAAACAACTTAAGTGAATGCAAAAAAAGAGTATTACTTGATCCTAATTTACCCAACCCCTCCGCTCGGGCAGAATATGACACAAGGTCAATTTTTAAGCGGGGTTTAACAGGTTTGAACTCAGAGTTTTCCTTCTCCTAGATTAGTTGCCTCATCAAAGCTGAAGAAATCAGTCTGCCCTACTATTTACCCATAGCTGGATGGAGAATAATTGGATTCATACCTTTCCCAAGATTATTAGGGCTATGTGAAATACAATCTGTCTCGTCCAGGATTTGAACTCGTGTCGCCGTGTTCATATCCTACGACGATAACCATTACACCACGGGCACCTCCGGGCAAAATTATTACTTGATAGAATTATTTATGTTAGAATATTGGAATCATTTAAGTATGTGCAAACAAATTAGCTCTGACTCATTAAAAAATATTATTATCTATTAACAATAGACTTACAAATCAATTGTATAACCATTTGATTGAATGCAAACAAATGAGATCTAGATTGTTTTAAAAATGTTTTTCACAAACTCTGCGTTTACAAATCATATGTATAAAGATGTATTGATATACTTGGTTGATATACCTGAAAACCCAACCAAACAAAATCATGTATATTTGATATAAAAGATTAAAAGGATTTGGCATAAAATAACCGACAATGGTTGATATGCCATAAAACCCAACCAAACCAAATCATATATATTGAATATATATGTATAAAGAGGATTTGGTATTAAATTTCCAGGGGGGTTGATATGCCATATATGTATAAAGAGGATTTGGCATTAAATAACCTACAATGGTTGATATGACTTAAAACCAAACCCAACCAAATCATACGTATGTAATATATATGTATAACGAGAATTTGGCATTAAATAACCTACAATTGTTGATATGCCCTAAAAGGCAACTAAACCAAATCATATATGTTGAATATATACGTGTGAAAATGATTCGCCATTAAATAAGCTACAATGGTTGATATGACATAAAACCCAACCAAACCAAATCATATATATTTAATATATATGTATAAAGAGGATTTGGCATTAAATAATCTACAATGGTTGATATGCCATAAAACCCAAACAAACCAAATCATACATATTTAATATATATGTATGAAGAGGATTTGGCATGAAATAACCTACAATGGTTGATATGCCATAAAACCCAACAAAACCAAATCATATATATTGAATATATATATGTATGAAAACGATTTTCCATTTAATAACCTAACGTGCTTGATATGCCATAAAGCCCAACCAAACCAATTCTTATATATCTGATATATATGTATAAACAGGATTTGGCATTAAATAACCTACAATGGTTAAAATGCCATAAAATCTAACCAAACCAAATCCTATATATTTAATATATATGTACAAAGTGGATTTGATATAATATAACCTGCAATCGTTAAAATGCCATAAAACCAAATGAAATCAAATCATACATCGTAGATTGAATCACTATGCCCAGAAAACTTTAAGAAGGTGCCCGTGGTGTAATGGTACCGTCCTAGGAAATAGACACGGCGACACGAGTTCAAATCCTGGACGAGACTGATTGCATTTCACATAGCACTAATACCCTTGGGAAAGGTATGAATCCAGTTATTCTCCCACCAGCTATGGGTAAATAATAGGGCACACTAGGTTCTTCAGCTTTGGTGAGGCAACTAGTCTAGAAGAAGGAAAACTCTGAATTTAAACCTGTTAAACTTCGCTTAAAAATTGACCTTATCCCATATCCTGCCCGAGCGAAGGGGTTGGTAAATATGATGACCAGAAAACTTACATGACACATTCCGGTTAATTGCCACACAATTGCCATGACTACTTAATTAGGGATTTGTTATGCGCCATGTGGCACACTGGTAGAGTTTCGGTCCTGCATTCCGTGGTCAGTGGTTCGATCTATAGATAGGGAGATAATCGTTTACACTGTTGATGTAGACCTAATAAGATCGAAACAGCTGTCCAGTGTTTCCGTATGTCGCACGCAAGTGTTTGCCGGATTTTCTGGTCATGGTAATTCGATCTACTTTATTACTCCTCCTCTACTTAAAAAAAGAAAATGTACATTAAATCATATATATTCAATACGTATATATATATATATATATATATAAACATGATGTGGCATCAAATAACCTACAATTGTTGATATGCCATAAAACTAAATTGTTTGTTTCGTTTTATATTTTTTATTTTCTTATCGTATTGCTTTCAGTTTTATATCCTGACGTTTTGATACCAGTTGTGGTCAACCAGTGTTTTTTTTCTTTTCTAAGGGATGCATCCTCCCCTTCCCTAAAAAGGGTGACCTCGGATTAGCCAAGAACTACCGGGGTATAACACTTACATCAATAGCAGCCAAAATTTTCAATGCCCAACTTTGAAACCGCATAGAACCCAAAATCGACAACATCCTTAGGAAAAACCAAAATGGCTTCCGAAGAAATAGATCCTCGACCTCACAAATATTGACCATCCGTAGAATCTTTGAAGGTTTACGGGCAAAACACCTCCAGGCGACATTACTATTTGTCGACTTTACCAAGGCCTTCGATTCCATTCACAGAGGGAAAATGGAATAAATCCCACTAGCATACGGCCTACCGAAAGAAACCGTAGCAGCAATAACGATTCTCTACAAAAACACCAAAGTGAAAGTTTGTTCACCGGATGGAGACGCAGAATACTTCGACATTGAAGCAGGAGTACTACAAGGGGACACGCTAGCCCCATACCTCTTTATCATCTGTCTAGACTACGTGCTTAGAACATCGATTGATAAAATCAGAGAAAACGGCTTCGAGCTGACAAAGAAGCAGAAGGTACCCCGCAAAAACAATTACCGACGCCGACAATGCCGATGACATAGCGATACAGGCGAATACACCCAACCAAGCCGAAACACTACTGCATAGTTCTGAACGAGCCACCACAGGCATTGGCCTCCATGTCAATGCACACAAAACTGAATATATGTGCTATAATCAAACAGGCGAATTTTCCACACTCGAGGGAACCTCTCTGAAACTGGTAGACAAATTCATCTACCTAGGAAGCAGTGTCTTATCAACCAAAAAGGACATCGACACGCGGCTAACAAAGGCATGGAGAGCTTACGATAGTCTATCGATCTTATGGAAATCAGACCTGACCGATAAAATAAAACGCAATTTCTTTCAAGCAGCGGTCGCGTCGGTACTACTGCATGGATGCACTACTTGGACGCTAACTAAACGGCTGGAGAAGAAGCTAGACGGCAATTACACAAGAATGATGCAAGCAATATTGGACAAATCCAGGCGGCAACACCCCACAAGGCACCAACTATTCGGCCATTTGCCTCCCATCACGAAAACTATCCAAGTTAGACGAACCAGACACGCTGGACACTGCTGGAGAAGCAGGGACGAGCTCATAAGTGATGTACTCTAATGGGCCCCCACATATGGTCGATCAAAAGCAGGACGACCAGCTAGAACATACTTATAGCAGCTATGTGAGAATACGGGATGTAGTCCAGAAGACCTACCGGAGGCGATGAACGATAGGGAGAAGTAGCGAGAGAGGGTCAGGGATATCCGTGCTAGCGGCTCGCCATGATGATGATGATGAAACATCCTATTTGCTCTAAATTATTTACACGGCTTACACGGAGAAAACATCTTTTGCCAAATTTCAATGCGGAGTACCTTCTAGAATTAGTTTGACGATCCTTTGGACACGGCGACACGAGTTCAATTCCTGGACAAGACTGATTTCATATAGCACTAATACCCTTGGGAAAGGTATGAATCCAATTATTCTCCCTTCAACTCTAGGTAAATAGTAGGGCAGACTAGGTTCTTCAGCTTTGGTGAGGCAACTAGTCTAGGAGAAGGAAAACTCTGAATTTAAACCTGTTAAACTCCGCTTAAAAATTGACCTTGTGTCATATCTTGTTCTCATTCGGACTCCAGTGAAAGACCTGATGAGAAAAATTCTCAAGGAGTAAGATAATATTAATAATAATAAAGATATTAGTAATATCCAGAAGCCCTCCAATAGAATAAAATGTCTGGAATTCTCTGAGATTTAGAGATACAAACGGATAATCTAAATCAGGCCAGAAGACGAGATTCATATTCATTAACTAGAAAAGCCAACTTGCTGCCTACTGAATTTTGCCATTCCGATAGATCGCAGAGTTTTGATAAAAGAAGGCAAAATCACAGAAATATACTTGGACCTAGCTAGAGAACTAAAAATAAACTATAGAACATGAGGGTGACGGTGATAGCAGTTTTATTTAGAGTACTTGGAACAATTTCCAAAGTCTTTGTAAAACGAGTGGAAGAATGGGAAATCAGAACAATCAAGACCGTCTATACCACAGAATTGTTAAGATCAGCTAGTTCAAGGGAAGGTAAACTGCAGCCTACGAGCTGCATGCAGCCCCGCTGCGCTGTTCGGTGCGGCTAGCTGGAGCCTCTAAGAAAATACAAAATAAATGTTTGCCCTTGAATAGTGACTAAATTTTCTAAAACGTCTAAAGAAAAAAGACAGAAAAGGAAAGAAAGAGAAAGGAATAGATATTGGTGAAAGTGATGGTGGTCGGGGTTATTTGTTTTGGCAGTGACCATCTAGGCAGATGGTCAAGGATGTGCACTGTCAAGCGTAAAGCGTTTCTTCAGAGATGTTACATGTAAAGATGGATTAATTTTTATTGAGAAAGAGAAAAATATGAGAGAGTGGGGTTCTGAGAAAGAAAAATGGGAGGGAAGTGGAAGGGTGGGATAGAGATATATATGTTGGAGTGATGGAGGCAGAGGTCTCAATCATATCCTGTTTCATCCAATACTATAATCGAATATCTTCATGAAAAGCAAAAGAAAAACCCCTTGAAAATATATAAGTCTTGTGGAAGAAAAATGTCTTATTTTTGCAAAACTTTTTATCCATTTTCTATTTTGATATCATTTTCATGTAAAATAATGTCTGCAAGAATGGTGAAATCTGGAAGAACGCAGGTGTTGGGTTAATGGGTTTAGTTTTGGAAATCACTGCAGATTCTTATAATCGGCGAAATTTTTAGCAATGTATATGTTTAATCAAAGTGACTTGGGAAAAATTGAAATTGTGTTTGCGATATAACATGTGGGAGAAAAGGCCATTTTAGTCGTCATTTAATTCGATTGTTCGTTTGAGTTCGTAGATTCTTTTTTTTAGGTTGCCTTCCCCATGATTCCGAGCCATTATTGAATTTAGGGCGATGATAAAGCCGACTCATTAGCTAAAGCTGCAATCAACATAACTCCCAATAAAAAAATGAAAACTCTCTATAATGATCCCAAACCTAAAATCAAACAAATAGTAACCAAAAAATGGCAACAATTATGGGATGGAGATCTCCCACAATAAGCTCTTTCAAATACAACCAATTTTAAAAGAAAGGAAGCTGAATCCTAATAACACTAGAAGTGAAGAAACTACGCTTACTCAACTACGCATTGGACACACTCGACTGACTCACTCCATTCTTAAAGAAGAACCTCCCCAAAAATATCCATGAGGAAACCAATACTTAATCAAGCACATTTTCACAGAATGCACAAAACTCAACCACACGAGGAAAAAGTTTCATAAGGCGAACAACATGAAGGAACTATTTAAAAAATTGCTCTCAAAACATAATCGACTTCTTAAAAACAATTGGCCTCCTATTAAAGATATAGACGATGTTACCAACACCTTCGACCATCAAGTTTATACGAACAAAAAGCTTTAACCTATTTTAAAACACTAATTCCGGACTATTTATTAACAATTAATATTTATTTATAAATATATACACACATACATATCAGAATTTGACACTCAATGACCCTTAAGATGTTAATTTGCCATAAAACCCAACCATCACCAACCTAAAAATATGCGTTTATAAATCATATATATAATATATGTGTAAAAAGGTTCTGGCATTAAATAGCCAATAGAGGTGGATATGTCATTAAATCCAATCAATCAACCAACCAACCAACCAACCAACTAGGTTGCGTTGGGTTTTGCTGGTGTAATAATTGTGACAATTTTTGCATGGAATCGAATGTATGGCAGCATGAGAAGTAGTGACGTTGTTGGTGCGTTTCGAGATTGTAGTGAGATATTTAATGGTTTGTGATATGGTTTGTATTATTAGTATTTCTAATTTGATTAATTTATCGTACAAAGGTTTGTTTTGTGTGGCAATGTGTAAAGAGATAGGTTTGTAGGTAATAGTATAACATTTTCCGAAAGAAATCATCTAATCAGATCAAAAACCACTATGGTATAAAATGATCTAAGATTTAATTTAATGATTTCAGAAAAAAAGGCCAGAAAAATAATTTAAGAAGCCATTTTTGTAAACTATCGGAAAATTATTAAATAGAATTTGATCTGTGTATTGACATTGTATATGATCTGTGCAAAAATTCCCTTTTAATTTTTTTCAAAGGTTGATGCGGAAATTTTCGAGGAGGCATAAAAATATAATAACCAAATAAATTAACAGGTAAAACCGCTTGACGTGAGATTGGGCCTGGTAGTAAAATGACGTGAGATTGGACCTGGGAGTAAAATGACGTGTGATTGGACCTGGGAGTAAAATGACGTAAGATTTGACCTGGGAGTAAAATGACGTAAGATTGGACCTGGGAATAAAATGACGTGAGATTGGACCTGGGGGTAAAATGACGTAAGATTGGACCTGGGAGTAAAATGACGTGAGATTGGACCTGGGAGTAAAATGACGTGTGAGTGGACCTTCGAGTAAAATGACGTGTGATTGGACCTTGGAGTAAATTTACGTGAGATTGGACCAGGGAGTAAAATGACGTGAGATTGGGCCTGGTAGTAAAATGACGTGAGATTGGACCTGGGAATAAAATGACGTGAGATTGGACCTGGGAGTAAAATGACGTGAGATTGGGCCTGGTATTAAAATGACGTGAGATTGGACCTGGGAGTAAAATGACGTGAGATTGGACCTGGGAGTAAAATGACGTGAGATTGGACCTGGGAGTAAAATGACGTGAGATTGGACCTGGCAGTAAAAGGAACAAAAAAGTAACACCGTATCTTGTTGAAGATCTTAGCAAACATTGCTTAATATCACGTTCAAAAATATTACCAAGTCGTAGAAAGATGATCTTGAATATAATAGAAACTTTATCAAAAGCTTGTTTACTAGAATGATTAATCAAATTCAAATTCACAAAGAGTGTTGTTCTGTAAGAACTTGTATTGCCCTCACTCTTTGATCGGGTATTCTAGTTATATACGATATAGGGGCCGTGTTCGAACGATCCATGTTATATGTATATGGGCCTTAAAGTACGCTCAGTCTGTCTTTATTGGGAATCCTTTTGAGATGAGGCTTCTTAATCTGAGAAATAATTTTTTTATTGCGGACTTTTGTCCTCATCTCCGTAGTTTTACTTTTTTGTTTTTCTCACTACGTTTTTCTCACCACGTTTCGGCCAAATTTCACCTCTGACCGTCTTCAGGTGATTAACAGCGACCTCGGATAGGAATGCTGAGTCTTGTAACCGTATCCCCAGAAATTACGATCAGTCTGTTCTCATCTTCCTACTTCTTTTCATTTTTTCCGGTGGCCTAGAATCGCTCTTTTAATCCGTGTCTTTCGTCTTATTCATTGTCTTCTATTGGCATCCCCAGTTGTTTGAAATTCTCTGTTTAAAATGAGCAATGACAACCCGCCTAAAACTTCAAGTGCACATCTTACTGTTGCTGATTGGAGATTTGCCAATCTATATTACCCGCTGTGGCCGAAACGGGGAATCAGTGAAAGCAAAATGAAACGCTCACTCACTCGGATTTGGTCTTTTTCACTAACAAACTTATTTTTAACACTTGTGTGGTTTTGGTCACCTGACCGAAACCATCACCAGAGAATTGTGGTCTCATATTTTCTTCTATATTAGAGAAGTCTCTGTGGCGTCTTGGTAAACATGATGGACTGCGAAATCGTAGTGAACATGTTCGATCTCCAGGCGGGCTGTTACGTTCAATTTCGGACTAATATCCTTGAAAAACATATTCACTCCTTTATCCCTCACCTATGGTTTGGTTTGGTCATGCTTAACGGCATATCAATCCTTTGTGGGTTATTAAATACTAGGAGGTGCCCGTGGTGTAATGGTTATCGTCGTAGGAAATGTACGCGGCGACTCGAGTTCAAATCTTGGACGAATGATTGCATTTCACATAGCACTAATACCCTTGGGAAAGGTATGAATCCAATTATTCTCCCTCCAGCTATAGGTAAATAGTAAGGAAGACTGGGTTCCTGGGTGAAGCAACTAGTCTAGGAGAAGGAAAAGTCTGAATTGAAACCTGTTAAACTCCGCTTAAAAAATTGACCTTGTGTCATATCCTGCCCGAGCGGAGGGGTTGGTAAATAGGATTAAATACTAGTCCCTTTTATGCATGTAATTTGTAAGTGAACAGTTTGTAGGCAACATCATTCCTATAAGAGCCGGAATTTTTTTTTAATTGCACACAATAAAATTGTTTCAAGTCTAGTTAATGGCATATCAACTTTTGTAGGTTATTCAATGCCAAAGCTATTCTCCTAGAAGAACAGTAATGGTACTATTCAACACATACCTGGGAGGATAAGGGATTTATACCTTTCCCGAGCGTATTTGCCCGAAAGTGAACGTAATAGCGTGACTAGAGTACGAACTCGCTTACAACGACTCCGCAGTCGATCGCTTTAACCATTACACCACGAGGACACCCCATTCGAATATAGTAAATGATTAAATAGTTCTATTTGACCAATTGATGAGAACTGAACAGACATCACTATCGCAGGTCGGAGTGGACCAAGGAGTAATGTCAATGAAGAGGTAGTCTAAATTCCCAAGAGCTCCAGGATTATTGGAGCTTCATCATCTGATGGTTTAATGTCACACCAATGAAAATCGCTGACAGGGAAGCTTTACAACTCTGCAGAGATAGTCATTGCATTTAACCATCCCAACCAACAGGCCTCCGAGGTATGAGTCAAATGGTACCACTACTGTCCTTCGATAAAGAAAGATTTCGTATTAAATGAACTGTGACACGACGTGCGGTTAAATACTTAATTAATATGTAAAAATTAAAATTTATGAAATATATGACAATTGATATATATATATATATATATATCTATCTCAAAAACAAAAAGATCCTTAAAATAAGTATCTTTTTATTTAAAGCTTAAATTGACCTAAAAAGCGGGTTGATTGTTTCTAACGGTCAGTTAAGTGCGAGACAATTGTTTTTTATTTTAAAGGTCAGCGAATTTTTTAAATTTTTCGGTTGTCATCTAACTCCATCGATCATAAGGATGAAACTGGTCATTTTGTAAACCATTTTTCTAGTCCTTATCTGAAACATCAATATCAAAAGGGAGATTTCATTTTGATACCCTAAATAAAGGTGAGCTAGGGATCTCTCATCCAGTCAGGTGAGGCTGAGAAGTTTTAGTTCAACCCCATTGCTCTAAACTTGTTCCTATTGGTAAAAAACATCTAAAAAGGGTTTTACCTATATATAATCCTGAACTAGGATTGGCTGACCAATGGGATATGACTCCTAATTGTCTCTTATTGGACAACCAATTAGAAACCTTTTTTAGTCCAGATATTGATCTATAAAAGCAGGATGGTAAAACGAATCATCGAATAATCAGATAGGATGAGGAAAGAGACCTAGAAGAAACTAAGACTGCCAAAGAAGCATCCCTTCCATTCTAGACCCGAGCCACTCCGGACAACCTTCAGACTTTACAAAAATTCAAAGTCCCAGACTTTAGAGATATTAATGTCGTACTAACAGCACCTCATCGTCACTCTTCCTCTCTCGATATTATTTCTTCTTTTTGCCTGGAAAGCAGACATTGTTTGCTTGTTCTTTATTGTCGCACAAAACTTTTTCAATAAAAAAAAAATTTTTGTAATTTGTTACCAACGGGTTTTCTCTATTCTTTGAGTCGCGAGACAATCTAACCAATCATATTACCTTGCCGTCAGAAGATCTCGATCAATTGTGTTAACCCCTTTCGTGGATCTTTCAACCACAGCGTGGGTCCGGAAGGACTTGACAAAGTAAACAGTCGGAAGCAAATGTAGTAGTGACGAACACAACAGCCACAACAAGTACTGTTACTAGTAGTAACAGACCACATTGGGCACCGGGTCTAGCATAGGATCACATATCTCCGATCTCGAAAACCATCCAAGTTCGACGAACAAGATATGCGGGGTACTGCTGAAGAAGCAAGAACTAACGAATGAATGTTGATACGCCTTTAAACAAAGACACCAAAACCTTGATTCTCCTACTGGTTAACCGTACTATTTCTCCACGCGTTTACCAGCTCAGAATTTAATTTGAATGTCTCACAACATGTCAAAAATGGATCTTATTGATCTGTTATGTAGCAAAATTATTAAAGAATGTGGAATAGATGCGATGGATAAAATGCCCAAAATGTGGCCAATGGGACCATTCTTGATTCAAAATTATAACCAGAGGAACTGGTCTGTGTCAGACACATTGATCATTTGAAACATTACGTTCTGCTAAACTGTCTGTGCAAAATGGCTTTGATACTCAAAAATATTCGAAACTTGATCGCTTGCCAAGCAGTGCCAACGCTGATACCGAGATTCAGGCTTACCTCAACAGGAAACTATTTGTGTTTGATGTCTGTATTTATTATCATCGTTAATATTTCGTGGACTAGACGGATGGCCTCTCTGAAGATGTCTGTGTTCTTTCTTTCTCCCTTCCTCCCAGCTCTTTCTTCTGATATAGCTTCATTCTTTCTGCCTCTCCTTCTCTTTCTCCCATCGTCAGCTTCGTAATTATGCTTAGCCCGACGCTCCCGATAACCCGCGCCTGCACAGGAACAGAAAATTATTTTCCGATTTTCTTTCTGGTTTAGGGGAAATGGGTGCTAGCCAACAACCGCTCGACTTTGTCGTGTTTTATATCCTGCGAGGCAACGCACAATGCTACCGCAAGCTCATCTAAATACAGCGTAAAAACATTTCCTTCCTTTTCAAAATTTTGACAGGTGCTAGAAAATAATGACTCCTTTTTTCATCCATCAAAAGTCGCGAAATTATTCTGAGAACAACATCTTTTGTCGACAAACAAAAATAGAAAAAAGGAAAGATAAAATAATTCTTTCTTTCTTTCTTTCAATTATCTATTTTCTCTATGTACACCTATAAATATCAATAGGGCCAAACTGAAAATTATAAGGGACACGTAAAAAATTATCGTTTTTTTTTTTCCAGGGACACTATAATAGATTTTAGAAGTATGGTAATACCGGTAGATATGGAACATATTCAGCAACAAGTTCAATGTTAGGCTTAAATTGAGAACAAATATTCTGAAACAGATCTTGTTTAGATAAAGCTTTGGTTGGGTTGGTTTCTTTGTTTAATGGCATATCAACTCTTTTTAGGTTATTTAATGTCAAAGCCATTCTTCTAGAAGAACAGTAGAGGTACTATTTAGCTGGGAGGATAAGGGGGCTCATACCTTTCCCAAGGGTATTTGTCTGAAAGTGATTGTGACATATCAAGGTTTGGTTTGGTTTCTTTGTTTAATGGCACATCAACCTTTGTCGGTTATTTAATGCCAAAGCCATTCTTCTAGAAGTAGTGGTACTATTTAACCCATAGCTGGGAGGATAAGGGGGTTTATACCTTTCCCAAGGGTATTTGCCCGAAAGTGAACGTAATAGCGCGACTGGAGTACGATTCCGCAGTCCATCGCTTTAACCATTACACCACGAGGACACCCCATAAAACTTTGGGTTGATTTGGTATCTATGTTTAATGAGACATAAAACTTTCATGAGTTATTTAAAATCAAAGCCATTCTTGTAGAGGGACATGGTTGGTTGGTTTGGTTTTACAGCATATCAACCACAAAGGGTTATTAATGCCAAATCCACATATTAGATATGCATGATCTGCAAATGCCTATTTGTAGAGAATATACCTTCAAAAACAGCTCATTTACTCGCACAGGATTAAATGGTCACAAGTATATTCGATCCAACTTGATTAGTCTAGTCTCTTTCTTTAATGGCATATCAACCTTTGTAGGTTATTTAAGGCCAAAGCCATTCTCCTAGAAGAACAGTAGTGGTACTATTTAACCCATAGCTGGGAGGATAAGGAGGTTCATACCTTTCTCAAGGGTATGCCCGAAAGTGAACGTAATAGCGCGACTGGAGTACGAACTCACGTACTACGATTCCGCAGTCCATCGCTTTAACCATTACGCCAGGAGGACACCCCCTATCTAACTTGAGGTAGTTTATTTGATATAATTTGTTTGCCCAGTTAAGTAGCTATTATTTCTCACTAAAATTTTACTCGCGGAGATCTAATGAATTCAAGTATTGTTGTTGTATAGCTGCATACATATATATATATATATATATATATATATATATATATATATATATATATACACACAAATATATGCAGAAACATAATCAAACATAATATACGAACTTCAATGAACGAACGAACACACTTCTTTATAAAAAAACAATCTCTTACACTTTATTCTAGAAAGGGTTGATGTTGGTTGTGTGTGAGAGATGAGCTGTTGACGGGGACAGACTGCTATATTGACCCAGCAGTACTTCTTTCGCATCTTGGCTGGGTTGCTGAATCGTCGGTCAATGAGGGCCCAAAGCCCTCTGTCTGCCGCTGGCTCTCAATTCGGTATCCTGTCTCCAACTGATTCAAGCCATCTGTGCCCTGGTTATATTATTGTTTAACTCCCACCTGCCCCCGCTTCTCTTCCGCTTATTTACACAGGTGCATCTCTTGATTGACGGCTCGGTGGAGGGTCAGTGTGTTACGTTGCTATTCAACAATAATTTATTTGGACTTAGTTGATTGGTCAGTCGGATGGCTGAATTTTCCTGAATTGTATCTCTCAAGAAAGAGACAACATCATCAATATGAACGTTCTCAAACATATCTCTCATATTATCTGTTTTAAAATGCCGCTCTCTTGTGACAGCTAGTGCCCCACATTCCACTAAAACATGTTTAATGATTTAAGGTGTATAGCATGTCAAACATTGTGGTGGCTGTGCCTGCTTGAGTATAAAAGAATGAGTGAGAAGGTGTGGAAGGACAGTAGATAAGTGGGTTCATAGATTTCCCAAGGGAATTATTCTGATAGAAAACAGTTTGAAAACCGCTTACTTCAAGGCCGTAGTCCACTACATTAGCAAATATACCAGGTTTACTACCACTAGTTATTCAGAAAAAGGAAATATCGTATTTGACAGAATAAAAGATGGTCGAGTATATTACACGTACTCCCATTTAAGTTAGGCTTATTAGACATCTTCTTCATTTCAGCAAAGTGCTATTGGCATAATAATTAAAGTGTTCGCCAATAATCCGGGAGACCGGGATTCAATCCCAGGTCGAGTCATACCAAAGACTCAAAAAATGGTACTTGAGTCTGCCTTGCTTAACGCTCAGAATTATAAACTACGGATCAAGGGTAAAGTGGAGCAATCCAAGGGATAGAGTAGCACCCTTCCCTACACCATGATGTGGTAGCTATTGAAAATGGAGCCTTCGGGTAGCCCTCGACTAAAGTTACCTACTAATATTAGACGCAACTCTATATCAGCTTGGTTTATTATGTTATATTCTCATATGCCGTATCATATGGACACAATAATAAAGACGCAGGAAGACTTCTTTATAAATATATGTACCTCTCACTTTATTGTAAGGGTTCGAAAAGGGTTACTCAAGGTTTGCGTTTGAGAGGGTGTTGGAGACCGAACATAACTGCAACATTTTGACCCATAGTCTTATGGCCGTCAGCGTTGTGCCTTTCTTGTTCTCCTGATGCTCAACCGGAGGCCCAGCGGTCCAGCTCTCTGCTAGATGATGGCTTTCTTTACTGCATCTTATCAGCATCTTCTCCGGACCTCAACTCATCAGCGCCCCAAGGACCCTTCGGTCTGATGTGGCTTTCCCTAACTCTTCTCGTCTATAACTCCGTCTCCAACTCTAACTGGAACTCGAACTCTGACTTCTGTCTTGACTGAGTTATATAATAGTTCCACGCCCACTCAGTCACTTCGATCTTTGAAATCGCATGTTTGATCGTCATCAAGCGAAAATAACTGTCATGCAGTTCACAGGTCACTCTCTTCCGGTGCATCAGTCTATGAGTGTACCATGGGAATTTTTTTTTCACCTCGTCCCATTTCGTCAGCCAATTTCCGCCCACGCGATTTCCTCTCATAACTACCATTAGAACGTGTCACCTCCTTCCGGTGCATCACCTTGGAATGGCATTTTTGGCCGGGTCGAAGGCCAAAATACAACAATTAGACATCTTCCTCATTTCAGCAAAGCATATAAGACGCAGCTCCATTTCAGCTGGGCTTATTAGACACCTTCCTCATTTCAGTAAAACATATTAGACGCATTTCTATTCAGCTGGGCATTCAAGAAAAATGTGTTTGGTATATTTAAGTATGTAATATTTTGAGCTTTACAAAATAGAATTGCCCAGTCGGCTGGGGCTGTAGAATACACCAACTGCTTCTCTGCAGAGGGGTAATATCCCGCCCCCCAACAAGTGTCCTGTATATGACACAAAACAATCTGATGGTGAGGTTCCAGCAATGCTGGAGCTTTGAGGAATGCGAAGTACCCCTTATTGCCATAGATCCCAGGTTCACTCTGGCCCGGCGTGTTAGCACCGGATAAGGGTCCTATCTATGGGTTAAATAGAACTAAAAGGTGGTTGGCTTTTACTGTTTTTATGCATTTGAACTGCGTATTTATGCTGAACTGAATTGTTTAAAATAGAACTGTTTTTGAATTAAACCTGCGTACTAATGCTACACTGAATTGCTTGAAATAGAACTGTTTTGAAATCTAAACTGTGTACTAATGCAAAACTGAATTATCTGAAATAAGACTATTTTTGACATTGAAACTGTACTCACACTAGACTGAATTGTTACATATAACGGCTTGAATAGTTTGAAATTGAAATGTTTTTGACAATCAAACTGTGTACTCATGCTGAACTGAATTGTTTTAAATAGAACTGATTATTTATATAAAAATGGATTTGGCGTTAAATAACCTACAAAGATTGATATGCCATAAAACCCAACCAATTTTTAAATCATTTTAAAATCATTTTTAAACGAACCTTAAATGGTTTCACATATTTCTATCTAATACGAATAATTCTATTTAAAACCAATTATTTGTTTGCACACAGTTTAATGTTTTTTGTATTGCTGTGTATTACTAACAATTTTATTAAACATCAGTCATGTGTTTACACAAAGTTAAATGATCAAACAGTTCTATTTCAAACAATTCAGTTTACCATCAGTAAATCGTTTAAATGTCAAATAAATCGAACGCTATCTGGTACTACAACTATATATATATATATAAACTTAACTGATTCCCATAGTAAAAGAAAGTATTAATTTTAATGGAAAAAATCGGTTCGAGAAGCTGTAATTTTTGTATTTACATTATTGCATTTATTAACCAACCGGCGCAGTTTTTGAATTTTGTGACACGTGAAGTGTCACAAAACGATAATATTTAACTTACCATGAAACGACAATATTTAACTTACCATGAAAACTTTGAATAATTTTATGAATCTTTTCCCGGCAAAAATATGAAAATACAATTTTTTAGCCAATTCGATTCATCATTGCCTTTTTTTTTGCTAATTTCGAGCCAAAATAAATTGAATTAATTAGCGAAGGAATACATATATCATCAGGAAGTATGGATGTGTCAATACTTACACAAGAGCTTTCGGATTAATTTCTTAAGTGAAAAACTACCTCCTTTTCTTTCAAGAATGCATTTCATTTCAACTCGTTTAATTTTTCGTAAATTAAATGAATTTTTTTCACATTTATCAGCAGCAATTCACTTACATACGAGGATCATTAAATAAGTTTCCTGACTTTTTACGTATGGGCCCTTTTATTGATAGTACACACGTGAAACTCTAGTCCCCTTCGAAGTAATCTCCTCCGGCTGCAATGTACTTGTTGTACCGTTCCAACAACTTCTGGAAGGCCCCATGGAAGTGCTCTTGTGTGAGCGTGTCAATTACACAGCCTCTTTCATCTCCTCAACGACAGACTCTGAGCTTAGGGAATAACCAAAAGTCACAGGGAGCAACGCACCCCCACATAGTGTCACATCTCTATGTATGGTTTGGTTTGTACTGGTCTGGTTGTTTAATGACACACCAACATTCATGGATTATTGAATACCAAAGGGATCGTTGTAGAACGGCAATAGTAAGATTTGCACCGTAACTAAGGATGGGTAAAAAAGGATTCACACCTTTCTCAAGGGGTCCAAAAATGAATGTAATTGCGTAACTGTTGTTCAAAATCGCTTACAACTATAAGACGTAATCCTCCATGTTACTCACTACGCCATGAGAACCCCCCTTTTCATCATCATCATCATATCGTGCTGGTAGCACGGATATCCCTGACCCTCTCTCGCCACTCCTCCCTATCGTTCATCGCCCTAGGTAGGTCTTCAGGACAACACCCTGTATCCTCACATAGCTGCTGAATGTACGTTCGAGCTGGTCGCCCTGCTTTTGCGCGGCCATGTGTGGGGATCCATAAGAGTACATCTCTTATGAGTTCATCTCCGCTTCTCCAGCAGTGTCCTGTATGTCTGGTTCGTCTAACTTGAATAGTTTTCGTGATAGGGGGCAGGTGGCCGTACAGTTGGTGTCTTGTGGGGTGTTGCTGCCAGGACTTGTTCCGGATTGCACGCAGCATTCTTGTGTAATTGCCATGTAGTTTCTTCTCCAGCCGTTTTGTTAGCGTCCATGTAGTGCATCCATATAGCAGTATCGATGTGACCGCTGCCTGAAAGAAACTGCGTTTAATTTTATCGGCCAGGTCTGATTTCCATATAATCGATAGCCTATCGATAGCTGTCCATGCTTTCGTTAACCTCGTTTCGATGTCCTTTTCGGTTGATTCAACGCTGCTTCCTAGGTACGTGAATTTGTCTACTAGTTTAAGTGGGGTTCCTTCTAGAGTGGAGATGTCCCCCGTTTGGTTACAGCACATGTATTCCGTTTTGTGTGCATTAACATAGAGGCCTATGCTTGCTGCTGCTCGTTCCAAACTATGCAGAAGTGTTTCGGCTTGGTCAGGTGTATTTGCCAGTATCGCTATGTCATCGGCGTAGTCGGCGTCTGTAATTGTTGTTGCGGGGTATCTTCTGCTTCTTTTCTTCGTCAGTTCGAAGCCATTCTCTTTGATTTTGTCAATCGATGTTCAAAGTACGTAGTCTAGACAAATGATAAAGAGGTACGGGGCCAGCGTGTCCCCTTGGAGTACTCCTGCTACAATGTCAAAGTATTCTGTGTCTCCATCCGGTGATCGTATTTTTACTTTAGTGTTTCTATAGAGAATCGTTATTGCCGCTACGGTTTCTTTAGGTATGCCGTACGCTAGTAGGATTTGTTCCATCTTTCCTCTGTGAATGGAGTCGAAAGCCTTGGTAAAGTCGACAAATATTAATGTCGCTTGTAGGTTCTTTGCCCGTACACCTTCAAGGATTCTGCGGATGGTTAATATTTGTGAGGTCGTGGATCTATTTCTTCGGAAGCCATTTTGGTTTTTTTTTTCTAAGTATGTTGTCGATTTTGGGTTCTATTCGGTTTCGTAGTAGGGCAATCTAGATTTTGGCAGCTATGGATGTAAGTGTTATGACTCGGTAGTTTTTGGCTAATCCGAAGTCCCCCTTTTTAGGGAAGGGGAGTATGCATCCCTTCATCCATCTATCTATCTATCGGATTTTGATTGTATACTGCGTTGCAGTGTCGGAGCAGTATGTTGTCGTATTGTCTGGTCTTCCATACTTCCGGGGGAATTTCGTCCAGCCCTATAGCTTTCCTATTTTTAATTTTTCTGAGAACCGAGTCGAATTCTTCTTGTGTGAACGGTCCTAGTTTAATGTCTAATTGTTTGCTAATTATTCTGGTGATTGGTTCATGCGTTATTTTTGGTGGGTTTCCAAGTAAGTTTTCGAAGTGCTGTTTCCACAGTTTTATTCTTTCTTGTTGGTTTGCTGCTTTCAGTTTTGCTTTGGCTGTGTTCTTTCTTCTGCTCACTTCGTTTATTGTTTGCCAGGCTATTCTAGATTGTCTATCTTCCACCGAGTCTCTAATCCTATCTATCTGATTTTGAATGTATTCTGTCTGTTCCTTTATATATATGCCTGCTAATTGATATTGTGCCGTTTTTAGTTTTAAGGCATTTGTGTTTGTTGGGTTTTTTCGATAGTTTTTGGAGGCTGTTTTCACTAGTGCACGTTTTTCTCTCACCGCTAAAGTTTCCCATGGGACTCTATATTTAGTTTTAATTTTTGTTGGAATGTGTTTTGCTGCTGCCTCGAGGTGTGCATTGACGAAATTTTCATATTCGTCGTTTGGTGTAACTTTTTCCGTCTTTTCTTGTAGTGTTTCGAATCTGTTTCTTAATTCTAATACGTATTTATCTCTTATATCTTTGTTGTTTAATAGGGCCCAGTCATAGTGTTTGGTGGTCGCTGCTCGTTTGGCGTTTTATCGTAGGCTTAATCGTATTTTCGCCGTGACTATTCGGTGATCGGTGGACACACCCTCAAAAGAGGAGTATGCCTCGCAATTCAATGCACTATTTTTTCCATTTCTTGTTTATAAGGACGTAGTCTATCTGAGCTTTAGTATTGTTTGCGTACGTGTATGTCCATAGTTTGCCCTCTCTTTTTTGGTAGTTTGTATTGAGGCATGCTAATCTATTTTCTATCATGAAATCTGTTAGATGTTGCACATTCCTATTTGACGTGTTGTGGAGGCTGTATTTGTTGTTTCCGTTTTTCCCGATTTGGGCATTCATGTCTCCGCCAATGACTAACATGTTGTGTTTCGGGATGCTACACACTAATGAGGATAACTCATCGTAAAAGGTGACTAGTTCATTTTCTTCACTAACATTGGTGGGGCTGTAGCATGAGATGATTGTTGCTCTGGGGTTTCCGTTAAATGTAGCTGCCATCATTCTAGGTTGTATTTTCTCAACGCTATTAAGCGTTTTTAATGCTCTCGGTCCTATAAGTAATCCTACCCCTCCTACTGCGGCGTTGACAGAGTTTTTCCATGCAGATACAGTGGCGAGCGACCAGCCATTGCCAGTTTCGTTATATTTGATATCTTCTGTGTGCGTGTATCTGTGTTCTTGTATGCATATTATGTCTATCTTATGTTCTTCGGCCGATGCGATTAGCTCTGGGAGTTGTCCTATTCTATTTAAGGTTCTTACGTCAAATGTGGCTATTTGTAGTGTTTGCTTGCATTTTAGTAGTTTTGATTGTTTGAGCTCTGTAGCTGATTTTTCGAACACCGAGGCCAGGGCTCCAACCTCAGCAGGACGCGCCCCTTTTTTACCCGCGCGAAGAGCGATGCGGTTTGTGTAAGTGGTTTGAGTGTGGGTCATGGTTATCTTTCGGTGGCTGTTTTATTCTCTTCTAAAGAAGCCACTCTTATAGAGGAGTAGCAGTAGTTCCCAGATCGAACTAGCGATCCTGAGCGTAAAGTCGTCAAACTCACGTCCAGGACCCGTTTAGGTATTGAGTTTGGTCGTACATGGGTTTATTCAAATACCTTTACGTACATCATGCTGCTTCCCATGTGTACGCAAAAAAAAAAAAAAAAAAAAAGCGGGGAGGGGTAATTTTGGTTTTAAGTTTTTAAGTTTTAACTTAGTTAAAGTCCAACATTAAGGTACTTTCGTATGACTTTCAATGGTACTGACTTCTGTTTATTTTTTGCTGTATTGGGACTTTTCCTAGGTTTTTCATTTTTTTTTTTTTACACTACAGTTGGTAACCTAGCAGGCTTCAGGAATTATAGAGCTTAAAGGATTATTTGGGGGGGGGCTATGGTAGCATTAGGTGTTTTAGGCTTTTTCTTTTTTTTTTTTTTTTTTCTTCTAAACTACTGTCAGGGCTTTCTTTACGAATTTTTAAATTATTCGATAGAAGATATTCAAAAACATTCTGCCTTGTTCGCTGACATGTGGAAAGGCTAACATCAATTTGGTTTTATAGTAGAGTAAGCGTGTCTTTACATTTAAAACGCATAGTTTAAGCATTATTTCACAAACAAAATACAGCATAACATTTTGTAAAATTCAGCATTTTAAATTGATAGGACTTAAAGACATACTGACCAATATTGATATATTACTTCCAGTTGGCTCCTGAGTTCAAATGCTTCTTCTTCCTCGTTTTGACTTTTATTTACTACTGAAATTTTAGGTAGCTTTGGGAGGCGGTCTACTGGGGGGGGGGAAATTCATTTCATTTAAAAAAAAACAAAAAAAACAACCCTTTTAATATATATATATATATATATATATATATATATATATATATGTATGTATGTATTGTTTGTGGGGGTGCCTTTGTGAGTGCCTCTCTGTGTGTGTAACCTTTAAATATATTGTTCTTGTTCTTAAGCTAGACTTGTGAAACCGTAGAACCTACAACTTTTCAGGGATTACAATGTTGTTTCATTTTCTGGGTATTTTGACTCTGATTTTACAAGCATATCTCATGCCAATTAGTCTGGAGTGAGTCCCCGTAGAGTTGTGGCTAACATGCTAGACTACGACAACTTAGTAAGTGAGTTCGAACTACAGTTATTCCATTAAGTTCACTTTTTGACAAATACTCTTGAGAAAGTTATGAACCCCCTTATTCCCCCAAGCTATGGGTTGAAGAGTATCACTACTGTTTTTTTTTCTACAAGGATGACTTAGGCATTGAATAACCTACGAAAACTGACATACCATTAAACGATGAAACCCAAATCGAAAACCAATCTAATTTTTCATTGCATAAACTTCGTTTAAACTGAAATAGGCGACCGTAAACGAGGGCGAACAGAAGGCTCCCTTTTCAACAGCTACTACATCGAGGTGTAGAGGAGGGCGCTATTCCTTTCCCTGGAGTGCTCCACTTTACCCTCGATACGTACCTTATATTGCTGAGTGTTAAGCAAGGAGGTATCAAGTACCATCTTAAAAGTCTTTGGTATGACGTGACCTGGGATTGAACCCAAGTCTTCCGGGCCATTGACGAACACTCTACCCACTAGACCAATGAGCCAGTTTAAACTGAAATGCATTGGTTATATAGTAAACTGCAAGGTGAATTATTCTTCAACAGGACACGCGTCTATTAATTATTATTGCATTGGGATTTGTGATAGAAATTTATATCTGCTCTTATTTGATTTCTTCTTATGGTTTCTACAATGCATAATTCAACTTACATAACTTTATACAATGATAAATTCCCACAATAGGTGGTTATTACAATAAAAACTGATATATTGGCCCAACTCCAAGCTTTACAGTTCGCTAAGCGTCTTCAATGTTTTCTTTTTGGTTCAATAGGAAAAATGCCAGTTTTGAAAGTGTGTGTGCAGTGGTGGGGAAGCAGATTTCTTTTTTCCTTGTGTTTTGAGAGTATCATTTTTGTCTCTCTCGTCAGCTTATCCGAAACAGAGAAGGTTTAGAATTAATGCGAGAGTTTTTAAACAGAAGAAAAAAAATATATATATACGAAGTGCATACGATAAGTTTCCAGACTTTTTTCGTACGGGCACTTTTATTGATAGTACACACATGAAACTCTAGTCGCCTTAGAAATAATCCCCTCCGGCTGTAATGCACTTCTTATACCGTTCCAACAACTTCTGGAAGGCTCCATGGAAGTCCTCTTGTGTGAGCGTGTCAATGACCTTCGTTACAGCCTCTTTCATCTCCTCAATTGTCTCATAACGACAGCCTCTGAGCTTAGGAAATAACCAAAAGTCACAGGGAGCTAAGTCTGAACTATAGGGAGGCTGAGGAACTGTCTTGATGCACGTCTTGGTCAAATAGTCTGAGCCAAGGAAAGAGTTGTGGACTGGTGCATTATTCTGGTGGAAATGCCACAGACCCGATTTGAAGAGTGCTGGCCTCTTCCGACGGAATCTCTTCCTGAACTCCCTTAAAACATCAACATAGTAACCCTAACCGTTTGGCCAATCAAATGTGGTGTATTGACTTCCTTACTCCTCCCACACCTCTCATTATCCCTCACAGACTCCCTGTCTTCCTTGAATCTCTTATGCAACTCAAAAACTGATGCTCGATTCATGCAAGATGCGCCAAAAGCAGTCTTTCCATACGTTTCTGTGGCAGCATTTTTTCCAAGTTTAAAACAGAATTTTATTGCATATCGTTCTTCTAAAGTGTCAGATTGCATTTTTGAAATTGACCAGCTCTGACAATCAGGCTTTAGTAGGGTGTATTCCAATTGCTGCTGTAGCTATTCATTTGAAGCTGAAATCATAAAAATTGGTCAGTCATCTCATAAGACGTATAGCAATAACATACTGAAAAAACCCCCACCTACATGGCCAAGAGTGAGTCTATATAGGTTTCACCAAACGGTTCTTCAGGATCGCACTGGTGAACTGGGTTAGGATAAATACATTTTATCGGTTAAAAAGATGCCTCTGCTATACAAAATTTAGCATATTAAAAAAATACTTTATTCGATAAATATAAGAATTTTTTTCATATATATATATATATATATTAGTTGGCTAATCGTTGTTGAACGTGACCCAAAAGCTCCTTTTTCAATAGCTAAAACACGAGATGTAGGTGAGGGTGCTAGCCTTTTCCCTGAATTGCTTCACTCACCCTTGATCGGTATCTTATAATGCTTAGTGTTAAGCAAGTAGGCATCAAGTACCATTTTTGAGTCTTTGGTATGACTTGTCCTGGGATTGAACCAAACTCCCTGACCATTGGTGAATATACTAACAATTATGCCAATGAGCTAGTGTTTATGTGTGTGTGTGTGTGTGTGGATGTGTATTATTTTTACTAAATGATTTAAGCACAAAAATCATCAAAATATCTAAAACAATCTTGGATTCAAAACAAATACAAACTCTTAAAATAATTGAGAATATGATAAATAATAAGGATAACAATACCCACCTCAAATAATGAATTGAATGTTGACACTTGACAGAGCCGTCAATCAGGGATATCTGGGATAGGATGTTCTAGGTGTGTAAACAAATTGATTACCGGAAAACAAGAGATGCGTGGGTGTATGCTGCTCATGTTGGTTAACAGCCGGAAGAGGGTTGCGTGGGTTGACAACCGGAACCCGGGGACATTGGAAAATTATATATACACGGGTACCCACGTCAGAGAGACATTCACAAAAGACATGGTCGATCACAGTCAGTCACAGTCACGTACAGCAAGTGCCTAGAGAGAATGGGGGCCAAGAGGTTCCTTGTGTATTCCGGCTGAAAAGCAGGAGAAGTGCTCCGAATACGGAATCAACGTGGTTAAGAAGTTGTGAGTCAATGTAGCAGCCCTCCATCTGCCTTTGTCTCACTGTCTCTCTCTCTCTACATTTACAGAAGTTTTGACTCAAAGAAAAAAGAGATGAAATATAATGGCCGAGGGATTTCGTTTTATGGCTTTGGGTTTAGTTAGGCTGAGAGCCTTTCGGCTCAGCACATGGGATAGTTCGGTGCAAACTTGAGTGCAGGTGTTAACGCGTGCGCAGGGAGGATGTGTCGTTTATAGATGTCAAAATAAAAATCCCAGAGAGAGGTTGACCAGTGGATTTGAATGACGTCATGCACCGGAAGCGTGCGCACGCGGAGGATTTGGGGGATTTTGAAAAAGTCAGTTAGTTGAGCTGAGTCCTGCCTCGGAAAAAGACGGTTGACTTTCGCTTGCTCGCCGAAGCCAGGTCTGTGGCCTTTGTGGCGGGTGCCACACGTGTTGGGTGGGGGCAGATTGAAAAGCCAGAATAGAAAGAATGTGTATTTCTCTCCTTGTATCGAAGAACCTATAAACTCAAAGCGTACCTGAACTAAGAAGTCGTAAGTGTTTTTCGTATTTCGAGATTCCTATGTTCTATGTATATATATATGAACATGCTATGTCCATTTCACACATATTCATGTATGGGTATGGTATAGAGAGATTATGTGTTTATAATCAAATGTTATAGTTTTTAATTTTTTTATTTTTGTATACAAGAAATGTTGAGAGTTAAGCAAGGAAGCATTAAGTACCATTTTTTGAGTCTTGGTATGACTCGATGTGGGATTGAAACCCGGTCTCCTGCGTAGTCGGTGGACATTCTATTCAAGGCGTCCTTGTGGTATAGCAACTAACGTAGTAAACAAGTTTGAACATCAGTCACCTTATTACGTTTACTTTCTGAATAATACATTTGGGAAGGTATGAACCCCCTTATCCTCCCAGCTATGGGTTAAATACTGTGTTACTATAAGGATAGCTGAGGGAGACAATCACTAACGAAAATGAAAATGATATTAAAGAAAGGAACATTATATACATATATATATTAACTAATTTACTGAATAATAGCACTTACGGTAAGGGAAAAAACCGCTAGTAATTCGAAGATAAAAATATACAACAAATCATTTTCTAGGGGAATATATATATATATATATATATATATATATATATATATATATATATATATATATATATTGTACAAAAGAAAAGAAAAGGCCAACCTTGTCACACCAATTGAAAAGAATCAACAGATAAGCAATCGATTTGTCAAAAGAAATAAAAAAAAAACACCGTAAATTGCTGCTAAGCTGCAAGTACAAAACGTGCTCAATACTAAGTTGAGTTAGTTACAAAATTAGTTATTACTAGTTACAAAAATTATTTCGTGAGTGAGGAACTAATCTACTACAGTTTCTCATAAGCGGCTCATCAGGGTACCTACTCCCGACTCACAAAGCATGGAGAAAACGTATTTTTATATTATTAAAAAAAAACTCACACCGAACGAAAAATTTACATTAAAAAAAAAACACACACACACACACACACACACACACACACACACACACACACACACACACACACACACACACACACCTAAGTTTATTATCAAGAAATATATTTTTAAAAAATTATATAAAAGGCATGAGATAAAGTAGCAATGAAAAAAAAAAAACAAAAAAAAAAACAAAAAAAAAAACAAACCCTAATTATAGAGGAGCCAATTTCTTTTGTTCCTGCTGGCGTTCAATACTTCAGTCCTTTGATTCAACAAATCCCTATTATTATAAGAAGCTATAGCCATCCCTATCACCGGCCCTGTATTTGCGACATTTTTTACAGCTTCCCATTTTAATATGGGATCAACGCCTTGCCTATTTTTAATCTCCCACACATAATTGGATAAACTAGTACTATGGTTATATTTTTCTTGTTTTGCATATATATATATATATATATATATATATATATATATGCTTCTTTTTATCCATGTATTCATTATATATATATATATATATATATATATATATATATATATATATATATATATATATATATAAAGTGAATAAATAAATAGATAAAAGAGAAACAGGTGAAATCGAAACATAAGGAAGTTGTATTTTATTTTACTACGAGGCACTAGAGTATATATATATATATATATATATATATATATATATATATATATATATATATATATATATATATATTGATCTCTTTACCAGGCAAATTTAAATGTTAACTTTTGAATAGTTTTCTTGTCCTGATGGAATTACTCTCAACTCCGGTTTAACTGGACCAAATAATACCTATATATATATATATATATATATATATATTTATATATATATATATATATATTTATATATATATATATATATAGAGAGAGAGAGAGAGATTGATTTCTAATGCATCTGACAAAAATAACCCCGATTCAACATCGTGCAATACCGTCAAATACTCCAGAGAGGAGAAACTATCAATTAAAAATAATGATTGATATGTTTTATAATTTCGTCATGTTTAACATCACCAAAGATATGAAAAAGAATAAATTTCTTTAAAGGAAACATGGATTTTGATTGGTTAATACATGCACGTGAAAAAAAAAAGATAGAACATTTATTCTTTTATTTAGATACTAAGACATTAAAGAAAAAAAGATATAGGTAATTTTGAGAAACTTGAGATATCATTTTTGGGCTACCATATGAAAAATAATAAATAATTTATTTTCTCTTCTCTAATGACAGATTAATTTTAGTAACTTGCTATGAGAACCAGCTTGAACGTTTTAAGTGATTAACACCCGAATAAAAGTGAGAATATATAAATAATAAAACGTGTTTGTTCACTTCTTTTCACCACCTAGACAGGAATGACGATCTCCGGTTTTTCATCCGTCTGCGATGGAACAGCCCTCGTTATGTCTCCGAAATAACACTGTCTTTTTCACTTCTCGCAAAATGAAGGCAAATGATTGCACAGCCAGTTATGAACGAGTTGTGTTCGCTAAAACACCGGTACTTAATAATACATGTTTTGCGATGCGTGTAATACATAAAAAAACAGAAACAAATCTATATAAAAAAGAAAAAAAAACTGAAAAAGAAGACTTAACGTTGACAAGTAATTACCGAGCTATCAAGTGGTCTAGACATAAGGTGAGTCATTTATGGAGGCCTCAGCTACACTCTTTCACAATATTCGTAGGTTTAAACAAAAATTAGCTCGATTAAGTTTCGGAGTAGACGCCATTTAGACCCAAACAATCAACTCGAAAGCAGACACAAGTTCACTTGAAATGTATTAAATTATACGCCACATTTTTAGTAATAACTGAATGTTTGCAGGTCTTATCAATCTCGACCGTTATATTAATTTGTAGAGGAGGTTCCCGTGGTGTAATGGTTATCGTCGTAGGGAACGGACACGGCGACACGAGTTCAAATCCTAGACGAGACTGATTGCATTTCACATAACGCTAATACCTTTGGGAAGGTATGAATCCAGTTATTCTCCCTCCAGCTATGGGTAAATAGTAGGACAGACTTGGTTCTTCAGCCTTGGTGAGGCAACTTGTCGAGGAGAAGGAAAAACTCTGAATTGAAACCTGTTAAACTCCGCTTAAAAATTGACCTTGTGTCATATCCTGCCTGAGAGGAGGGGTTGGTAAATATGGTTATACTATTTTGTCAACAAAAAAAAGTAAGTTGTTTGTTGTAGTTTTATGGCACATCAACCTTTATAGATTTTTAACACCAAATCCATTTTTATGAAAATACTTCTATTTCAAATAATTTAGTTTAGAATAAGTACGCAGTTTAAATGTAAGTACGGTTTAATTATAAAAACATTTCTATTTCAAGCTATTCAGTTTAGTCAATTAGTTCTAATTCAGCTAATTCAGTTAGGTAAAAGTACAGATTTTGGGCACCTTTGGTGGTGTAATGGTTGGCAAGCTTCACTAGCAAACGTACACGAGTGAGTTCGAGTCTCATTGGGTGCCCCATTCCTTCAGCCTTGTGCCTCATCGAAGCAAAGAGCTTCGTAAATTGCAAGTACAGTTTTAGTTTACACACAGTTAAATGTTAAAACAGATCTATATTAAACAAATCAGTTTAGCGTAAGCAGAGTTTCAATGTAAAAAAACCCAGTTCCATTTCAAATAATTCAGTTTAACATAAGCACGCAGTTTAAATGTAAGTACGGTTAGTCAAAAACATTTCTATTTCAAGCTATTCAGTTTAGTCAAACAATTTTGTTTAGCATAAGTATCCTGTTAGTTCTATTTAACCCATAGATAGAGCCCTATCAGGTGCTACCACGCCGGGCCAGAGAGGACCTGGGAGCAATAGCAATGAAGGGATGCACCACATTCCCCAAAGCTCCAGCATCACTGGAACCTCACAATCCGATTGTTTAGTGTCATATCCAGGACACTCGTCCGTGGGGGAGGGGGTCTTACGTCTCTGAAGCGAAGCAGTCAGTGTATTCTATATCCCCACCCGACTGGATAAAAAAAAGTAAGTAAAAACCTCCGCTCGATTGATTGTTTAACATTACAGAAAAAAAATGAAGTTATACAGAGTAAAACACACCAGCTATGTCAAATTTTGTTATAAAATACAGGGTATCTCAAAATAGATGGCCCTAAAATTCATGTATTTTCTTTTCCTAAAGAAAAAGAATTATCTGATATTTGGATTCATACTGTCTAAAGAGATAATTGTTCACGCACTAAATTCAGCAGAGTGAGTATTTTTTAGTCTTAAAAACATAAATAAATTTGATTGAAACTTTAATTATTAAATTAATTTCTTGTCTTTGAAATTCAAAACACGAAGGCATAAATTTAGCGTGAAAGTTAAGATATATTCATTTATCTCACGCGTTGTTTTGAAAAGCTAACACCTAATTCTTTAAAAATAAACTTTAAATAAATTTTCGATAGAAATTCCTTCATCAAATCAAATAACACGAGAGAATCATCAGATTTTGACGAAAAAACAGGAGTGACAGTTAGACTTTGAAGAACATATCTTCACGATGGTCCTATTTTTTGAATTTTCCCAAAATGTTCTTCATGTTTATCTTCATTGAACAACTTTAGGGAGCCACCAGATTCTTGGAAAATTCATCTTGAGAATTAATACGATAATGATTTATTTCAGAGACTAGCGCAATGGCGGTCATTTCGAAGATGTCCCGTTAAAATTGCATCCTTTGAACAAGAAGCATCAAATAGACATTTTTTCTTTAAATTGTTATGTTATTAGCTTCCAGGACATGCAATCTTTTTTGAGTTTCTTGACTCAGTAATTTATCATTATCATATTAATTATCGTCGTAGGAAATGGACACGGCGACACGAGTTCAATCCCTGGACAAGACTGATTGCATTTCATATAGCACTAATACCCTTGGGAAAGGTATGAATCCAATTATTCTCCATCCAGCTATGGGTAAATAGTAGGGCAGACTAGGTTCTTCAGCCTTGGTTAGACAACTAGTCTAGGAGAAGGAAAACTCTGAATTGAAACCTGTTAAACTTCGCTTAAAAATTGACTTTTTGTCATAACCAGCCCGAGTGGAGGGGTTTGGTAAATATGATCATATTAATTAGTTGCATGTATTTTAGAGTGTTCGCCAATAGCCCGGGAGACCTGGGTTCAATCCCAGGTCGAGTCATATCAAAGACTCAATAAATGGTACTTGATGCTACCTTGCTTAACACTCAGCATTATAAGGTAATGATCAAGGGTAAAGTGGAGCAATCCAGGGAAAGGAGTAGCGCCGTCCCCTCGACCTTGGTGTAGTAGCTATCAAAAAGGGAGCCTCCGAGTCACCCTCGACTACGGTTGCCAACTTTACTTTAATTATTTTTGATCGTTTTGAATGATTTTGTCTTCAAGTAAGTAATGGCGCCAAATATTTTCCCTCTCTTGTCCAAGGCATAGTGATCGAGGATTAATTGTTGTTTAAGAATACTATTTTCAAATCTGAAGCAAAAAAGAACACAACGTAATTGTCTTTAATTGGAATCATTTTGAGATGAGGCTTCTTAATCTGAGAATTAATTTTTATTTATTGCGGACTTTTTGTTCTCATCTTGGTAGTTTTTTTGTGTGTTGTTTCTTCTTTCACTACGTTTCGGTCAAATTTCACCTCTGACCTTCTTCAGGTGATTTACTGCGACCTCGGGCCGGAATGCAGAGTCTTGTAACCGTATCCCCAGTATTTACTGCCTTCCATAGTTGTTATCTATCACACCACGTTTCTGACCAAGTAAACCTCTGGCCGACTTGGGTGGGATTTGAAACCGCTATCTTCTGACAATGCTCACCTGGAACCGTAGAGACTCAACGCCTCTATCCGCTGTGCCATGGGCCCCGAAGAAACAACACAAAAAAAAAAAACTGCCTATATCAGGACAAAAAGTCCGCAATAAATAAAAATGAATTCTCAGAACACAACCTTATTATTAATAGAGTCATTAACAGTCACGTGGGTTCCATGTATATTGAAACACTCAGCATTATAATTACTTGATATGCAGTAAATTTCACCTAAATCTTGTTTCACCAAATGTTCAACTTTGTTATGAACTTTGCAGATTTATGATTAAATTCATATAGGATGCAACGGTCAGTTCGGTGAGGTCTCGATTACGAAGATAGTATCTCTTTTACAGAGGTAACCTCAACAAAAAATGGGGTTGGGTATCCTGGATATGATTATAAACTACATCTTAAATCGATGTTCCATATTTAGAGATCTGTGGAGTGTGGGGCCATCACTTCATCGCCATTACACACAGGTTTATTCTGAATCGGAGTGAAAGCCATTGTTAGGGCTGCGTCTTTGGATTAACTCTTAAAAAAGAACTACAGATAAAATTTAAATATGAACGCTTGATTGACACAATTCCCTAACCTTCAGGCATAAAATCGCCTTAGACCGTCGTTAAAATTAATCAATCGTATGATTCACGTTGAAAAAAAAAAGGGCGTTTAACTTGCATTATTGCATAACAAAGGTTCTGTGAAAAAATTATTTTAAATAATTTTGTTAAAAACAAATTCAACAAGTCGGAAAAATTGGTTGCCATGGTGTAGTGGCTAACGTGCTAGAGTACGACATCATAGAAAGCAAATTCCAACTCCCGTCAAGCTGTTACGAACTAATATAATTTAGGAAAGTATTCCCTCGGCCTAGTTGACTATATATCTGCAAAGGGGAAAGACTCCTCCGACGTGAGTCCTGGATATGACACTAAACAATCTGATGGTAAGCTTTGGAGCTTTAGGTAATGTGGAATGCACATTCGTTGCCATTCCTTCCAGGTCTACGCTGGCCCGGAGTGGTAGCACCTGATAGTGCCCTTTCTATGGTTTAAATAGAACAGACTGTGTGCAAACAAATGACTGATATCTAATTGTGACTGTTATATAGCAATACTTGAAGCCATTTAAGAATGTTATCTGCAAAATGTGTTCCCAAATTCTTTATATATTTGATATATAAGTATAAACAAGACTTGGCATTAAATAACCTACAATGGTTGATATGCCATAAAACCCAACTAAACCAAATCATATATATTTAATATACATGTATAAAGAGTATTTGGGATTGAATAACCAGAAGGATTGATATGCCATAAAACCCAACCCAACCAAATCCTATATGTTTAATATATACATATAAAGAAGATTTGGCTTTAGATATCCTAAATTGGTTGATCTGCCTTAAAACTCAACCAAACCACATCACATACATTTGATACATATGTATAAAGAGAATTTGGCATTAAATAACCTACAATGGTTGATATGCCCTTAAAATTCTGCCTTATTCCTTTGCCCTGGGTGAAATATTAACACAGCCGTTTTTCTATAAGGATCACTTTGACATTAAATAAACCACACATTTTGATATGCCATTGAACGATAAAAATACTGAGTTTATACCTACCCATCAATTCTTCTACAGACATGAGGAACCACAATACCGGTCTTCAAGTTGATTAGAGCTGGTTTGAATACAGAATTTTCCTTCTCCAAGACTGGTTGTCCTTACTAAGACTGAAGAATCAGTCTATCCTACTATTTACCCACAGCTGTTGGGATCATATTTACCAGCCCCTCCGCTCGGGCAGGATATGACACAAGGTCAATTTTTAAGCGGAGTTTAACAGGTTTGAATTTAGAGTTTTCCTTCTCCTAGACTAGTTGCCTAACCAAGGCTGAAGAACCTAGTGTGTCCTACTATTTACCCATAGCTGGAGGGAGAATAATTGGATTCATACCTTCCCCAAGGGTATTAGTGCAATGTGAAATGCAATCAGTCTCGTCCAGGATTTGAACTCGTGTCGCCGAGTTCATTTCCTACGACGATAGCGATTACACCACGGGCACCTCCACAGCTGTTCGGATAACTATTGAATTCATGTTAAATCCCAATGATGTTAGCAGTAAGTGAAACGTTAACCATCTCGTCCAGGATTTGAACTAGTTTCGCTGATTTCATTTCTTACGACGATCACAATTAAGCTCAACACTGCATCCAAAAATACATTTGCATAAGTCTTTAATTCCATCCGTCCATTTTGCTATTTTGAGTCAGGATTTGAAAACAAAACTTTTAGAAATTCTTTAGATTATCGTTAAAAAAGATTTAAAACTATTTGACAACGATTATGTTATTTTACTTTTCAAATCTAAACAACTTCCTTCAGTTTATAAAATTTTAAGTGACTCCCAAAAGATCGGAATTTGCAATTCGACGCTCAATATTCAAAGTGAATTGAAAGTTCCAATAATTTACGTAATCATTATTCCTTGCATTTGTCATCATTATGTCGCGTCATTTTGGTTGGGCCGTCTGGCTTTCGTGTCGGATGCAGCATCAATCAATGGCAGATTCAAGGCTGAAAGGCCCCAAACTTCGGTTGGGCCACCTTCGGGTGGGTGAGCTGCAACCTTTGTCCCTTATGTACAGCACTAGACCTTGCTGTCTAGTTTAAGCTATAACCCGGCATACGTGCCTTGATGCAAATTTGGATTCGTTAAACTACTTGCCTCATTAGACCCAAATTGCACTTAGTGGATCGATGAGCAGCACAGACCAGCTGTGTTCGAGTCTCGGCTCGTTCCCGACCTTCCCCTCCCTTTTACCCCACTTTAATCGGCCTTCGGGCTTTTGACCTTGTGTCAAATCCTGTCTGGTGGGAGGCAGCGACAAATATCATACTTAGCTGGCTTTAGCTAGACCCTCTGGCATTCGTGCCGGACGGGGTATTGAAATTAATGGCAAATTCGAGGCTTTGGCCGAGCTACCTTCGGGTGGAGAAGCTGCAACATTGACACCTTTGTCACCCTTGTATAGCACTGGATCCTGCTGTCCAGTTTAAGCAATAATCAGGCATACGTACTTGGACACAGATTTGGGTCCAAGACTAGCTAGTATCACCAGCCCCACAAGTGGGCCGATGACTAGCAGAGACAAGCAAGGCTCGAGCCTCAAGGCTCGAGCGTTTTATTCTATCGATCAAGTCTGACATCCATATGACCGATACCTTATCAATAGCTGTCCATGCCTTTGATTGTCACGTGTTGATGTCTGTCTCGGTTGATGAGACACTACTTCTTACTCACCTGCATTTCATCCGGGTTTTAGATTAGGACAGGTTAGGTAGAGATTAGATAAGGCTCTTTGGTTTAATTGGACGCTAACTAAACGTATGGAGAAAAAGCTTGACGGCAACTACACTAGAATGCTGTGAGCAATTTTGAACAAGTCCTGGAGGCAACACCATACAAAGCACCCACTGTACGGACACCTACCTCCCATCACGAAAACTATCAAAGCTAGACGAACCAGGCATGCAGGACACTGCTGCAGAAGCAGGGACGAGCTCAGAAGTGATGTTCTCTTAAGGACCCCCTCATATGACCGAGCAAAAGCAGGACGACCAGCTCGAACCTTCATACAGCAGCTCTGTGAGGATACGAGATGTAGCCCTGAGGACCTACCCGAAGCGATGAACGATAGGGAGGAGTGGCGAGAGAGGGTCAGGGATATCTATGCTGGTGGCATGACATGATGATGATGATGATGATGACTTTGTTTAATAGCATATCAATCCTTAACGGGTTATCTAATGCCAAATGATTTTTAAGAGAATAGTTTGTAGTAACATGTCTTAAGCGAACCAAAACTTTTTTGTTCACACATACATGAATGTTTCAAATATTACTTTTTATCCGATTGTTTAGTGTCATAAACAGGACATTCATTGGGGAGTGATACTCCTCAGCAGATATGCAGTCGGTGTATTATACAGCCCAAGCCGATTGGGCCAGTGGAATTTGAATATACAGACCAAATGACAATGTCAAATTGTCGAAAGGTGAACATGGACTTTAATTGGAATTTTGGGAAAATGTTATGAATTATTCAAACTGAAACGATGGCGCCATTTATTCAAAGGTTAGAAAGTTTAAATATTTGTATATTGTTTGATTGATTTTAGCTGTCGTCTGTGTTTATCCTTCGTCATCAAATACCTAGAACTTTTACTGCTGCATGCACTTTTTATCGAAATGGTAAACTTACTTCTGGTAAACTTACTTCCAATTAATTTCGAGCGAAATTATTGAGTCTCTCCAAAATTTGTTAGTCCTATAATATTCCACATAATTGTATGTGTGGATTGTAAACAAATGTTATCGAAATGCAAATCAATATATATATATATATATATATATATATATATATATATGTATATATACGTGGTGCATTCAATAAGCTTCCAGACTTTTTTGTACAGGTATTTAAAATTAGTGTAGACTCTTGAAATTTCAGTATGTTATTGCTATACATCTTATGGGATGACTGACCAATTTTTATGATTTCAGCTTCAAATGAACAGCTACAGCAGCAATTGGAATACACCCTACTAAATCCTGATTGTAACAGCTGGTAAATTTCAAAAATGCAATCTGGACGTGATAACACTTTAGAAGAAAGATATGCAATAAAATTATGTTTTAAACTTGGAAAAAATGCTGCCACAGAAACGTATTGAATGCTTCAGACTGCTTTTCAACCATCTTGCATGACTCGAGCTTCAGTTTTTGAGTGGCATAAGAGATTCAAGAAAGGCAGAGAGTCTGTGAGGGATGATGAGAGGTGTGGGAGGAGTAAGGAAGTCAATACACCAGAGTTGATTGGCTAAAGGGTTAGTGTTAGGGTTACTATGTTGGGGTTTTATGGGAGTTCAGGAAGAGATTCTATCGGAAGAGGTCAGCACTCTTCAAATCGGGTCGGTGGCACTTCCACCAGGACAATGCACCAGTCCACAACTCCATCTTTGTCACAGACTATTTGACCAAGATGGTCATCAAGACAGTTCCTCAGACTCCCTACAGTCCAGACTTTGCTCCCTGTGACTTTTGGTTATTCTCTAAGTTCAGATGCTGTCGTTATGAGACAATTGAGGAGATGAAAGAGGCTGTGACGAAGGTCATTGACACGCTCACACAAGAGGACTTCCATTGGGCCTTCCGGAAGTTGTTAGAACGGTACAACAAGTGCATTGCAGTCGGGGGAGCTTGCTTCAAAGGGGACTAGAGTTCCATGTGTGTACTATCAATAAAAGTGCCCATACATAAAAAGTCTGGAAACTTATTTAATGACACTTGTATATATATATATATATATATATATATAAACAGGAAAACTCGACTCCAGTTAATGCGGGAAATAATTCAGACCTCGTATATATATATATGAAATACGTTACGCTTTGAAATAAATTACAAACTCCGATTAGGTCACATATTTTGAAACGGAATGTTACTAACGGAAATAGAATATTAAAAGCTTTCTTTATTTTTTGTTTTATTCTGGGTTTATTTGCTTTGGTCGTTTAATGGCATATCAACTTTTGAAGGTTATTTAATGCCAAATCCATTATCCTAGAAGAACAGTAGTGATATTGTTGAACGCATAGCTCGTAGGATAAGAGGTTTCATGCCTTTCCCAAGGGTATTTGTCCGAAAGTGAACGTAATAGTGCAACTGGAGTTCGAACTCGATTACAAGGATTTCGCAGTCCATACTTTAGCCACTACACCACGAGGACACTCCCTTCTCTAAACAAGTCGAAACTAACCACGGAAAGAGTTACGATGGTATGACAGTGAAAGTGGGTGATTAAATAGAAAGTGTAATAAGCTTGGTTTCTTTGTTTAATGGCATATCAACTTTTGTAGGTTATTTAATACCAAAGCCATTCTCGTAGAAGTACAGTAGCGGTACTATTTAACCCATAGCTGGGAGGATAAGGGGGTTCATAGCTTTCCTAAGGGTAGTCATCCGAAAGTGAACAAAATAGCTCGATTGGAGTCCGAACTCGCTTACTAGGAATTTGCAGTCCATCGCTTTAACCATTACATCACGAGGACACCACCTGTTTCATTCTAAAAAATAAAAAAAAAGATGCCAGATCACATATAAACTAACCTGATGTTAGTTCAACTTAAAAACCGGAATCATTTATGTTGGCAAATAATTCAACAGTAAAGAAAATCATTCTTTTTTTTTTCATATTTCTTTATTAACATACTATCATATTTATATCCATCTTCCTATATATATATATATATACTGGGTAAATAGTAGGACAGACTAGGTTCTTCAGCCTTGGTGAGGCAACTAGTCTCGGAGGAGAAGGAAAACTCTGAATTCAAACCTGTTAAACTCCGCTTAAATATGACCTTGTGTCATATTCTGCCCGAGCGGAGTGGTTGGTATATATATATATATATATATATATATATATATATACTGTGTTCTCCGTAGGGAATTCGTACCTTCAAGACACATTAGGTTAAGTGATCGTGCATTTTCACCATGACGTGTTAATACTGTATCGCTTGTGTGTGATATGAGCCGGTGGCCCAGTGGTAGAGTTTTTGGCTTCTGTGGTTGTTGGTTCAATCTCCACTGGTGGAGATCACGGTATGTACTGCTGATGAGACCCAGTAAGGTGGCAGCAGCTGTTCAGTGTTTCGCATGTAGGTGTTTGCCGAATTTTCTTGTCATGATCATTCAAATATAGCATTAATTCCTCTATTTAAATATAAAATATATATATATTCCTTTTTCTTTGTATTCTGTGATGCCTATCTGAAGAAGTACGTTTCTCTTATTGAGTTGCCAGTTGTAATAAAATTATAATAGCCAAATTACAGTTCGTTTAGATTTTTTTAAAATTATATCGAAATTTAATCTGAGTGAAATTTATATATTAATAATCATAGCTTGTGCACTCCTGGACATTTATAAGAATACTCATTTATATTTCTAAAATATAATCATTCCCAACTCATCTTTATATATATATATATATATGTGTGTGTGTGTGTGTGTGTATTATTCAGTCCAGTTAAACCGGAGTCGGGAATAATTTCGTCAGGACAAAAAATCATTCAACCATGAACATTAAATTTTCCTTGTAAGGAGCTCAATGTAAAAGACATCACAGAGCAATAATTTCTTTAAGAAAAACAAAAGACCGGTCACATTAAGATTATAAATTTATTTCCATCCTTATGAATCAATAACACAAAAAATAACAGGACTTCTTCAGATCTAAAGGATAAAATAATTCAGAATAGACACAGGAAGGAAGGGTAGGAGGGGGTAGAAGAGTGGTGAAGAGTTTCCTCCCCATTTCGGCCACTTCCGGTTTTTAGTTTTTATTGCCTGTTGGAATTATAGTAAATTAAATTTTTTAAATTTTTGAATTCTAAATACATTTCAACTTAAAACTCCAGATTTAATAATAATTTAGGGAAGTACAACATTCCTTAATAACCTTACGTAAGGATACAGTAATACTTATCCTAAATTAAATTCAAAATTAATATTCGAGCCTATTAATTCAGTTACCCTTCCATTGAAAAGTACGTACACATCACATGGTATCTTCTCATCTTTTTTATTTTATTTTATTTTATTCATTAATCCTCAAATTTCAAATTAATCCTATGTTTTGGTTAATTAAACATTATCTATGATAATTTGTCTATAGTTTAAACTATATATATATATATATATATATATATATATATATATCATATTATATATATAACTGAAATAAATCTAAATTATATATATATATAACTGAAAAAAATTATATATATATATATATATATATCAACCTTTCTGGTTTATTTAACGCTAGCGTCATTCTTTTAGTGATACTTTTTAATATATAGCTGAAAGATTATGGAATTTATCTCTTTTCCATGGGTTAAAAAATGAACCTAATTGCGTGACTGGAGCTTGAATTCACTAACTTCGATGTCTTAGTCATGAACATTTGTCATTAAGCTACGGAAAATCTCCGCAACATACTGTGTAAATCTAATCTAAAAACTACAGTACCAGACTAACATTGAATGATTGGGCTATTTTGTCTGTATATCTTCTCTTGCCGAGCAATTGTTCTATTATTGGGTCAAACAGACAGCGCAGTATTCAGTCAGACACATGTCCATTGAAGACATTCCAAATATGAACCGACAGCCTCAAAAGATTGAGCTGGAAAATCTTATTAATGTCGAAAGAAAAGTCAGCTGTGGTTGGAGAAAATTGATGCTGGACACCGACGAACAATATTCGCACACGCGATGAGTTCTCTTCAACTTTTTCATTTTCTTAGAAAGTATTCATCGTCTCAGTTTAATATTGCATTTCCTTTATCAATAACAAGTGAATCTTTAACTTCTCTTCTCAGTAAAAAGGTTTGGTTTATTGGGTTTTATGGCATATCAACCTTTGTAGGTTATTTAACACCAAATCCATTTTTATGTAAATAATCAGTCCATTTTAAAACAATTCGGTTTAGCATAAGTACACAGTTTAAATGGTCAAAAACATTTCTATTTCAAACTATTCAAGCAGTTATATGTAACAATTCAGTTAAGTGTAAATAGAGTTTTAATGTCGAAAAACAGTTCTATTTGAAATACGTCAGTTAAGCATAAACACGCAGTTTAAATGTAAGTACGGTTAAATTGTCAAAAACATTTCTATTTCAAGCTATTCAGTTTATTCAAACAATTCAGTTTAGCATTAGTATGCTGTTCTATTTAACCAATAGATAGGGCCCTAGGGCATAAAAACGCAGTTTAAATGCAAAATCAGTATAGTGAAAGAAGCACGGTTTAGTTCTATTTAAGGGGGTAAGATAGGACCCTTATCAGGTGCTACCACTCTGGGCCAGAGTGAACCTGGGAGCGATGGCAATGAAGGGATACTCCGCATTCCCCAAAGCTCCAACACTATTGCAACCTCACCATCTGATTGTTTAGTGTCATATCCAGGACACTCGTTGGGGTGGTCTTACTCCTCTGCAGAGAAGCAGTCGGTGTATTCTACAACCCCAGCCGACTGGCCAATTCTCAGTAAAACAGAAAATTCCACCGTTTGATTATCTTTTTTAGAATAGACAAACTTTAAAGTTCATTGTAATATATATGTTCAAAATTTGATTACGGAACCTGCTGTATAGCCACATAATACATACACATCTGCATGCATCTGCATGCAGAATCATAACAATGACACAATAAAGACGAGCGACACAGTCTTTTAGAAAAACATACCACTTACTTTATTTGAAATGGTGTGTGTGCGAGGGAGTTGGAGGCCGAACAGAACTGCAACATATTGACCTCCACTCTATTGGCCGTAACCGTGTTTCTTTCCCGTTCTCCTGGCTGCTCAACCGAGGGCCTGGGGCATGTTCTCATTCCATGCATCTTCTCTCCAACTGCAACTGCTCAATCGCGGGGGCCTGAGGGCTCACTCTGCTGGGTGCTGGCTTTCTCTACCACATCTTGTCTCCAACTCATCTGATCTCCAATTGATTGAATTTCCTGTGTACTGAGTTATATAATAGTTCAACATCCACCTTCTTCTTGCGGGCGTCACAATTTCGCACTCATTCAACTTGTCCACGGTCAACGTTATAATATCCTGATATTCCTCGACCAGATGCACCTGTTATTTACACAGGTGCATTTCCTATTTTGACAGCTTAGCCGGGTCGGAGGTCAATATACAACAAACCTTGTCAAGATTTAAATTTATAAGAAAATGCATTTCCGTCAGCAGCCACGCACTTAAAAAAATATAAAAGAATAATTTCAATATTCGGTTATTTTGAGTGGGTAGAGAGTTCGCCAATGGTCCGGGAGACCTGGGTTCAGTCCCAGGTCGCGTCATACCAAAGACTTTAAAAATGGTACTGGATACACCCTTGCTTAACACTCAGCGATATAAGGTACGTATCGAGGGTAAAGTGGAGCAATCCAGGGAAAGGAGTAGCGCCCTCCCCCTACACTTCGATGTAGAAGCTATTGAAAAGGGAGCCTTCTGGTCGCTCTCAACTATGTTTGCCAACTTTACTTTTTATTTTTTTTTTTTATGTCAGTCAGAATTTTGGAGCTGCCCGTGGTGTAATGGTTACCGTCCTAGGAAATGTACACGGCGACACGAGTTCAAATCCTGGACGAGACTGATTGCATTTCATATAGCACTAATACCCTTGGGAAAGGTATGAATCCAATTATTCTCCCTCCAGCTATGGGTAAATAGTAGGGCAGACTAGGCTCTTCAGCTTTGGTGAGGCAACTAGTCTAGGAGAAGGAAAACTCTGAATTGAAACCTGTTAAACTTCGCTTAAAAAATGACCTTGTGTCACATCCTGCCCGAGCGGAGGGGTTGGTAAATATGATATCAGTCAGAATTGATCTGAAGATAATGAAGGATGATAGTATAATTCTGCCGCAGAATTCTAAAACTCCAACCCAAACTGGCAATACACATTAGGATAACATCTATAGGCCAAATATTTCTCTTTAAAAAATTAAAAAAAAAAACTCTTAAAAAACAACTTCAGATAAAATGTAAATATGAACATAAAACGAAAACGATTCCTTAACCTCTATGTATAAAATAATCATAGACGGGTTGACATGCCGTAAAAAACCATTAATAAATCGATCATGACACATGTAACGGTAGAGGCTTTTATTCAATTGGTTTCGGCGTTGCACAAGTTGAGAATTGATAAATGAAAGATGAAAAGGTAACTTTTTAATCAGTTTGCTTTAAACGATAGCGAAATAAAAATGAATTTACATGACAGATAGGTGAGATCGATCATTGACACAGGTAGTGTAACCTTTAAATTAAGTCATAAAGCGTTAGAAATAGAAAGATACATTATAAGTTCGACCGAAGTGATTGACAGCCGTTGAACTCCAGGTTAATCTGAGACCGAAGCTCTCATTGGATGGTTGATGAAAACGATCCTGGAGATAGAATAAGTTAGTCTGTTGGTGAAAGACGCCCGAACAAAGCAGTCGAACGTTCCTTCTTACTCCCCAACTCTCTGTCTTAGCCAAAAAGATGATTACGATTAAAAATTTTCTATAATAAAAAGTAAGATGAAGTGGAGGTGCCCGTGATGTAATGGTTATCGTCGTAGGAAATGGACACGGCGACACGAGTTCAAATCCTGGCCGAGACAGTATGCATTTCACATAGCACTATTACCCTTGCGAAAGGTATGAATCCAGTTTTTCTCCTTCATTTTTCTCCGGTAAATTGTAGGGCAGACTAGGTTCTTCAGCTTTGGTGAGGCAACTAGTCTAGGAGAAGGAAAACTCTAAATTCAAACCTGTTAAACTCCGCTTAGTGGAGGGGTTGGTAAATAGGAATAAAAAGTAAGATGTTTCTATGAAATGGTGGTTACCTTGTCATTCCTCATTGAAAATAGGGATGGCAAGCCGAAAGAAACAGCTGAGCGACCGAGGGGACAAGACGAAACGACTGGAGAAGAGACAAAATGAAAAAAAGAATAACGTGAAGTGAGATGGGATCTGACTGATTCAAGAACCAGATCCTAGAACCAGATCCGTATTCATAGAAACAAACGACCGTAACGTAAGACCCATTCCACGAGTAGAGAAAAGGGCTAAATAGCATAGCATTTAATAACATTAATTCATTCATTATTTCTTTTATTGATAATAACTTTAAATATTTAAAAATAATACCTCTAGTCCTAATCCTTTAAAAATTACAAAGACCTACATAATAAAGAAAAGTAAAGATAAAGGGAGTGGAGAAAAAGAAAATAAGTGGGAAAGTGTTCAGAAGATATATATATATATATATATATATATATATATATATATGTAAGTATTATTTGGCCCAGTTAAACCGGAGTTGGGAGTGATTATTCGCGAAATGGAAAATTAGATACGCCAATCACAAATATTCTTTCTCCCATGAACATCTGAAACACCAAACATCTCTATCTAAGCATTTTTGGAGTTTGAAAAATAAAGGTTTAACCCCTGAGATTCAATGGTCCATATTAAAAAGATCAAATACTCCAAAATGTTTCGATAGTAAATGTAATCTGTGTTTAGAAGAAAAGATACAAATTCTACTTTACCCACAGCCTGAAAAATTAATAAATAAGAGATGTGAATTAATAGCTAGGTGTAGACATAGGGCTAAATCTAAACTATAGAAAATTAACATAAATAATGGTTTTAAAAAAACATAGGATTAAACTGAGAATTAATGTAAATGAATAAAAATAAAATAAAATAAAAGATAAAAAATGTGAAAAAAACATATCATATATACGTTCTAATCATTAAAAGTGTAACTAATTAATTGGCTCTAAAAAAATTTGATTTTGAAAAAAAGTTAAATTTAATTAAATCTTAAAATTATTTAATATAATTATTTCTGTATCGTTACGTAAAGTTACTGAATAAAGTTAATTTTCTAATTTAGAATTAAATCTATAATTTTATGTTGAAAAATGATTAGTATTTTTAAAATAAAAATAAATAAAATTTAAATTAATTTTCTATAATTCTAACCGACAATAAAATAAAAAACGGAAGTGGGCTAAATGAGGAGATAATTCGTCACCCCTCTTCTATCCCCCTCCCACCCTTCTTTCCTGTGTCTATTCTGATTTATTTTATCCATAAGATCTGAAGAAGTCCTGTTAATTAATTATTTTCGTGCTTTTTGATTTTTGAAAAACACATAACAAGATGGAAATAAATTTATAATCCTCATCATCATATCGCGCTGGTAGCACGGATATCCCTGACCCTCTCTTGCCACTCCTCCCTATCGTTCATCGCCCTAGGTAGGTCTTCAGGACAACATCCTGTATCCTCACATAGCTGCTGAATGTACGTTCGAGCTGGTCATCCTGCTTTTGCGCGGCCATGTGTGGGGATCCATAAGAGTACATCTCTTATGAGTTCATCTCTGCTTCTCCAGCAGTGTCCTGCATGTCTGGTTCGTCTAACTTGAATAGTTTTCGTGATAGGGAGCAGGTGGCCGTACAGTTGGTGTCTTGTGGGGTGCTGCTGCCAGGACTTGTTCAGGATTGCACGCAGCATTCTTGTGTAATTGCCATCCAGTTTTTTTTAAATGATATATATATATATATATATATATATATATATATATTATAACATTGTTGGTTGTCTCTAAATCACTTTATGAGTTTGTGTCGAACCAAGTGCAATGTACCATGGAGAGTGCTCAATATCAAGGACAAAGCAATTATATGATAAAAATAAATAAATATATATTAGGTATATATATATCTAATTCATAGAATTTAGACTGCGACCCCAGGGTTTCATTGAGTTTTTTGCAAAACAACAATCATCAGGCAGTTAAGAAAATGAAATTAATCGAAAATCGAAAAAATACAGCCAAAACCCGTTGGGATTTTGTAGGAATCTTTTCGTGTGATTGTGAGTGTGTGAGTGTGTGTGGGTGTGTGCGTATGCTTATGTGGGTTATCATCATCATCATCATATCGTGCTGGCAGCACGGATATCCCTGACCCTCTCTCGCCACTCCTCCCTATCGTTCATCGCCCTAGGCAGGTCTTCAGGACAACATCCTGTATCCTCACACAGCTGCTGAATGTACGTTCGTGCTGGTCGTCCTGCTTTTGCGCGGCCGTGTGTGGGGATCCATAAGAGTACATCTCTTATGAGTTCATCTCTGCTTCTCCAGCAATGTCCTGCATGTCTGGTTCGCCTAACTTGAATAGATTTCGTGATAGGGGGCAGGTGGCCGTACAGTTGGTGTCTTGTGGGGTGCCGCTGCCAGGACTTGTTGAGGATTGCTCGCAGCATTCTTGTGTAATTGCCATCTAGTTTCTTCTCGAGCCGTCTTGTTAGCGTCCATGTAGTGCATCCATATAGCAGTATCGATGTGACCGCTGCCTGGAAGAAACTGCGTTTCATTTTATCGGTCAGGTCCGACTTCCATATAGTCGATAGCCTATTGATAGCTGTCCATGCTTTCGTTAACCTCGTTTCGATGTCCTTTTCGGTTGATTCGACGCTGCTTCCTAGGTACGTGAATTTGTCTACTAGTTTAAGAGGGGTTCCTTCTAGAGTGGAGATGTCCCCCGTTTGGTTATAGCACATATATTCCGTTTTGTGTGCATTAACATGGAGGCCTATGCTTGCTGCTGCTCGTTCCAGGCTATGCAGAAGTGTTTCGGCTTGGTCAGGTGTATTTGCCAGTATCGCTATGTCATCGGCGTAGTCGGCGTCGGTAATTGTTGTTGCGGGATATCTTCTGCTTCTTTTCTTCGTCAGTTCGAAGCCATTCTCTTTGATTTTGTCAATCGATGTTCTAAGTACGTAGTCTAGACAAATGATAAAGAGATACGGAGCCAGCGTGTCCCCTTGTAGTACTCCTGCTACAATGTCGAAGTATTCTGTGTCTCCATCTGGTGATCGTACTTTTACTTTAGTGTTTCTATAGAGAATCGTTATGTGGGTTATAGTTGCGTATTAATGTGTGTATGTGTGGATGTAAGTGAGTGTAATTGAACGTACAAACGAAGCACGTTGTTTTAACCGGATATAAATTCGTCGGTGTATCTTAATTATTTGCTACATTACTTTATTTCTGCATGTGTAGGTAAATATAGCTAAGGAACCAAACGTCATCATTGCATGTCGATGGGAATTAAAGATTTGATTTGTAAGCCTATTTAAACGGCTATATTATGGTAGACCAGAATCACAATGGGTATAAGTAGGGATATCTTCTATTACAATATAATATTATACAATATTGGTATTATATTTAGGAAAGAGAATTGGGCTAGGATATAATAATATATTGATGAAATGTTGCATAAATATTATATATAGTATAGTTACCTTGGATATTATGTGCGTAATGAAAATAATGACGGGGAATACAATTATAGCTAGTATATTTATATACAATGATGATTATAACTGAAGAGCAGTGTTATCATTAAAAGTTTAAGGAAATAGATGGCGGGTTTGGGAGGTATGGGTAATAGTTGGGCGGTTGGGAGGGTTATTTCTAATAGTTATATGTTTTGTGTTAATGTTGTGTGATTTATACGCTATTTTAGAAAGGGGTACCGTGTACGTGGTCGATGACATCAATGTAGAGTGTTGTGGCCTATTCTTAATTCTACCAAAAAAAACCCAGCGGTTTTTTGAGTGCCTTTTTTCGATTTTCGATTGCTTTTATTTTCTTAACTGCCTAATGGTTATTGTTTTGCAAAAAACTCCATGAAACCCAGGGGTCGTAATCTAAATTCCATGAATTAAATATATATATCTAATATATATCTATTATATATATATATATATATATATATTTCTTTAAGAAAAAACAAAAACCGGTCACATTAGGATTATACATTTATTTCTATCCTGTTAAGTGTTTTTGATAAAATCAAAAAACACGAAAAAAATTAACAGGACTTCTTCAGATCTTATGGATAGAATAAATTAGAATAGACACAGGAAAAGAAGGGTGGGAGGGGATAGAAGAGGGGTGAAGAGTTATCCCCTCATTTAGCCCACTTCCGGATTTTTTAAAAATTTTTTTGCCATTTGGAATTATAGTAAGTTAATTTTTTTAATTACATTGAGCTCTTTACCCGTAAAATTTAAATGTTCACTGTTGAATGTTTTTTGTCCTGATGGAATTCCTCCCAGCTCCGGTTTAACTAGACCGAATAATACTATATATATATATATATATATTGTTGTGGTATCATCCCTACTTTCGATACAAAATGGACTCTTCCAATAAAGATATGGCATTTGATTGTAATCCACTCAGGGACTTTGGTAGGAAAGCTACACTGGGGTCAAGGCCGCTGGACATGGGTAACGAGAGGCCGCCATCCATGTCATCCGCACTGACATCGGCACCCCTGAAGCTTCACTGGACTGTCCCCGCCAGGCTCTAGCGGTCTCGGAAGGAGCTAGGTTTATTGACTGGTGCCTGAGGCATTTTTGGGAAAACCGAACGTGTCTGCGCTACAGTCCCTGCTCCAGGACCCACCTTAAAAAAATCCTTGTGCTGCACTCATCCAATTGCTGGGACTTATGACAAATACCAGCAAAGGTTAATTCCAGGACGTGGTCAATATTGCTCGCAGAATTTATGTGTTATATATATATATATATCTTGTCATCCACAGATAGATCTGTTTCGTTCTATCAGAACTCATCTGTGTGGCTAGACAGGCTATATTCCTGAAGCTGGGATTGAAACCCAGTTGACTCAAACGCCAATCCAAGATTCTACCACTCAGCCACAAGGAAGCCAGCGTCAGCGAAGTAAATTTAAACGGTTATGAATCACAATTTTTATTGTTTACATATTTCCGCTTAACGGCTACCGAGAGCTCGATTAATATGAAGAGCCTTGCATATACGCTAATGGCAACACAATTACTTCATTCCCTAGAGAGCTCAAACCCTACAGTGGTAGGGGAGTATATATATATATATATATATATATATTTCTTGTTTTTACTCTTATTTCATACTTCTAGCGGTGTGAAAAAATAAACCAGATGATACAATTTGTAAATAAAAGAATATTGCACAAACATATTTTGGGAAAAAAATTTGAAAAAAGACTAAAGACATTGGTACTGCTTGAAAAGAATTAACCTGAACTTCAATACCTAGCCAAAAGAAAAAAAAAAACACCGACTAAATTATCTAAGCGGAGTAGACTGAAATTAGAATACCTAAAGAGCCAGAAGTAAGTAGTAGTAGTCGTAATAGTCGAGGGCGACCAGTAGGCTCCCTTTTCAATAGCTACTACACCGAAGTGAAGGGGACGGCGCTACTTCTTTTCCTGGATTATTCCACTTTACCCTTGAAACGTACCTTATATTGCTGAGTGTTAAGCAAGGATGTATCAAGTACCATTTTTAAAGTCTTTGGTAAGACGTGATCTGGGATTGAACCCAGGTTTCCCGGACCATTTGGCGAACACTCTAACCACTAGACCAACGAGAAGTAAGTAAGTAAATTTGGTGACCGTAGTCGAGGGTAACCCGAAGGTTCCCTTTTCGATAGCTACTACACCGAGGTGTAGGGGATGGCGCTACTCCTTTCCCTGGATTGCTCCACTTTACCCTTGATCCGTACCTTAAATGCTGAATTTTAAGCCAGATAGAATCAAGTACCATTTTTTGAGTCTTTGGTATGACTCGACCTGGGATTGAACCCAGATCTCCCGGACCATTGGCACTTGATTTATTATCAAGATAATTCTGACTTAACTGAGTTGGTCCAAATGACATTTAATTGATAAAGCAGCCACAAGAAAGAATTTAAAAATTACATAAGTAAAAAAGAAACCACATTTTATTTGCCCGTTAACTAGATTTTTCTATATCTACAATCATTAGGTATCTCCGATCTCTGGTTGAATAATTGATTAGGGCAGATATAAAGATTAGATAAAAAAAAAAATAACAATAAAGATGAAGATAATAGTCCGAAAACTCTTATTGATAAAAATCATCTCATAAAACTGATAAGCGTGAAAAACAATGACATCATTATTTACGAAAGATCTTCATATTTCTCGTTTGATCAACAGTTAAACTTTTAAGATGATTTCCCAGGTTGGATCATTTGTATGCCCAGTTAAACAAAGGGACACCTGGGGAAGGCCGGAGGATACAGCGGCCGAAACGTTGTGGAAATAACAAAAATTATTAAGACAATAGTCCGAAAACTCTTACTGATAAAAATTCGTTAGGATTATTGTTGGAATTTATTGCTAGTTTTTCCTCTAAACACACACACACACACACACACACACACACACACACACACACATATATATATATATATATATATATATATATGGAAGAAATTAATGGATAGTAATCCGACAGTTTGTGAAGAAAAATTGACAACAAGTAATCCAAATAGAAAGGTGAGATTTATTAAGAAACAAAGTCGACACTATAGCGTTTCGGTTCTGCTGAACCATCATCAGGACCGTGAGGGGTTTTATGAGTGATGTTAAGTGTAGATGGATGTATAAAAAGTGTAAAAATATATAAAGATTAGGAAAAGTTGTATAACAAGAATAGTTGGCTGTTTATGAAAAGAACAATTGACCGTTTGATCAAGGAATCAGCCTTCGTTTCTTTAAAATACGTCACCTAACATTAGAAAAATTGTGTAGAATCTACGTTCCGTTAGTTCATCGGGAGGTTTCGAATCATTCCTCATTTTTGACGAAATTCAAATCATATAAATCTGTTTTTTTTATATTAATGTATATGCCTAGGGAAATCCTAAAACATGAATATAAGCTTCATATAAAGAACGGACTTGTGCCACATCTAAGCAAAAAGCTTATTAAATTACTTTATAAAAACAAAGAAAACGTGGTAATTTAAAGTGAAAATGTGGGTCATACTAATATAAGATAAAAAAAAATTAGCGCTCATTTCTAACTGGGTGAGTTACCGCGGTGCAATGTTTAAAGTGCTAGCTTGCGGCCTCTGAGAAAACGAATTGGGACTCTTGGCATTTTATAAATTCTTCTTTCGGTATAATAATCGCTGGGAAAGAAATAATCTACACCTTCTAGTTAAATAATATTACTGTTGTCCTTCTATTGAATTAAATAACCCATGAAGTTTGAAATGCCATTACACCACCTCACTTTTAATTGTGATATTCTGCAAAACAATCTTTAACCAATTCTACACTACGACTATGTGGTTGATTGGTTTGGTTTTATGGCATATCAACCATTGTAGGTTATTTAATGTCAAATCCTCTTTATATATATATATATATATATATCAAATATATATGATTTGGTTTGGTTCGATTTTACGGCATATCAACCATTGTAGGTTATTTAATGCCAAATCCTCTTTAAACATATATATTAAATATATAGGATTTGGTTTAGTTGGGTTTTATGGCATATCAACCATTGTAGGTTATTTAATGCCAAACCCTCTTTAAACATATATATTAAATATATAGGATTTGGTTTAGTTGGGTTTTATGGCATATCAACCATTGTAGGTTACTTAATGCCAAATCCTCTTTATACATATATATTAAATATATAGGATTTGGTTTCGTTGGGTTTTATGGCATATCAACCATTGTAGGTTATTTAAACCCAAATTCTCTTTACACATATATATCAAATATATAGGATTTGGTTTCGTTGGGTTTTATGGCATATCAACCATTGTAGGTTATTTAATGCCAAATCCTCTTTAAACATATATATTAAATATATAGGATTTGGTTTAGTTGGGTTTTATGGCATATCAACCATTGTAGGTTATTTAATGCCAAATCCTCATTACACGTATATATCAAATATATATGATTTGTAATATTCTAAAACGAACCTGAGCTCATTTTCTTTGCATACAGGTAAATCTTTTTAATTATTGCTCTGTTAAAGTAACAATTTAATGTCAGTCTTTTACACACCTTTAAATAGATACACATGATACGTTAAAGATTTGTTTGTAGGTAATTTTATTTAAAAATACGTCAGTACTAGTATTTTGCACACTAGTATTGCTATTGTTTCTACACAGTTAAATGGTTTCTATTATTGCCAACATTTATAAGTTTATATGTTCAATGACCAAACTGATCTGGGGGTTTCCTGGTTGTGTAATGGTTAAAGTGATGGACTGCAGAATCGTAGTAAGTAAGTTCGTACTCCAGTCACGCTATTGCGTTCACTTTCGGACAATTACGCTTGGGAAAGGTATGCATCCCCTTGTCCTCCCAGCTATGAGTTAAATAGTACCACTACTGTTCTTCTAGGAGAATGGCTTTGGCATTAAATAACCTACAAAGGTTGATATGCCATTAAACAAAGAAAACAAACCAAACCTTGATATGCCACAATCACTTTCAGACTTATACCCTTGGGAAAGGTATGAACCTCCTTATCCTCCCAGCTATGGGTTAAATAGTACCACTACTGTTCTTCTAGGAGAATGGCTTTGGCATTGAATAAGCTACAAAGTTGATATGCCATTAAACACCCAAACCAAACTGTTCTATTTCAGTTTCGTTTTAACATCAGTCAGTTGTTTGCACATAGTTTAAATGTCAAACAGTTCTATTAGAACTATTGATAGGACCCTGTCAGATGTTAGGGTCAGAGTTGACTTGAGAGTGATGGCAATGAAGGAGTACTCCATATTTCTCAAAGCTCCTGTATTACTATAGCCTAACCATCATATTGTTAAGTGTCATATCCATGGAAATCTTTGGGGCGTGTCTAACCTATCTTCAGAGATGTAATCGGTGTATTCTAAATACACCAACTGCATCTAATCCATAGCAGACGTTTAAAACAGATTGCTTCTGACGGAAATAAAATGTTAAAATCTTTCCCTGTTTTGTTTCATTCAAAAAATAAGATTCAATATAATTCAGAAAATACAGCATTACACATTAACAAATATGATGATGGATTAACCTTCACTGCAATCTTTCATAAAATTAACACGGAATTGGACAATGAGCAGCAAATACCTTAAGTCGTACTCACGCGAAAAACAAAAAAATAAAAGTCGCTAACGTAATTATGTCTGAGAAACTTTATCAACAAAAATATCACCCAGCATAGAAATTGCCCAGTTGGCTGGGGCTGTAGAATACACCGACTGTATCTCTGCAGATGGATAAGACCCCCCTACACACAACGAGTGTCCTGTGGCCCAATCGGCTGGGGCTGTAGAATACACCAACTGTATCTTTGCAGATGGATAAGACCCCCCACAACGAGTGTCCAGTGGCCCAGTCGGCTGGGGCTGCAGAATACACCGACTGTGTCTCTGCAGATGGATAAGACCCCCTACACACACACACACACACAACGAGTGTCCAGAGGCCCAATCGGCTGGGGCTGTAGAATACACAGACTGTATCCCTGCAGATGGATAAGACCCCCCACAACGAGTGTCCAGTGGCCCAGTCGGCTAGGGCTGTAGAATATACCGACTGCATCTCTGCAGATGGGTAAAACCACCCACCACAACGAGTGTCCTTATATATGACACTAAACAATCTGATGGTGAGGTTCCAGGAATACAGGAGCTTTGGGGAATGTGGAGTACCCATTCATTGCCATCTCTGGCCTGGAGTGGTAGCACCTGATAGGGTTTTATCAATCTGTCAAATAGAAGTAAATTGCGTACTTATGTTAAACGGAATTGTTTGAAAAAGAGCTGTTTCTGTATACTAAACTGAATTGTCTGAAATAAAACTGTTTTGGCATGCTAAACTGAATTGTTTGAAATAGAACCGATTTTAACAATGAAACTGTACTTACGCAAAACTGAGTTACTTTAATTAGAATTGTTTGACTAAACTGAATGGTTTAAAATAGGAGTGTTTTTGACAATTAAACTGTGCATTTATGCTAAACTGAGTTGTTTGAAATAGAGCCGTTTGTTTGTATAAAAAGGTATTTGGCATTAGATAACCTACAAAGGTTGATATGCCATAAAACACAAACAAGCCACCTACTTTCCTTTGTATGATGGCATATCAACCTTTGTAGGTTATTCAATGCCAAAGCCATCTTTCTAGAAGAACATAAGTGGTACTATTTAAACCGTAATATAATAGCCGAGGGATTTCGTTTTTTATATCTTGCCTTTCGGTTTAGTTAGGCTGAGAACCTTTCGCTTAGCATATGGGTTAGTTAGGTGCAATATGACCGCAGGTGTTCACGCGCGCGCGGAGAGGATTTGTCATTCAGATATGTCAAAATAAAAATCCCAGGTAGATAATTGTGACCTGGGGATATGAATGACGTCATGCACCGCAAGCGTACGCGGAGGATTTGGGGAGATTTGAGAAAAAACAGTTAGTTGAGATTGAGACCTAGTTGAGACCAGACGAACTTGTGTGCTACGGGCTCCGCACGTGATTGCGGGCAGATGGAAAAGTCAGTATAGAAAGACAGTATCTCTCTCCTTATGTCGAAAAACCTTTTAACTCAAAGGTAATAAAAAGTTTCGTACCTGAACTAAGAAGTCGTAAGTGTTGTTTCGAAAATCCTATGTTCTATGTATATATGTTATGAACATTCTATGTACATTTCACATATTCATGTATGGCTATGTTACAAAACCATTGTTTGTAGGATTATGGGGTTCATGCCTTTCCAAAATCTGAATGTGAAAGTAATAGTGCGACTGAAATTTGCACTTGTTTCTTACGATTTCGCTGTCCAGCGCGATAACACCACGAGGACACCCTACAACTCAGCTTAGAGAAGGGTTATGTTTGTTTTCAAGGGGATAAATAAACTATATATTTCTTTTCTTTTCTTTTCTGTTTTTTTTATTTTATTTATTTATTTATTTATTTATTTTTGCGAAAAATATTTTCCGCCAGACGACAATAACGAATCTTTTGTTATTAGTAATAGAAACGAAATATTGAGCAAAGCTAGCAGATTCTTTTTTCCCTCAGAGATCAAAATAACTAAAGTGAAATACCCATTGCACATGCCCGTGCGCATGCACGAGTGAGTGAGTGTGAGTGTGTCTATAGTTCGTTGGTCTCCAGCATCAATTTTCTCTAATATAATCTGACTTTTCTTCGGTCGTTAATAAGATTTTCGAACCGAACCTTTTGATTCTCTGCGTTCATATCTGCTTGCTCTAGGACATATGTCTGGCCAAATTCTGACTTAAAGAAAAGGACAGCTGAATATTGACACTTTTAAGAACAATTCCTACTATTCAAATGTTGATCAGACATGTTCTGATTCAAAGAGTTTTTCAGATAATTATATCGACAGAAACGACGACTACGCTATGTGTTCTAATTCATTTATACTTCACAAAATATCCGTTTATTCACCAAACACCTTTGCCATGGACAGGGTGCGACACAAGGTCAATTTTAAAGCCGAGTTCGTCTGGCTTGAAATCAGTTTTCCTTCTACGAGATTGATTACTTTACCAACGCTAAAGAGCTAAGTCTGCCTAACTATTGTTGCACATTGACCCTTGAACGAGCCGTCAATCAGAGATTTCACTAAAGAGGAAGCACCTGGGTAGATAAGCGGAAGCAATCACGTGGCTGATCGGAAGTCGTGGGCGTTATGTAATAATATATGCAGATGGCCGCCTGAGAGTGGGGTCAGTCGGTGTGAGAGTGAGTTGAGTCAGACCCAGCTTTCAGTCAGTGAGAGCAGCCTGCAGCGGCCTCCGGTTGAGTACCCGCTGAAGAAGCGCAGAAGAAGTGCTTGTTGTATAGCCACACACATATACACATGTACATTCACAAATATACGTAGAAATAATCAACCGTTAATGACGACTTCAATAACGAACAAATACACTTCTTTATAACAATATAAATTTCTCACAGTTTATTTTCGAAAAGGTGATGTTTGTTGTGTGTGAGAAATGAGTGGAGAGAAGGACGGATTACTATACTGACCCAAGTTCTTCCTTACCCATAGCAGCACATCTTTCGCATCTTGGCCCGGGTTGTTTAACCGGGGAAAACAAAGGGACCAAAGCTCTCTGTCTCGAGCTGGTTCTCACTTCGGCATCCTGTCTCCTACTGTCTCGAATCGCCGGGCACCTGGTTATATTATTTTCCAACGTACACCTGCTTCCGCTGTTCTTCCGCTTATTTACACCAGTGCGTCTCTTGACTGACGACTCTATCGAGGGTCAATATATAACAGTGCTAAGAGCGGTCTTGAAGTAAATATAGCGTGGTATGGTCAAGAGAAGAAGAAGTTATGGGTAAATATAACAGTCTGTCTTAATTTCCCTCCGTCCGTCTGTCCCTCTCACACACTATAGAGATTTGACCCCTTTCGAAAGAATAAAAGACTTATATATTTTTATAACCAAGTATTGTGATTCTTCCCTCATTATGAGTTTATCACAGTATTTATCTTTAATTCGAAATAAAAAAAAACCTAGATCAATGCGATTCCTAAGTACATCAGTGGGAATTTAAATGCACACAGTCTCGATTGCTATTTGAAACCGGTCCGCCCAGCTAATTTTTCACTCCTGCACAATTACACCAATAGTAGCCTCACGAACTATTAAGTTCTCCGCTCGGCGGTTTTTATATTATAATAACAAAGATGAAGACAACAATATATATTTATGTTATAAGAGTGTCGGTTGTCACTAAATCACTTTGTGGGTTTGTGTCGAACCAAGTACAATATAATATGAAGAGTGCTCAATATCTGGGATAGAGCTATTATATAATAATAACAAATATATATATATATATATATATATATATATATATATATATATTTAATCCATGGAAAATATTCTGCAACCCTGACATTCATGAAGCTTTTTTATAAAACAACAATCATCAGGTAGTTAAGAAGATTGTTGTTTTGCAAAAAACTTCATGAAACCTAGGATTGCCGAATATTTTCCATGGTAATCCAGAAGACCTGCCGGAGGCGATGAATGATAGGGAGAAGTGGCGAGAGATGGTCAGGGATATCCGTGCTGGCGGCACGACATGATGATGATGATGAAATATATATATATATAATTTATATTTATCTATTATTATATATATATATATATATATATATACAAGTTAAGTAAGTTGACCGACCGTAGTCGAAAGTGAATAGAAGGTTCAAATACAACAGCTAGTTCACCAAGGTAAAGGGGACGGTGCTACAACTTTCCTTGGATTGCTCCACTTACCCTTGATCCCTACCTTATAATACAGAGTGTTAAGCAAAGAGGCATCAAGTACAATCTTTTGAGTCTTTGGTATAATTTGACCTGGGTTTGGATCCCGGTCTCCTGGATTATTGGCAAACACTCTGACCATAATCTCAATGGGCTGGTTTTAGATATATGGAGAGAGAGAGAGAGAGAGAGAGAGAGAGAAATGTTAAATTTGGTAAATCTGAAAAAAAGATAAAAATAGGTGGCGATATATAGAATCCGTTGTCAGTGTTTGGTTTATTCACTTTTCCACTTATTTTCATTATATATATATATATATATATATATATAATATCCAGTCACCGTCCAAAGACAGTGGGTGTGGATTATTTTTTTTATAAAATATATGGGGGAATATCATATAAATCTATGTGTATCTATGTATCTATATATATATCATATAAATCTATGTATGCCTATTGTTAGTCGCTTATTATTTGCTGGAGTATAACAAAATTCACATTCAGAGCGGATATAGTGCAATTTGATGGAAACTGAAAACGTGGTTAAGTCGTCATTATAAATTTTTTTCGGCGGAGAAATAAATTTATTATGACGTCTTAACCATGTTTAGAGTTTCCATCAAATTGCACTATATATATATATATATATATATATATATATATCAGGACATCCGCACGACCAAGATGCTACACAAGGTCTATTTTAAGCGGAGTTTAACAGGTTTGAATTCAAAGTTTTCCTTCTCCGAGATTGGTCACTATATCAAGATTAAAGAACCTTCCTATTCCTATTTACTCATAGTTGAAGGAAGAATTTAGATTCACAGCCATTTTGTATGACGGTAACCATTAAACCACGAACGTCTCTCTCTTTCTCTCTCTCTTTATATATACATATTCAAACGTAGTTTTTTCCAAGCAACGGTCGTGTCGACACTGTTATATGGATGCACTACATGGACGCTAACTAAACGGATGGAGATAAAGCTTGACGTCAGCTACACAAGAATGCTGCGAGCAATATTGAACAAGTCCTGGCAACAACAATCCACAAAGCTGCAGCTGTTCGCCAACCTACCTCCCATCACGAAAACTATCCAAATTAGACGTACCAGACATGCAGGACACTACTGGAGAAGTAGTGATTAACTCATAAGTGATGTAGTCCTGTAGATCCCTTCACATGGCCGAGCAAGGGCAGGCCGACCAGCTCGAACGTACGTACAGCTGCTTTGTGTAGATACGGGGTGTTGCCCTGAAGACCTGCTGGAAGCGATAAACGATAGGAAGGGATGGGGAGAGAGGGTCATGGATATCCGTGCTGATGGCACGACAAGATGTTGGTGATTATGATGATGACATATAGATATTACATATTACGAGGATCATTAAATAAGTTTCCAGACTTTTTTTCGTATGGGCACTTTTATTGATTGTTGTATAATGACAGCATGAAACCAGTGGTCGCAGATAAACATCAATGCTATAAAATATTTATAAAAACTATCATATATTTATTTATCATTATCTTATATATATATATATATATATATATATATATATATATATGAATTGTCGGTCGCCGCTTGCATAATGTAAAGCTCTTCGAAAGAATTGAGCACTCTGGTAGCTGATAGAGTATAAAAAATGTAAACAAACGGCTGCTGCTGCTGTTACTAAATAAATACCTTAGAAATTTCCTTAGCCAACGTGGTCCGCTTGGTGGCCGAGATGTCTGAGATTTAATCTAACGTAAAGTTGGACTGGTTTCGATCCTGGCTTCGAGCGTCCTGCGTGTCTGCCCACATTGAAGAGTTCTGATAGAACGAAACAGTCTAACTGTGGATGACTATATATATATATATATTGATTTGAAAAGTAATGAAGATATGATTTTAATAAGTAATGGATATAAATTTGATTAAAATAAAACCTTCCGACCAAGTTTTTTTCAAAGGAAAATCATTGGCTCTGTAAGTACACACTTTTAATCAATTTTTTCAATTTTATTTTCAGTTACAATTTTCTCTTTTTTTGTTACTCGGCTTCGCCAGAGAGGATGTCAACTTTTCCTTCTTATAAACCGGCAACATTAGCCATATGATCAAAAGAACATTAGCCATATGATCAAAAGAAAACACCGAATAAGTAAAGTTAACTTATTCTTCTAAAAAAAAACCTGATAAATGTATTGGAGGTACTATTTACCAACCCCTCCGCTCAGGCAGGATATGACACAAGGTCAATTTTTAAGCGGAGTTTAACAGGTTTGAATTCAGAGTTTTCCTTCTCCTAGACTAGTTGCCTCACCAAGGCTGAAGAACCTAGTCCGTCCTACTATTTACCCATAGCTGGAGGGAGAATAAGGGGGTTCATACCTTTCCCAAGGGTATTTGCCCGAAAGTGAACGTAATAGCGCGACTGGAGTACGAACTCGCGTACTACGATTCCGCAGTCCATCGCTTTAACCATTACACCACGAGGACACCCCTAAAAAATGTATTGGAGGTGCCCGTGGTGTGATGGTTATCGTCGCAGGAAATGGACACGGCGACGCGAGTTCAAATCCTATACGAGACTAATTGGATTTAACGTAGCACTAATACCCTTCTTACTCCAGCTATGGGTAAATAGTAGGGCAGACTGGGTGAAAACTCTGAATTCAAACCTGTTAAACTCCGCTTAAAAATTGACCTTATGTCATATCCTGCCCGAGCGGAGGGGTTGGGTAAATATGGATGAATTGTACAACCTCATTTAGAAAATAAATTTGAAAATAAAAATTGACAACAATTAGGCTCCGAAACCTTTGTGGGTTATTTAATGCTAAAAACCATTCTTGTAAAGGAACAGTGGGAATCTTTAACAAAGGGGTATATATCTTTATCTTGCCCTGTCGGCTGGGGCTGTAGAATACACCGACTTCGGCTCTGCAGAGGGTAAGACCACCTCAACGAGTGTCCTGGATATGACACAAAACAATCTGATGATGAAGTTCCAGTAATGCTGGAACTTTGGGGAATGCGAAGGACTCCTTCGTTGTCATCGCTCCCTGGAGTGGTTGCAGGGTCCTATTTATGGGTCAAATAGAACTAAACCGTGGTTTCTTGAGCTTACTGGTTTTTTTTGCATTTAAACAGCGTATTTATGCTAAACTAAATTGTTTAAAATAGAACTGTTTTGACATTTAAACTGCGTACTTATGCTAAACTGAATTATCTGAAATAAAACTGCTTTAACATTAACTCTGTGTATTGCCCAGTCTGCTTGGCCTGTGGAATACACCGACTGCACCTATGCAGAAGGGTAAGACCGACAATTAAACCGTATTTACATTTAAACTGCGTGCTTATGCTAAACTGAATTGTTTGAAATGGATCTGTTTTTGACATTGCGACTCTACTTACACTAAACTGAATTGTTTAATATAAAACTGTTTTGACATCTGAGTGCAGGGAATATCTATAATTATACTAAAGTGAATTAGCTGAATTAGAACAATTTCAATAAACTGAATAGCCTGAAATAGAAATGTTTTTGACAATTAAACTTTGTACTAAGGCTAAACTGAATTGTTTGAAATAGAACTATTTACATAAAAATAGATTTGGCATTAAATAACCTACAAAGGTTGATATGCCATAAAACTCAAACAGCCAAACCAATTTGAACCAACCAACCAACCATACCTTTACCAAGCGTATTAGTTCGCAAATGAACGTATTAGTAGAGTTTGAACTCACTTATTACAAGATTTCAGTTCAGCACGTTAGCCACTATACCACTGAGAATTCTCTGTCCATGAATTATTTTTTTGATAAATAAAGAAATAACTGGTGCTACGAAAAGCTTGCAAAACTAAAGATATGAAATGGCACCTTTAAGAAAGAAAAAAATTCAGTTTTGTTTCAGATATGAAATGTCTGACAAGTCTCAATAGATAAGCAAACTGATAAACCTGTTTTAATTCTTGGATATCACCTTATCAACTGATAAAAAAAAAGTTGAATTGTGTTCATATATACAAAATTACTTAGGGTTTTGATATTCTATAAATCTTAGTGTACTATTGCCCTTATTAACGCCATGTTCGAAATTGATATATAATGTTCATAACGATAAAACATATAAAGAACATAGGAATCTCGAAATTCGAAAACACGTAACGACTTCTTGTTCAGGTACGAATAAAGGTTTCGACATAAGGAGGAGAGACACAATCTTCTATGCTGTCTTCTTAATTTGGCCCCAATCTCAAGCGGCCCCCATAGGGCGCAAGTTCGCCACGCGTCTGCGAGCTCCTAAAAGTCGATCCTCCTCGTTTGGCGTCTAGTATTCAACTCCCCTAACTTTCTTTCAATTCTCCACAAACCTCTGCGTGCTTCCGGTGCGTGACGTCACTCGCACCCTGTCACCCCGTTTCGTCTCGGACTATTGTGATATCTGAGTGACACCTCCATCCGCCCGCGCGAGCCCGCGTTAACACCTGCCTCAATGTTGCACCTAACTAACCCATGTGCTGAGCCGAAAGGGTCTCAGCCTAACTAAACTCAAAGGCATGAACCGAAATCCCTTGGCCATTACGTTACATTAGCTTTCTGTTCTGACTTTGAACTATTAAATCCTCCTATGAGGACATTCATTATATTGACACAGTTAAAATCCGTTGAATCTAAGGGGTTTATAGAAATGTTGGTCTTGTTTATTGTTATTATCTGGATCTGACTCCATTTTGATTCTTTTTAAACCCAACATAATTTCCTGGTGACTTTTTCTTTGTCAAAGCCGTAAAAGAAGAAAAAGGATGACTGAGAGAGGAAATATCTTTTAATTTCAACTTTATTTAATTTGGGTTGAGAGAAAATTTATTCCTGTACTATTTGAGAATCGTCGCTTCTACAAATCAGGCATTGAAATGTGTTAGTCATCTCCGGTGGTTAAGAAGTCTAAATTCGCTAGCAGCAGACACAACCAGCACTCGAAGTGGATTGACTTGGCAAAACAGGCGCACTACCTGCTATTGGCAGAGTAGAAGAAAGTCCTTTCGTCTTAAGTGATCAGCTTAAGTGAGAGCGAATCTCTTTCTTTTTCTCCACGTCTTCGGAGCCTCACTTTCTGTCAGGGAATTCTTGGAGTTTCTGCATTTCTTAAATTTAGTTTAATTTAATTTAATTTTAATTTAATTTTATTTATTTTCATTTTTCTATTCAAACCATTCTTGTTAGGCGAACCAGACATGCGGGACACTGCTGGAGAAGTAAGGACGAACTCATAAGCAATGTGCTCCTGTGGACCCCCTCACATAGTGTTGTATATTGACCTACGACCCGACCGGGCTGTCAAAATAGGAAATGCACCAATGTAAAAAAACAGGTGCATCCGCTCAAGGAATATCAGAATATAACCTTGACCGTGAACGGGTTGAATGACTGCGATTGTGACGTCCAAAAGAAGGTGGATGTTAAATTATTATATAACTCGGTGAGGACAGGAAGTCAGTCAGTTTGGAGACCGGACCAGTTGGAGACAAGATGCCGTAGAGGAAACCAGCACCCAGCAGAGTGGGCTCCAGGCCCCCGATTGAGCAGTTTGGAGATCAGAGAGATGGAGAAATGATGCTGTACAGAAAACAGCACCCAGCAGAAGGGACCCGGGCCTCCGGTTGAGCAGCCCAGGAGAACGGGAAAGAAACGCTGATGGCCATAACAGTGGGGGTCAATATGTTGCAGTTCTGTTCGGTCTCTAACTCCCTCTCACACACAACCCTTTCAAGTAAAGTGAGAAGTATATTTTGATTCTTTTTAAACCCAACATAATTTCCTGGTGACTTTTTCTTTGTCAAAGCCGTTAAGGAAGAATAAGGAAGACTGAGAGAGGAAATATCTTTTAATTTCAACTTTATTTAATTTGGGTTTGAGAGATAATTTATTCCTGTACTATTTGAGAATCGTCGCTTCTACAAATCAGGCATTGAAATGTTGTCTGTCATCTCCAGTGGTTAAGAAGTCTAAATTCGCTAACAGAAGACACAACCCGCACGCGAAGTGCATTGACTTGGCAAAACAGGCGCACTACCTGCCATTGTCTGTGTAGAAGAAAGTCCTTTCGTCTTAAGTGTTCAGCTTCATTGTGTGTTATGATTTTGCAAGCATATGTATTATGTGTTTGTATAGTTGGTCATGGTGGTTATTATACAACAATAGATGAACAAAAGTTAGACGAACAGCTAGAACCAATCTACAACAACCTTTTGCCGATACAGGTTGTAGCCTGATTACCTTCCAGGTGCAGTGGACGATAGAGACGGGTGGCGAGAGAGGATCAGGGATATCCGTGCTGGTAACGCAACACGATAATGATGATGACTAATCATTATGGATGTATTTAGTTGCACTTCGACAGGTACAGTAAGTATTTACTAAACTCTTATTCAGCGACCAGGATGTGTGAACGTTACCCCCTCTCGCCCCCACATTCGTTAACTCTGTCTTCTAACCATTCCACTTCTTAGCCGGCCGGTGATCAACTAGTGGCCGAGGGGGTAACGCACATTTCTTACCTACATAAGAATACGATCGAGGGAACGGAGAAAATAGAAGGACAAACGAACAAACACGAACAAACTTGGGGTTAACCAAGAGCAGAGGAAGGTATGCAACACTACATGCATGTGCATTCCTGATAGCAGATATGGACTAACGCTAGCGTGGGTTACTAGCGAAAATTCCACAATGCTACTGGAATCAGACATCTTGAGATTCTTCTTCACTGGACCCTATCTTGTCTCCTCTCCTCTCTGTTCCGGTGTCTGGTGTTGACTGCCCCTCCGTGGATCCACGCCAACCTCTCTGTTAACCTCTCTCTTGTCCAGTCTCCACTGCCCTCCGTGGTCTCCAGCCACAACTGCGCTCTCTGCTCTCCAGCCACCAACTCCCTCTCTGCTCTCCTGCCGCCAACTCTGCTTTCCTGCCACCAACTCCCTCTCTGCTCTCCTGCCGCCAACTCTGCTCTCCTGCCGCCAACTCTCATTCGCGTCCCCTTACCACTTCCGGATACGGCGAGATTTCATGTCCAAGAATCCTTTGTCTGGTTTTGCGCCAAAACAGACTCGTCTGCTTTGGCGGCCTACCCACATAGTGCTACAGATGTGATACAAGGACACGTCTTAAATCGCCTACAGCAGGTTTGAATCTTCCCTCCTTTGAGTCTTTTTTATAGGTTACCTTAAAAAGCTAAAGAACCCCTTCTGCTCTATCATTTACCCATAGCTGATCAGGAATAAATTCATACATTCATTTCAGTTTAGTTTGACTTGGTTTCTTTATTTAAAAGTACATCATCTTCCATGGGTCATTTAATATCAGAGACGTTTATGTAAAGAAAAAGAATAAAAAAAAAACCTGCAATTTTACAAACGACTGAGGAGGAGTAAGGGTGTTTAATGCTTTCTCAAAAGTATTAGTCCAAAAGTTGACGTAATAGCGTGGCTAGAACTCGAACTCACTTTCTACGCTCTCACAGTCTTGTACGTTAGCTACTACGCTATGACAAATGGCCTTTCATGCTGTTCCCAAGATCAATTGCACAAAATCAGTCTTGTCCAGTATTTGAACTCACGTTCATTTCATTCTAACATAACTGTTACACCACGAGCACCTCCTAGCCTGTATCATATATATATATATATATAAGCTAACTCGAATAACTTCAAAAGAACGATGTCATCTTTTTCATCCGTGTACTTTAAATAATGTGTCAATGAGTTCTCATCAATCAATAGATGAACTCCAATGCGCAAGAGTTTAAACCTGTCAGCCTGACTGAAGGTGTCAACAGAGTTTGAACTTGAGGCATGATCTTCATAAAAGTCGATATAAAACTTTCAGATGACAGAGCAAAAGGGTAAAGCCCATAGTTCAGCCTTTCTCCGGCGGATTTTACAGTCTGAGAAAAAAAAAAAACAAAAAAACCCAAAAAACCTTTGAACTGGAATCCGTCCGATCAGCATTTGAACGAGTCACTGTCTCTATAAATAACACTGTTTTTCTGTTGATATTATTAGACCGGTGTTCGGCCAGACACATGTCTTAGGAAGACGTTTCGGATACAAACGGACCGCAACAAAGACTCGAGTTGGAAAATTTTATTAACGTCGGAAGTATAGTCAGATGATATTAGCGAAAATTGATAATGAAGACGAACGAATAGCACATACACACTGTTTTTCTCTTCTTTAAAAAAACAAAAAGAAAAAGAAAATCAAAACTAAAAAAAAACAAACCAAAAAAAACAAATAAAAAACCAAACCAAACAAAAACCTGTTATCCTGGTTCAATATTTCTGTTCTTTAGACAAGACTAAACCATCGTAAATGTGTATCCCCACATCTCTCTCTTTCTCTTCACACACACACACACACACACACACACATATATATATATATATATAAACTTTTTTTGATATTACGTTAGAAGTAAATATTCCTTAAATATAATTTTGCAAAGTAAAATAAAACTAATAATAAAATTTAAATAAATAAATAAATAAAATATATATAACTTCTCGCATGTTTTAATTTTTAGGAATAATTAAAAAGACGTTTTTTATTGGTTAAGAATAAAAAGCTGTCTTTGTGTATATATTATTTTTATGAATAAATAAGCAGACGTTTTTTTTTTTAAAAAAAGACAGTTAACAAAACTTTTTAATAAGGAAAGACAGCGCCTTTAAAGGACGTCGCTTCGATTTTCTAACGTTTCAAAAAAAAAAAAAAATGATTAAATCTTCGAAGTCAACTATTCTTCGAAAAGGGATATGAAGACCCAAGCTAAGTGTTAATTTAATTGTGCTTTTGTTTGGGTTTATATATGTATATATGTGTATAAGTACTTGAATATGTGCAATGAAATTTGACTTGGCTGTGTGTTCTTTTTTCTCCAAAATGGTTTACAAAAAAGTAAGTATTAGGTTGGATATAATTTTCCCATAATTACTAACTGTCCATCGTGTCCGATAACAAGAATATGCGAAAATGTTTCCTCTATTTCACTGGATGTCTGGATGGGTCTTTTCAACTAAGGAGATCTTCAACTCCTTCGATTTTCTCTTGATGTTGTCTTTATACCTGAGCTTTGGTCTACCAATTCTTTGTGACCACTTTCTGAGTTCAAAATCAGCTTTAGTTGTCTGCCATCTATGTTAGGGTGTCCGGTTCTTTAAAACTTATTATATATATTTATATATAATTTTTTTAAAAGAAAAACAACAAAACCGGTCTCATAGGATTATAAATTTATTTCCATCCTGTTACGCATTTTTGAAATTTCCAAAAACACGAAAAAAAATTAACAGGACTTCTTCAGATCTTCTGGTTTTTTTTTTTTGTTTTTTTTTTTTATCGAAAAGACCTGAAGATCGTGTTTTTGGAAATTTCAAAAATGCGTAACAGGATGGAAATAAATTTATAATCCTATGTGACCGGTTTTGTTGTTTTTCTTTAAAAAATTTATTGCTCTGTATTATTGTAACATTGAGCTCTTTACCAGGAAAATTTAAATATTCACTCATGAATAATTTCTTGTCCTGATGGAATTACTCCCAACTCCGGTTTAACTGGACCAAAGAATACCTATATATATATATATATATATATATATATATATATATATATATCCAATAAATGAAAAAGAACTGGAAACTCTAATACACGCAGTGAGAATATACTTTCAAGACCTAGGAATGGAATTTGGCATAGAAAAATATGCACTGCTTGTATTGAAAAGTGGCAAACAACATATAACTGACGGAATGGAACTACCAAATCAAGAGAAAATTAGAAAATTCGGAAAAACGAAACCTACAAATACTTGGGCATCTTGGAAGCTGACACCATCAAACAAGTGGAAAAGAAAGACAAAATTCAAAAAGAATATTGTAGGAGGACTAGAATATTGTAGGAGGACTAGAATACTACTCGAGACAAAACTCACTAGCAAAAAAATTATAAAAGGGATTAATGCCATATTACGAACGGGCGCCGTCATTAAATTACGGCGTTCTCAAGGTTAAAGAACATTCGAGCACATCAGCTATCATCAGTCATTGGATACAAAGGTCTGATGATCAAAAAATGTCACGAACTTCGCTCGTACAGGTAGAGTTATCTGTAGAGAAAAAGCGTGATTTCAATATAATCGCGCGTGAACTTTCACGTGTTGCACTACTGTTCCACTGGTGAGCATCGAACTTTCAGGAACCTTCGAATTGATTCCATCAAATCGTTATATAAGAAAATTAAGTAGCGAGATTTTGGCTGTTCAAGACGGGTTTTCAAACAGGTTTCAACAGAGGCGCATGCCACATGACGCATGTCATATAGAGCCTAGACTGTCATAACAATCCGTCTCATATGATAAACATCAACTGGCCGACGATAAAAACACCGCCGCCATCGCCAAGAAGTGGAAGGTGAAACTTTTCTACGAATGCTAGCATAAGTGCACGGAGGGAAAGAGTGATAAAGAAAGAAGACGTTTGATAGCGACAAAAAAAAAAAAAAAAAGGCGAGGAAGAAAGCTATTGAACGAACTTTTTAAGTACAGTCTGCTGTAATTCCTGAAAATAAAGCGACTACAATTTTCTTCCTCGAGATTCAAGTTTTGAGTGTTTATTTTCTGTGAATTTCTTCTTACCAGACACAACACTTTAATTTTTTTTGTCTTATACTGCATAAATACCTGGGCTGTACCCTTCGTGAGGTATTCGGCACCCCTTCTCAAGTGGAGCAGAGATGAACTTAAACAAATATTGTAGGAGAACTAAAAGTCATCTTATCAGCATCGAAGACAGCGTCGACGTATTAAGACAACGATTCGAAGATTACATAGGGAAATACGAACGAGGACTGTTTACAGCCATCGGAAACGATACTGAAAACAGAATGAACATCAGAAAGAAATTAACTAGGAAATAAAAACGGAAAGAACATTTCTATTGGCGTTTGAACCGACTAATAAACAACATCTCACAACATCTCACTCCAGAAAACCTGGACCTGGCTAAGAAAAGGGAACTTTAAGAGAGAAACAGAATCTCTCCTAATAGTAGCATAAAACAATGCCATAAGAACTAATCATATCAAAACAAGAATAGATAAGACGCAACAAAACAGTAAATGTTGATGATGCGCTGACATAGACGAAACCATCAATCACATTATAAGCGAATGTAGCAAATTAGCGCAGAAGGAATATAAGGTTAGACACGATTTGGTTGCCAAGGTGATCCACTGGGAAATGGGCAAGAAATTTAAATTTGACCATACGAACAAATGGTATATGCACAACCCAGCATCTGTCCTAGAAAATAACACACGTAAACTCCTATACACACGGATCACCTAATCTCGGTCAGAAGACTTGATCTTATAATAATCAACAACAACAACAAAAAAAAGAGAATTTGCAAAATTGTGGACTTTGCTTGTCCGGTTGACTACAGAATAAAATTGAAAGAATATAAAAAGAAGGATAAATACCTCAACCTTGCAAGGGAAAAGAAAAAACTTTAGAACATGAAGGTGACAATTATACCAATTGTAATTGGTGCTTTTGGTACAGAAATTAAATGATTATTAAAAGGACTGGAGGACTTGGAAGTCGGCGGAGGAGTGGAAACCATCCAAACTACTACATTATTGAGTACGGCCAGAATACTGAGAAGTCTCCTGGAGACTCGAGGAGACTTGCTGTCACTCAAAATCCAGTTAAACCTATCAGCCAACGTTGATGTGAAAAACTCTGAATAATAATAATAATAATCATAATTGTAAATCTAAAGGAGGCAGTCCAATTGGAGCAAAAAGTAATTGGAATGTGACACGATGGTCGGCATTTGTTGTGCGGGTGTGGGTAAGTGCCAGTCAGAAGATTCCTTTGTCTGTTTTGGCGCGAGAAAATAATTGGCGCGAGAAAATAATTGCACGCGAGATTTCCTCGAGACCGGAAGAGGACGAAAGAAGGAAGGTCCCAGAATCAACAGAAGTGGGAGAAGCCGACAGTAAAGTGAATGAAGCGGAACAGAGAGGGAACCAGAACAGAGAAGACAGCAGAACAGAGAAGTAAACAGGAAAGAGCAGTCAACAGATGTCGGGGGAAGCTGACTGCTGGGATGTGTGGATCCAGAGGCGTGGTTGGTCAACGTGAGAAGATGAGTCAGCATTCCTCGTGACTTTGTGGCATTTCGCTCGAATACACGCTCGCGATAACCTGCAGATACACGGAGAGCTGCACAAAAGTGTCACAAACTTCTCCCTTCTTGCGCTTGGAGCTAACCGAAGTCCGTGATTGTTTGTTCTCTTTTCTTTCACCCTCTCGGTTGTGTATGTTGTATTTTTTGTGTCCGTAAAGAAATGTGAAATACCCCGGGCCGGAGATGAAAGAAACCGTTTGACGATCGAAGTTGAGATTGTGAGGGTCGGCCAGCGGTGTATTATCACAGGAAGATTGTTGTATACCAAGCTACTATTTTCCCAAAGGAAAATGAAAAAGAAATAAAACTTTATATTGGTATTTCGTAGGTCAGATAGAAGTTACAATATAATAACCATGTCTATTTTTTCTCTCATGAATACTTGAAAAATCAAAGAGCTTTATCCAAACATTTCTGGAAGTTGAAAAATAGAGGCTTATCCTCAAAGATACAATTGAAAAGATCAACAATTCTTAGCTGCTTTGCTTGAAAATGTGATTTATATCTTGAGGAAAAGATACAAATTCTGATATACATTTATTCTTTTTAAGCTATTGAATCAGAGATGTGATTTTATTTTTAGATGCAGGCATGGAAACACATTTAGATTAGTGTATAGAAATAAAAGGATGAATAATAAATAAATTGTAAGTAAAGTAAAGTTGGTGATTATTGTCGAGGGTGACCCGAAAGCTCCCTTTTCAATTGCTACTACACCGAGGTGTAGGGGAGGCGCTACTCCTTTCCCTGGATTGCTCCACTTTACCCTGGATACGTACCTTATAATGCCGAGTGTTAAACAAGGGGGTATCAAGTACGAGAATGCTGCGAGCAATATTGAACAAGTCCTGGCGGCAACACCCCACAAGGCATCAACTATACGGCCACCTGTCTCCCATCACGAAAACTATCCAAGTTAGACGAACCAGACATGCGGGACATTGCTGGAGAAGCAAGGACGAGCTCATAAGTGATGTACTCCTATGGACCCCCACATATGGCCGGGCAAAAGCAGAACTACATACAGTAGCTATGTGAGGATACGGGATGTAGCCCTGAAGACCTGCAAGAGGCGATGAACGATAGGGAGAAGTGGCGAGAGAGAGTCAGGGATATCTGTGCTAGCGGCACGACATGATGATGATGATGATGATTACCCGAACTGGGATTGAACCCCGTTCTCTCGGACCATTGGCGAACACTCTACCAATTAGTACCATGAGCAGGTGAATAAATAAATAACCTTGACTTATTAAATTGATAAAGGAATAAAAATTAGAAGTGATATTAGGCAATTTTAGCTCTACATTTAATGTAAATTACTTATATAATCTTTATGAATTATATATATATATATATATATATATATATATTCATTTATCAATTTTTGTTTTTATTTCTATTCTATTTTCTATTTTTGAGGGTAGGAGATTGACTATAAATAAAATTAGTCGAGATTGAATTATTTCATTTAAATGATTTAAATTTGATGCATTAAAATAAGATAAGTCTGAATAATAATTTTTATATTATTTTTGTATTGTAAGGCGAATGTACTTTTTCAGCTTTAAATTTGCCTCTGTTAAATTTGGAGTTTGAAGTAATCAGATGTTCTATACATGCCAAAGTTAATTGATACGTAAGGCTACTAGATTTTTATTGGGTTAGATTTATGTAGGCGAAATAAGGGTTTTTTCTTTCTTTTTTGCGTCTAGTCTGTTTGTGAATTGGAAAACAATTATTTTCATCGTTTTTTTAGGTGATCTGAACAAGTTCTGTTAATATTTAGACCATTGCATTTTGATAGATTTTTATTGGTTTATATTTATGTTGGTGAAATAAGGGTTTTTTTCTTTCTTTTTTGTGTCTAGTCTGTTTGTGAATTGGAAAACAATTATTTTCATCGTTTTTTTTTCAGTTGATCTGAAGAACTGTTAATTTTTAGACCTATGCTTTTAAATAGAATGGAAAAAAAAACTTTATTATTTCAATGTGATCAATTGTTGTTTTTTTTTATTTTGAGAATATATATATATATATATATATATATATATATATATATATATATATATATATATATATATATATATATATATATATATATATATATATATATATATAATTTTGCTGCTGTTCTAAAGAGAGAAATGTGGTTGAGTGTTTGCTAATGGGCCGGGATACTGGAGTTCAATCTCAGGTTGCGTCTCACCAAAGACTCAAAAAATGGTACTCGATACCTCTTTGCTTAACACTTCGCATTATAAGGTACATTTCAAGGATAGAGTAGAGCAAACCAGGGAAAGGAGTAGCGCCCTCCCCTATACTCAAGTATAGTAGCTATTGAAAAGGGAGCCTTCGAGTAACCCTAGACTATGGTCGCCAACTTTACTCACTAACTTTACTTAGATTCAAGAAGAGATTTGTATATTTTTTTTTTCAGGATTCATTCATTTATTTTGTTCTGACAGACTGTTTCGTTGTATCACAACGCTTTAGTGTGTCTAGACACGTGAGATGCTCCAAGCCGGGCTCGAAATCAACCAAACTTTACGTCAGGCATTGTGTCCGCCTAAGGTTATGTCATCAGTCTGACATAATGTTAAACGGATTTCGATCCCAGCATCTTACGTCTCTAGCCACACTGAACAGTTGTGTTACAACGAAACTGTCTGTCAGAACAAAATAAATAAATAAATCCTAAAAAAAGAAGAAAAATACATATCTCTTCGTGGAACTCCTCGTAATATATATATATATATATATATATATATATATATATATATATATAAACTTAATAAAATGATTAGGCTTATTTAGGTTTTGTAAGTGTTAAGGTATGTTGGATTATTTAATGACGAAGTCAGTTTTTTCACAAAATGTTGTATGGCTTGAACTAACTCGCAGCCCAGTATTTTTGCCATTACACTCCAGGAACCCCTCCTCTGCATGATACTGAGCAAAACTTTGATCAGTGCCGTCAAAGTTAAACTAAAAGTTGACAAAAAAAACCCCACAATGCCGATTAAGTAGAAAGTTAAAGTAATTCTCTGACAATTGATGGGACCCTAAAATTTACTGCCACTCTAGGTCCTCGGAGACTGAAGAGTACTGACAATGAAAGTGTACTCTACTCTCCCCAGAACTGGAGTCTCAATTTGGTGTCATGCCAAGAACATCATCTAATTAAAAAGAAACATATACTGTGAGAAAAATCTTTTAAGAATCAATATCGGAATGCAAAATACAATACTCGCCAGTGTGTAACACTATGTAGGTCGTCCGCCAAGAGACGATCCCTTTGTCTGTTTTGGCGCGAAACCGAACAAAGGCCTGAGCCCGCGATCTCGACGTGACCGGAAGTGGGTAAGGGAACGCGAGAGGAGTTGGACAAAGGAACTCGGAGAAGGCAGTTGGCGAAGGGTGGCGCGAGTGGCCAGTCGACACCGGACAGCAGAAGTGACCAGTCGGCATGAGTGAGTCCAGTACCAATGAGGGGAGACCGGTCAAGATAGGTTGGCATTCCCAGTAGCTTTGTTGAAATTTCGCTAGAAATCCACGCTAGCGTTAGTCTACATATGCACACAAGATATGCAGAGTGTTACATAACACCCCTTCCTGCGCTTGAATTAACTCAAGCATATTGTTCGTTGTTCGTTTGTTCTCTTTCCTCCCACTCCTTTGATTGTATTTCTTGTAGCTATGAAGAAATGTGCGATGCCCCTATCAGAACGACGAGTAGATCACCGGCCCAGAAGTGAAATGGTTTGAAGAAGTTGATGTATTCGGGGGACCGAGAAGTTATCGTCACAAGTGGCGTAAAGAAGGTAATCGCTGTTTGTGGTTATCTTATTCACGCCTTCTTCAAAAGTGTCTAATAAATTTAAGAGGAATGGGACATACCCATTATTGTTCATAGGTAAGGTATATAACAGTCCTTTTGGCATACTGCGTAAAGTCGTTGGATGTGACCTCGAATTAAAAGAGTTCAAACTCCAGTCACGTCATTGCTTTTATTTTTGAACAAACCCTTGAGAAACGTATGAAACCACTTATTCATCAGTTATGGGTTAAATCGCATCACTTCTTCTTTAAGGATGGCCTTGGCTTTAAATAACTCCTGAACATTGATACACAATTGAAAAAAAAAAAAGAAAGAAAAAAGAGAAACATTAATCGACTAAAATTTTCCTCTGAATATTCTAGCCGATCTCAACAACGTTGTGGTTCAAATTCTACCTCAGATTTCCAATTTCTCCAGTCTTTTATCAAAGACTTTGGCGACCATTCCAAGTGTTCCAACTGCTATAGGTATCACCGTCACACTTATGGTTTTATTCTGTGGTTCACCAGAACGGCAAAATCAATAAGATTGCATGTCTTTTTTTAGTATTAATTTCACTGACAGAAATTAGGAGATCCGTTTATATCTCAAGATCCCAAAGAATTTCAAGAGTCTAATTTTCTAAGAATGCATTCTGGTTTTTGCATACACTTTTTGGTATTATGGTTAAATCCTAATCTCTTGCACAATTCCTAGTTGACTATCTTCCCCATCCAGGCGTGCCTAGATTCGTACTTCTTTTGTGCATGTTTGCTGCATTCACTTATTATGTGAATAACCGTTTCGCCAACGTCTCCACAAAACCCAGGCCCAGTCGGCTGACTGACTGCATTTCTGCAGAAGGATAAGACTCCCCTAATGAGTGTCCTGTGGCCCAGTCGGGTGGAGCTGTAGAAGACACTGACTGAATTTCTGCAGAAGAGTAAGACGAATGCCCTGTATAGGACTCTAGACAATCTGATAGTGAAGTTATAGTATGGCTGGAGCTTTGGGTAATGCGGAGTACCCCTTTATTGCCACTGTGGCCCAGAGTGGTAGCATCTGATAGGGTCCTATCCATGGGTTATATAGAACTAAACTACGTATTTAAGCTAAACTGAATTGCTTGAAATAGAGGTATTTTGACATTCAAACTACGTACATATACTGAGCTGAATTGTTTGAAATAGAACTTTTCCGATATTTAAACTGCTTGCTTATGCTAAACTCTTTAAGATAGAACCATTTATATGTATAAACATGGATTTGGCATTTAATAACTGGTAATGGTTGATATGCCATAAAACCAAATGAAACCACATATCGTACACTTGCGATTTGCCTTTGTATTGTCAATTTCCACTCAGATATAATTGGTCCTTATGGCGTTGTTTTGTGCTGATATTAAAAGAGATTCAGCTTCTCTGTTAAGGTTTATTTTTCTTAGCCATATTATAGCATAACCAGAATATGTGGTTACGTAAAAATTTACGGATCAGTAAAACATAGCGATACGTGAAAAACACTGACGACTTTCTTTAGTTCAGGTACGAAACTTCTTGACTGTTAGGTTTTCAACACGAGGAGAGAGGGACACAATTTTTACTATGCTGACTGTTCCACCTGACTTGACAACGCGCGTCGCATCTCGTAGACCCAACTGGACTGGCCTCACCCAGGTCCAAAAATCAACTCCTTCGTCTAGCTTCGAATCTCAATTAACTGCTTTTTTTCAAAAAAAAACGCAAATCCTCAGCCCTTCGCTTCCGGGCATGACGTCATTCACATCTCCAGTTACGTTTCCTATCCGGGGGTTTTATTATGACATCTGTTATTGTCACATCCTCCCGGCATGAGCATGAACACCTGCGCTCCATGTGTGCCCCTGCTCGGGCACTAAGCCGAATAGTTCTAAGCCTAACTAAACCGAAAGATAAGATATAACCAACGAAAAATGATAATATAAAAAAGATCCTTCCACAATTATATAACAATATCCAGGTCTTCCCGAATGTTATCTCCCTAGTTTGTCGCTTGAAATATCCGTACAGTTGTTTTTTCCCATTTTTTTTTTGGTTTTTGTTGTTTTTTGTTAGTTCTAATGTTGCTAACGGTGTTAATGTATTTTAACCCAAAGATTGGACGAGGCGGGCCCGGGAGTATTTACAAGGAAGAGATGACTTTATACTCTTTAATAATCCTGGAGTTTATATCGTTGGACTATATCTTTATTCTGTATTCACTAATCCTATGTTCTTGTCTACAAATAGTTTCTCTATTGTATATACTTTTTCCTGAGAATACATCTCTATTTCCTCTCATATCGTGGTTTGTCCTTTATTTAATATTACAAGCGTTCACTAACTAGAATGCAACAAATATCAAAGCAGTCCTATTTCAAGGAATTCAGTTTAGTTCAAACAATTAAGTTTAGCGCAAGTACAGTTTCAATGACAAAAACGGTTATCTTTCAAGTAATTCTTTTTAGCATAAGAGTGTTTAGTTTTATTTGACCCATAGATATGATCCTATCGGGTGCTACCACTCCTGGCCAGAGTGGACCTGGGAGTGATTGCAACGAAGAGGTACTCCGCATTCTCCAAAGCACCAGCATTACTGGAGCCTCACCATCAAATTGTTTAGTGTCATATCCAGGACACTCGTTTGGGAGAGTTTACCTCTGAGCAGAGATGCAGTCAGTGTATTCTACAGCTCCAGCCAACTGAGCAATATGCATAAAGACACAGTGCATATGTATGCATATCTCTATGGGTGAGTGGAAAAATAGGCGTACATAGATGCGAGCGAATATTAGTATCAAAGGGATTGATAATTTAGTGAGCGCTTCAGATTTTAAAATATAATAAAGAAAGAGTAGGTGTAACGTTACGAGACTAAATAAAATGTGTGTTACGCTGCCTCACCGATACGGCACCGTTTGGAACAGCAGAAGGTGTTACACTTCTTAAATGCAAGACAAACAGTTCATTACTATAACTGTTTTTTTTATTAGTCAGCCACGAAACGAGAGAGAAAGACAGACTGGAAGATATATTGTTGTTACGTAGAAACGCTATGAAATTTACAAGGGGGTGGGGTAGACGAACAAAAACACTCGATTCCTTCACCCCGTTTGTCTCCTTGCTATAAAAGGTTCGAATCTTCAACCCCCCCAAAAAAAAGTTATAAGTTATAGTATGGCTGGAGCTTTGGGTAATGCGGAGTACCCCTTTATTGCCATAATTGGGGTGTCCTCGTGGTGTAATGGTTAAAGCGATGAACTGCGGAATCGTAGTACGCGAGTTCGTACTCCAGTCGCGCTATTACGTTCACTTTCGGGCAAATACCCTTGGGAAAGGTATGAACCCCCTTATTCTCCCTCCAGCTATGGGTAAATAGTAGGACGGACAAGGTTCTTCAGCCTTGGTGAGGCAACTAGTCTAGGAGAAGGAAAACTCTGAATTCAAACCTGTTAAACTCCGCTTAAAAATTGACCTTGTGTCATATCCTGCCCGAGCGGAGGGGTTGGTAAATAGTACCCCTTTATTGCCATCGCACCCAGGTCCACTGTGGCCCAGAGTGGTAGCACCTGATAGGGTCCTATCTATGGGTCATATAGAAACTAACCTACGTACTTATGCTAAACTGAATTGCTTGAAATAGAAAAAAGTTTCGAATCTTAAAACCTCAAAAATCAGAACTCGACTGCCCAACTCTCTTCACTTCCAAAAAGATCTTCCTTGTATAATTTCGCTTAATTATTCCATTCACTAATTATATAAGAAGATTTGTCATCAACTTTTCATACCCGATTGCTAAATCAGCTGTCAAAATGTTTTTATTTTAAATATCCAGCCCAACAACAACGATTTTAAAACAGGACCTTTGTTATGACACACAGGCTGTCGTCCTATATTCTGCAATATGCACAACAACATGCACAACAAGTATACCATGTGACCTACACTTCTATTCAAAGTCCCTTGATAACTCACAATAGATCCCTGTAATCAAATAATTAACTAATATACTCAATTATTATCCTTAATTGTATTACGTGGAATTATGGGGATGAAATGGTTAGTTTTTTGTGTTTTTTTAATGCTTATAATAAACTGATGCATGTGGCGCAGGTGTGGTCATAGTTTAGAAGACAAAGAGTTTAACAGGTTTGAATTCAGAGTTTTCCTTCTCCTAGACTAGTTGCCTCACCAAGGCTGAAGAACCTAGTCCGTCCTACTATTTATCCATAGCTGGAGGGAGAATAAGGGGGTTCATACCTTTCCCAAGGGTATTTGCCCGAAAGTGAACGTAATAGCGCGACTGGAGTACGAACTCGCGCACTACGATTCCGCAGTTCATCGCTTTAACCATTACACCACGAGGACAGCCCCACAAAAAAGCAGGTGGTTGAGATTTAAACTTAGACGGGGCGAGTTGATTTTCGGAGCTCACCGAGGCGAGACCAGTTAGGGTCTACGGGATGCCCGCGCGTTGATTGAGTCAGTGAGTTGAGAGCTGACGATTTACGAACAGTCAGCATAGTAAGAAATTGTGTGTCTCTCTCTCTACATGTCGGAAAACCTTAAATTCAAAAAGGTAAATAAACGATTCGTACCTGAACCAAAAGAGGGTCGACAGAGTGTTTCGAGTGTTTCGCGGGTTCCTATGCATAATGAACGTTTTCGTATGTTCTACACATCTGTAAGTAAATGTACATTTCACGTACTCCTATGGACCCCCCATATGGCCGAGCAAAAACTGGACGACCAGCTCGAACATATATACAGCAGCTATGTGAGGATACGGGATGTAGCTCTGAAGACCTGCCAGAAGCGATGAATGATAGGGAGAAGTGGCGAGAGAGGGTCAGGGATATCCGTGCTATCTGCACGACATGATGATGATGTTACAGTTACCGTGGATTGTCAGAAAGGTTTACGGTTTGTGAAAGAGTTAGCAGACAGCTTTTGAACACAGTCATAAAAACGCTTGTATTTTCAGCTATTAAAGAAAAATGTTTTACATTTTATTTATTACAATATGAACGTCTACTAAGTGTACTAATTCCATTATTTTTTTCAAAGAGGTTTCACATCGATACAATGAAATATCTAATCTAAATAATTTAATTTACGTTATGTAAAGAAAATTTTATCAAATGGGAACGGTGAGCAATGAAAGAAAAAATGTTATCTTTATCTTATTTGTAATTAGTTTCTTTACTCCTAAAAAAACTAACGAAACCAAAACAAAACAAAAAAAAAACTGTAACAGAACAAGTGTGTGAATAGAGATACAATGAAATATCTTATCTACATAATCTAATTTAGGATATTTAAGGTATACTTTAAGAAGCTGCAATTAAAGAAAAATATTTTGTATCTTATTTATTATTAGTCTATTTACTGCTACATAAAAACATCTAAGCGAAGAAATAAGTGTGTTAATTTAATCTTTCTTTTGCAAAGCCGTAGTATATAAATACAATGAAATATCTTATATATGGTTATATATGGTCTACTTTATCAAATTGGAATCTTCAGTAATTTAGGTCATATATGCTTATTGACTACAGAAACTAACCCAACTACTAAACTAACGTATCTTTATGTTAATTCTTTTTTTTATTGAAGTGGCAAAATATTTTGAATCCAATCAAATTCCAAAAAAATTAGAGTATCTCCAAGACTCAAAAGTCGTAAATTGATTGCTCTTTTCAATTTAATTCGGCTTCGTGACCTTTGAAATTAATTATTGTTTTTTAAATGAAAATACAACCGAAGTGTTTAGGTCTTTATTTTCCAGTGACCTTTAAAAAGTCATATTGGTTTGGTTTGGTTTAATTTTATAGCATATCCATATTTATCAACCCTCCCGCCCGGGCAGGATATGACACGAGGTCAATTTTTAAGCAGAGTTTAACAGGTTTGAATTCAGAGTATTCCTTCTCCTAGACTAGGTGCCTCACCAAGGCTGAAGAATCCAGCCTGCCCTACTGTTTAACCATAGCTGGAGGGAGAATAATTGGATTCATACCTTTCCTAAGGGAATTAGTGCTATGTGAAATGCAATCAGCCACGTCCATATGGCATATCAACCATTATTGGTTATTTAATGCTAAATCCTGTTTTTACATATATATCAAATATATATGATTTGTAAACACATTTTTAGATACACATAATTAAATGAGCAAATAATCGTATTTCTAGCAATTCAATTTTGTATAAGGCAACAAAGTTAAATCGTTCAAAGTATTGCTATGTTCTACTAACAATTCAATTGAACATCAGTCATTTGTTTACCCACAGTTAAATGATCTAAGAGACAATACAATTTTGCATAAGTCATTTGTTTGTTCTCAGTTTAAATGTCAAAAGTTTTATTTAACCTATTGATAGGAACCTTTCAGATGGTATCACTCTGGGTTTGAGTGGACCTGGGAGTGATGGCAATTAATGGGTATTCGATCGTCCCTAAAGCTCTAGCAATATTGAAGCCTCATCATCAGATTGTTTAATGTCATATCCAGGCGATTTGTTTAGTGGCGGGGGCGTCTTACCCCTCAGCAGAGATGCAGTCAGTGTATTCTACAGCTCCAGCCAACTGGTCTATCATAAAAAAGGTCGTAACATTGACATTTTTATATTTATATTGTTCGATTAAACAACCGCAACAACATAAAAATGTAATATAATGGCCGAGGGATTTCGGTTCATGCCTTTGGGTTTAGTTAGGCTGAGAACCTTTCGGCTCTGTACATAGGTTAGTTAGGTGCGACATTAAAACAGGTGTTCACACGCTCGCTCAGAGCGGACGTGTCACTCAGAGATGTCACATTAGCCCGAGATGGGAAATGGGGTTACACAGTGCGAGTGACATCACGCACTGGAAGTGCGTGGAGGATTTTGGGAGATTTTGAAAAAGCAGTTAGTTGAGATGAGACCTGCCTCGGGGGATGACGGTTGGTTTTCACTTGCTTGCGGAGACCTTTGTGGCGGGTGCCACACGTGTTGGTGTTGGTGGTGGGGAGATGAAAAACCAGAATAGAAAGAATGTGTATCTCTCTTTCTTACATCGAAACCTTTAACTCAAAGGTAATAAAAGGTTTCGTACCTGAACAGAGAAGTTGTTACGTGTTTTTCGAATTTCGATATTCCTATGTTCTATATATGTAATGAACGTCCCATGTACATTATGCATATTCATGTATATGGCTATGGTACAAAGAGAAAATGTTTTGATATAGATAATATTCTGACAAAATGTATGAAATTACGCACCCTAACTCAATGTGCAGCGTATGACTTAAGATTAACTTTTAAGCGAAAATTTACTCGTTTTGAAATTAGAGTTTTCCTTCTTTTAGATCGGCTGCTAAACAAAGTTTAAACAGCGCAGTCTGCCCTACTATTCTCCCATAGTTGATGCATACCTTACCCAAGGTTTTTACAGCTTTGTAAAATGCAAACAGACACGTCAAGGATTTGAACTCGGTTTTTCGTGTCCATATCCTACAACTATAACCGTTACACAACGAACGCCTCCAGATAAAACACCTGAGTAAAAACAATGTTCAGTTAAAGGAATACTATTCACTGGAAAGAAAATGCTTATACATTAAATATAGAATTTTTAAGTTGTTAAAGTTAAGATCCTTGGAACAAAAAAGGTCAAATTACGAAATGTTATCAAATTTAAATGAGATTATTGTCTTGGTATGACACTTAAGTGAAAGTGTATTATGTTGAAAGACCTGAAACATCTTATGAGCTTGGGAATAACATCACTGACGATGTGGCCAGGGACACCTGAGGGTGTATTCCTTGAAATAAGTTCATGTAATAGTGAAATTCTTATCTGGTTTCAAAGAACCTATTAGGGCCTATCAATTGGTTCAATAGATTTGTATAAATAGTTTATATTCGATAGAACCGCGCGCAAAAAAAGTTGTTGTATTTGATGTTGTATAAAATATTGTTTGCATTTGATTGGATCTTGTACAAAAAATTGTTTTTATTCGATAGGACCGTAGACAAAAAATTGTTTTTATTCGACAGGACCGTGTACAACAAATTATTTTTATTCGACAGAACCGTGTACAAAAAAATTTTTTTTATTCGACAGGACACTGTGCAAAAAAATTGTTTTTATTAGACAGGACCGGTGCAAAAAAAAATTGCGTTTATTCGACAGGACCAAGTGCAAAAAATTGTTTTTATTCGATAGGACCGTGTGCAGAAAATTGCTTTTATTCTACAGGGCCATGTACAAAAAATTGTTTTTATTCGACAGGACAGTGTACAAAAAATTGCTTTTATTCGATAGGACTGGGTACATTTTTTTTTTTTATTCGACAGGACAGTGTACAAAAATATTTTTATTCGACGGGACCATGTACAAAAAAAATGATTTTATTTGACAGGACCGTATACAAAAAATTGTTTTAAATTCGACAGGACCATGTACAAGAAATTGTTTTTATTCGAAAGGACCGTGTACAGAAAATTATCTTTATTTAATAGGACCATATACAAAAAAAAATTTTTTTCGATATGCCGTGTACAAAAATTTGTTGTATTTAATTGGACCGTGTGAAAATAATTGTTTAAATTCGATTGGACCGTGTTCAAATATAACACCCTTTCGGAAACAATTATGCAATAGAATTCATAAATGAACGTGCAAGAAACTCGATTTCCAAACCCCATGCCATGAAATATCCCTAAACGAGTTGATATGCCGTTAAAATCAATCAGCCAATCAAGCAATCAACCGAATGATTTCATCTTTTAAACATGCTGTACTTGGGTTTTTTTTAGTCACAAACTGAATTATTAAAATTCTTTTAAGTTGTAAAAAAGTAATAAGTTCGAAACATCTATCGGATTTGTATTGGCAAAATTTGGTGTATGAGATATTCGTTGGGTATAACGGTAGCCATTCTGCAGTAATACTATGTTGCAGATAAAGAAAATTTCATTTTTAAAATAAAAGGAAGAATAACCTCATACGTGTAAAATCGACTCACACACACACACACATACACACACACACACATATATATATATATATATATATATATATATATATATATATTATAACTGTGTTGATTGTCACTAAATCACTTTGTGGGTTTGTGTCGAACCAAGTGCAATATAACATGGAGAGTGCTTAATATCTGGGATAGAGATATTATATAATAATAATAATGATAAATAAATAAATATTATATTTATATATTTAATGCCATGAAATTTAGTCTGCGACTCCTGGGTTTCATGGAGTTTTTACAAAACAACAATCATCTGGCAGTAAACCAAATGTTGTCAAATCTATCTATCTATCGATCTATCTATCTATCCCAGTAAGTAAAAATACAGTGGGTATAGTGTTCGACAATGGCCTGGGAGACCGGAGATCACTCCCAGTTTGAAACTTACTATAGACTCAAAAATGGTACTTGATGCCTACTTGTTTAACCCTCAACATTATAGGGTATGGATCAAGGATAAAGTGGAGCAATCCAGATGAAGGAGCTGCCCACTCCCCACTATCTTGCTGTAGTAGCTAATGAAAAGGGAGCCTTCTGGTCACCCTCGACTATGGTCGCCGACTTTACTTATCTGACATTTGTAGATCCTATTAAAAGAAAAGAATTAAGATGGGTTTGAAAAGCTTAAGTTACGTCTGAAATATTAGCGCCCGGGATGGGAATACGCTGACTATATCCTCTAGTAGAGGTGAGACCCAACACCAGAAATGTGCAACCTGGTTATGACACAATGGCAAACAGCGAACGTTTACTCGTTTTGAAATTAGAGTTTTTCTTTTTTTAGATCGGCTGCTAAACAAAGTTTAAACAGCGCAGTCTGCCCTACTATTCACCCATAGTTTGATGTATACCTTGTTACTGATTTGTAAAATGCAAACAGACACATCTAGGATTTGAACTCGGTTTTTCGTGTCCATATCCTACAACTATAACCGTTACTCAACGAATGCCTCCAGATACAACACCCGAGTAAAAATAATGTTCAGTTAAAGGAATACTATTCACTGGAAAGAAAATCTTATACATTAAACATAAAAAATTTTGAGTTGTTAAAGTTAAGATCCTTGAAACAAAAAAGGTCAAATTACGAAATGTTATCAAATTTAAATGAGATTATTGTATTGGTATGACACTTAAGTGAAAGTGTATTATGTTGAAAGACCCGAAACATCTTATGAGCTCACTTATAGTGAGCGAAGCTAGAGTTCTGGAGGTCTGAGGAACCTGTATAATTTCTTCAATGCCATTCTTTATCAGCTAATTCTACCCCTGGTAGGGCTAAATGGATCTGTTTAAAAATATTCATCTTCAATAGAGCCATGTAAAAAAAGGTCGTATCAGAAATAACACATGAAATATAAATATGAATTTACAATGAACGTGGTTCTCCAAAGTTTAGGCGTAAAAATACCTAAATGGGTCATGGCCAATTTGTAAATATGGCCATGCATGTTACATTAACAACCTGATTTTTAACAGACCGAATTAATGTAAACAAAAAATAATCTATTCATGGCCGCAAATGAAATTAGCCTAAAAAGAAAATTAACTTTAAAAATTGAACGAAGAAAATAATATAATCATGTTAGTCGAATTTATCCGACATTATTTTTATTTCTTGCAACATTAAAATGCATATTTACATTTTGTATTTAATAAACCACTGATTATAAACAGCTGTGTGTTACCTTGTTTTACGATTTTCAGGCGCCTATACATTCTGTGTTGTTGATAGACGTTGTTTGGTAAATTTGCAAACGGATAATTAATTGCATTTCTATGCAGAATTTTAAAAGTTTTTCGTGATATTTTGTTTAACAAAAATAGTTAATAAATGTGCTGCATTTGGCTGTTCTAGTGGATATCAAACCAATTGCGGAAAAGTATCGACATTTTATTTTCCTCATGGAAAATCTGATCTCGAGAAATCGGTAAATTTGTTTAACGGTAATGACAAGTTTCATACGAAAAATTCAGTTCTGCTTCAAACATTTGAAAATCATAAAATCAAGGTAACACACACCGTTTATAATTCGTGGATTAGTAAAAGGCAAAGTGTAAATATGCATTTTAATGTTGAAAGAAATAAAAATAACATTGTGGAAAAAGAAATCAGTTGGAGAGAGTGTTACTTACATCTTGCGGACTCTGTTTCGGGGGATATTGTGGCCAACATGAATATCTATCAGCTTCTGATATTTATGGTCAGAATTGAGAGTTGGAGGGGTGAGAGGTGATTACAACCTATATATTCAGGTTCAGTCACCTTTTTCTGGTTCATTCTAAATTGTGTTATCAAGGAGACCAGACAGTTATTTTTTCTACTCCAGAATTTTAGATAGTTCTGTTACCAGACCTTGTTGGGCGGGTCGCTTAAAGAGCAATTCTTCTTTGCAACCCAGATTGCTGCCTGCACTTTAAGTATCGCCCTTCTACTTTTTTTTTCGACAACATCGCAAAAATTCTACCAACACAATTATATTTTTTTTATCTATTCAATTTTCAAAGTTAATTCTCTTTTTAGGTTAATTACATATGCAGCCATGAATGGATAATTTTTTTGTTTACATTAATTCGGCCTGTTAGAATTCAGCCGAGCAATGTAACATGCGGGGCTGTATTTACAAGTTGACCGTCGATGGGTCGAAGTGCCGTTAAAATCAGTAAGTCAATGAATCAATGTGAGATATTTGCAATTTGGATTTCCTGTTTTTTTTATCATAAAGAAATGTTGGTAGTATCTTTGGTTAGACAGCTGCAACTACCATTTATAACAACAGTTAGTCAATTTATCATCAGATGTTATGACGAAAAATGATTGACATTAAAAAATTGGTGAACAAAATTCAGGGGCCAGGAAGAATGAGGAAATACACTTACTTCAGAAAAGGTATCGTTGTCGTCTCTAATATTTCAAACTACTGCATATCTTCTATTTTGAGTAAGATCTATGCTTGTTTGTATTCTTATGTTGTATATTGACCTACGACCCGGCCGGGCTGTCAAAATAGGAAATGCACCGGTGTAAATAACAGGTGCATCCGGTCGAGGGATAATCAGGATATTATACCCTTGACCGTGGACAGGTTGAATGAGTGTAAAATTGTGACGCCCATTAGAAGAAGGTGGGCATGGAACTATTATATAACTAAGTGAAGAGAGGAAGTCAGGCAGTTTGGAGATCAGACCAGTTGGAGAGAGGATACGGTAGAGGAAGCCAGCACCCAGCAGAGGGAGCCCTACGGCCCCTGATTTAAAGTTGGAGATCAGACGAGTTAGAGATAAGGATGGTAGAGAAAACCAGCACTCACAGAGGCTGGGCTCCAGGCCCCTGGTTGAGCAGCCCAGGAGAACGGAAAAGAAACGCAGTTATGGCCAATAGAGTGGGAGTCAATATGTTGCAGTTCTGTTCGGTCTTCAACCCCCTCTCACACACAACCCTTTCAAATAAAGTGAGAGGTATATCTTTCTAAGAACTGTGTCGCTCGTCATTATTTTGTCGTCGTTATGATTATCTATGCATGCATATGAGAATACAACACTTAGAAATAATTTTTTCCCATGTTCTGAATAAATAAGGACTCTATCATCAAACATTTGCAAAAAACCTTTATCGATTTTTTCTGTATTTTCTTTTTGCATTTTTCGTAAAGATCTTCTTTTTTATTTTTAACCTGTCTTCAGTTTTCTCTTCCGAAAACAGATGCTATAAATTCATCGACTGTAACACTTCCAGGCTAGTCAGATCAATCCCAACTCCTTTTCAATAAAAGTCTAATCTAGGTATGGTATTGAAATGTATTTTCTGATGGGAATCTTGTTCTGTGGCCCGCGTGTGAGAATACCCACCTCTGCAACTCGTTGCACAAGTTACTAACTCCACGTCGAGAACTTATGTGTGGCTGGATCGAGCGAGAGGCAGGTTCACAGGGAAAAGAACAAAAACACAACAACTTTGTGGTTAAAACGCCAAGGGAGGATGGAGAGAGTGTAACACTTTGTGGATAATTAGTTCTAGTTTGAGTTTCGGCTGGCAAAAGATTATCTTAACTAACTGGGTCCGGCTGGTAATGTCGGTGTTCGTTGTTTCTTTCTTCCGGCCTAATCAACTTTCCTCGAACCCAAACTAAGTCTGACTGCTAGGACCCAAAACGCACCTATATATATATACAGAATGTTTCATTATTATTTCCGGCCAAGGGACACCCACGAATAAACCCATAACTCTTGAAAAAACTGGACATAAAAACATTTCCTTGCCTAACCGTCTCCGATACAGGGACATTAAATTCAGAACCTTTTAAGTTTTTGACCAGTACCCGACAAGTACTTAACACTTACCCACACCCTTGGCCATATGTATAAAAACTTTCTTAACTAGATTTCCTTAATCTAGTTAATGGGTTTTCCTAACATTTGAAATTTGATACCCAGGCCGAATCTAACTCATCTTGTCACATATATATGTGTATATATATATGTGTGTGTGTGTGTGTAGGTGTGTGTGTGTGTATATATGTGTGTGTGCGTAAGTGTGAGTGTGTGTGCACACATATGTGCGTGGGCGTATATATATACACACACACATGCACGGGTGCACATACGCACGTGTGTTTACATGTATGTGCATATATCCAACTTATAGTGTCACACTCGGGAGTGTAGATGGTTTGGTTTCTTTGTTTAATGACATGTCAACCTTCGTTGTTCATTTAATGCCAAAGCCATCTTTGTAAAAGAACAGTGGTGGTGCTATTTAACCCATAGCTGGGATGATAAGGGGATTCATTCTTTTCCCAAGGGTATTTGTCCGAAAGTGAACGTAATAGCGTGACTGGAGTTCGAACTTGCCTGCTACGATTCCGCAGTCCACCGCTTTAACCATTACACCACGGGGACACCCCCTCGACAGAGTAAAGAAGATATTGCATTAAGAATAGTTATTTAAAGCTATAATCCTTTTTTTTTTACAAAGGATTATCATTAGTTCCAAGAGTCGATGTCATTGCTTGAAAAATTTGAAATCTTATTGTAAATTGAAAATTGTTAATAAATGATGAAATACTTGAAACCATATATGTATTTACCCAACCCTTCCTCACGAGCAGGATGCAACACAGAGTTAAAGCTTTCCTTCTACTCTACCAGTTGACATACCATGGTTAAATGTAATGACTTACCGTGGTTAAATTAAATGACTTACCATAGTTAAATATAATGACTTACCAGGGTTAAATGTACTGAATTAACTACTATTTCTCAATAGCTGGGAGAGGAATAGTTGATTTATACCTTTCGCAAGGTTTGGTTTGGGTTGGTTTGGTTTTATGGCATATCAATGATCGTAAGTTATCTTGTGCCAAATCCTTTATATATATATAAACATTAAATACAATCAAAACCAATTCGTTGATAACAAACTTAAACATCAGTCATTTGTCTACACACAGTTTAATGATTAAACTGTTCTATTTCAAGCAATTCAGTTTAGCATAAGTTATTTGTTTGCTCTCAGTTTTAAAGTCACACATTTCTATTTGACTTTTCTGCAAGGATGCAATCAGTGTATTTTACAGCATCAGCCAACTTGATCACTTTCCCAAGGACATTAGCACAGTGTGAAATGCAAACCATCAGACAATTTGAACTCGGCTCACCTCTCTCCTTTTGCTTCCACGAAAACCGTTACACCACGAGCATCTCCTTGAAGCCATATAGATCTTTGTATAAGAAAAGATTATTATCGTACTATGTCATGGTCCAATACACCACGGTGATTCCTTCCCTTTTGTAAACAACCTGTATTTGTTTTGCGTTTAAAATTTCTGTTCTTGATATGATATTAAACTCATTTCTCTGGTGGGACACCACTACAGATACTCTGGAGAATGTAGAGTTCTTTTTCCTTGCCACAACTCTCTTGAATACTCTAAGAGTGGTAGAACCTGTTAATTGAAATAGATTGCTTTGAAAATAATTTATATAATGGTATGTAAATAATTGATTGTTAATCAACATCTTCAAGTCATGCTGTTAGCACAGATTTCCCTGATTCTTTCTTTCCCTCCGTCCCTGTCATCCATCGCTCTCGGATGGTCTTCTAAACTACATCTTATATCCGTGCAGAGCTGTTCTATGTAAGTTATTGTTAGTCGGCCAACACTGGGACGGCCATGTGAAGGGATCCATTGGAGAATGTTATTCATGAGTATATCATTGCTTCTCCGGCAGTGTACCAAATCCATTTTTATTCAAATAATCGGCTCTATTTCAAACAATTCTGTTAAGCTTTACTACATAGTTTCATCATCATCATCATGTCGTGCCGCTAGCACGGATATCCCTGACCCTCTCTCGCCACTTCTCCTGATCGTTCATCGCTTCTGGCAAGTCTTCAGGGCTACATCCCGTATCCTCACAAAGTTGCTGAATGTATGTTCGAGCTGGTCGTCCTGCTTTTGCCCGGCCATATGTCTGGGTCCATAGGAGTACATCACTGATGAGCTCGTCCCTGCTTCTCCAACAGTGTCCTTTCATGTCTGGTTCGTCTAGCTTGGATAGTTTTCGTGATGGGAGACAGGTGGCCGTATAGTTGGTTCTTTGTGGGGTGTTGCCGCCAGGACTTGTTCAATATTGCTCGCAAAATTCTTGTGTAGTTGCCGTCTAGCTTCTTCTCCAGCCGTTTGGTTCGCCTCCAAGTAGTGCATCCATACAGCAGTATTGATACGACCGCTGCCTGGAGGAAACTGCGTTTCATTTTATCGGTCAGGTCTGATTTCCATATGATCGATAGCTTATCGATAGCTGTCCATACCTTCGTTAGCCGCGTGTCGATGTCCTTTTCGGTTGATGAGACACTGCTTACACAGTTTAGTTGTCAAAAAATACTATTTCAAGCTATTCAGTTTAGTCAGACAGTTCTATTTCAAACAATTCAGTTTAGTATTGGTGTAGATTTTGTTTAAACACAGAGAAATTTCAAAACTTTTCTATTTCGAACAATTTAGTTTCGCGTAAGTAAAGCTTCGATGTCAAAAACAGTTCTATTTCAAACAATTCAGTCAACCATAAGTACGCAGTTTAAATCTCAAAACAGTTTTATTTCAAGTAATTCAGTTTAGGAAAAGTACAGTTTCTTTCTATTTGACCGATAGGTAGGACCCTATCAGGTGCTACCACTACAGGCAAAAGTGTACCTGGGAGTGATGGCAATGAAGGGGTACTCAACATTCTCCAAAGCTCCAGCAATACTGAAACCTCACCATCAGATTGTTTAGTGTCATATCCAGGACACTCGTTGTTGGTTGTGGGGGGGTATTACTACTATGCAGAAAAGCAGTCGGTGTATTCTACAACCCCAAACGATTGGGCAAGGTTAAACAAAGAAACGAAAACCCACCAAAGAAATAGATTTAGTGACAATGATTTTTGTATTGTTAAATAAAAGAAAAGTAAGGTTTGATATTTAAAAAAACATATTTGCATTTTTGCTACATTCTTTTAAAAAATGTTTATTGTAGTTTATGTTGCTGTTTCTTTTTTAAAGAAAATATTTCGAAAATAGATTCTTTTTCTTTTGCTGTGATTTTATTTATTTATTTATTTATTTTCGTCTGCTATTTTGATTCCATATTTTTCTTTTATTTTTTTAGATATTATTTGATGTTAAGTTGGAAAAATATTCTTCTAAACTAAATGGAATAATGTTATATATCAGGGGAGAACAAGTGACAACCACTCTTGTTTATAAAAATTTAAGCTTCTTAAACTGGCTGTCAAGGGTTAATGTGTAACCATAATAGTGAAAAAAGGTTAAGAAAGAAATATATTCAGCTCGATGTAATTTGATTTATGCAAATTCCGACAATCAATTCATTTTTTTTATAATTAACTTTAATAATAAGGTCTTATGGCATGATAAGGGTTTTCTATAAATAGTGATTTATTTTCCCCTTCCAAGTTTCTTCTGTGTGGCCACATCCAGATAATCTCAGGTGAATTACCTTTAAGTATTCAGCAGATGAGTCTATATAATTGTTTTTCTTCGTATTATTATCTCCTTTGGAGTTTTTCAAATCAGCATTATGGTCTTTCACTGGAGTTTGAGTTTAAAATCCAAAAATATACACCTACTGTTACGTTTACTGCACTTTCATTTTTCTGCTGTAAATTTTGGAATATAACATGTTCTATTTTGTCTTTAATTGGAATCATTTTATAAGATGAAGCTTCTTAATCTGAGAATTAATTTTTTTTATTTATTTATTGGTAGTTTTTGTGTTGTTTCTTCTTTTACAACGTTTCGGCCAAATTTTACCTCTGGCCTTCTTCAGGTGATTTTACCGCGACCTCGGATAGGAATGCTGAGTCTTGTAAACGTATCCCCAGTAATTACTGCCTTCCATAGTTGTTGTCTATCGCACCACGTTTTTGACCAAGTAAATCACTAGCCGGCTTGGGTAGGATTTGAAACCGCTATCTTCTGACAATACTCACTTGGCACCGGAGAAACTCAATGCCTCTAACCGCTGCGCCACGGGCCCCGAAGGCGAGCAAGGGTGGATCTTATAAATCCAATCATTTGTTCTCCTGATCTGGTCTTCCAAAGAAGGCCAGAGGTGAAATTTGGCCGAAACGTAGTGAAAAAAGAAACAACACAAAAACTACCAAGATGAGGACAAAATGTCCGCAATAAATGAAAAAAATTAATTCTCATGTTCTATTTTGTCGGTATTATTATTTACTTATAAGAGTTTTTCTCATCAGCGTTAGCTGATGGTTTTTACTGGAGTTTGGGTGACTGCAAATCTCCTCAAGTATCCAGGACTCTTCTCAGTATTCTGGCTGTTCTCAATAATGTTTTTGTTTGGATGGTCTCCACTCGTCCGCCAACTTTCAATTCCTTCTGATAATCCTTTAGTTACTGAACCAAAAGCACCAATCACAGTTGATATAATTGTCACCTTCATGTTCCATAGTTTTTTCAATTCCCTAGCGAGATTTCGGCACTTATCCTTCTTTTCATATTCTTTCAGTTTTATTCAGTGGTCCCCCGGGGCAGCAAAGTCCACAACTTTGCAGATTCTCTTTTTGTTGTTGATTATTATAAGGTCGGGTCTCCTGGCAGAAATTAGGTGATCTGTTTGTAGGTCAAAGTCCCATAGGAGTTTATGAGTGTTATTTTCTACGACAGCTGCTGGGTTGTGCATATACCATTTGTTTGTATGGTCAAATTTAAATTTTTATTTATTCCTTTAGAGTTTTTCACATCAGTGTTAGCTGATGGTTTTTCACTAGAGTTTGAGTGACAGCAAGTTTCCTCAAGTCTCCAGGTCTTGTCTGAGGATTCTGGCCGTTCTCAGAAATGCCGTCATTTGGATAGTCTCTACCCGTCCGCCAACTTTCAAGTCCTCCATGTCTTTTAATAATTCTTTTGTTATTGTGCCAAAAGCACCAATCACAATTGGTACAATCGTCACTTTCATGTTCTGCAGCTTCTTCAATTCTCTAGCAAGGTCCAGGTACTTATCCATTTTTTCACATTCTTTCAGATTTATTCTGTGGTCCGCCGGGACAGCTAAGTCGACAATTTTGCTAATTCTCTTTTTCTAATGTTGATTATTATCAGGTCTTGTCTTCTAGCCAGGATTAGGTGATCCGTTTGTATGTTAAAGTTCCATAGGAGTTTATGCGAGTTATTTTCGAGGACAGGGACTGGTTTGTGCATATACCATTTGTTAGTATGGTCAAATTTAAATTTCTTGCACATTTACCAGTGGATCACCTTGCCGACCCAGTCTTGTCTAGTCTTATATTCATTCTGTGCTAATTTGCTGCATTCGCTTATTATGTGATTGATCGTTTTGTCCCTGTCACCGCATCGCCTACAGTTACTGTTTTGTTGCGTCTTATCTATTCTCGCTTTGATATGATTGGTCATTATTATTATTATTATTATTATTATTATTATTATTATTATTATTCACTCATTAGAGCTTTTCACATCAGTGATAGCTGATGGTTTTTCACTGAAGTCTGAGCGACAGCAAGTCTCTTTAAGTCTCCAGGACTCTTCTTAGTATTCTGGCTGTTCTCAACAATGCTGTCGTTTGGATGGTCTCCACTCGTCCGCCAACCTCCAAGTCCTCTAGTCCCTTTAGTAATCCCTTAGTTACTGTTCCAAACCCACAAATTACAATTGGTATTATTGTCACCTGCATGTTCCACAGGTTTTTTCAGTTCCCTAGCAAGGTCGAGGTACTTATCCTTCTTTTCACATTCTTTCAGTTTTATTCTGTGGTCAGCCGGGACAGCAAAGTCGACTATTTTGCAAGTTCTCTTTTTTTGTTGATTATTATTCAGTCTGGTCTCCTGGCCGGGATTAGGTGATCTGTTTGTATATTAAAGTCCCATAGGAGTTTATGCGAGTTATTTTCTAGGACAGGTGCTAGGTTGTGCATATACCATTTGTTAGTATGGTCGAATTTAAATTTCTTGCTCATTTCCCAGTGAATCACCTTACCGACCCAGTCGTGTCTCGCCTTATACTCCCGCTGTGCTAATTTGCTGCATTTGCTTATTATATGATTGATGGTTTCATCTCTGTCACCACATAGCCTGCATTTGCTATTTTGTTGAGTCTTATCTATTCTCGCTTTGATATGATTCGTTCTTATGGCGCTGTCTTGTGCTGCTATTAGGAGAGATACTGTTTCTCTCTTAAAGTTTCCTTATCTTAGCCATGTCCAAGTTTTGTCGTGTGAGATATTGTTTATTAATCGTTTAAAACGGCCATAGAGTTCTTTTCCTTCCCATTTTTGTTTCCGAGTTATTGTCATTCTGTTGTTCATCGTGTTCTCAGTTTCGTGTCTGGTGGCTGTAATGAGTCCTCCTTCGCTTTTTTGTATATAGTTTTCGAGTCGATGTATGGATGTCTCAACGTTGTCTTCAATGCCGGCAAGTCCTCTTCCTCCCTCTTTTCTTGAAACATATAGTCTGTCAACGTCGTCTCTGGGATGCAATGCCTTATGCATTGTAATTAGTTTTCTTGTTCTTTGGTCCATTTGTTTAAGTTCGTCTCTGGTTCACTTGAGAAAGGGTCCGGAATATCTAACGACAGACACAGCCCAAGTATTTATTCCTTTGATATGATTTCTGCTATTTGAGTTTGGTTTTTCTGAGGTATTCTTTCTGGATTTTTTCTTTAATTTCTGCTTGTTTGATCGTGTCAGCCTCCAAGATACCCAAGTATTTGTAGGTTTCGTTTTCCCCAAGCGTTTGTCTAGTTCCATCCTGTCAGTTAGATGTCATTTGCCACTTTTCATTACAAGCATTGCACACCTTTCATATGTTCCGGCTGTATATCCTAACTGTGTGTATTAGGGTTTCCAGTTCTTTTTCATTTTTTGCAAAAAGTTTGATGTCGTCCATGTACATGAAATGATTAACTTTTTCCTATGAACTGCCCTGTGTGTATCCGGCTGTGCATTTTCTGAGTATGTGGTTAAGTGGCATCATGGCAATTATGAATAGTAAGGGTGATAGAGCATCTCCTTGGATGATCCCTCTCTGGGTCTTTGCTTCAGCTAATTTTCTTCCTCCTGCTGTCAGTTCGACTCTCCAGGTTTTCATAGTTTTGTCGATGAAGTTTATGACTTTGTCTGATATTTTGTACATTTTGAGGCTGTTTATTATCCAGCTATGCGGAACCATATCATATGCCTTCTTGTAGTTAATCCAGGCCATAGCTAAATTTTTCCGTCTGGTTTTGCTCTCATCTAGAATGTGTTTATCTATTTAGAGTAATTCTGTTGTGCCTCTGGATCCTTTGCAGCATCCTTTCTGTTCGTCAGGGAACAATCAGCGGCTTGTTAGAGAGTGGTAGATCTCTTCCCTTATTTGAGGCTGTTTATATTTTCCACATCATTGGTAGGCAAGTTATGGGTCTGTAATTGTTGGGGGCTGGTTCCTTTGTTTGGGTCCTTTTGTATCTATGTGGTCCTTCCTTTAGTCATCCACTCAGGTACGTGCGCTGTTTGTATGCAATTGTTCGTTTCTAATACTAGTCTGTCGTGAATTGAGGTGAACTTCTTGAATCAGAAACCATGTATTCCATCATGACCTGGCGTTTTCCAGTTTGATACCTTTTTAAGTGTCAATCAGTGTGTATTTCAGCTTTCGGGCTTCTTCGAGTTGTTCTAGTTCTCTTGTGATATGGTTTATCCATTCAGCCTTTTCATTATGTTGTTTTGGTTGCCAGAACCGTTCGGTTTCTTTCGCTTTCGGCTGCTGATGTGTTTTATAGTCATCCCTCCCAATTGTTGATAGAAGTTCATTATTATTATTATTATTATTATTATCATTATTATTATTATTATTATTATTTTACCCAGTGAGTTTTATCACCAGTATAAACAGTCTTTTTTTTTTTAGTGAAGTCTAAGTCATTGCTAATCTCCTCCGCTCTCTAGGATACTTCGAACTCGATTTCAGCATTGCTGTGGTCTAGACATTTTCACCTCTTCCTATAATCTATCCTTTCGTTACTCACTGTATTTTTAGGTTCTTGGGGATCTATGTTTGTCTTTAAAATAGCTGTCGGCAGACGTTAATGATGATGATGATTTAGATAGAGAGCAAAAGGGACAGACTGACCGACACACAGGCACGAACCCACAAGAACGAAATAAAGAAATAAATAATTCTTAAAAATATATAAATCTCTTAGTGGACCTATTCTTTTTGAAATATTGACTTTTTTTTCTCTCTTTGGACCAACAAAAATTAAAAAAAAAAAACATATATATATATATCATCATGTCGTGCCACCAGCACGGATATCCCTGCCCCTCTCTCGCCACTTCTCCCGATCGTTCATCGCCTCTGGCAAGTCTTCAGAGCTAAATCCCGTATCCTCACGTAGCTGCTGAATGTATGTTCTAGCTGGTCGTCCTGCTTTTGCTCGGCCATATGTGGTGTCCATAGGAGTACATCACTTATGAGCTCGTCTCTGCTTCTCCAGCAGTGTCCCGCATGTCTGGTTCGTATAACTTGGATAGTTTTCGTGATGGGAGCTAGGTGGCCGTATAGTTGGTGATTTGTGGAGTGTTGCCTCCAGGACTTGTTCAATATTGCTCACAGCATTTTTGTGTAATTGCCGTCTAGCTTTTTCTCTAGCCGTTTAGTTAGCGTCCAAGTAGTGCATCTATATTACAGTATCGATACGATTGCTGCTTGGGAAAAACTGTGTTTCATTTTATCGGTCAGGTCTGACTTCCATATGATCGATAGCTTATCGATAGCTGTCTATACCTTCGTTAGCCGCAAGTCGATGTCTTTTTCAGTTGATGAGACACTGCTACTAGGTAGGTGAACTTGGTTACCAATTTCAGAGAGCTTCCGTATAGTGTGGAAAAGTCGCCTCTTTGATTAACGCACATGTATTCGGTTTTGTGTGCATTGACATGGAGGTCAATGCCTGCGGCGGCATGTCAAATAAGTTTAAGAACACACACACACACACACACACACATATATATATATATATATATATATATATGTATATAAACACGTGTGTGAGGGATTGTGCGTATAGATTTACCCATAGGAGAATATGACACGAGTCCAATTTTTAAGTGGAGTAAACTTGTATGTAAAGTGGGTTGAACCACACACACACACACACACACACACACATATATATATATATATATATAATGTATGTGTGTGAGTGACTGTGGTGAGGATTTACCGAAGGGAGAATTTGACACGAGGTCAATTTTTAAGTAGAGTAAACTGATGTGTCAAGTGGGTTGAAGCACACACACACACACACACACACATGCGTGGGTGGGTGCGTGCTCGAACACACGTATATTTTAATGAAATAACTACATTTATAAGTAATGATTGCTCAATATCTTTGGTATAGCTTATATATCTACGTTTGGTGATGGTATTGTTGTTGAACTGAACACCTGCCCCCAGGGTGCCCTTCTACCTTGGCAGTATCTTCTCTGAGCTAATTTTATGGCTTGGCACCCGAGGCACCCCAATACGAGCAATGACGAAGGGACCAAGTATCAGTCTCCAATAATTTTGTTGCATCCTTACTTTTGGTGGGAAGTAAATTAAAAAACATTTTCGCAGCAGGTGTCTCGTGTCGCAGAGGGTGGTATTTTTGAGGATCGCTCACGGAAGGTTAATCGATGGTTGTTGGAAATTTCAGGGTTGAAATTCGTCAATCACGGATGAAAAAATTGATTCATTGGATCACTTCTCACAGTAAAGAAGGCTGTCACCGACAACACTCCAATTCCATTTTCACAGTTCTGAGAGAACATTATTAGAGACGATTTTATAAACAAGTCGAAAATCTAAAGATTTTAAAACATGTTATTACAAACAAAATATCAACAAAATATAAATAATCTACCCCTACAGAAAATACCACAATTTCATTTTTCAAAGTTCAAAGAGAACCCAAACTGTGTAATATATTGACCCTCAACCAAGCCGTCAATCAAGAGATGTGTCTGTGTAAATAAGCGGAAAACAGAGGAAGCAGATGGATGTTAAACAATTCGCGAACACTCTACTATATATATATACCGAGCCAGTAGAGTGTTCGCGAATGGTCCGGTAGACCGTGGGTTCAATCCAAGGTCGTGTCATACCAAAGACTCAAAAAATGGTACTCGATATTGCCTTGCTTAACACTCAGCATTATAAAGTAGAGATCAAGGGTAAAGTGGTGCAATCCAGGGAATGGAGTAGCGCCCTCCCCTACACCTCAGTGTAGTAGCTATTGAAAAGGGAGCATTCGGGTCACCCTCGACTAAGGTCACCAACTTTACTTTTATTTAAATATATATATATATATATATATATATTAATATATATATATATTAAAAATATATTAATATATATATTATATAATATATATATTATATATATATATATTAATCTCTATATTTGATCTATAATTCATTTGTTGAGAAAAAAAAAACACATTTTACAATTTGCAAATTCTACAAACAGATACCCGGGAAAAAAATCTTAGTAAAAAAAAGAAAAGACGGAAAACACACGTGGTGCTTGAAAATAATCCAGGGGCACGTATGTCTTGTCAAAAGAAAAACACGGACAGAATTCCCTTAGATAAAACGTGATAAAGTGCTCAATATATGAGATAGAGCTAATATTATGAAAATAATTTTCACATGGCCGAGAGCAAGTCTACCTAGGTTTCACCATACGGTCAAGAACCGTTTGGTGAAATCTAGTTAGACTCGCTCTTGGCCATGTAGGAATTATTTTCATATATAATGTTACAGATCTGTTAGTTTGAAAAATACATTTTACTTCACTTTTCCTATTGCATATCAACTTTAAAACTTTAAAAAATATATTTTTAATTTTTGTTATAGAAGCTTCCTTTTTTTTTCCTCCGAAACTTTTTCTTATGACAATGACCTTAGGTCAAAGCCAGTTATGAACCATCAATGAATATAGAGGATAAAAGTAATTTTTGTATTTGTCTTATCATTAATGTTTACATGTATACACATACACAAACATATATATATATATATATATATATATATCATTGAACATAATAGACATTTTTTGTCTACATATTTTTTTGTGAATCCTTTCGAATTACCGTATTGATCTTATGATTTTCGGCGGGAATTAGTGCAGTACACACACTCTTCTTAAAAAGTAATAATGTACATACAAAAGTTACATCACTTTTGTAATACACCATCCCCTGATGATGGCCCAAAATCGGGCAGAAAGTACTTGGGAAATAAATAATCATGGAAAATTTATCAACCGATTCCTGCCGAATATCATAAGATCAATACGGCAATTCGAAAGGATCAACAAAAAATATGTAGACAAAAATATGTAATAATGAAGAAATGCTGCCAATATATATATATATATATAGTCACCCTGTCCGGTGGCAAAAGCTGCTTGGTAGCGCCAGGAGTGGCAGTACCGCCTTGAGCTACTGAAACTGTGTTATCACCCCTGGTTGGCGGCTGATGAGGAAAGGGTATTGCACGTGCTTTCATACATTGTATGATGAAAAATTTGAATACCAAGACTCTCTGGAAAGCAAGATGACTCTTTGGAAAGATAAAGTGACTCTCCAGAAAGTTAGAGTGACGTACTGGAAAGACAGGAACGCAACAAATATGGATAATACAAATAGATGCGGAACCACCTTTCCCGTGTGATAACGTAAGAAACGGTTACTGTAAACGCGTAATAACATCAACCGCCGAAAGTAAACGCGTTTTTTTTTAAATCACAAACTGGACACTAAAAATGAAAATTAACTTCCTATGTAGTCTCTGGTCTTAATTTATCTGGCGTATATATATATATATAATTCTCTTAATACCCTGTCCGGTGGAAAAGCTGCTTGGTTGCGCCCGAAACTGTATTATCACCCCTGATTGGCGGCTGATGAGGGCAGGGTGTCGCACGTGCTTTCACACGTTGTATGATAAAAGTCAATATATATATATATATATATATATATATATATACGGGATTAATCTCTTCATCTATCGATTAATCTTATTTTTGTATAATCGAATGCCGAATTTCAAAATTGTTATGCTGATAGAAAGCTCGTTTATTAATGGGGTCGATACTCTTTTGGGACTGACCTGCCTTTTGCTATTAAGGCAAGACTTGAAAACTGACAGATTTTGACATTCTTACTTATTTTCTGTGTTTTTAGTGGTTAAATAATTTGAAAGTCAAATTAATGTTTATTAGCGTGTTGCCGATAAACAAAATTCAGAAGAGAAAGTAAAACTTAATAAGAAAAATAAAAAGTAAACGAAGCACACAGTTGTGATCCTATCAAACATTACATAGATAAATAAAATTATTCTTATTTGCTGAATCAAATTTTGTATTTTCACATTTTGCATACACACACACACACATACATACATACACACACACACACACACACACACACACACACACACACACACACATATATATATATATATATATATATATATATATTGAATAAGCAAGAATATGATATTTTCACATTTTGTATATATATATATATATATATACAAACACACACACACACACACATATATATATATATATATATTAAATAGGCAAGAACATGATATTGTCACATTTTGTATATATATATATATATATATACTCACACAAACATATATATATATATATATATATATTTTAAATAGGCAAGAATATGATATTTTCTCATTTTGTATGTATATATATACATGTACATACACACACACACACATACACACACACACACATATATATATATATATATGTAAAGTCATCCACAGACAGATCTGTTTCGTTCTATCAGAACTCATCAGTGTGGCTAGACATACTAGCTTCCCGTAGCTGGGATCGAAACCCAGTTGACTCAAACGCCAATCAAAACTTCTGCCCCTCAGCCACTAGGAAACAGTATTAAAGAAGTAAATTTTAAACGGTTATGAATCACAATTACTATTGTTTCCATACATCCACTTAACGGCTACCTAGAGCTCAATTCATATTTGAAGAGCCTGGCAATGTAATATAATAGCTGAGGGATTTCGGTTCATGCCTTTGGGTTTAGTTAGGCTGAGAACCTATCGGCTCAGCACATGTGTTAGTTAGGTGCAACCTTGACGCAGGTGCTAACGCGCGTGGGCGCACAGGGCGGACATGTCACTCAGAGATGTCACAATGGCCTGAGATGATGAAATGGGTGACAAAGTGCAGATGACGTCACGCACCGGAAGCGTGCGGAGGATTTTGAGGTTTCGAAGAAAGTTAAGAGAGTTGAAACTAGACGCCGAACGAGGAGGTTCGTCTTTTGGGGCTCACTGAGGCGAGACGAATTTGCGCGCCATGGGTGCCGCACTAGATAGGGGCCAGATGAAGAAGCATAAAAATATTGTGGTCTCTTCCTTATGTCGAAACCTTTAACTCAAAACTAATAAAAGGGTTTCGTACCTGAACAAAGAAGTCGTTACGTCTTTTTGAATTCCGAGATTCCTATGTTCTTTATGTATACATGTTATCTAAATGAGTTATAAACATCGATGTACATTTCCCAAATAGCCATATTATGGCACAGCAACAAATGCTAATGGCAACGCGATTACTTCATTCGCTTTGAGAACTCAACCCTACGGGGGTGGGGGAGTATATATATATATATATATATATACACAAACACACACACACTCACACAACCACACACACACACAGACATATCTTTTTTAAATAGGCAAGAATATAACCTTTACATTATCAGATGTGACGAAACTACAGTCGAATTTTAAAATTTTGTACTGTCTTCACGTTGTATTATGTCCACATGCTCTTGGCAAGTGAGTTCGATCTCCAGTCACAGTAATACACTCGCTTTTGGACTAAGACTCCTTGGAAACGTGTGATCCCCTTTGGGACTCTAGTTGTTTTAAAATGTATCACTTCTTCTACCAGGGTAGCTTTGGATTTAAATAACCTACTAATGTTAATATGACAATAGACAAAACAAAACAAAGAAAAAACGAAACCCAACCTGCACGCAGTGGTGACTCGTGACAGTATTTGTGAGGATGCTATTTCAGAAAAAGTATATAAATTTATCTATATTGTGTAGCGCCCACTTAGAAATGATGTATATATATATATATATATATATATATATATACATTTTGGAATAAGTAAGAAATTATTTAGTTACCCAGTGGTCTAGGGCTGCAGAATACACCGACGGCATCTCTGCTGATGGGTGAGACCCTCTCCCAACGAGTGTCCAGGATATAACACTAAACAATTTGATGGTAGGCTCCAGTAATTCTGGAGCTTAGGGGAATTCGGGGTACCTCCTTTTTGCCACTGCTCCCAGGTCCACTGTAGCCTTGAGTGGTAGCACCTGATAAGGTCCTATCTATGGGTTAAATAGAACTAAACTGCATACTTATGCTAAACGGAATTGCTTAAAATAAAACTGTTTTTACATTTAATTGTGTATAATTAATAAAAATTGTACTTACGCTAAACTGAATTGTTTGAAATAAAACTGTTCTGAGATTAAACTGTGTACTAATGTTAAAGTAAATTTTTTGAAATAGAACTGTTTTTGACATTTCACTGTAAATAAAAAAAAACTGTATTTATGCTAAACTACGATTTCAAATAGAGTTGTTTATATGTATAAAAATGGATTTGGCATTAAATAACCTACAACGGTTGATATGCCATAAAATCAAATTATATCACGATATCATATTATCCACCATTTATTACATTGGGATTCAAATTATCTTGAATTAATCCAGCAGACAACACGTAAGCAACACATATGAGATAACGTGTAAACACTACCTGATCATATTTACCCAACCCCTCCGCTCGGGCAGGATATGACGCAAGGTCAGTTTTTTAAAGCGGAGTTTAGCAGGTTTGAATTCAGAGTTTTCCTTCTCTTAGACTAGTTGCCTCAACAAGGCCGAAGAACCTAGTCTGTCCTACTATTTACCCATACTTTTCCCAAGGGTATTAGTGCTATGTGAAATGCAAGCAGTCCAGGATTTGAACTCGTGTCGCCGTGTCCAATTCCTGCGACGATAACCATTACAACAGGGGCACCTCCTTTGTTTTCTAATCATCAGTAGTTCACCATTGATATTTCGCCAAAAAACTATCGAGAATACTGATAAATATCTATAAATCAGTATAGATCTATTTTTCAGTACATATCAGGGGAAAATAGAATTACTGCAGTTCTATCATGCCTATAAACGATCTACCACTGATCGGTTTAAAATAGGTGGTGTTGCAGTTTCACACTTCCTGTAGACGCATCACCACTGCGTGTGCGACTGCTGACAACTTCCTAGCAACGTTTCTGGTGCGAAAATAGTTGAATTCCAGACCATGTTTCCGTTGTGAATCCGTGGGAAGTTTAGCAGAAATGGTTTTCACTATTTTGACATCAGATTCGATTATTATTAGCCTCATCTTTTCTTGACGCTGTTGCCATGGACATTCGAGGAGTTAAACAATAAACAAGTACTTTCTATTGAGAATTTTCGGCCAGAAATTCTATGTAATTCGGATTGAAGAATAAGTGAAATTAACAAATAAGAACTGAATTTTGATCTGGTTTTAGATCTAGATCTGCGCCTAATCTAGTATTATGTAATTGGATATAGTAAATTTTAGAAGTTCTCTTTTTAGTATATATTTGCTAGCAATTTAGAAGAAAGATTTCCGAAATTATTGTTTACAAAATGCAAGCCTGTTAGTTTGGTTTTATAACATATCAACCATTGTTGGTTATTTAATCCTCTTTATATATATATATATATATATATATATATATATATATATATATATATGATTTGGTTTGGCTGGATTTTATGACATATTAAGCATTGTGGGTTATTTAATGCCCAATCCTCTTTATATATATATATATATATATATATATATATATATATATATATATATATGATTTGGTTGGCCTGGATTTTATGATATATTAAGCATTGAGGGTTATTTAATGCCAAATTCTCTTTATACACACACACACACACACACACACACACACACACACATATATATATATATATATATATATATATATGACTGGGTTTGCCTGGATTTTATGACATATTAACCATTCTGGGTTATTTAATGCCAATTTCTCTTTATACATATATATATATCAAATATATACGATTTGGTTTGGTTGGGTTTTATGGCATATCAATCATTGTAGGTTATTTAATGCCAAATCCTCTTTATACATATATATTAAATATATACGATTTGGTTTGGTTCTATTTTATGGCATATCAACCATTGTAGGTTATTTAATGTCAAATTCTCTTTATACATATATATTAAATATATACGATTTGGTTTGGTTGGGTTTTATGGCATATCAACCATTGTAGGTTATTTAATGCCTAATTCTTTTTATACATATATATTAATTATATATCACTTGGTTTGGTTTGGTTGGGTTTTATGGTATATCAATCATTGTACGTTATTAATGCCAAATCCTCTTTATACAGTAAAGTTGGTGACTGTTGTCGAGGGCGACAAGAAGGCTCTCTTTTCAATAGCGACAACACCCAGGTGTAGGGGGGGCGCTACTACTTTACCTGAAATGCTCTGCTTTACCCTTGATACGTACTTTATATTGCTAAGAGTTAAACAAGGAGGTATCAAGTACCAAATTGAAAGTATTTTGGTATGACACGACCTGGGATTGAATGTAGGTCCTCCATATACATATACAATATATATATAAGATTTGGTTTGGTTTGAAGGCGTATCAATCATTGTTGGTTATTTAATGCCAAATCCATTTGTATACATATAGACAGTCCTATTTCAAACTATTCAGTTTAGCATAGGTACAGTTTTTTTTTACACTCAATTAAATATGAAAAAAATCTATTTCCAACAATCCAGTTTAGCATGAGCACAGATTAAATATCAAAAGAGTTCTATTTCAAACTATATGGTTTAGCATAAGTACACCTTTTAAATATCAAAAACAGTTCTCTTTCTAACAGTTCAATTTAGCATAAGTTTTTTGTTTGTAGTTAGCTAAAATTGTGAACAGTTCTATTTGACCTATAGATATGGTCCTATCAGGTGCTACCACTCAGGGTTAGAGTGGACCTGGGAGTGATGGCAGTGAATGGGTACTCCTCGTTCCCCAAAGATCCAGCATTACTGGAACCTCGCTATCTGATTATTTCGTATCATATCCAGGACATCCGTTGCTGAGGTCTTACCTCTATGTAGAGGTGAAGTCGGTGTATTCCACAGCACCAACCGACTGGGCATGTGGCCTCGTGGTTAAATCGCAGTATCGTAGTAAATGTTTAGTGTCATATCTAAGACACTCGATGGGGGGGTTAATTGTCCGCAGGGATGCAGTCGGTGTATTCTTCAGTACCTGTTAACTAGGCTCTCGTTGGGGGAGTCCTACTTTTCTCTAGAGATGCAGTCGGTGTAGCCCCACCGACTGTGCCGCATATGAATGTCAGAATCTTAGCTAATAAAAGGGTGCATCATAAATTCACGATGAAATTAACTATTGTTAATGGGTTCGATTCTCAATGAATGCTTCATTTTTCTGCCCTTGTGTCAAAGTGGGCTAATCTTAGTAAGTGAATTATTCATTAAGTTACTCTGAAGGTATCGATTCATTCAAGATTACCAGTGTAAAGCATCGTTAAAATTGTTCAGTGTTTTATGGGAAATCGAAACTTAACCTTCTATTTCAAAATTCTTTTAATTTGTTTGTTAGAATTTGGGTTGTCATTTATGAGATACTTAATAAAAAAAAGATACGTCTTGCCAGTAGAAAACTACAGTACCATAATTCCGCCTTGAGCTACCGAAACTGTATTATCACCTCCGGTTGGAGGCTGATGAGGACAGGGTATCGCACGTGTTTTCACACGTTGCATGATGAAAATGAGGATAATTTGTCGCTGATCCTTATGTGCTTGTAGTCATTGCTAATTAGCCAATCTCCTCCTGCTAGTGACTGGCAAAAATCAGACCTGATCGATAAAATGAAACGCAGTTTCTTCCAGGCAGCGGTCGTGTCGATACTGCTGTATGGACGCACCACTTAGACGCTAACTAAACGGCTGGAGAAGAAGCTAGACGGTGATTACACAAGAATGTTGCGAGCAATATTAAAGAAGTCCTGGTGGCAACACCCCACAAAGCACCAACTATACAGCCACCTGCTTCCCATCACGAAAACTATCCAAATTAGACGAACCAGACACGAAGGACACTGCTGGAGAAGCAGAGACGAGCTCATAAGGGATGTATTCCTATGGACCTCTACATATAGCCGAGCAAAAGTGGGACGACCAGCTAGAACATACATACAGCAGGTCTGTGAGGATACGGGATGTAGCCCTGAAGACCTGCCAGAGGTGATGAGCGATAGGGAGAAGTGGCGAGAGAGGGTCAGGGATATCCATGTTAGCGGCACGACATGATGATGATATCTAAAAAAATATTATTTTTTGACACGAAAATATTTAACAAGAAATTATATCTTTAATATTTTAAAATAGGTACTTTTTAATATCCCTCTTGATATATACCAACAAATCTTTATAAGAGACTTGTTTGTCGGATTTAAAAAATACAGTTAAATCACAACTTGGGCCATATATAATGTTTAGATGTGTACTTCAAATAAACTTTGATAGACTTAAACCTGTGAAATAAATTAGATAATCAGACTATGAGTCAAAGAATTTGGATGAGGACCCCCATCAAATGCAGCAAATGAAAGACTTAATTTATAAAAGGAGCAAAAGTCGGAAGAAAAACCACCGTACGTGTTACATATTTAGCTTTGATTGTCGGTTAGTATGGATATCGCAAAAATGGATGTGCAGCTGTGTCTTAAGGTAAACAAGGGACAGCATAAATTGCACTGGAAAGAATATGTGTGGGCGCCCAGAAACTAAATAAGGATGGAGTTTTCGATTCCAGGGTCAATCATTCGGAATCGGAAGTCGGCAGAGTAGACAGGTCAGCCGGAGGGATCAGCAGCTCCCAAGTTAAGAACCGGCTGTGTATCAACCTCCCGTGAAAGAAGCAATGCTCTGAATATGTCAATCACCACGTGGTCTTAATCTTAGGAGTCCTTCGTCTCTCTGTCTGTCTGTCTGTCTCTGACAATAGACGATGTTTTGAATGAAGGGTTTATATTTTCATGAACAGTTGCTGTCACCTTTCTCCCCGCCTCACCGTTATAGAGCTTGTGGTTTGGTTTAGTTTGGTTTGTTAGGGTTTTATTTCATATCAACCTTTGTAAGTTATCTAATGCCAAATCCATTTTTATACAAGTCAACAGTACTATTTCAAACAATTCAGTCTAGCATACAAAAAGAGTTCAGTTTAATATAAGTACGAAGTTTAAATGTCAAAACAGTTCTATTTCAAGCCATTCAGTTTAGCATAAGTACACTGTTTAGTTCTATTTGACCGAAAGATAGGACCCTATCAGGTGCTACCACTCCGGGGCAGAGTGGACCTGGGAGCGATGACAATAAAGAGTTACTCTGCATTCCCCAAAGCTCCAGCATCACTGGAACCTTAATATCAAATTGTTTGGTGTCATATCCAAGACACTCGTTTAGGTAGGGGGTATTACCCCTCTGCAGAAAAGCTGCCAAAGTATTCTACAGCCTTAGTTGACTGGGTAAACTGTTGTATACTCACAACTATAATGATATCAATAACAACATATACATATGCAAAACCACAGGCGACTCTCTGTTGTTCAGATACGAACTGTTTGTTAATTCTGACTTGGGTTCTTCAACACGAGGAGAGAGACACAATTCTGAAAAATCTTTCGTAATCATACTGTGCAAACAACACCCCAACATTCGGCACATCAGGTGGTCCAATCTCAATTTCTCAAAATAATGGTCGGACCCAACTTCTGAATATCATGGTCAGACCCTAATTTCGGAACAGCATGTTCGGACCCCAACTTCACAGCACCGTGGTCGGACCCAACATCTGAACATCATGGTCGGACCCCAACTTCTCAACACCGTGGTCGGACACTAACTTCTCTACACCATTGTCGGACTCAACTTCTGAACATTATGGTTGGACCCCAACTTCTCCACACCATTGTCGGATTCAACTTCTGAACATCATGGTTGGACCGCAACTTCTCAAAACCGTGGTCGGACGCCAACTTCTCAACTCCATGGTCGGACCCAACTTCTCAACATCATGGTCGGGCTCCAACTTCTGAAGATCATGGTGAACCCCAACTTCTCAAAACCGTGGTCGGACCAAACTTCTGAATATCATGGTCGGACCCCAACTTCTGAACATCATGGTCGGACCCTAACTTCTCAACACCATGGTTGGATCCCAACTTCTCAATACCATGGTCGGACCCAACTTCTGAACATCAAGGTCGGACCCCAACTTCTGAACATCATGGTCGGACCCCAACTTCTGAACATCATGGTCGGACCCCAACTTCTGAACATCATGGTCGGACCCTAACTTCTCAACACCATGGTTGGATCCCAACTTCTCAATACCATGGTCGGACCCAACTTCTGAACATCATGGTCGGACCCCAACTTCTGAACATCATGGTCGGACCCCAACTTCTGAACATCATGGTCGGACCCTAACTTCTCAACACCATGGTTGGATCCCAACTTCTCAATACCATGGTCGGACCCAACTTCTGAACATCAAGGTCGGACCCCAACTTCTGAACATCATGGTCGGACCCCAACTTCTGAACATCATGGTCGGACCCCAACTTCTGAACATCATGGTCGGACCCTAACTTCTCAACACCATGGTTGGATCCCAACTTCTCAATACCATGGTCGGACCCAACTTCTGAACATCATGGTCGGACCCCAACTTCTGAACATCATGGTCGGACCCCAACTTCTGAACATCATGGTCGGACCCTAACTTCTCAACACCATGGTTGGATCCCAACTTCTCAATACCATGGTCGGACCCAACTTCTGAACATCAAGGTCGGACCCCAACTTCTGAACATCATGGTCGGACCCCAACTTCTGAACATCATGGTCGGACCCCAACTTCTGAACATCATGGTCGGACCCTAACTTCTCAACACCATGGTTGGATCCCAACTTCTCAATACCATGGTCGGACCCAACTTCTGAACATCAAGGTCGGACCCCAACTTCTCCACACCATAGTCGGAACTCAATTGAATCTTTTTTTAAACTCTTCCAAATTCTCAGCCCATCTCTTCATGACATCATTCACCCTCCTGTCCCATTTTCTGTCGGGGGTTTATTATGACAATGATGATTGTCATATCCTTTGCGCACGAGCGTAAAACTGTCCTCAATGTCTATGCGCTTGAACTCTTTACCTGAATAGTTCAAAGCCCAACCAAACTCAATGATAAAATATAATTAATGAAAAATGAATAAAATTAAAAAATTAATTATATAAAATAAACAGCATGTGGTTATTTCAAGTGACAAAGTAAGAGAATTGCTTTTGAGATGACCTGAAAAGAGAAACTGAATCTAAGGGCAGTAAAATGTAATGCTACTAAGACTAATGATATTAAAGGACGGATAATATGTAATACCAAGTGTAAGTTTTATAGTGATGTCGATTAAACAGTTAATCCCAAAATAGGCAAATGCAGAAAACTTGCACAAATGGAATGCGGAAGAGTGCATAAATTGGTGAGAAAGTGGATCCACTGGTAATAAACGCTAGAGACCCAAATTTTACGATATGATAAATGTTATGTACACAAACCAGAATCTGTTCAAGAAAATGAAACTCAAAAGTTCTCATGATTATATTTCCCCCCAAAATGATCTGCATCACATTTTCTGAGACTCTGATATATACATCTAGCGAAATTGACTGTTTTAGCAAATTCATGGACTTTGCTAGAGAGCTAAAAAAAATTGTGAAACATGAAGGCGACGGTGCTCTTGGACCGTACGAACTTGAGATCAGATAAGAAAATCGATATCTGACGAGACTTGCATTCACTCAGACTCAACTGAATAACAACCAGTTAAAGCTGTTGTGAGAAAATTGCAAAGAGTAGTATAAAATTAGCCACGATCGTAGGGAGGAAAGAGTACATAACTAACCATGACTGGGTGGGAAAAGAGTACAAAACTAAACACGTCTAGGTGGTAAAGGAGTACAAAACTATACATGACTGGGTAGGGAAAGTGATCAAGTTAAAATTGTGCAACAGTTTTTGATTTGACCATACTACCAAATGGTACGAGGTGCGTACGATAAGTTTCCAGCTTTTTTTCGTATGGGCATTTAAAATTGTCGTAGACTCTTGAAAATTCAGTATCTTATTGCTATATATCTTATGAGATAACAGACCAATTTTCATGATTCAAATGAACAGCTACAGCAGGAATTGGAATACACCCTACTAAAACCTGATTGTCCCAGCTGGTGAATTTCAAAAATGCAATGTGGACGTGAGGACATTTTAGAAGAACGATATGCAATAAAATTCTGTTTTAAACTTGGAAAAAATGCCAGAGAAACGTATGGAATGCTTCAGACTGCTTTGGGAGCATCTTGCATGAATCGAGTATCAGTTTTTGAGTGGCATAAAAATTCAAGGAAGACACGGAGTCTGTGAGGGATGATGAGAGGTGTGGGAGGAGTTCGGAAGTCAATACACCAGTGTTGATTGGCCAAAGGCTTAGGGTTAGAGTTATGTTGAGGTTTTAAGGGTGTTCAGGAAGAGATTCCGTCGGAAGAGGATAGCACTCTTCAAATCGGCTCAGTGGAATTTCCACCAGGACAATGCACCAATCCTCAACTCCATCCTTGTCACAGACTATTTGACCAAGATGGGCATCAACACAGTTCCTCAGCTTCCCAGAGTCCAGATGTTGCTCCCTGTGACTTTTGGTTTTTCCCTAAGCTCAGAAGCTGTCGTTATGAGACAATTGAGCAGATGAAAGAGGCTGTGACGAAGGTCATTGACACGCTCATACAAGAGGACTTCGATTTGGCCTTCTAGAAGTTGTTAGAACGGTACAACAAGTGCATTGCAGCCGGAGGAGATTACTTTGAAGGGGACTAGAGTTTCATGAGTGTACTATCAATTAAAGTGCCCATACGAAAAAGTCTGGAAACTTGTATGAAACTCGTACAAACTAGAAGCAGTCCAAGAGAATGAGTCGTATGAAATTCTTTGGGAGTTTGAAATAAAAAAAAAAAACAAACTAATCCTGGCCAGAAGACCAGACCTAGTACAGTGATACCTCGAGATACGAAATTAATTCGTTGCATACGAGATTTTAGTATAACGGTACAAGATTTACCCGATAAATGACATAATCTGTTCCAGCCCGCAAAAGCAGTCGTATAAAGCGTAAATATTTTACCCACCCGAAGGAATATGTTCGTTAATGAGAACAGATTCATTTACATAAATGTTGAACAACATAAGAGCACAGCAAATTTTTCACGTTATCCGACGAAATGAATTCTGGGAGGATCGCTGTCGGGCGCCACTTTCGATTTTCATTTTCGTTTCTTGAATATTTTATCGTTAAATGGGGCAGAAATTTCTCCGAAGCCCATTTTATATTCTGAACTTTTCGTATAATGAGATGTTCGTAAATTAAGGTTCCACAGTATTTTTGAAGAACAATAAAAAGGCTTGCTTTTTTCGTGGTGTACTACAGAGTGAAATCAAACAAGCGATGGACTGCGGAATCGTAGTAAGCGAGTTCGTACTCCAGTCGTGCTATTACGTTCACTTTCGGACAAATACCCTTGAGAAAGGCATGAACCCACTTATCCTCCTAGCTATGGGTTAAATAGTACCACTAATTTTCTTCTAGGGGAATGACATTGGCATTAGATAACCTACAAAGGTTGATATGCCATTAAATATAAAGAAACCGAAACTGAAATGAAAAGATAGACAAATACTCAGATCTTGCCAGAGAAATAAAAAAAATGGAATACGAGGGTGACGCCAATATCAAATGTAATTGGTACGATAGAAATTGTTCTGAAAGCCTTAGAAAAAGGACTGGAGGAAATGGAAATCAGAGGACGAATACAGGCAACATCATTGTTAAAATCAGCTAGACTATAAAAAAATGTTCTGGGGGCCTGAGAAGACTTGCTATCACTCAGGCTCAAGTGAAAGAACCCCAGTTAAAACAAGTAAGAAAAACTTGCACTGAGTAAAATGATAAAGAAAACGGTAGGTTAGATAATTAGTGAATGCAGTAAACTGGATCAAAATATGTACAAAATATGTACAATACTCTTTCAAGTATTCTAGCCAATCTTAATAAAGCTGTAGTTTGGATGGTTCCACTCATCCTTTAATTTTCAACTCCTCAAGTCCTTGTACCAATCCTTTGGTGACTGTACCGAGTACAACAATTATAATTAGTATCACTGCCACTTTCATCTCCCATAGTGATGTCAGAACTTTCCCAAAATTGGACCTCATACTAGTATAGTATGTTACAACTGCAACGGTTAAGGTCAGTTAGTGAGAGATTGTCCAAGCAGGTGACGAGGAGCACGTGTATGGTGTTACCGTTGCAATAAAGCAGGACATTTAGCACGGGACTGCCCGGGAAACGGGAACAGAGACAAGATGGCATTCAGCTCATCTCCAGACAACCAATAAATAAGATGCTGCCAGGTCTTGGTACTGATTTCTGTTTTCGCTTTCCTTCAGTTTCACCCTGTTCTCAGCAGGGACAGCAAAGTCCACATTTAACTGGTTCGCTTTATTTGCTGACTATCACAAGGTCTGGTTGTCTGGCCGAGATGAGGTGATCCGTTTGTATCTCAAAATCCCAGGGAAGTTTGTGCGTTTCATCTCCCAGGACAGATTCTGGGTTGTGCATATGCCATTTATTCGTATGGTCAAATTTAAAAATTCTTTCTCAATTTCTTGTGGATCACCTACTCCACCCCGTCGTGTTTTGTTTTATACTATTTTTTGCTGATTTACTGTATTCGCTTATTATGTGATTGATCGTTTCGTCTCAACACCATATAATTTACGTCTGCATTTATATTGTATCTTGTTTATTTTTGCTTTGACATAGTTAGTCCTTATGGCGTTGTTTTGTGCTACAATCAGAAAAAATTCAGCTTCTCTTTTAAAGTTTCCCTTTCTTATTCGTATCAAAATTGTCTCTAGTGAGATTTGGTTTATTATTATTATTATTATTATTATTATTATTATTTACTCCTTTAGAGTTTTTCACAACAGCGTCAGCAGGGGATTTTTCACTGGATTTTGAGTGACAGCAAGTTTCCTCAAGCCTCCAAGACTCTTCCCAGTATTCTGGCCATTCTCAATAATGCTGTCGTTTGGATGGTCTCCACTCGGCCGCCAACTTCCAAGTCCTCCAGTCCCTTTAATAATCCTTTAGTTACTGTACCAAAAGCACCAATCACAATTGGTACAATCGTCACCCTCATATTCCACAGCTTTTTCAATTCTCTTGCAAGGTCGAGGTACTTATCCTTCTTTTCACATTCAGTTTTATTCTGTGGTCAGCCGGGACATCAAAGTCGACAATTATGCAAATTCTCTTTTTTTACTATAATTAGGTCTGGTCTCCAAGCCGAGATTAGGTGATCCGTCTGTACGTCAAAGTCCCTCAGGAGTTTATGTGTATCATTTTTTAAAACACGTGCTAGGTATTAATATTATTATTTACTCCTTTGGAGTTTTTCACATCTGTATCAGCTGATGGTTTTTCACTGGAGTTTGAGTGACAGCAAGTCTCACCAAGTCTCCAGGACTCTTCTCAGTATTCTGGCGGTTTTCAGTAATGCTGTCATTTGGATAGTCTCCACCAGTCCGCCAAATTACAAGTCCTCCAGGCCTTTCAATAGTCCTTTAGTTATTATGCCAAAAGAACCAATCACAATTAGCACAATCGTTACTTTCATGTTTCACAGCTTTTTCAATTCTCTAGCAAGGTCTAGGTATTATCCTTCTTTCCATATTCTTTCAGTTTTATTCCGTGGTCAGCCGGGATAGCAAAGTCGACAATTTTTGGTTCTTATGGCGGTGTCCTGTGCTGCTTTTAGGAAAGATTCCGTTTCTTTCTTAAGGTTACCTTTTCTTAGCCAGGTCCTGGTTTTCTCGTGTAAGATGGTGTTTATCAGTCGTTTAAAACGCCCATAGAGTTGTTATCCCCATTTTTGTTTCCTAGTTATTGTCATTCTATCATCTATCGTGTTGTCAGTATCGTTTCTGATGGCTGTAATTAGTCCTCGTTCGTGTTTTTCTATGTAAACTTCGAGCCGTTGTATCGATGCATCAACGCTGTCTTCGATGCTGGCAATTTCTCTTCCTCCCTCTTTTCTAGATACATATACTCTGTCAACGTCGTCTCTGGGGTGTAATGCCTTATGCATGGTCATTAGCTTTCTTGTTCTTTGATCCATTTGTTTAAGTTCATCCCTGGTCTACTTGAGAAAGGGTCCCGAATATCTAACGAGGCGCAGAGGCCAAGTATTTATTCCTTTGATGAGGTTTCTGCTTGAAAGTTTTGTCTCGAGTAGTTTTCTAGTTCTCCTGAGATATTCTTTTTGAATTTTTTCTTTCATTTCAACTTGTTTGATGGTGTCAGCCTCCAAAATACCCAAGTATTTGTAGGTTTCCTTTTCTCCGAGCGTTCTAATTTTGTCCTGAATTGGTTGTTCCATTACGTTAGTCATATGTCGTTTGCCACTTTCCATGACGAGCATGGCACATTTTTCTATGCCAAATTCCATTTTTATGTCCTGACTTATATTCTAACTGTGTGTATGAGAGTTTCCAGTTCTTTTTCATTTTTTGCAAATAGTTTGATGTTATCCATGTACATTAGGTCATTGATTATTATTATTATTATTATTATTATTATTATTATTATCTCGTGCCCGTGGTGTAATGGTTATCGTCGTAGGAAATGGACTCGGCGACACGAGTTCAAATCCTGGACGAGACTGATTGCATTTCACATTGCACTAATACCCTTGGGAAAGGTATGAATCCAATAATTCTCCCTCCAGCTATGGATAAATAGTAGGACAGACTAGGTTTTTCAGCCTTGGTTAGGCAACTAGTCTAGGAGAAGGAAAACTCAGAATTCAAAACTGCTAAACTCCGTTTAAAAAATTGACCTTGTGTCATATCCTGCCTGAGCGGAGGGGTTGGTAAGTAGGATTATGATTATCTCTTTGAGAGGTTTTTCACGTTAGCGTTCGCTGATTGTTTTTCACTGAAGTTTGAGTGACAGCAACTCGGTTAAAAATAGTGAAAAAATAAAACAAAAAAGAGCCAAATATATGTAGCTAGTTAATGAATGTATATACTGTTGTTAATATTATTATTATTACTATTATTATTATCATTATTAATATTTACTCCTTGAGGATTTTTCACGTCAGTTTTAGCTGATGGTCTTTCACTGAAGTTTTAGTAACAGCAAGTCTCCTCAGGTCTCCAGAACTCTTCTCAGTATCCTGGCAGACCTCAAAAATGTAATAGTTTGGATGGTCTCCACTCGTCCTTTTATTTTCATGTCCTCCAGTCCCTTTAATAAGTCCTCAGTGACTGTACCAAGAGCACCATAACAATTGATATAATAATAATTATTATTTACTTGCAACATATGAATTGTTTAGAAAAGACTGATTTTTGCAATAAATAACCTAACAATCGACGACACTCCCTAAAACCAACCAACCAACCAATTGTCTGCTCATCTGAGAGATCCTTTGTTTCATGCAATAATCTCGGTTTTGTATTTCGCTGATTCTCTCAAACAAGCAAGGATCATTATTATTTATTAAATTCGTTTTCTTTCACTTTTATTGTTTTTTTTTTTTTTTTTGCCTTCAGCGGTAACATCACACACACACACAGATTGAGCCGCAAAAGGAGACATTAACAAAAGGAAATTCTTCAATGTTTCCTGTTTGGCCTGAGGTAAATGAAAATTTGCTCAAAATCTATTCTCTTCTCTGTTGTTTATGCCAGATAAATAACGGAACACTGATGGCTATTAATTCTAAACTCATTACTTTTTCAGTAAATTGGAAGGAAAACTTTCGTCTCATTTATTTCAATACAGCCATTGTAAAAAAAAAAAAAAAAAAAGAAAAAAAAAGAACAATGTGTTGCGATAATACATGATGCTTATTCCTGGCATGACTTGAAACATTAATACAAGGATTGGAATATTTTGTCACGTTCCCAATCACCAAGCATCAATATATCCATTAATACACAAACACTGAATAGACGGAAAGAAAAGACATGATACACTCATTTACACGTACAGAAATATTTAATACGAACATAACAAGCAGAAAAGGAATATTTGTTTTGTTTGAGCATATCGTTAAATGGCATATCAACCTTTGTGGGTTATTTAATGTTAAAACATCCATGTTGAAGAACAGTTGTGGAACTATTTAAGGTGTCTTTGCTTAATGGTATCTAAACCTTCGTGTGTTATTTAATGCCCAATATATTCTTGTAGAAAAACAGTAGCGGTACTCATCATCATCATCATCATATCGTGCTGGCAGCACGGATATCCCTGACCCTCTCTCGCCACTCCTCCCTATCGTTCATCGCCCTAGGCAGGTCTTCAGGACAACATCCTGTATCCTTACACAGCTGCTGAATGTACGTTCGTGCTGGTCGTCCTGCTTTTGCGCGGCCGTGTGTGGGGATCCATAAGAGTGCTATTTAACCCATAACTGGAGGTTTGGTTGGTTGGTTGGGTTTTATGGAATATCAACCTTTGTAGGTTATTTAACGCCAAATCCATTTTTATGAAAATAATTCTATTTCAAACAATTCAGTTTAGTATAAGTACGCATTTTAAATGTAAGTACAGTTTAATTGTGAAAAACATTTCTGTTTCAAGCTATTCAGTTTAGTCAAGCAGTTCTGATTTAGCTAATTCAGTTTAGTATAGGTACAGATTTTCGTTACACACAGTTAAATGTCGAAACAGTTCTATATTAAACAATTCAGTTTAGTCTAAGTACAGTCTCCATGTCAAAAAACTGTTCTATTTCAAATAATTCAGTTTAGCATAAGCTCGCAGTTTAAGCTTAAGTACAATTGGCTCAATTAGAACTGTTTGACTAAAAAATAATTTTAGTCAAACAGTTCTAATTGAGCCAATTCCGTTTAGTGTGCGTACAGGTTTTGTTTGCCCACAGTTAAATGTCAAAACAGTTCTATATAAAAAAAATCAGTTTAGTGTAAGTACATTTTCAATGTCAAAAACAGTTCCATTTCAAAGAATTCAGTTTAGCATAAGCACGCAGTTTAAATATAAGTACGGTTTAATTGTCAAAAACATTACTATTTGAAGCTGTTCAGTTTCGTCAAACAGTTCTAATTCAAACAATTCAGTTTAGCATAAGTTAGTTCTATTTAACTCATAAATAGATCCCTATCAGGTCCTACCATTCCGGGCCAAAAGTAGACCTGGAGTACGGGCAATGAAGGGGTATTCCGCATTCCTCAAAGCTCCAGCATCACTGGAGCCTCACCATCAGATTGTTTAGTGTCATATCTAGGACATATATATATACCCCTTCATTGCTATCGCTCCCAGCTCTACTGTGGTCCAGAGTGGTAGCACCTGATAAGGTCCTATCTATGGGTCAAATAGTACTAAACTGTGTAATTACGCTAAACTGAATTGTTTGAAATTAAATATTTTTACATTTCACTGTGTGTAAACAAAATATTATACTTATACAAAACTGAATTGTTTGAAATAGAACTGTTTTTGACATTTAAACAGTGTACCTATGCTAAAATGAATTGTTTGAAATAGAACTGTTTCTGAGGAAACCTGGTTCTCGAGATGGCCATTAAGCTCTGTTGAAATTTTCGGAGCTGTATTCTTGTGATCCTTACTAACAATCTGAGTCTGACGGTCCCTATCAGACAGCTTTCGCTTTCATCCAGAGTTTTGCTTTAGTGAGGAGGTTTTTCCATCTTTCTCAAATGCAGTCATTACTATCGAGATTATACTCCTTGCTACACCAAATAATTCAGCGGTTTTTTGTTACACTTGTGCCGGCCATACAAACTCCAACAATATGACCTCTTTTAAAGACTGATAGATCTGCCATTTTAATGAATTTTGAATAATTTCTTCCAATATCTGAAAAAGCAACAATTTTAGAGAAATAATACGAGAAAAATTAATAATTAATCAAAAAACTTAAAAATAAAAAAAACGATTGATTGTTTTATAAGTTTTAAAATTATAAAACTAAGATTCTAAGAGTTTCTATTAATCTGCCCACAATATATTCGCTCTCCCATGGAGGTTGAGCACTCTGGCGAAGGAATTTATAGCTGCCACTCGCATAATGCAAAGCTGTTCGAACGAATTTATCACTCTGGTATCCAGTAAGGTATAAAATGTAAAGAAACGAAAGCTGCTACTTAATGCCTTATAATTCCCTAGCTGACGTGGTACGCTCTTTAGCCGAGTTGTCTGATACTAAGTCTAACGTAAAGTTGGACAAGTTTCGATCCCAGCTTCAAGCATCCTACGTGTCTAATCACATTGAAGAGTTGTGATACAATGAAACAGTTTGTCTGTGGATGGCAATATTTACATATATTTCTTTTTTTTTCTCTTCGTTGTTTTTGTCTTTTTTTCTTTATTACAAAGCTGTGTGTAATTCGGGAAGAATTATGATTGGAAGGGTTTCTGAAAATCATTAAAGGTAGGTATAAATAAATAAATAAAAAATTAACGATGAATAACTAATTCAAATAAGCAATCTTGTTAAATGACAGACCTCTTTCCAAGTTTGAAACACTATTTCATTATGGCCCAGTCGGCTGGGGGTGCAGAATACACAGACTGCATCTCTGCAAAGGAGTAAGACTTCCCTAACGAGTGTCCTGTTTATGACACTAAATAATACTGACGTATCAGTAATGCTGGCGCTTTGGGGAATACCCTTTTATTGCTATCACTCTCAGGTCCACTCTGGCCCTTATCAGCAACACCTGATAGGGTCCTATCTATGTGTCTAATAGGACAAAACTGTGTAATTACGCTAAATTGAATTGTTTTAAATGAACTGTTTTTCTATTTAATAGTGTGTTTAAACTGTACTTATGGTAAACTGGATTATTTGAAATAGAACTGTTTTGATATTTAACTATGTGTAAAAAAATCTTTACTTATACCAAACTAAATTGTTTGAAACTTAATTCGACGTTGAATTACCTGAAGAAGATTGATACGCCGAATAATAAACCAACCAGCCAACCAACCAAATCTATTTTATCAGCCGCCATTTTGAATAATCTGAAAACAAATATTTCGGCAAGATTAAATAATTTTTGCGATAGGTCAATTCCAAATTATGCCTAGTTTACTAGTATAGAAATAAAATCACCGAAAAAAGGTTTTGCTTTTAAAAATGCTACTTATTCAATATATATATATATATATATATATATATATACGATAAAATACGATAGGTCTTCCCAAGAATTGTGCACTTCAGGTAGCCTATAACGTATATTTTGAAGAACGTCGAAATTTTCCAATGGGAGGGTATGATTCCTCCCAAATAGCAGACCTTGTAGGTTTATATATATTAAATATGCTTACTAGAATTATTAGTCATCAACAAGCGGGTTGGTACCGTGATGATGGTTTAATATATATCCCAAATAGTAATGGCCCTCTTGGCTCTAGCATACAAAAAAGGATTATAAGGGCCTTTAAGTTTTTGGGTTTTAAGATAGAAATCTCATCTAATATTAAAATAGTCAATTTCTTGGATGTGACTTTAGATCTATCAAATAATTCCTATAAACCTTTCATAAAGACCAATCAGAACCCTACGTACATTAATGTTAATTCTAATCACCCTAAAAACATAATTAGGCAAATCCCAAAAGCGGTAAATTTAAGAATAGGTAAGCTATCTGCAAATGAAAAGATTTTCAAAGAGAGTAGTAAGAGATATATAAATGCCCTTAAAAATAGTGGTTTTAATGAGGAATTTAGGTATTTAAATGAAAATATAACAAATGAAATTACTAAAGAAAATAATAATTACGACCAAAAAAATAAAAATAGAAAAAGGAAAATTATATGGTTTAACCCCCCCCCCCCTTTTTGTAAACTAGCCAATATAGATGTAGGTAAATATTTTTTGAGACTGATAGATAAACATTTTAAACAAGATAATATATTACATAAAATATTTAATAGGAAAACCTTGAAAATAAGTTATTCTTGCACAAAAAATATTTCTCAAATAATAAATAGTCATAATAATGAATGAATTAATAAATTTCGTAACCGAGTAAATAATAATAATATTAATAGTAAAAAAATATAATGTAACTGTAAATCTCGAAGTGATTGTCCAATGAATGGTTTGTGTAATTCAGATAACGTAGTATATCAAGCTATTATTTATCCAAAAGAGAACATAAACGATAAGAAATATTATATTGGAATTTCATCTACTAATTTAAAAATTAGGTATGGAAATCTTCTTCTCCCATGAGCATTAAAAAAATCAAACTGCTCTATCCAAACATTATTGGGGATTAAAAGTTAAAGGGTTAACCCCGGAAATACAATGGTCCATATTGAGAAGATCTAGTACCCCAAAATCTTTCGATAGTAGGTGCAACCTGTGTCTTGAAGAAAAAATCCACATTTTGCTCTTTCCTGAGCCAAAAAAATTATTAAATAAGAGAAATGAACTAATAGCTAGATGTAGACATAGGGCTAAATTCAAACTATAAATAATTAACAAAATTTTTCTATAACAACATAGAGCTAATTTTGAGAATAAATAAAATAAATTGTTAGATAGAAAATTGTAAAAAAGAATATAATACATACGTACTACGCATAAAAAGTGGAACGAATTAATGCTTTTTAAATAATTTTGAAATGTTAAAATATAGTAAAGAAAGTAAATATTTGCTTTAAAATTAATATATCTAATACTGTACCTTTACTTGAATTTTTTATTTAAAGTTTTAAATCTTAGTCAATAAAAAACCTGTAATTTAGGTCTAAATATAAATTTAAAAAAAAACCTTTTTAAAAAACAATATTTACTACACTGCTAACCGAAAGTTAAATTTAAAACGGAAGTGGGCTTAATGAAGAGGTAACTCCTCACCCCACTAAGACTCCCTCCCACCTCTTCGACTCCCTCATACTATCCCCTCCCACAACCATGTGTCTATTCAATTTTTTTTATCCAAAATGATCTGAAGAAGTCCTGTTACTTTTTTCGTGTTTTTGGAAATTTCAAAAATGCGTAACAGGATTGAAATAAATTTATAATCCTATGTGACCGGTTTCGTTGTTTTTCTTAAAGAATTTATTGCTCTGTATTATTGGTACATTGAGCTCTTTACCAGGAAAATTTTAAATATTCATGCTTGAATACCTTCTTGTCCTGCTGGAATTACTCCCAACTCCGGTTTAACTGGACCAAAAAAAAAAAAAAAAAAAATATATATATATATATATATATATATATATATATATATATATATATATTAAACAGTATTTAATCCAGTAAATCCGTTGTTGGGAACAATTCCAAGCAGTTCAATTTTAATATTCAAATATAGAATATTATATTTAAGTAATCCTGGTCAAAAGCTCAATGGAAATAAAATCCACGGAAAATGATTTTTTCAAACATTAGGATGATAAATTTATTTCCAACCTGTTAAAAAGAATTGATACGAATCCAAGCTCTTAAAAATTAACACTTCCTTAGATCAAACCAGAAAATTAATGAAAATAACTCATTCACATTTACAACCAGACGAAAAAAAAAAAACTTATTTCGCCTATGTAAACAAAACCCATCCTAATAAAGTAGCGATAAGTATCAACTTATTTTATATATATATATATATATATATATATATATATATATATATATATATATAAAGGATCTTGTTTAATCATATTCCAAATTAAACGGAAAACAAACTTGTAGCTACAAAAATACACGTTTAACTATCCAAAGTATTATATAAAAATTATATATTAAAAAAAAAAAATTCAG